>JAJHZJ010000416.1:1322728-2015807 GCA_023548195.1 Bettongia penicillata ogilbyi | reverse complement strand
AAAAATAATAGTGGAAAAGTTTCCTTTAGAGCACTTCACAGAGGTAGTTTTATTTTTTGAACAATCTCCTTAAATTCAAATTTGTTAAAAAAAATTAATGCTGATTGAGACATCATTTTTACTATTGTATGTTTTCTTACTATTTAATGTTCACAAAATTTATCATTTGCTACAGAAACTAGACATCTGATTTTTGCAAATCTGAAACATTGTTTTCTATTTAGTTTCCATTCTGCCATTTCAAATAGGAGAAAAAAAAAATCAAACCCTGAAATTAACACTATCCACTTCCTAAGGGCACTTTATGTTAATTCTGGTGACCTATCCAGGAAAATCTACTCTCTTTTAAAGGTAGATTTGTCAGTAACAATTCCATGGCAGAAGAAACTATTCTTTTGGTCAGGATTAAATCCATGCTGTTGTTCAGTCATTTCACTTGGGTCTGACTCTTTGTGACCCCATTCGTGGCTTTCTTGGCAAATGTGCTGGAGTGGTTTACCATTTCCTTCTCCAGTTCATTTTACATATATTGAAACTGAGGCAAACAGGATTGAGTAACTTGTCCAGGGTCACACAGCCAGTAAGTGTCTGAGACTGGATTTGAACTCAGGTGTTTCTGACTACAGACTTGGCACTCTATCCACTGTACCATGGGCTCATTGCTCATTAAATCCTTAGAGTACTGAAAACCACAAATTTCTGAGTTTAGAATTTGAGGGGGAACATGTGGATTTCTTTTATTGTTGGTTTAAATAGAGACTGCTGCCCATTTTTAAATTGTTTTCAAGTTTGTGATGAAAAGTTTTTTTTTTATAAAAAAGAATCATTAACCCATCTAGTTGACATAGCCCAACTAACATTCAAATATGCACAGCAATTACAGCCTATGAAAATAGCAAAGCCGCCTAATAAAATGATTGTAACTGAGAATATATACCACTTTCTGTTTTTGTAACTTACTATTTAACAGAAAGAAAAGATATGATTCTTTGATTTCTTGCTAACTTGTCCACTTTTTAACATGCATTTGGTTTCCTTGTAGTATTGTCTTCATTTGCATTATGGTACTTACTGAAACATAACTAGCAATTCTGAAATATGGAAAAGAACCAAAAAATGTGCTTGAGGTAAACTCTGGGAAGTTGTTCTCGGATTAACTTTAAAAAACTCATTTGACGTGAGAAGGAAGAGACCTCAGACCTGGAGTCACCTCTCCAAAGGGTCTTACTTCTAGGGTAGGGGTAGGGAATCTGTGACCTTGAGACCACATATGGCCTTCTAGGTCCTTGGGTGTGGCCTTTTGGCTGAGTTCAAGTTTCACAGAACAAATCCTTTTTTTAAGGGAATTTGTTCTGAGAAGTTTGAATTCAGTCAAAGGGCTGCACTTGAGGACCTAGAGGACCACTTGTGGCCTCAAGGTCACAGGTTTCCCACCCCCACTCCAGGGGATGGAGCAGAATTCACCTGGGGTGAAGCTGATTAGCATCATATGGTACCTTATTGTTTTAACTAATTCATGTTGCTAACTAAACTCTGAAAGCATACAGGCACCGTCAGTGCTCTTAAATTTCAGTTCTAGGGGCAAATTATGATGATTCCACTATAGTCACAGCTATGATTGTTTCTATTATCCTTTTGGCTCCACTTTCTTCATGCTACATCATTTCATACAATATTTTCCTTTTCAGCAAATGCTTATTAAATTCAGTAAAAATTAATTTCATTTGAATAAAGCTATAATGTAATTCTGGTTAGCAAACTAAATTTAGTTGTGGCAAAATGAACCAATGTAAAACAAAGACCCTGATTTCATATTTATATTTAAATATCATTTTGGATACTGTTGCAGATAAGATAGAAAACTTTGGGCTGCATATGACTAGATGAAATTCTATTTAATTAACCAATCTTATTCGAAGAGTGTCCAATGCCAACCTAGAGGGAAATTTCTTTATTTTTGTGAACTTCACAAACATCAATAAATAGAAAGATTTTCAGATACAAAGAACCAAAAAAAGGGGACTGTATGAAAAACCATGAATCTATATTTAGTTTTAGAAAATATGTAAAATATACATGTGTATATATGTATGTATACATACATATTATGCATGCGTGTGTGTGTGTGTGTGTGTGTGTAATTTAGCATGCCATTTTGGAGGGAATTTTCTAGAGGCCTCTGAAAAGACTCTGAACTTGACTCTGTCCTGTGAAATATTTTTACTAATAATTTAAATTACGACTTGGATGGTATGTTGTCAAATTTATTGATGACACAAAACTAGGAGAGAAAATAGTTTTGTTGTCAGAATCCAGGTTCAAAATCCTAGCAATGGGGAAAAAACAATGAAATTTAATAAGATTAGAATACCTAAGTCTAAATTAGCATTCAGAAAATCAACTGCCCCTGTATAGGATAAGGGAAACTTAGTTTAACAGCCCCTTGAAAAAGACCTAGTGTTTTTAGTTTGGGGTTTTTGTGTTTTTTTTTGGTTATAGTAGACCCAGTGTATGATAGTAATGGCAGGCCCCAAATACTAGTTTGTAGTTTTTGAAATTTGTGTTATGCTTTGTGTTTTTGAAGTTTGTATTTGTTTGTAATGTTGAATTATATCGACTATATAGATGCATTATTTAAGAGTATCCACTATACAGCTATGTACTTTGCACTTATTCACCATCTGGAGTCAACTTCTGAATGAGTAACTAAATTATTATTTGTATCTTTTATTTATCCTTCACCTTTATTGCCAAATGTGTCCTGTGTTGAGAAATTGAAGATCATTAAGAAAAAAAACTGTAGGATAGTAAAGAATGTGGAAATACTTCACATGAGAAATGGTTTGGGGACCTGGGGATTTTTAGCAAGGAATAAAGAAAACTTATACAGGACATGATACTCTCTGACTATTAGAGATTTAATGAGGAAGATATTTTATACACAGAAAAATTCTGTAATACATGTGAACTACTATTATTATAGCTATATTCTCATATATAAGAACAAGGACCAATGTGAGGAAACTAAAGGGAGGGAGAGAGAAGGTAACAGCAGTGAGACAGTGCCACAGGCCAGGGAATACTTCCTTTTGACTACTGGGGTATAAGCCTTGATGCTTATATTGGGAAATGGCAGTTGATGTGTGTTTTGCTTCAAGGACTTGAGACCATGATCAGATAAGACATCATTGCGTGGGTTAATGATATAGTATCTTTAAGCTATGCAAAGGTCAAAAAAACTCCATTCAACAGCTGCCCATTGTTGTGGAGATGGTGTTTGCCATCTGCATTAGTTTGAAAAAAGTAGAACTTCAAGCAAAGTTGGAACATGAGTATATCCATAATTTTATACCTTTGCAAGTATCATTCAAAAGAATACATGTTGAAAAGGGCATCAAGATAAAATAGTACATAATTTATATTTTATCTTACAATTTAAGAAGTGTTTTGATGCTATGATACAAAAGTGTATGATCCTTCAGAGGCTTTATAAGGCCAGAATGCAATCCCCAAATTGTCCTTGAGAAACAAATCTTCAACCATCCTCAAAAAATCTAAACATGTGAAGCCACCTTTGGCAGTCCAGTTTCTAAATCAAGAGCCACACCTTTTTGTATATCACTGCTGAAAAAAGACATCTGATAGAGATCTGCAATCAGATCTAATGAAGATGAAGAAATGCAGGTCATACAGCATAACAAACAGGTGCAGTCATTAAAAATTGCCCCTAACCAACAAGAGAAGAAAGGGAATTTCTCCTTTGGAAAGTTGAAAAAGATTGAACCACTCTGCCTAGAACACAGGAAGAGAAACGATGACCTCCTCCAAGGTTCTGTGTGCTCCAGAAGTCTATAAGAGGAAGAGCAAGAAGCAGGATCAAGGTGACAGGCTCAATATTGACCCATCTTGATATCTTCTGACACATGTCATCATTGCTGTGGATTTGGAACATCCCCCAAGAACCCCGAGTACGCCATATTAACATGCATGTATTGTAGCAAATGCTAGTCAACCAGGATAGTCTCTGCTTTTTACCTTTCAACAAGATGAATTAGCAGAAGTCTGTTTTTGGCCATCTACTTGAGAAATGTAGGTTCACATACATTCAGTCTCATCACTTGGGTGCTTGGGATTAGGTCTGTCCTTTTGTTTCAAAAAGAGCTATGCTCTTTCCACCCAACTTTTATCCTGGTGTGATACCACTGTAATTTTATAGATGGTATTTATATTGACTTCTCAAGACAAAAAAAATTACTTGGATAGCGAACACATTTAAGATTCTTTGATGTTTTCAAGTCTATCCACCTTGGGGCACAAATTTGGTCAGGTAATGAATTAGAGCAGAAGAAAGCCAGATACTTCATAGTTAAGCCATAACAGCAATGCCATATTTTTCTGGATGAGGAATAGGAAAGTTTATGCCATGGCAGATCATGTCATCCAGAGAGATTACAAAACTAAAGGCAAAGCAATTGGATTTGTAGGACAGAAAGTTCCTTTTATTATTCTACCCATCAGCATGTTACACAACCACACAGCGTGTTGTTATTTTTGAACCCCTCAGTGTTGAATTTCACACGAAAGTGATGCTCTGATTAATGGGAGGGCTTCTAAAGCAGCTTTCTTGTTGTTTAATGGACCCTATTTTAGCAGTTTGGGGAAATCTATGGACCTCTTCCTAAAACAATACTTTAAAAGCATAAAAATACAAATAATTGCAAAAGAAACCAATGATAGTAAAATTAATTTTAGTTTTCCCCATTATAGTTTAAAAACCTCCTGAAATTTGGCCACAAACTCTTTGGGGGGGGAGGAGTTCATGGACCACAGCTTAAGAACCTTCCCTCTTAATCCTCATCTAGCTTTATATCTATGATTATGTGATTTCCAGAGGAGAAATTTCTGCATTCTGTTACAGACTTTCCTGCCAGAAAGTTTGGGGAGAGATAGCAGAAAGATCTTGACTCCCAATAGCATTTTGAATAAGTAAGTTTTCCTCTTGAAAAGGAAAATTATTTCCCTCTTAAGATATCTTCTTGTTGACCTCTACTAAACAGTGACAATTTATGAACAACTGTAGAAAATATTCTACTAAAAAATTCAGGGGGTTAGAGCAAAGATGGCAGAGTAGAAACAGGTCTCTGGAGTTCTCCACCCAAACCCCTCAAAATACCTGTAAAAATGACTGAACAAATTCTAGAGCAGCAGAAGCCACAAATTATAGAGTGAAACAGATTTCTAACCCAAGACAATCTGGAAGGCCAACAGAAAGAGTCTATTGCACAGGCTTGGAGCTAAGCACAGCCCAGAGTGGGCCATGCAGACTGGAGTAGGCCTCAGGGTACTGAATCACTGCGCTGCAATTTTCAGACCTCTTAACACAGAAACACCAAAGACATCTTTAAAGATCAGTGAGAAAGCTCTCTCACCTGGGTGAGAGAGGAACCTGTTCTGGTTCTAGCCGTAGCCCCAGCCCCAGGGTGGTGGTAGCTGCTGCTGCAAGGGGCTGGATGCTTCTGAAACTCTAGGCCTATAGATGGTGGGGGAATCTAGCAGCTGATCTGGGTTGCAGTCCTAGGTGGTGGTCCTGGGGTGAGAAGAAGCACTGGTATGGCAGAGCTGGTGGTGGCTGTGGAAAGGGAACCCTACTCACAGATCCAGGGCACAAAAGAGTGTTTGGAGGAATAAACACCTCTCCTTTGATCATACCACATTGGAGGAGCTGATAATTTACAGGTCCCTGGAGATATCTCTGAAAGCAGTTGGACAAAGCCTCTGAAACTTGGGGCAGGTGCACCCTCAACTTAAGAAGGAGCTCAGAGGTCAAGTAATTGCATGGGAAATGACCAAAAGGGGAAAAATAAGACTATAGAAGGTTACTTTCTTGGTGAAAAGGTATTTTCTTTCACTGAGGAAGATGAAAGCATACAATTGGAGGAAGACAGCAAAGTCAAGGCTCCTACATCCAAAGCATCCAAGAAAAGTATGAAATGGTTTCAGGTCATGGAAGAACTCGAAAAGGATTTTGAAAATAAAGTAAGAAAAGTACAGGAAAAATTGAGAAGATATATGAGAATGATGCAAGAAAATCATGAAAAATGAGTCAACAGCTTGCTAAAGGAGACCCCAAAATGCAGAAGAAATAACACCTTTAAAAATAGACTGAATCAAATGGCAAAAGAGGTCCAAAAAGCCAATGAAATGGCCAAATGGAAATGGAGGTTCAAAAGCTCACTGAAGAAAGTAATTCCTTCAAAATGAGAATGGAGCAAAATGGAAGTTAATGACTTTATAAGAAATCAAGAAAATATAAAACAGAACCAAAAGAATGAAAAAAAATAGAAGACAAGGTGAATTATCTCATTGGAAAAACAATTGACCTGGAAAATAGATCCAGGAGAGATAATTTAAACATTATTGGTCTACCTGGAAACCATGATCAAAAAAAGAGCCTTGAAGTCATCTTCCAAGAAATTATCAAGGAAAACTGTCCTGATATTCTAGAAGCAGAAGGTAAAATAGAAATTGAAAGAATCCACCAATCACCTCCTGAAAGAGATCCCCAAAGGAAAATTTCTAGGAATATTATAATCAAATTCCAGAGGTCCAGTTCAAGGAGAAAATATTATAAGCAGCCAGAAAGAAATAATTCAAGTATTGTGAAAATATAATCAAGATAACACAGGATTTAGCAGTTTCTACACTAAGGGATCAAAGGACTTGGAATATGATATTCCAGAGGTCAAAGGAGCTAGAATTAAAGCCAAGAATCACCCTACCCAGCAGAAATGAGTATAATGCTTCAAAGGAAAATGAAATTTTAATGAAATGGAGGACTTCCAAGCATTCTTATTGAAAAGACCAGAGCTGAATAGAAAATTTGACTTTCAAATACAAGAATCAAGAGAAACATGAAAAAGTAAATAGGAAAGAGAAGCCATAAGGGACTCATTAAAGTTGAACTGTTTATATTCCTACATGGAAAGATGATATTTGTACTTCATGAGACCTTTCTCAGTATTAGGGTCAGTAGACTGAATATGTATGTATGTATGTACATGTATATATTATATGTGTATACGTATGCATGTATATATGCATACATATATACATACATGTGCATGCACATACACATACATATATACAAGTGTCTATATGCATATATGTGTGTATACATATATGTAGAGACAGAGGGCACAGGGTGAGCTAAATATGAAGGGAGGATACTTAAAAAAATAAAATTAAATGTTAAGAAGAATGTACTGGGAGAAGGAGAAAGGGAGGTGTAGAATGTAGAATGCCCCTTGAAAGGGGCAAGAAAGAGCTTTTACAATGGAGGGGAAGAAGGAGGAGAGAGGGAATAAGTGAGTCTTACTCACATTGGATTTGGTTTAAGGAGGGAATAACACACATTCAATTGGTTATGGAAATCTATCTCACTTTACCGGAAGGCAGGAGGGAAGAGAATAAGAGAAGGAGGATAATAGAAGGGATGGCAGATTGGGGGAAGGGGTAATCAGAAGCAAACACTATTGTGGGAGGGATAGGTGAAGGGAAAGAATGGGATTGATGGAGAGCAGGACAGAATAGAGGCAAATGTGGTTAGTCTTTTGCAACATGACTATTGTGGAAGTGTTTTACATGGCTACACATGTATGATCTATATCTAATTGCTTACTTTCTTAATGATGTGGGTGAGGAGGGAGGAGAGAATGTGGAACTCAAATCTTTAAAAATGAATGTTAAAAATTATTTCTGCATACAACTGTGAAATAAGGTGTACAGGCAATGGGATATAGAAATCTATCTTCCCCTACAGGAAAATAGAGGGGAAGGGGATGGAAGAAGGGGAGGTGGTGATAGAAGGGAGGGCAGATGGAGGAAAGGGGTGCATGGGGTGCATGCTGCCCTGGGTTGGGGGGAGGGGAGAGAGGGGGAGAAAATTTGGAATTCAAAATCTTGTAGAAGTGAATGTTGAAAACTTAAAATAAATTATATTTTAAAAAACATTATTTAAAAATTTTATTTGTTTTTGATTATTTGATTATTTTGAAAATTATTTAAAATTTGAATATTAGTCACTTCATGAATGTTTATTGTTTTCTTTTCCATTTGTTATTGGTGTTCCTTTTAGTTTTATTTTGCTTGATTTACAATTTTTAATTTATTTTTCCCAGCTAATGATTTAATAGGTGTACCTTTATGTTCATTTTTATGTCATTTCTTACATCTGAGATACCTTCTCCTTCCAATCCACCTACTCAAATCTAGCCTTCTCCCTGAACCCTTCCTTCATTGCCTAGGCTAGAAATTCTCTCCCTTTTTTGAATTCTCAAAGCTTGTTATAGCTCTTTTATGACCTTCTTTTATGCCAGTATTTCTTATAATCACTTGTCACATATTTCATCTCTCTTACTAGACAGTGAGCTACTTGAAACCAGATTAATTCTATTAACAGAACTAAATAGGTGTTCTCAGGGGAGTTACCTAGAGGCACAGACCCTTTTGGAAATAGCCATCTGCTAGGAATAGCACCCATTACTTTGTGCTTTGTACAAAGTAGGTATCTAATACACACTTGTTGAATTGAATTGAATAGATCAGTCTCCAGATAGTACAGAATTTTGTTTTTTTGAATGAGGATCATTAACAGCATGATAAGATTTGTGAAATAGGAAAGGGGAATAGACTGTCACCATGGAAGCATTTCATGGCAGATGAGTCAAAAATATTTTTTTAAATATCCTGTCACTGATATCCTGTCACTCACACTGTCTTGATCTACCTTATCACTACAAATTGAGTGTAAGACCCCAAAATTCAGTTGTCCTACTTTGTTGTGGTTTATCTTATTTTGTGAGTAGCAAAACTAGTGGTTCTGGTCCCGGGTTTATGACCCCACTGTAGAGCCAAATCATGTATCTACAGCCTACGTCAGTAAACTCTTTTTCATGTAGCTTAAATAATAATCTTAGCAATTATTCACAGTTACATAGAGCATTATGCAAGATAATATTTTAAGAATGTAATACATACATGTCCTGAATGATCTGATACTATGATAGAAATACTCTAACACTAGATGTTGGGTCAGTTAACTTCTCCACAAATTTTCCTTTTCCAATTATTGGAGACTTAGAACTTTGTCAGTATGACACACAAGTCTGTCCAACTCTCATTGTCACCACAGCCCCAAATGCTACTGTGGTTCTCATTGGTTGTAGACCCTGATCTCTCAATTCTTTGGTAGCTAAGCTGTCCTTATCTAATGTCATCTCCACATTCCAGCAAAGGCAGGCCTAACACCTAACTGTGGGGATTCTGACACTACCAGTATCTACACTGTCCATTGTTTCAGAGATCTGCACCTGATTAGAATAAGAGAAGGAAGAAATTTTTGATTAATTCATTTAATAGAAATATTTCCTGAGTTCACCTTTGAAGAGTTAGACAAGAGAATCCTTGGAGGGATTGAATGGTTTAGGAAAATGTTTCTCTAGGGCATGCCGACATTTTAAATGACTAATGTTCTGTCTGATGAATCAAACTATTGCCTGAACTTGTTACTATGTTTTATCTTTTACCTTCTTGTGGAATTTTTTCTATTGTTTGGGAACACTATAAATTTTAACTTGAAATTGCCTTGTGTCAGAGACTTTTTCTTCCTTCCTTTTTTTTGCCAATTGACAAAACACAGTTTTTGCTTTCAAGGATCCTATATTCTTGGCATGTTGTGTGGGATTGGGGTTGGAAATAGGAAGGATAAAATGCAAATAGTAATATATACACATGTATGTAATATATGTGTGTATACATGTAAACATATATGCATGGGTATCTATCCATCTATCTATCTATCATGGAAAGTAAACTCAGAAGGAAGAGAATGGAGGAGAGGAGAGAACTAGAGTAGACTTTCTGCAGAAAGTGGAATTTGAATGGTTTTTTTTAGCTTATTTAAAATAGATTTGTATTGACATCTTTTGTATTTTCATTGCTTAGATTTTCCCCCTGTATCTTCCCCATCCCCACTCTAGAGAGATTTTCAGAGGTAAAATGAATGCTCAGAATTAGAATAATTAAATTAATAAAATTGTATCTGACATGTTTGTGCCCCAAGTGAAGAGCATTTTTTTCTTCAATACAATAGACATAGGGTCATCACACTTTCAGCACAAGATCTAGTGGCATAAAGAAAATAACTGTCAGAATGTACATATCATGGAAGGAGCCCTTCTCTAAGAATCAGGAGCAGAATATATGACCAAGAGGTCATTTAACCTCTTGAACTCAATTTCCTCCACTGCAAAATGAGTTACACAGTAAAATCTTATTCACATATTCATAAATTTCTTGACTATTAAAGTAAAACAAAAAAGCAGCTTTCCAATTTGACTATCTTCCTTTAGTTAGTGGTTTTGCCTTTTTGAAGGAAAAGCAATATTTGGAAGAAGAAAAGAAAGAACTTTGAGAAGGAAGGTTATAAATTAATAATATAAAATTTGATGATCAAGTTTTTAAAACTACAGAATAAACCTATTACTCTTTCCCGAATTTCTTCTGAAATCTTTAATACTTGTAGCAGAGTTAGAAAGGTGTGATCAGTGCGGTGCACAAAGGTAAGGATCAGCTTGGGAATGGTCTTCCCACTCCTGATACTTCTGACCACCTGGCCTGAGAAAGGCAGATCCCGTCCCAGGAAGCCAGTTGTCACAGCCAAAGTGGATAAAACCCTGGACTTGGAGTCAGTAAGACTGGAGTTGAAATCCAACCTCAGACATTTACTCGGCTGTGTGGCTGTAGCAAGTTTGCCTTAGTTTCCTCCACTGTAAAATGGGGATAATAATAGCACCTATCACACAGGGTTGTTATGATGATCAAATGAGATAATATTTATAAAGCACTTAGCGCAGTGCCTGACATATAGTAAATGCTTAATGAATGCTTGTTCCTATCCCATGTTCCCAGTTTAACTTATGAGTAGCCAGAAGTTGGAACTGCCCTTGTTCTCAAACTAGGATCATGTGAAGCAATATCAGAGCTACAATTAAAATTCTACACAGGGAGAGCTATTTATTACACCAATAAACTGTTCAGGATGTTATTATGTTTAAAAGAAGACATTGAACCTCCTGTAATTACAAGCTGCTTTCACTTCTTGATCAGGAGATGAAGCTACTACAACCAGTAGAAGACAAGGTCTCGGCTATTTCAAAAGTTTTTGCTACACAGCCTGGTCCTACACCCCTGGGGCATTTTGAAAGGAAAAGACCACCAGAAAACTAAAGCTTTCAAGGTTCTGAACATCCTTTTGTACCAAGATTGTTTAAAGAACTCCAGGGGACAGAGAAATTAAGGAAAAAAAGAAGAGAATAAAGCCTGAAAACATCAGGAGGAAGAAGGAAACCTTTTTTATCCTGAGATGCAAAAATGAGTATGAACTAAAATATGTGATTCCAAAATGTATTTAAAGGCTTTGTGGGTTTTTTTTCTGGCCTTTAGTAAGGCTGAAAAAGCTTGAAAATATGTAATGATGTTAAGCTCTTACTATAAACTATATTTATGTACTTTAACAATATAATCCATTCTGCCACTCGTTCAACAAATAGTCATTGGGAACCAATGTGATGATAGGATACTATTCTGACTATTGGTGATGGGAGGAGGGGAAGAAGATTTTTGTACTATATGAGCTAACACTTATTTGATTCAAATCAACAATCGTGAAATTAGGAGTTTGGAAAGCTATTATTAATCAATAATAGGGCTAAAATAGTAGGGACTTCAAAAATCATCTAGTTTAAAGGCAGCTCAAATCACAAATATCAGCTGCAACATCCCCACGAGTGGTTACTAAGTATTAAGGATTTCTAAAGACAGACTCACTTGACTCCCTGAGAGAGCCTTTTCCATTTTTGGATCGCTCAAAGCGTTATATTTGTCAAGGCTCAGAACTCTGGGATCCAGAGATAAAGATGAGAAAAGTGATTCCTTGAACGGTTTAAACACCTATAGCTTTGTCAAAGGCTATGTCCTTCTGCGAGTGGGGAGGGGAGAGATTGCAAAGGGATATGTGTAGAAAGCAAGCTGGATTTGGAATCTGAGAACCTGGGTTTGATGCCTCCTTCTGCTCCTTAATACCTGTGTAAACTCATAGAAGTCATTTACCTGTCTAGCCTTTTCATTTTGAAAATGAGAGGCTTAGAATATAAACTCACTTCCAGCTTTAAATTTTCTCTGCTAAGTTTTTCTAGAAACTGTAGTGCTATGGTTAATTATAATAGCTTTTATGTAAGACTTTTGCAGTTTACAAAGCAATTTCCTCAGAACAACCTTGTAGAGAGGAGGCTATACAAGTCTTATTATTCCTCTCCCAATTTTTTTTTTGCACATAAGGAAATAGACTCAGAAGCTAAAATTATCTGCACCAGGTTACTTGGGCATTTGGTGGCAGAACCTGGACTCAAACCCAATGCTTTTGACTCACAGTCTGGAAGATTCCTCAAGAGCTTGAAAAAGAATGGTATCACATGGAGTACTGAAGTGCTGTGATCCTTAATTCATTTCAGCTTAGTAATGTTCAAGGCTGTATTAGGTGCTTCATGAAAGGACTCAGCCATTTTTAGAAGAATTTCATCAGCAATACAAAATCCCAGTAAATGCATAATATGACACACCTGTATTATAGTAGGTTGTTAGAGACACAGTGGAAGTGTCCTGCTTGGACTGATATTGACTCTGTGATGGCTCAGTAACCCATGTAAACCACTAAGATTCTAAACTATAGACCATTTACCAGTCTTCCTTAGTGGGAAGGAGTATTCCGCACAGGCATTTCTCTACATAAATGGAATAACAGGTCTGAACCAAACTCTATCCTCTGCTTTCTCCAGCCCAAACAAAAGTCTATAGACTTATACTTCAAATACCTGAATGGATTATTGATAGATGTTGTTAATGTAGATGTTACCTCCAACAATGACATATACAAATCAATTAATTTTCTTTAGAAATACTAGCTAAAAAAAATCCATAACACAACAATCTTGAATCTTCTGACTTATTTCTGTAAAGTAGAATCAGATTTGTTTTAAACTAGGTTATCTACTAGACACAGTCACCAATACATAAAACTTATAATTGCCTGCAGCGCAGGTTATAAATATTAATATGCCAGAGAAAGGTAACTCTGAAGGTACTGCCTCTAATGTTAACTCACCCACATTCTGCCTACTACCCCTGATTCTCATCCCTTGCTACACCCCCATGTCTTTTGCATACTGAGCTCTCTTTGAAGTCAATGAGAGCTACTTGTGTGGGAGAAAGATGAGAACCAAAGCCTACTTTATATGAAAGCATATACTTAAGAGTGTAAAGGGTCTTGGGGGGAAAAAAACCCAGCAACAATATATGTGCAGTGTGGGTGAATTCATGCTACAATGAGACCTTTGATTTTTATATTTGTGTCCCTATGGTGTATAAATTGGTAGTCTCAGTTTTATATTCACAGTGCCTTTATTTTTTGCGTTTAATTCCCTTGAAATTTTCTCTTCACCAAGCCCACTTACACATGAGAAGAAAGGAAAAAAAGGAAAACAAATGGAGGGGGTGGGGAAGGACTAAAACACTCGGCAATTCAGCCTCCACAGAGAAATCTGTGGCAGCACAAAACTGCACAGCTCCCAGAATTGTCAAGCAGTGGGACTATTTGTTTACAAGCCACGGAAACAGTTATGTAACTGGAGAAGTTATGGAAGTCTAACGCGGGGATCTATACTTTTCTGAATGTCAGAGGTTCTTTCTCTCTGAATTAGGCATAGGCAGAATTTCTGCTTTATAAAGCACATTGATTTCTCACTTGATACAAATTTAAGAATCTAGGAAATAGACCAAATTAAAATGGATTTTTACTACCTTATTATTATTACTAATGACTTAGTCATATAACGACAACAAAGATAACTAGCTGGTGGTGACTTGTACCGTAGTAGTGTTCATGCAGTGTTAAAAATCTGTGCTTTTTTAAATAAGACTTTTCTTCAAGTCACTTGCACATTTATTTAAAAAACATTTAATTTTATTAAGAACATTGTATCATTGTATATTGCATTCAAATGCGTTTATGACAGATGAGTAAATGCAAAGAATTCATCCTCAGATGTGATTGTTTTAGATCAGGCAAAATATCCTATTTTTTTTTTTATAGCATACAACTTATTATTGGCTTAAAACAGTGTATGTCAAACATTGTATTTTTCATAAATGTATTTTAAACTAATATGAAATATACAATATCTGTCCACTGTAGCAATAGGCTCCCATCTTATTGAGGTTCAGATCTGATGTGCAAATTCTGACATCTGAAGCAGTTAAAATGATACTCTATAATAGGACATACCACAGCATTAGAGAGCTTTATCTGCAAAAGGAGTCCCTTTGTTGCATGTTCTTTCATTCTAATGGTATTTTTGACTGGAAAATTCAAATAGGATGGTGTATCATCTTTAAAAGAATTAACCAATTAGAGCTTATGATTTTTTTTCTCTATCAGAGACTTCTTAAAGAGGCTTGCTTCTAAAAGTGAGGCCTAGTTCCTAAACTGTACTAATTATTGCTATATTATCTCTTTTAAGAAGAGTCTCAGTGACAAAGTCAAGGCTTGGTGTTGGTTCTGATTAATTCCTAAAAGATTTGTTCTCAAAACACAGATCTGACCTCTTGGCACTAAATCCCAGAAGCTTTTTATTACCTCTAGGGGTCAAATGCAAAGTCCTCTGTTTGACTTTTAAAGCCCTTCACAAGTTGACTCCAACCTGTCTTTATAACCTTATTATTACATATTACACCTTTTTGTCCATTTTATGGTTCAGCTAAACTGTCCTCCTCTCTGTTCTTCATATTACATTTGATATTGTTTGTATAACTTTGCATTAACTGCCCCGCTTTACATAAAATGTCCTCTCTTCTTACCTTTGCCTCTTAGAATGTCTGATTTCTTTTAAAGTCAAGCTCAAATGACATTCCTTGACATATATAGCCTTTCCTGATCCCCTCAGTTGCTAACACCTCTTCTTCCAGAAAAATTTGCATTTATATTATATGTATTTGGGATATATTCATATGTGTTTATGTTTTCTTCCTTTGTAAAATATGAGCTCTTTGAGGCAGAAACTGTTTAGTCTTTGCCTTCGTATTGCTAGCATCTAGCACAGTGTCTAGTGAATAGTGGATACTTAATAAACATTTCGTGATTGAATTGGGTGGTCTCCAGATCTCCATTCTTATTCTAGTCCTTTTCAGCAGCAAAAGTGATTTATAAATCACTTTATAAAACACGGGCAAGAATCTCACATGTTAAGGTATGGAGGTATTAGGATTCATACCAGTGGAGGTAGTGGAAACACCATGGAGAACATAAAAGTATTTGGAAGAAACTTCTTAACAAGAAAGCTAAATGTCACGATGGATATCTAGAGGAAGTTGTAGAATGGGTACTTGGATTAAATGACTATTGGCCTAGAATAGTTTCCCCATCTCTTTAATTTTTATGACTTTAAAATGCCGTTATAATAGGAAAGTATCTTATACTAGTATAAAATAATTATTACAAATATGACATCATGGCAAAATTTCAACTGCAAAGAAAAATGTGTTCAAAGGTGGACAACTTCAACTGGTTTTATAATGCATATTATAATGCATATTCAGAAATGATGTGTTATCTTGTGTCAGACTGACTCATTGGTGGGCAAATGTTCCCAGTTCCAAATATGGTAGAAAGGATAGTCCTTTTTTGGAAATATCTCTTCCTAGGTCAATGTCCTAGGAATTTAGGATTTTATTTTAGTACAGTGATGAATTCTTTGAAAGACTATCTATCTTTAGTATCTTGTATTTCTCCAAGGAAATCCTGAAAAATCATCCTTAGTTTCCTTGTTTTGATGTAAATTGTTCATAATTTCTTTTAAAAACATTTTATTGTCTTTTTTTAACATTCCTTTCATTTCTGAATATATCCCAATTTCTCCCCTACCCAGCAACATTAATTTTTTGAAAAGGGAAAAAATCAATTCTTCAAAACTATCTGACACCTCAACCAGGTCTGACAGTTTATACAGTGGGAGGAGGTGATTTTTTTCCTTTCTTCTCCAAGGCCAAACTTGGTCGTTATAATTATATAACATTCAGTTTCTTTCTTCCCCCCCACCCTCCCTCTCTCCCACCCTCCTTTCTTTCCTTCCTTCCTTCCTTCCTTCCTTCCTTCCTTCCTTCCTTCCTTCCTTCCTTCCTTCCTTCCTTCCTTCCTTCCTTCCTTCCTTCCTTCCTTCCTTCCTTTCTTCCTTCCTTCCTTTCTTCCTTCCTTCTTTCCTTCCTTCCTTCCTTCCCCCCCTTTCTTTTTTGTTCTTTCCACTTACATTACAGACATGTATTTTCCTATTCCTTATATTTCCCTCTGGATCGGTTCCTATAAATCTTCCCATCCTTGTATGAATTAATTATATTCATCATTTCTCATGATGAAGTATTATTTTGTTATTTCCATGTACCACAATTTGTTTAGCTATTTCCCATTAGATGGGCATTTATTTTGTTTGGGTTCTTTACAATTATAAAAAAGTTCTGAATGAATATTTTGGGACCTTTCTGCCTTTGCTTTCCTTAGGGTATGCCTGGAAGTAGCATCTCTGGGTCAAAGGGTACAGATATATGCACACGAAGCATTGATTGCAACTGGACTCATGCAAATTGGGCATTGAGAACTTATGCAAATCAGGCAGACCAAAGTGAGGACTGCAGACTGCATGCATATATGCAGATTAGGTATTGAGGAGTCAGTGAGCCATAGCCAATCACTGATCCTAATGCACTGTATAGATTTATATGGAAATTACCTGACTCTGGAGGACTCAAAACCTGGGCCTAACGTCTCTTCTACTCTAGGGAGGGGTCTTCATATTACTGAGAAGTCTTCACTAAATCTGTTCCCACTCATGGAGAAATCTTTCATATGGTTATTAATCATTTACAATTCTTTTGAAAACTGTTTTTTCATATTTTTGACCATTTATTCATTGGAAAATGACTTGGCTTTATATATTTGTTCAAGTTCCCTATATGCCTGGATATCAGACTCTTATCAGATATATTTGATGGAATGATTTTTTCCTCTTCTTATCCTAGATAAGTGAATTTTGTTCATGCAAAGAATGCCCTTAACTTCATAGGAAAATAAAATTAAGTTAAAAAATGGAAGCTTTCCTGGAATAAATGTTGCACTATTTTCATGACAACTACATTTGTATTTTACGCTCTCTTTAAAATCTGAATTATCTTCTGAAACTTAGAGTAAATTTATAGTCCTTAAAGCTGGAGAGACTTTAGAGATCATTTCGTCCAGCTCCATTTCAAAGATGGAAAAAATGATGCCCAGAAAAATCAAGTGATTTTCCCAAAGTCAAGAATATTTGAACCCAAGGCATGAAGCTCCAAAACCAGTGGTCTTTCCAATAAACACAGATCTCTTAAGATGAAATGGAAGGGAAATGGGATTTAAAGTCAGATCAAGCTGACTCAATTCAATTTAATTTAACAAATTTCAGAGAACAACTTAAAATGGAAACTACTAATATGTGAAAGCGAGTTTATAAAGTAATGTTTACTTTCACACATGATTAAGTTGTTCTTCAAAGTCGGCTAATTTCGCATTCTGTTAGTAGGGAAAATCTTAAGGGAATTTTGGAGTAGAAATGCGTTTTTCAGCAGGCAGATAAAAACACTGAGTTCAACTCTTCAGGGAGACTCTTGAAGTGCTTTCTAATGAAACCAAAACCCAGTGGACAAGGTGAGAATCTCACAGCTCAGTAACAATCCCCAAACTGTTCGTGAGAGTGTTCCTTGCTTTAATAAGTACTGGAACTGAGGCAGGTGCTCAAGCCTGATTTATGAATTATGAAAGTGACTGTTTTTCACATGCACCAAAAGAGAGGCTACAGCCTGGCTTCTGTAGGTCAATAAACTTCCTTGATGTGGATGAACCTCCTCAGAGACTGTCACCCCTCTTCAGGTTGCTTTTGCAGCAGTTAGATGATGCTACAGAGGTGATCCTCCCCTCCATTCCCAATGGAGAGTGGTGCAAGTAGCTGCAAGAAGAGTTCTCTGTTTTGGGGCATTTTCCCTGAGGTGTGCATCTCCATCCAGAGCAACTTCTTTGAGGTGTGTGCCTCTGTATAGAGAATTCTCTGTCTTGAGTAGCATCATGACAGTGCATGCTTCTGTCTCAGGTAGCATTAGGGGGCCTCCTGAGGTGAGAACAATGTGACTTTTTTCTACTTTGATGCTTTATAGTCTTTAGACCCCTTTGTCACTGAGTTTCATATGATTTTAACATATGAATAAAAATCACTTATTAAAGCACTTCCCATGTCCAAAGCATTGGAAGTACAATAAAGGAATTCCCCCCTTCTTTTTAGGAAACAACTTTGAAGTTTATCAAACTGATGAAAGTATCTTTATATCTCCATAATATATACATATGACTATAGGTAAATGAAATGAAGGAATACTTCAATACATCAAACTCCTGGAAAGAATTGTTTGCATTTATTGCTTCAACCTCCTCATTATCCATTCATTTCTTTCCTTTTTTTCTTTAGCATCATTAGAATTTATTTATTTATTTTTAGGTGACATTCTTTTTTTAAGTTACATATGTGTAGTTATGCAAAAACATATCCATAATAGTCATGTTGTGAAAGAAAACATTCCAAAAAAACTCATGAAAAAAATTGCTTTAATCTGTATTCAGATACCATCAGTTCCTTCTCTGAGGATGTTCATCCTGAGTCCTTCAGAGTTGTCATGGATCGTTGAATTGCTGAGAATAGTTAAATCATTCACAGCTGATCATCTTACAACATTGCTGTTACTTTGTACCCAATTCATTTTACTTTGCATTAACCCATATAAGTCTTTTTAGGTTTGTCTGAGAGCATCCTGCTCATATTTCTTATAGTACAATAGTATTCCATCATAATTACATACTACAACTTATTCAGCCATTCCACAAATGATAGGCATCCCCTCAACTTCTAATTCTTTACCCCCAGAGAAGATCTGGTATAACTATTTTTGTACATATAGGCCCTTTTCCTTTTTGTTTTTTATCTCTTTTGGGATACAGACCTAGTACTGGTATTGCTATGTCAAAAGGTATGCTTGGTTTTATAGCGCTTTGGGCAGTTCCAAATTGCTCTATGGAATGGTTTAATCAATTCACAACTCCGACAATAGTACATTAATGCCTCATTTCTCCTACAATCCCTCCAACATTTGTCATTTACTTATTCTGTCCTATTATCTAATCTAATAGGCATTAGGTAGTGTCTCAGAATTGGTTTAACTTGCCTTTCACCAAATTATTGTTAGAATATTTTTTCATATGACTGTAGTTTTAATTACTTTGTCTGAAAACTGATCATGTGTTTTGATCATTTATCAATTGGGAAATGGATCTTAGTTTTATAAATCTGATACAGTTCTCTGTTGGTGAAATGAGGTCTTTATCAGATAAACCTGCTTCAAAAAACATTTTAACAGTTACCATTGCTACCTGTATCCTATTCCCCCTACTCCCATTTATTCTCTTCTTATCCATTCATTTCTAAGGGAGCTCATATTCTAACAGGGGGAGACATTACATAAGGAAGAATAACTTGAGTTTCTAGCCAAGGCTGGGGCATTTTGCAAGAGACTCTCTTAATTGATGGAGAGAATGCTGTTGTGACTTTGCCTGCCTATTTGAGGGTGGAGTTGGTATGAGAGCTTAGGAGAGGAGAAATATCCTCTCCTATATATCTTCAAAAGACATGCATGGTTGCAGATTTTCTTTGTGAATGACTCCAGACATGAAGAGGGAGGGAGAGAGGGGGAGAGAGAGAGACAGACAGACAGACAGGGAGAGACAGACAGAGACAGAGATAGAGATAGAGAGAGGGAGAGACAGAGAGAGACAGAGAGAGAGAGAAAGGAAGGAGGGAGAGAGACTTTGGAATTTGTAGACATTAGGGGAAAGCTGACTCTTCAGTACGTTCCTGACTTCGTTCGCCTCCCTTGAGACTTGGGGTAATTTTCTCTTGGGTGAGTTTGGTACTTCTCTCTTGGTTGAGCTGAGATCTCTTGCTCGCATCTAAATAACTCATTCACTCTGTGTACTTTAGGGAACCTGCCTAGCACATTATATTTTGCATTGGTTAAGAAGCAGGGCCACCTCTTCATGTGAAACAGAAGTAAAGAAGGTAGTGGCATAAGGCATTTGAGTGGTGTGGGATGTAAAGGAGGGAAGAAAAGGGAGTTCTAAGCAATTTTTTTTTCAGTAAGATATGGGGCAAAGTTCTTAGCTAAGAGGGTAGGGGGATTAACATTATAGAATGTTTGAGGAGGGATGAAAAAATTTGGACAGCCACTGTAGTAAGTGGGATGGAACAAGGTGCGGTCTGTGGTGTGTTCAGTCAAGAGGCAGAGGACAGGGCAGAGGGAAAGTTGTTTGCTTCTCCGGGTTAGTTCTAAGGTCCTATCCAGCTCTGAATCCAAGGATCTTTGCAGCCTGAGCTGTTTCTCTTCATCCCAAATTCTGCAGATTCAGTCCTTTAGGGCAAAAGGATTGTGCTAACACAGTGCTCCATAGAGATGAATAGAAGGAATGAGAGGAAGCATAAAGAATATTTTACATATATATGTATATAATATACATACACACACATATAAAATTTGGGGCTAGTGATCAGGGTTGTTTTATGGCTGGTGGTGTTGTTGGGTAGGTTTTCATTTCCCAGCTTGAGGTTTAGTAGATACTTTTTATTTACAATATTTTAGTTTTTCAAATAGTAAAACCTGTTGAACTGCTTTATATTACTACTTGGGCCAACTATAACAGTATTCAAAAGGAAAGTACAAGCTTGTTTTGTGTACTTTGTATGTCAAAATAAACAGAAAAGAGGAAGTATGGTTCCAGTCGGTGGGTGAACTTAGTGAGACCTGAGTCCAGAACTTTCTTCTGACTGACTTGGGAAGGTCTGGGTGAGCTCCTGTCACCACCTCGTGTGACTTGCTAAGTTAACAAGTTACTGCTGATTTTCAGTGGTATTAGGAGTTTACATTCATGCCAAAATAAATAGAGAATTAGGTGATTTTAAAAGTCATTACATATTTAAAAGGAATTAAAAAAACAAATTCTCTGCTTTACTGTTATTTCTCTAATTCCAACCCTAGTTCAGGTGAATATTTAATTACTCATGAAGTCCTTTACTTAAAGGAAATGTTATTACTGTTACTAATGGCTGCTGACATATCAAGATAGGGATGATTGAAATTTACTATCAGACCCTTAGGATGTTAAAGTTCTTTCTACAACCACGCCAAACATTTTCAGGCCTTTTGAGCCTTGAAATCTATGAAACAGAGCAGGGAGCTTGAAGAAAAAAAATTGGATAGGCATTCCACGTTAAACAGCTGCCCTGTTTCCCCCTGGGGCCCATTAAGTGCTGCATAAACAAGGCTGTCTATAGCTTAGGTTTATTTAGCTTTTTGGGTAGGTAGAGCCAGTCCTCTAGAGCTTGCTGTCTTGTCTCAAAGAGTTCAAAAGTATGTTTCTTTTAAATTTCTTACCCCTGTTTTACTCCCAAGTCATGATTTAAGGTAGGTATTTGACACTGATTGCATTGCCAATGTCTGACATTCCCAGAATTTGAATTCTCCAGCCTGGAATGACAGTGACTCAGCTCTTGATTTAACATTAGAAAAATCTATCAACTACCACCACTGGAATATACCCACTAAGTTTCCCACCTATTTGAAAATTGAGGGCAATGAGAATCTGGAGAAAACCCTTGCAGTCTGAGGATGTTTCCATATCTCACATGAAAGGAAGCAATGGTGATCTAGGTCTCAAAATCAAATAGGTGAAGAGGACCCCAGTGTCTAAAAACTACTCTATCTGGGCCAGGTAAGAAGCAGCAAGCATTGACATTTCAACATTTCAAGGCTTATTCAAGTATGAGCATTCTCAGCTCATGAGGAAAGGAAGATAGAGCCAAAGAGAAAAATATGTTTACTTTGGCACCATGAAATTCATGCTTGGGCAAATCTTAAGGGTATAGGCTTTTCTGCATGCTCATGAGTAATTCCCATTAGTGTTAATGGCAATTAACCACATGCAGAGACAAGAAAATATACCCTTTAGAACTGAACTTAGACCTTGGAGACCCAAAGCCTCCCTAGCTAGTATTTGTTGGGAAAAGCAGTATCTCTGATCTGTTCCCCCTTGGCTTGACAACATTGAATTTGGAGAAGCAGAGCTAGGTTCAGACAGAGGTAGCAGAGAAGAGAGCCGCTATTATGAAAAAAGTGATTATAATTCATCCACAGATTATAATTAATCCACAGAAGTCTCTGCCTAATAAGACCATAAAACCCAGTTCTGAATCAGTGTTCCTGGGGAAAAAAAGAAAAAAAGATATTAGATTTTACTTTTTTCTTTAGAACAATTGTTCTGATTTATTTCTTTAAACAAGTTATGTCTTGGTTATTTCCCCCTCCCCCAATCATCAAGTTAATAAAAATTAAATAAAAACCATCAATTTGGAATGTGTACGAATTTATGTTTAACTTTCTGGTCACCATGGCGACGAGAAACAGACTATAGGTATACTTAAAATCCACAGAAAATCCCAAATCTCATGTTCTCTCTTCACTTATTTTTTCATTAGAAAAGTGAACAAAGTCAGTTTGTTAGATAGCAACATTCCCACTGTGGGAAAATAGAAAAGAAGTGGACAATTATGATCTCTACCCTGAAGGAGTTTAAAAACTAAATAGGGAAAGAAGACAGATATACATGGAAAAAGTCACCAGAAAAATATAAATCTTTAAGTTACCATCAATAATTATACTTTAAATTGTATATTGAAGTACTGGATGCATGGAAATTTACATTTCATCTCCTGGATTTATCATAATACAAGGGTAGGCTGATCAATATTTAGCAACCAGATTATTGAAAAGCTTAATCTACATCATTGAGTTTTTCTCCATTACTTTATTGTCTGTATAATCAACAAAGTAATAGATGGTTTGTAGTGTTTGCTCATTGCCATGTAAAATGCTTATACTGAAAACTAACACTTAGCTCTCCAAAGCCAGTTAGAGCTGGCTCCAGAACATCTCTGCATACATCCCCAAGAAAAGGGGCTGATTAACAAATGGAGAAGATTTAAAAAATCTAGAGTTTAGAAAATACATAAATTAAAAATATATCCCTTACAACTTCTAGTATATGCCTAATATCCATTTTCTTTCTATATAATGGTAAGACCATTATTGGAGGTAATAATGATCAAAATTAATATTTATATGGTATTTTAAGACTTGCAAAATACCTTGTAAATGTTGTCTCACTTAATACTTACAGCAACCCTGTGAAGTAGTTACTGTTATCCCCATTTTTCAGATGAGGAAACTGACTTATCCATGATCCTACAGCTAGTAAATAACTAAGGAAAATTTTGAATTCACGTCTTTGTAACTCCAACTCTCATGCTCCCTATACTATACCAATTAATTATTTCTCCCATTGGCCCAAAGCCAAGGGAAAATTTACTGACAATCATTAAACTACCCTCGGAGAAGGTGACTAGGGATAGGAATTTGCCTGCTTTTAGCTAAGAATCTTTCCGTAGGCCACCTAACCCAAACTACAGCGTTATGAGATGTTGAATAAAACGTTATTGCAGACCACTAATTATAACAATGGTTAGGGAACCCTAGAGAAAGGACTCATGTAATATTTTCAATGTATCATTTCTGGTCTACGGAAGCAACAGAATACAAAATATTAAAACCTAACCTGAGAAACACAAAAGAAACATACAAAATCATCAGTTTTTTTTATAATAAAAAGACAAGGAAATAATAATGTAAATTTCATTCAAATTTATTACATAATAATTACACAATGTTGATCTATCAAGACATATTCAAAATTTAGATAAGTATAACCACAAAACACTATTTACAAAAATAAAGGAAGGCAAATAATTGGTGAGGTTCAGTGCTCATAGTGGGACATGTAAACATAAGAAAAATTATATTACCTAAATTAATTTATAGCTTTAGTGCTATACCACTAAAATTACCAAGGGGATTTATAGAGCTGGGTAAATTAATAATAAAATTCATTTGGAGCAACAAAAGGTATAAAATCTCAAGGGAGCTAATGGAAAAAAGTAAGAACGAAGATGGCACAGCTTCACCAGATCCTGACCTATAGTGTTAAACAGTAATCACGAAAACTATTTGGTACTGCATTAGTGTCCCAATTTTCCCACATCTTCTCCAATGTTTATCATTTAAGGGGAGAAATTCTTCATCAAACAAGGAATAGGGGTAATGATAAAAGGCAAAATAGACAATTTTAATTACATAATATTAGGAAGCTTTGATGTGAACAAAATTGATAATATATAAAATAAGAGAAACTGTCAAGTGGGAAAAATATCTGTATCAAATATTATTGGTAAAGTTTGGTATCCAAACAACCATTACTTAATAAGTGGTGACAGAATATTTAAAAAATTGTAAACAGTCAATTACCAGATTAAAACAAGCTCCAGAATGGTAAGAGAAATCCAATTTTGAGCAACTCAAGGTTTTGCTCCACACTTTGAAAATTGGCCAAATACTTGCCAAATGGAAGGAGTTCCCCACAGGAGAGGTTGTGGGCAGATATGCACATTAATACACTTTTGGTGGAATTTTAGACCTAAGTATTATATATAATAATATGGAATTAAACAAGAAAAAGTTATTTAACTATTCATTACATTCAGTCCAGAAATTCCACTAATGGGCATACACCTCAAGGAGTAAAATACAGAAATAAGTTCAAATATATGGTGAAATATTTATAGCAACATTTCTTATGGTAGGAAAAACCTGAAAACAAGTAGGTGACCATTGATTGGGGAAGGGATAAACAAAATATAAGATGTGGAAATAATGGAATATTATTTTTTAGTAAAAAATTATGAATATGAGGAATTTAGAGAAGCACAGAAAGATTTTCATTAACTGATGTAGAATGGAGTAAGCAGAACCAGAAGAGAAACATACGCAATGATCACCACAACAATGAAAATGAAAAGATCAGTAAAAAGGAGGTCATATTTGAGTAAATAAAAACAGTAATGATCTTAGAGAAGAGATAATAAAACAACTCCTACCTTTTGGTCTAATCATTACATCACTTGTTTTTGTTTAACTGTTTTTCTTTGGCATAAGGGAAGGATCAGTTCTGTGGAGAGGCAGCCCTGCTGGGGGTCTCTCTGTTTCTGTGTCTGTCTGCCTGTCTGACTGTCTCCTGTTCTCAGAAATGACTTCTATAAAAACAAAAAAATAGTAACAAAATTTATTGACAACAATGACAACAATCATAAACTAACCCAAGTTGCTTGATTTAGGTGGGGGTGGTTGGGTTCAAAAAGATTTTTTAGTAATGAAGGGCTTACAGAATAGCCAGTTCAGATCAACCAAAAAGTTTGTGGATGAGTACTTTAGATTTATGTAGAAATGGAAGTATCTTCTTTGCATTTACTTTTAACATATTGAATTCAGCCTAAGTAGATCAGTCATCTCCTAAATCCTGAGGTTTAAAACTAGAAAGGATCTTAGAGAGATCTATTATTTATATATAATATTATATCTATATATACATATATAATATTATATCTAACTATATGTATTTATTTATACATTGTTTTATTGATGCTTTTAAAAAAGATCATTTCCTAATTACTTCCCTCACATAGAATTATTCTTATAACAAAGAAAAACAGTTAAACAAAACAAACTGACCCATTGACCAACTCTTATAACATAGGCAGTATTTTTCATCTTGCTCTATCAGTTCAAGTCTTCCATGAAGGAGGGAAGTTAGTTTCATCAACAGTCCTTTGGAATCAAGGTTTGTCATTAAATACATCAGTATTCTTCTCTCTTTTAGTGTCATTTTCTTTGTGTTACTTGGTCATTTCGTATAGTGTTTAATGGAATCTGCCTTCTTTATTTTACATCAATTTATGCAAGTTTTCTCAAACTTCACACATCTTCCCAAGCCTCTATCCCTCATACTTTTAATTTTTCATGGTTCAATAACATCCCTTTGTATTAACACACCACCCCATTTGTTTTTAATTTCCCAATTGGCTATTCATTTTGTTCCTTTTTTTTTTTTTTTTTTGGCTACTACATAAGCACTGCTACGGATCTACAGTAAGCACTGCTATGGATACTTTTTAAGCCTCACATTTTACAGATGAAGAAAATGGGGGCTTTGAGAAGGGAAGCAACTAGACCAAAGTCAGGTCATAAGTGGACAGCAGAGCCAAGACTCGAACCCAGTTTCTGTAATACTAGACCTAGTACACTCTCTACTGCACTGCGATGTCACCTGGAATTTAATAAGAAGAGACTCTTGGAACAACCGTTACTGAAGCTATAGGACTGGACTAAATTCAACAAGCACTTAAGCCTCTTCTATATAAGGCACCATGCTAGGCATGTGGAGACAAAGATGAAAATTAAATTATCTTAGACCTCAAAGAACCTACATTCTATGAGGGCAATGTAGCATGTACACAAGGAAGTAAATAAAACTGATAGGAATTAATTGAGAAAAGAGAGAGACACACACATACAGAGAAAGGGACAGAGACAGACTGAGACACAGACAAGAGAGACAGACACAGAGACATACGTACAGACAAACACACACACAGATTTCAATCAGTCTCTCAGCATTTATTAAGCACTAACTATGAGCCAAACATTGTGGCTATGCTAGCCATAGGAAAAAAGGGCAAAAAACAGTACTGCCCCTAAGGCATTCCATTTTAATGGAGAAGATAACATATAAATAGGTATGTGCTAGATATATACAGATGGATGGTATTAACATAAAGGATTTATTCATAACAAAAAAATCTAAATAATTTTCCCTAACAGCTAAGTTAAAAGAAAGCTTACCTATTATGTCCTAGAGTTGAGGTGAAAAAGCATAATTTATGGTCTTCTGATCTGAAAGGCCCAGGAATCTCTGTCCTTCTCATACTACCACCTAGTGGCAGCCTAGAAGATGGGCCATCATCTCTGAACATCATCCCCATAGCTTCAGTAAACACCATCACAGTGCCCAAACCTTTCCATGTGTGCAAACTGCTCAAATGCCAGTACTCTTTTCAAGACCTGAATTAACATTATGTGGGAACAGGCATTGTTAATTAATGCTTCCTATTTTGGGTAGGTTTTAATTTAAGATACTGATGATTGAGGGATTAGCCAACTGTAGGATAGAAGGCAAAAGATTCTTCAGAATGAATATTTCTTTCCAAAGGTGGTGTACTGAATATACATTTACCATGAGATAGCTGTTGAGATTTTTGTTCCCAGGAAGACCTCAACTATGTCTTGAATAACCAAGACAAGACACATTGATATCAAGCCAATGACATTTGCAAAATACAGGTTCTGTTGTGATGAGATTGAAAAACTGATGCATTTATTATACTCTGTACAAACATAAAGGGGGACTTTTATATTATGCAATATTTCCCACATGTCTGCTGTTAGAAATTCACTCTTCAATTAGGTCTAAGCTGTTTGAAGTCATACATTTTCCTTGTGGAGAGCCTCTCTTTGGAGGCTTTCCCAGTATTTTAACAATTATAAGCCTATGAAGTCTCATTCTTTTATGTAAGAAGTGGGTAGCAAGATCACACCCACATCATTTTAGACATATTGCTCCAAAGATCAGTTCTCAGAACCCCAGGCACAGGAGGGAGGAAAGAGGGCGAACTGATTACTAACTCCTTTCCTCCTGTCCAATTCTCTTTAACCACCCACCCTCCCAAATGTTTTTCACTGTTTTCAGCAGGTGGGGGACTTCACTGTTGATTTTAAACATGCTCTGGAAATTTTCCTCTCAAGTTAGATAATGTCTAACAATAGAAAGCCATTGCTGGGCCTCAGGAGCTAAGGAACTTTCCTATTCTTTTCCCCTAATCTTCACTGGGCCTGTGTGAGCAGTCCTTCCTAGCTTCAGAAGGGGAATATTGGGGTCCCTTTTCACATAATTTTTGGGTTATTAAATCCTCTAACTTTGTGTCCTGGGGAGTGTAGATTATGGTTCATGGCTAGGGTCTCCCCAAAGTGAGAAGTAGAAAGATGCTCAATACATCATAAGAACTGGGTTATTGCATAGGCATGTACATACACAGAAAGAAATGCTAACCAACACAAAAGCTTCACAAAGCTTATATTGACAAGTGTTAAGCAAAGTAAACAAATAGCGGCATTAACTCCTGTCATACTGTGCCAGGAATTAATTCTTAAAACCATCTAAATATGATGTATTTTGCAGGTCTGTGAATTCATCATTTTACATTTTATCCTGCCTCTGCACTGTCTCCTTCAAAGTTCATGTCTCTTGGCAAGCTAGGCCAGGAGTTGAGCTTTTTTTCCCTGTTGGTGGCATTCTCTTGGATGAAGAAACTCTCCTTGGCTGCCAGTCAACTCTGCCCAATAGCCCAAACCTCTCAAGCTCACAATGATAAAATGGAGCAGTTCAGTGTTTTGGCACAAGCTGTACTACTTGAGTTCACATTCCATATGGAAGAGGAAAGAGGGGAAGTAGGGAAAGAGTGTACCTATCCTCCTGTTCCCTCATGAGAATTCTAGTGACAAAACACTGTTTCCTTTTTCTCTCCTTGGTTTATGTATCAAAACCATACTTGTATCACAGAACACGTTTGGTAGGATACTTCATTTTCCTGTTTTTTGCACATAGTTTGTATAATACTTGAATAAACTGTTCTTTAAAATTTGATAAAATTCACTAGTAAATCCATTTAGTCCTGGGTTTTTTCCTTTGGGAGTTAGTTTATGGCTTATTCAATTTCTTTTTATGATAACAGGTTATTTAAATAATCTATTTATAGTTTTGCTAGTCTGAGTATTTGGTATTTTTGTAAATATTCATCCATTTCATCTCATCACTTTTGTTGTCAAATAATTAGGCAAAATAGTTTCTAATGCTTTCCTTTGTTTCATCTCTATTTGTTGTAAATTATTCTTATTTTTCATTTTTGATGCCAACACGTTGGTGTTCCTCCTTTTAATTGTCATCCCCCCCCAAAGTCATTAATTTTATTTATAAACATAATGGGGATATCTTTTGCTTTCAGTTTTGTTTATCTCTTCTTTTATTTTCAGGATTTTAAATTGGGTATTTATTTTTTATTTGTAGCTTTGCTAGCTATTTTAGTTGCATGGCCAGTCCATTGATCTGTTTTTCTCTTTTGTTGATGAAAAAATAATAATAGTATTTATAGAATACTTTAATATTTACAAAATATTATTTGTAAATTATTTTGTTTGATCCTTACAACAACTTGGTGTGGTAGATGCTATTATTATCTCAGTTTTATGGATGAGGAAACTGAAGCTCAAAGAAGTCATGTGACACTCATAGTTCCAATAGCTAGTGAGCGTCTGAGGTTGGATTTGAACTAATGTCTTCCTAACTCCAAATCTGGCCCTCTATATACTATGCCATGTAGACGCCTCAAATGAAAACATTTAGAGATAAAAATTTTCTGTTAAGGATTTCTTGATCTACATTCCAGAAGTTTTGGTATGATGTTACATCTTCATTTTCTTTGATGAAATTTTCTATTGTCTCTATGATTTGTTCTTGGACCCACTGATTCTTTAGGATTAAATTATTTAGTCTCTAATTATGTTTAATCTTTCATTCAAAACTCCTTTATTGGCTATAACTTTTATTGCATCATGATCAATAAGAGATTGCTTAGTATTTCTGCTTTTTCTGCATTTTGTGAAATTTTGTATGTTAATATAAATTCAAATTTTGTAAATTTTGTATTCACAGCTGAAAAATAAGAAAATTTCCTTTTTGGATCGAATATATTCAGATCTATTTGATAGCTGTTTTCCAACTCCATGCATTTTCACTGGCTGTTTCCTATACCTGGAACTCTTTCATTTCTACCTTCTGGCTTCCCTGGCTTCCCTTAAGTCTCATTTAAAATCTCACCTTCTGCAAGAAAACTTTCCCTGTCCTCTTTAATATTAATGCCTTTCATCTGGATTATCTTCAGTTTATCCCACATATAATTTGTTTGTATGTATTTGTTTTCATGCTCTCTCCCCCATTATAATGTATAATTATAATTAAAGGCAGAGATCATATTTCCTTTCTTTGCATCCATAGCTCTTGGCCCAAAGCAAGTGCTTAATAAATTCTTATTAATTTCATTTAACTTGATTATTCCCATCCAGTAATCGCCAAATAGCTATCATTTCTAACTTTTCCAAAATTCCATTTAAGACCTTAAATTAGTTCTGGTGAAAATGATAATGATAACAATGGCTAACATCTATATAGTGCTTTAAGGTTTTCATAGTATTTATATATGATATTTCATTTAACCCTTACAACAGCCTGTGAAGTATATGCTATAATTATCCCTCTTTTATAGATTAGGAAACTGAATCTGAGAGATTCTTAGTGACATGTATAGGGTCACAATGCTGGCAAGTGTCTGAGGAAAGAGTCAATCTCAGATTGTCCTACCCCTAAGTCTAGCTTCCAATCTACTACGCCATCTAGCTGCCTCCTTAGATTTGTCTAGGCCTGAAGGGAGTACATTGAGCTTTCATACCATTACAGTTTTGCTGTCTATTTCTCTCTGTATTAACTTTTACTTAAAGTATTTAGATGCTTTTCCATTCAGGGTATAAAGTATTGCTATTGATTCATTATCTAATGTGCTTTTATTCATAATGTAGTTTCTTATTTATCTCTTAGTCATTTCTATTTTTACTGTCACTTTATTTGATATCTTCATAACTACCCTAATTTTTAGTTTTAGTGTCCCTAAAATACAATAGGTTTTGTCCCTGTCTTTATTTAAACAATTTTAAAAATTGTTGAGTTACACTTTCCAATTCATCCTTCTATCATAATTTCATCTTATTTATTTTTATGGGTATGACTATTAATATGAATACTATTAATATGTAATTTTTCCTCTCTTCATTCCCCTTGTCCCTTACAAAGAAGAAGAATGTGGTAAAAGAGGAGTGTGCTCAACCAGTGAAGCCTGGTCCTGTGGGCTATCCCTTATTCTTCCACTCCACACCTTCTAAGTCTCTTTCGTGTTTTTTTTCCCCGTTAGAATGTAAGTTTCTTGGGGACGAAGATTGACTTTTTGCTTATATTTATATCTTCAAAGCTTATCTTAGTGTCTGATATATATTAAGTGCTTAATAAATACTTGTTGACCACCTGCCTGCTTTGCTGCCCTTCTTAACTCCTTTACACCAGGTCACTGATTGTAAGTTTTTCCTTTTTCTTTTTTTTCCTTTTTAATCATCCCTTGATATATTACCCTTTGACATTGAAGTTTGTTTTGCTTATGACTAATTCCATCTTCCTTTTCAAACTCTTTCTCCACTCCCTGACCCCCATTTTCCTGTCGAGTATAATGTATTTCTATATCCATCCACTTTGTATAAAAGTGTAGGTGTGTGCATGTATGTGTTCAATCCTTTTTTGTCCAGTTCACATGAAAATAAGGCTTATATGATGACTATTATACCTAATCCTTCACACATGTTTATATATTCCTCATCTTGTGTACTCCTGTTGTGTGAGATGGTACACTCCATTCTCTTCCTTGTCCTTTCTTCCCTAGTTTCTTCTCTTTTCCCTCCCTTTTCTTTCTCAACATCATCAAAATTAAATAAATAACCCTAGGTTTTCTATCTTGTTTAATCTTTTTTAATGACCCTTGAAGACATTAAGATTTTTAAGGGACATGTTTCTTTGCTCCTATTAGAATTGAAGTACTGCATCACTGTATAGCTCCTTTTAATGTTCTATAATATTTCTTTTAAAATTTTTCTCTTGGATCTTATGTTCTTGCTTCAAAGCTTCTGCTCAACTCTGTTTTGTTTTTTTCAGGAATGCTTGAAAGCCCTGTATTCTGCTAAAGCTCTACTATTTTCCTCACCTTTCCATAAGATTATACTCACTTTTGCAGGGTAAATTATTCTTAGTTGTAAACCTTCATCTTTTGCCTTACAGAATATTATATTTTAAGATCTCTTTTTCTTTATGGTAGTAACTGCCAAGTCTTGTGTGATCTTGCGTGAGGGTGGTTCCTTAGTTCTTAATCTCTTTCTGATAGCTTATCATATTTTTCCTTTGATCCAGAATATATAACTATGTAGCTCTGAAGCAGGTCAAATAAATTTAAAAACAGGAATTGATATAATTCTTTGGCTTCATACATAGACTAGCTAACCATATATTTCCTCTTAACTTATTGGAAAGAGGTCCAATGGCTACTTGTATTCCACCTAGTGGTTTAATGATGAATAGAGTACTAGGAAAAAAATCAGATTATGACAATCACATATCATAGATTACCAAGTCTCAAGCTTAAGTCATCTAGTTCAGTGGTGTCAAACTCAGATAGAAATTGGGGAAACTAAATGATACTTAAATATCCCTGTGGGATGCATATCGACCAAGGAAAATACACATTAACATCATATATGTTTTATTGTATCTTTATTTATTTTGTTAAATATTTCCCTATTACATTTTAATCTGGTTTGAACCACACTTGGGAATGTTGTGGACTGAATGTGGTCCAAATTTTGACACCTCTGCTGTAGTGTATCCTTCTCCAGGCAAAGCTGCATTTAAGTCAGAGCAGAAAGATTCTATCTTATTTTTAAAGATCCAATAAGAGGAGAAGATTGCACAATCTCTCTCAGTAACCCATTCTAATGTTTAGCAATTTTTCCTATCAGAAAATTTTGCCTTATAGCTAAATTGCATATTTTTTTTCTGCTTAAGTTGGTTTCTTCTTTTTGTTTACAGTGGAAAGGGGGAACCACTAGTCAATCCTTTTTTACAAGCAAAATAATATAATGGAAAACCAACAGTAAATAATATATCTCTAAGTCTGTATCTTACGATGAAACTGGGCTAACAAATCCTGTCTTGGTTATTTAACAGGGTTATAAGGATCAAATGAAAGAATGTATGTGAATATACTGTACAGTTTACTGTACAATTTTATCATATTTACTGTACAAATGCAAAGGATGTAATAAATACCTCCATATGCTTCTTAGGATATTTTATTGTTATAAATATTAAAATGAAAGTAAAAACCGGAGGTCCAACACACATAATTCTCATGACTGGCAGCATGATTGAGAAAATTATTTTAAAATTGTTTTATCTAAGTTTGAGGCAATGATAGCAGGAAATAATGATAATAATACATTTACTTGTCACATAAGCTTTAAAGTTTAAAAAGCACATTTTTGTGACAATATTGTGAGGTCGGAGAGTAGAAATAGTATTATTATTAGCATTTTACAGCTGAGGAAACCAAGTACATACAAGTAAATTGCCTTGTGCAGGTCACACAGCTAATTTATGAGGTAGAACTAGAACTTGATCCAAGTATCTTGAAGACTGGGGATCTCTACACTCTTATTACCTTTGCCTCTATAATGGCTGACTTTTACATAGTGATTGGTGGTCTACAGAACACTTTACATGAGTTAGAATTCTTTTCCCCCTCAAAAACTGTCTTTCTCTTCCTACTTTTTTTCACCTTCATTCCTAAGCATGCTTACCAGATATAGGCCAATCAAATTGAAATCTTTCCCTTTCAGATGAACTAGCTCTCTTCTGGAATCTCTTTGCCTTTTTGCCAAGTCATCTTAGAGATGACCAGACTGGGTAATTTTAGGCTGGAGTAGATCAGTTTAAAAAAAAGAGAAGACTTGGGGGAAGAGCAATTACACTTGAGAGGTTGTAGACTCCCTCTACTTGTGGTTTTTTAGTAAAGGAAGGAGAAGCCATCATCGTGTATGAAGGGGTGGGGGGTATGGCAAAGAGGATTCTTGTCCAGGTACTATTTAGATTTAATAACCTCTGAGGTTCCTTCCAACTCTGATTCTGTTTCCACTGAGTCAGCACAAATAAACAGATCCTGTTGACAGGACTTGTTAAGAGAAAGCAGAAGTTAGTTGAGGAAGCTTTTCAGAAACATAGAGATTAAAAAAATACTTGAGTAAACAATTTAGCTAGATTGTCCTAGTCACTGTGCCTGGGTTTTGAGGATGCTCATAATGATCTATGATGACCAACATTTATAGAATGCTTTAAAGTAACATTGCATACATTTAAGATGATGAGATCACATTATATATCAGGTATAATCTTTGGGTGGCTTTTTGGTGGGGATGCTATCCATTAATTGGCAGGTAGGAAGTAGGATACCTCACTTTTGGCTAAAAATTAACTATTAATAGCTTATCTGTCTCATTAATTAGCAAAATGCTCTGATAATTAGACCTTCAAAGAGGCAGGTGCATTTTAAAGTTGTCTTCTATGAATCATAGCAACACATTCCTGATGACCAAGATTCCAGAAGATGGCCCCTCCTATTTTAGTAAAATTTACGAGGTAAGTTTTGAAAGTTTTCTCTTAAAACACCCATTGTTTTGTTTTACTTTCACTAGCTTCAAAATACTTCTATCCTGACCAAATGCATGGAATGATCAGCAGTCTATCAGAGCAAAGTACTGTAAGTGGAGAATTGTTAACCAGTAGCAAATCAGGACAGGCCTAAGGGGATAGAGCTCATTCATAGAAAGTCAGCAGAGGTCAAGAACAACAGTCTACTTAGTTTGAGAGAGACTAATGCAAGGAAACAATCAGAACCAGACTATCAGAAAACAGTGCAAAAAGGGACAAAGAAAAGCATGTCTTTCTGATGAAGTAGTTAGTGGATATCAAGAATCCTTTGTTAAGGATCCAAGACTAGAAATAGAATCAGAATCAAAGATCAAAACAAGAGTCTACAAAATACTCTAAAATTGAGTACAAAGGAGGTCCAAGAAAGGATCTAAGAAATGCAAGGAATTTATAGCAATGTTTCACTTTCAATTTAAGACATTTCTCACCTATGTGGTCAGTTAGTTGATGGCTGCTATGGGAGGTTAAGGTTCACTTCCATATTTTCCTCTTAAGACTGGTGGTACACAATGACTTGGGAAATGAAGGAATGACTCTTTATTGGCATTAATAATATTCAATATTTTCCCAAACCTTTGGTACTTTTGACTCCTTCAGATAACTTGTGACCTCATAATTGTGTCACCTTAGAAGCATGAATCTTCTCTACCCACATTTGTTCTAATCGATCTGCTTCCCTTCCCCACCTTTTTTTTTATATTTACTTTTTAATTTTATTTCTCAATTACATGTAAAGCAAAAATTTTAATATTTCTTTTTCAAAATTTTGAGTTCCATATTGTCTTGCTCCCTCTTTTCCTCCCATCCCCCCTCCTTGAGAATGGAAGCAATTTGAAATAGTTTGTATATGTGCAGTTAAACATTTCCCTATTAGCCATGTTGCAAAAGAAAACAGATAAAAAACCCACAATAAAACCCTAAACAAAACAAGATTAATGAAGAAAATAGAAAAGTGTTTCAACCTGCATTCAGACACCATCTGCTCTTTTTCTGGAAGGGAATAGCATTTTTCTTCATAAGTCCTTTGGAATTACCTTGGATCATTGTACTGATAATATGATAATAGCTAAGTTGATCATCATATCCATCATACCCACCTGCTTTTTTCCATCATTCTCTTTAGTGCATCTTCCTCCTTTATAATAATCTCTGAGACTGTGATGTTGGTTTCCAACTGTGGTGGTTCCACACTTTATTATTGGTATAAAGAGTTTGACAAAAAATTCTTAGCAAAGTTTTTTTTTTCATTTTCTTCTTTACATTTTCATTCCTCTAGTGGGAGGAAGATGAAGATAAGGGTCAATAACATATTTAAATAGATCAGGATTTTTTTTTAAATGAATGGCATATACTTTGTCATTTTTATTCTTATGGCTTTGTACTAATTTTGATCTTTGCTCTAAGTCAGAGCCCTGATTGTATAGAGCCAAATGGTACAGAAATGACTTCAATTTAAAACTCATGTTTAAAAATCTGGTAAACATAATAAATTTCAATTTTTGTAATGTTATTTGATGCTTTTCATGTTCCATTTTATGCTTTTCCATGTTCATATTTTAATTTGGGTCTCAAAGAAAGCATTTAAGCACTAAAGTATGTATTGATTTAATTTGGAGAGTCTTATTAAGTTTTACATAAAATTTCTCTACTTTTTCATCCTTTGTAACATGTATTTGTACAAAAGTTGCAGTTATTTTCATAGTGGTCTTTTTGTAACTACTTGTCAGGAATACTGCAATACAAAATGCCCCAAAGTCCCATGACACTGTTTCATATTGCCTTTCAGTATATGACATAACCAACTCCATTAACTCCTCATTTGCTTTTTCAGGAAAAATCTGTGAGCCCCCCTTTTCATTTTGTGTTAATTTTCTGCTGAAATTTTTCTAATCTTGATTTTTGTCATCATTTACAAATATACTTAAAAAAGAAAATGCATTTACTCCTATCTTCTAGCCCAAATAGCCATTGTTACAAAAATGTATTAATATCAAATGTTATCATTTGTGCAATTTACATGAGTGACAGTGCGGCTTAGTAATGAGTCAGAAAGAACTAGGTCCGAAATTCTTGCTTCAACACATTCTACCTGTGTAACTTTGGGCAAATCATTGAATCTCTCTGAAATTCAATTTCCTTATCTATAAAGATGGATAGAGATGCTAATATCCACAGTACTTATGTCACAGGGTTGATGAGACCCTCACAAGAGATTGTTTAAATAAAGAATTTTGCAAAGCCCACATAAATACCAGTTATTGTGATTTTTGAAGCTGGTAGTTCTATGTAAATGTCAGTCATCATGATCATGGTTATGAGATTCCTAAATAATAGTTATGATAGTTATTATCATTTCTTTCTCATTTTGTGTTCTATGGAGCTCAGGCAGAAACATTCTGGGACAAATACTATTCTGTTATCCTATTCTTTTATCTTTAGCATTTGGCGCATTGTTATTGTAGAGATGGATTAAATGATCAGTTTGTTATAACTGAATGAAAACTTTGAGATGTGGGTTCATCTTCTGTATATTCACTGAAAATATTTTAATTTCTACTCTAGTAGCTCATAGAATAGGACAATACATATTTATTCTCACATGGTTCTGATTTTTACCACTGTTTTCATATTTTGAAAGCCTTTCCTCTACATAGTTTAGAGATTATGAATGTTCAGCATGAGAGAATCTATTAAAAATATTGTTCTTGCAGAAAATGGGGAAAGAATTTTAAAACTAGTATCTCTGACAAAAGTCTCATTTCTAAAATGTAGAGAGAACTGAGTCAAATTTACAAGAATACAAGTCATTTCCCAACTGGTAAATGGTCAAAGGATGTGGACAGGCAGTTTTCAGAGGAAGAAATTAAAGATATCTATACACTAAATTACTATTGATTAAAGAGATGCAAATCAAAACAGCTCTGAGGTACCCCATCACACCTATCAAATTGACTAATATGACAAAAGAGGAAAATTATAAATGCTGAAGATGTGAAAAATTGGAACACTACTGCATTGTTGATTTAGTTGTGAACTGATCCAACCATTTTGGCGAACAATTTGAAACTATGTCCAAAGGGCTATAAAAATGGGCATACTCTTTGACTCTGCAATATCACATCTAGGGCTGTATCCCAAAGAGAGTGTACAAATGAGAAAAGAACCCACATGTACAAAAATATTTATAGCAGCTCTTTTTTGGTGGCCAAGAATTGGAAATTGAGGGGATGCCCATCAACTGGGGAAAGGTTGAACAAATTGTGGTATATGAATGTAATGGAATATTATTGTGCTATAAGAAATGAGGAGTAGGCAGAATTCAAAAGAGCCTAGAAAGACATATTAACTGATGCTGAATGAGGGAAGCAGAAACAGGAGAACATTGTACACAGTTACAGCCACATTGTGCAATGACTAACTTTGATAAACTTGGCTCTTCTCAGCAATGCAAGGTTTAAGACAAATCCAAAGTTCTCTTGATGGAAAATGCTATCCACATCCAGAGAAAGAATTGCAGAGTCTGAATGCAGATCGAAGCATATTTGCTTTTTCTCTCTTTTGTTTTATTTTGTCTTTCTTGTAGTTCATTCCATTGGTTATAATTCTTCTTTGAAACATGAGTAATGTGAAAATGCATTTAATGTGAATGTCTATCTAGAGTCTATATTAGATTGCATGCCATTTTGGGGAGGGGTGAGGGAGAGAAAATTTGAAACTCAAAAGCTTGTGGAACTGAATGTTGTAAACTAAAACTAAATGAATAAATTTTTAAAAAAGAAAAAAAATTGTTTTTAAATTTTTTTCAAGTCGATGTTATATCTGTCAGTAGATCAACAGACATTTATTATGCACCTACTATTTGCCAGGCATTGTGATAAGAACCAGGAATGCAAAGGAAGGTAAAAGAGCTAATAGGGGAAACATCATACAAACAAGTAGGTGCAAACAGTCTATATAGAGGATAAATTGGAGGTAATCAGTAGAGGGAAGGAAATAGAATTAAAGAGGATCAGGAGCAGCTGCCTGTCAAAGGTGGAATTTTACTGGGACTTGAAGGTGTGATGATCGTAATGATGATGATGGACACTATGGAAAAATAATAATAGCCTAGTATTTACACAGAACTTTGCATAGTTTGCAAAGTGCTGTATGTATAAGTTATCTCAAATGATCCTCACTACAACCCTAGGAGGTAGGTGCTATTATTAATATGTTATATTATTATGAGGAAACTTACCTAGGTCACATGATAAGTTAGTCAAGGGTAGAGTTGAACTCAGGTCTTGCATGTCTTGCAACAGTGTCCTTAGCCTCTGTGCCATGTAGCTGCCCAAGTATTCCTAATTCCACTAAGTAAAGTCTTAGTAGAGTCGCCGTTGAAAAAACAAAGAAAAAATGTAGCAGAAATTCTAAATTGTGTCAGTTCTGGTACTAACTATTGTAAGAAAGTCAGATATCTATAACTCAAACAAATCATTAGAATTGACAATTAAAATATAAGTAGCATCTGAATTAGTGAATTTGCCATTTGGTCCTACCTACTACTAGGTATATACTCTGCCAGAAATAGCAGAAGTACCTTCTTGACCCAAAGAAACACCTCATTTTCCTAATATTTTAGGATAAATTGGATGAACCATGTATGTGAATATTTTGGATAACACAAACTTACCTCCTAAAAGTACATCAAATTTTGAAAAATCCTGTTTTGGGGGGGATGGAAAATATTCAGAAATATAATTTATGAACTCCTTTGCCTTCTTAAACTGGTCACTTCAATGCTTCAAAAGGACTGTGATTTCACAGAATATCTACTGATGAAAATTGTATCCCTCCACATCACAGATCAAGAGCTAGGCCTTGAGTATTATTTGGTCCAATAGCTTCATTTTACAGTTGAGGAAACTGAGGCCCAGGGAAGTTAAGTGACTTTCTCATTTCTCATTTTATATAAGGAGTGAGCATGAAACCAGGATTTGAACCTACTTTCTTTGATTTCAGATCCAGTGTTCTCTCCACTGCACCATATCACATCATCTCCAAATAGTCTTCATGAGTCGATGTGGACAAAAACCCACATCAAAAAAACAGTCACATGATAGGCACTATTCTGGTGCTGAATCTTTCCAAAATAACCAGGCTAGTTCTCTGATGTCAATCTATTAAGGAGCCTCACTTCAATAGAATCTTCCAGAACTTGTGCTCTTTTAGGATCCTAAGGTCTCCTGAAAACCATAATGGAGCAGAGGAGGGCATTAGTGTAGGTCCTATCCAGAGTATAATGAACATTATTTAAATTTTTTTCAATTACTTAATACCCTCATTAAGAATAGTGATCAGAGGGGTGGAGTCAAGATGGTGGAATAGAAAGACGCACGTATGCGAGCTCCGAACCCACAGCCCATAGATTTCATGTAAGAAGAGCTCCCCAGAAGTTCTGGATCACTGCAGGGTGTGCAGAAACATAGGGGAAGAGATTTCCATTCAAGAGAGCCCTGGAGAGCCGTCCCCAGGATCCATCGCGCCCCAGAAAGCGGACCCCACCCCAGCGCTGCCCTGGCCGCGGCCCCAGAGAAGCTGATCCAAGCAGGCTTCAGGGACAGAAGCTCTGGCGTCCGGGAAGGTCCCTCCGCCCACAGAAGCTACAGGTCAGTGAGAGAGACGGCTGGGCTGGCTGAGAGGGGAGCAGAGTGTCTCCATGACTCGGGCCCCCTTGGGAGGAAGCAGCGGAGGCAGCGGTGGCAGCCCAGGACTCCCCCAGCAGCAGGTAGGATCTTCATTACTGAAGGCCTCTGCATAAACCTCCTGAGGGAGCTGAGCCTGGGAGGTGGCCCTGCCCCCACCTGCCCCATTACTGAAGGTCTCTGCATAAAGCCCCTGAGGGAACTGAGCCTGAGAGGCGGCCCTGCCCCCACCCCAGCACCAGAACTAAAGCTCACATTGAATAGCAGCCACGCCTGCCACGGAAAGCCCATTTGAATCTCAGACCCCAAGCACTAGCTGGGTGGATCTAGGCAGGGGTGGAGAGGAATCTCAGAAATCAAGTAACTGGCTGGGCAAATGCCTAGAAAAGGGAAGAAAAATAAGACTATAGAGAGTTTTTTTGAACAGATGCAAATGATCCCAACTTTTGGATCTGATGACGAGGACATATTCTTGCCATCAGGGAAAGACGTGGAGGGCGGGACCTCGGTACCCCAGACATCCCAGGGGGATGTTGGGTGGGCTCAGGCCTTTGAAGAGCTCAAAAAGGATTTTGAAAAGCAAGTTAGACAGGTGGAGGAAAAACTGGGAAGAGAAATGAGAGAGATGCAAGAAAAGTATGAAAAACGGGTCAATACCTTGGTAAAGGAGACCCAAAAAAATGCTGAAGAAAATAACACCTTGAAAAACAGGCTCATTCAATTGGCAAAAGAGGTTCAAAAAGCCAATGAGGAGAAGAATGCTTTCAAAAGCAGAATGAGCCACATGGAAAAAGAGGTTCAAAAGCTCACTGAAGAGAATAGTTCTCTCAAAATTAGAATGGAAAAGATGGAGTCTAATGACTTTACGAGAAACCAAGAAATCACCAAACAAAACCAAAAGAATGAAAAAATGGAAGAGAATGTGAAATATCTCATGGGAAAAACAACTGACCTGGAAAATAGATCCAGGAGAGACAATTTAAAAATTATGGGACTACCTGAAAGCCATGATCAAAAAAAGAGCCTAGACATCATCTTCCATGAAATTATCGAGGAAAACTGCCCTGACATTCTAGAACCAGAGGGCAAAATAAGTATTGAAAGAATCCATCGATCACCACCTGAAAGAGATCCAAAAAGAGAAACTCCTAGGAACATTGTGGCCAAATTCCAGAACTCCCAGCTCAAGGAGAAAATATTGCAAGCAGCTAGAAAGAAACAATTCCAGTATTGTGGAAATAAAATCAGGATAACTCAAGATCTAGCAGCTTCTACATTAAGGGATCGAAGGGCATGGAATAGGATATTCCAGAAGTCAAAGGAACTGGGACTCAAACCAAGAATCACCTACCCAGCAAAACTGAGTATAATACTTCAGGGGAAAATATGGTCTTTCAATGAAACAGAGGACTTTCAAACATTCTTGATGAAAAGACCAGAGCTGAAAAGAAAATTTGACTTTCAAACACAAGAATGAGAAGAAGCATGAAAAAGTAAACAGCAGAGAGAAGTCTTAAGGGACTTACCATAAGCGAACTGTTTACATTCCTACATGGAAAGACAATATTTCTAACTCTTAAAACTTTTCAGTATCTGGGTAGTTGGTGGGACCACACACACACATCTACACGCATACACGCACACATACACACATGCACACACATACAGAGACAGAGAGCACTGAGTGAATTGAATAGGATGGGACCATATCTTAAAAGAAATTAAGGTAAATGGTGAGAGAGAAATGTAGTGGGAGGAAAGAGGGGGAAATGGAATGGGGTAATTATATGTCATTTAAGAGGCAAGTAGGAGACTTTTTAGTGGAGGGAAAAAGAGGAGAGCTGAGAAAAAAAAAACCCAAGAAGTTTACCCTCATCACATTTGACTAAAGGAAGGAATAAAATGCACACTCATTTTGGTATGAAAACCTATCTTACAGTATAGGAAAGTGGGGGAGAAGGAGATAAGCAAGGGGGGGGATGATGGAAGGGAGGGCAAAGGGAGGAGGGAGCAATTTGAAGTCAACACTTGGGGAGGGACAGGATCAAAAGACAGAAGAGAAACAATGAGGGGCAGGTTAGGATGGAGGGTAATTCAGTTAGTCTTACACAACACGACTATCAGGGAAGTCATTTGCAAAACTACACAGATATGGCCTATACTGAATTGCCTGCCTTCCCAAAGGGAATGGGTGGGGAGGGAGGGATGGGGAGAATTTGGAACCCAAAGTTTTAGGAACAACTGTTTAGTATTGTTGTTGCTACTAGGAAAGAAGACATACAGTTAATGAGGAATAGAAAGTCATCGGGCCCTACAGGAGAAAAGAGAAGATGGAGACAAGAGAAGGGAGGGATGACAGAAGAGAGGGCAGATTGGAGATAGGGAAAATTAGATTGCTTGGGGTATTGGGGTGGGGGGAGGGGATAAAAGGGGAGAAAATTTGGAACCCAAAATTTTGTGAAAATGAATGTAAAAAGTGAAATAAATAAATAAATATTTAAAACACACACACACAAAAGAATAGTGATCACTGGTTGACGTCCACAGAGTCAATTGAGATGAATAAGTCTGTTCACCAAACGCTAAAAAACATTTTGCTGAGCTTTTTGCATTTTTACCTTTTAAAAAATTTCTATTTCCTCCCTTGATTGTTAGGCTGTCAGTAATGATGACTGTCTCCTTCCAATAGTCTTTTCCTTCCTGTATCACTAGCCCTGACTCTTACTGCTTCTAATATGCTGTGGTCTGGGAAATAAGATCTCCAGGCCTGTCAGAATTGTGTCCAAAAAAAGAATCTATTAACTCTGAGGAAAGGCCTATGGGACTTCCTTGTGATCAAGTGGTGGCCAAACTTGACTTCAGTGAACTGGTGCACTTTGGTTGCTTTCACACTTTTTTCTTTTTCTTTTTCTTGTTATATGGATACCTTCTCTAACTGTTAATCAGTGCCATGAAAATATGACAAAATGAGGAACAAGGTGGATAGTCGGTTCCATAGAAACAATGGAGGCCCTGGATAGTAAAACAAAATAGGACTTTTTGAAAACATGAATCTATATGTTTTCTTATGGTAGTAAATGTTCAATATAAACAATAAAACAAATTTAGAATATAAAAGGACTTTGGTGGCATGATGTAGTGAATAGAATGTTGGACTTTTCATCAAGAAGACTTGATTCAAAGCTCACTCTCCTGCGACATTTAGTATCTCTGTGAACCTGGCCAAGTTACTAAGCCTCTCAACTGTCAAATGAGAGAGCTGGACTTCATAACCTTTAAAGTCTCTCCCAGATTTAAATCTATGATCCTATCATTCACCACACAATCCTTGCAACATGTCAACAGTCACCAAAGGCTGCTGGGATCCAAGCATTAGCATAGATTTTAATCAACCACACAAAATGTAGATAGGATAATCTACTTATTAAGGCTAGGTTTTGAGATATTGTAGCAGGCTTTGGTAATGAGGACAATAACTGATATTTAGCATGGCTCTTTAAGGTACAAAAAATGCTTTCCTCAAAAAATAATACTTTGAGGTAGGCACTGTGTTATCCTTACTTTACAGAGAAAGAATTTGAGGTTCCGAGAGGATAAGGGACTTTCTCACAGTTGCAAAGCTATTAAGTGATCATGGTAAGAACTGAATCTAGATCTGTCCAGGCTCCAAGTCCAGTGTTCTTTATGTTATATCCCATTGCCTCTTTAGTGTAGTAATAATATCTCAAAATTATTGGGGGAGGGAGGACAAAATAATATGTGAAGGAAGGGCATACCTGTACTTCTAGGTTCTCAGTTTGTGGCATATAGTTGAGGCTTCCAGGTAAGTGAAGTGTCCCCATATAGAAATCCAAATATCTCTACTCTTTCACCTGTTTGAAGTGCTTTGGTCACCAACATAATCAGAAGGGTCAGTTCCTCAAGAGGAGGGGAAGTTACCTGATGCTGAGAAGTAGAGACATGACTACAACTTGTATAAAAATAGCCCTTCCAGATGGCCTAGGGGCAATATGACCACTCAGCATTTCATTATAGCTGAGCACTCAGATTTTAAGAGTAGGAGCAAAGCTATGTGAACAGTAGCCAGAAACCAGGCTAAAGTCCAGTCATAAGCAGAACAGTTTAAGCCAGGGGAGATCACTTGACATGTCAAATCAGTCGAAGAGATTTACTGTTTTTCCAAGTTTTCAACACTTCCTCATATCCCCATAACTTTACCTATAGATTTAGATTCCCTAAGCCCTAGGGAAATATATGTAATGATACAAGTTGTGCAAAAAACAGACAACTTTACAGCTAGAAGCAAGTATGAAAGATCTAACCTAAACTTCTGCTTCTATTTTTTTTTTTACAAATGAGGAAATTAAGTTTCAGAGGTACAATGTGTCTTTCCCCAAAATGGTAAAGTTAGGTAAAGTTAGAACCCAGGTCTCCTCATGTTGCTTTCTATGTTCTTCTCCCTCTCCCTACACTACAGCACACTCTGTGCAAGAATGTGTGTATTTACACGTGTGTGTACTCTATGTCAACACCTCTATATTTTTTGGTGGCCCCATCTTGGTTTGGCAAAATCAGAAATTTTTTGGTTTCTTAGCATATTGAACCTTTGAAAAATTAAATGATTTGTAAGTTCATAATTCAAAAGTAGTAATAAAGATAGAGTAAGGTTTCCTTTTGGGTGAAAACCAGAGCTATAACTAACATGGGGAGTCTGCAACTTTGTCCAAACAGACAAACATAAGGTTAAGAGAGTGAGATAAAGAAAAAGCATGATCTCTTTCAGAGGGACTTGGTGCATTGTGCTTAATAAATACCTTTTCATTAATACATTTATGTCTATAATATATGTGTATATAAATGTATGTGTCTATATATACATATACATATATGCATATGTGTACATACACAATGCATATATACACACATATGGTATACATGGTATATACACACATGCATGTAGGTATTCACACATATGCATGTGTGTATACATACATATATACATACATATGTGTGTGTGCATATACTATGTGGTCCTTTACTGGTCTTGTACAACCTGATGCAACTATCTCTCTCTTTTCTTTCTCCTCAGAATCCTATCATCATCATGCTCTCGTACCTGGACCTGTCTGCCTTCACTACCATACTGGGATGACTGAATTCGAGCAGGGGAAATTACCCATGTTTCACTCACTGCCAGGCCTGGCAACTCATGAAGTCTGTGACACCTGGCAGTGGTGATGAAATCAGTAGTGACAGCAGCACACACTTGCCTCCCTAGCAGTAGTATCTGTGTTTTTGTTTCTTTCCATCCCCAACCTTCACCCTGCCCTATGGTGAATTTTTCCCAGGTGCTAGAAATTGTAGATAGAGATCTAGGAAAATAAAATTTAAGAAACAAACATTGAAGCCAATTATATATCATATTAAGCTATCACTTTCCCCTTACTTGAATGATACTGGATTTCTGTTGAATAGAAAATTTTCAGATTCAGAAGTAGAATTTTGTGTATGTGTTCGTCCTTTGTCGCCGAAGAAGACCATGCCATCAGAGAAATAATGACATGACTTGCACTTGACTTTTGTTTTTTGAGTGAGGGAGGGCTGTGCAGGTCACCAGCCTCACTTCTCCTCCAGAGCCATCTGAATCCAGTGACCAGATATATTCATCAGGATGACTGGAGATGACCCAGGATGAGGCAATTGGGGTTAAGTGACTTGCTCAAGGTCACACAGCTAGTGAGAGTCAAGTGTCCGAGGTGAGATTTGAACTCAGGTCCTGACTCCTGCACTGGTACTCTATCCACTGCACCACCTAGCTGCCCCCAGAAGTAGAATTAGTCAGACCTTGGATATCTTGGTACTTTGAATTCTATGTTTTTCAACCACCACATCCTTACCCTTTATCCCAACACTTATTATCTTAGTAGGACCTACCATGAACAACTAGGTGGTACAGCAGATAAAGTGTTGGACATAGAGTCAGAAAGAGTTCAAATATGGCCTCAGACATTTACTAGTTGTATGACCCTGGGCAAGTCACTCAACTCAGTTTCCTCATCTGTAAAATGAGATAGAGAAGGGAAATGGCAAATCACTATAGTATCTTTGCCAAGAAAACCCCAAATGGGGTCGTGAAGTGTCAGAAATAAATGCATAACAACAAAAGGAAGTACCATACAGATAGGGGAGTATGTAGTTTGTATTCCCTAGGCATAACTTTTGAGAATACGATGTTAACTCCAAGTCATGATGAGGGATTGAAGTAAAACTTCATGTTTACAGCTATATACAAAGCCACATTTTATTTCTTTAAATTCCTTGTTATTTCAATGGATTGATGATCTCATCAATGTGGCTACTCCTGCATTGGTGCTAATAGCAACCCATCTATGGCTTCTCACCCTGTATGACTCTTCTCTTTGTCTTATACATTCCCCACAAGGAATCCGACCAACGTGCTAGGGGCCTCTAGAATTTTTGCTATTGTATAGATACCAATGTAGTGCATGGATTACCCATCTGTTATCCTTTACTATTATTGAGTGACCAAATTACCTCATTTTCCAGTCATATAGCTTTCTGATGACATCCTGTATACTTCTTTTCCTGTGTGAATCTTTATTTGTAGCACTGAATACACATATCATAACCACCAGTCACTGTCATATTGCTCCATGGGTGACCTGTAATTAAATCTTCAAAGGCATTTCAAGAGTGATTCCATGGTTTGAACCCAAACAGCATCACTAGAAGAATACTAATGTTAAAAAGAGGAGACTTTGTAGTTTTCAGAAGAAGAAACTGAAACCATTTATAATCATTAAAAAATTCTCTAAATCACTGTTGATTAGAGAAATGCAAATGAAAACAACTATGAGGTAACACCTCAAACCTATCAGATTATCTAATATAACAGAAAAGAGACATGACAAATGTTGGAAGGGATATGGAAAAATTGAGTCGCTAATGCACTATCATTGGAGCAGTGAACTGATCCAACTATTCTGGAGGGCAATTTAGAATTATGCCCAAAGGGCTATAAAACTGCTGATATCCTTGACCTAGCAATACCACTCCTAGGTCTATGTTCCAAAGAGATTTTATAAAAAGGGACCAATATGTACAAAAATATTTATAGCAGCTCTTTTTGTGGTGGCAAAGAATTGGAAATTGATAGGATGCCCATCAACTGTGAAATGGTTGAACAAGTTGTGGTATATGAATGTAACAGAATACTATTGTGCTATAAAAATGATGAGGAGGATGATTTCAAAAAAACCTGGCAAGACTTGCATGAACTGATGTAAAGTGAAGTGAGCAGAACCAGAACACTGTACACAGTAACAGTAATATTGTAAGATGATCAGCTGTGCATGACACCTATTCTCAGAAATACATTGAATCACACAATTCTGAAAGACCATTCACTTCAAGAGAAAGAACTAGCAGAATCTGAGTTCAGACTGAAGCATACTTTTAAACTTTATTTTTCTTGTTTGTTTTGTTTTTGATCTGTGTTTTCTTTCACAACATGGCTACCATGGAAATACATTTTACATGACTATACATGTATAATCTATATCAAATTGCTTAGCTTCTCAAGGAAGAGGTAGGTCTGGAAGAAGGAAGGGAGAATTTGGAACTTAAAATTTTAAAAGTTAATGTTAAAGTTTTTATATGTAATTGAAAAAACATATATAAATTTAAAAAAGAAATACTAAAAAGAAAGGCTTTTGTTTTGAAGAGAAGCTGGGAAACAATAAAAACAATGTAAAATTACTCAAGTGAGATCCAGCTCACTCTTTCTGAATTAAATTCAACTTAATTTATGGGTCTATCTGGGGTCTGTCCTTGTGTGTGTGTGTGTGTGTGTACATGTAAGTGAATTTTGCCCTTCCACTTTCCTATATGAATTATTTCCCCCATTAGAATGTAAGTTCCTTGAGGACAGGTACTATTTTTGGTTTTGTATTTTATCCCCAGTGCTTAACACATAGTGAACTATTGCTTTTTAATTTTTGTACTAATATATGTGCGTATGTTAATGGATTAGCTCTACATATTGTGCATCCCACTGTGTATCACAGTGTTAACAATAAGGATTTCTCATATATTTGATCTTTCTGAATGAATAGTCGGGCTAAAGTCTTTTGAGTCATTGTGTTTATCATTTAGGAGATTCTGCAATATTCTAGGACTTCAACAGATCAGCAAAATATTATTTAAGAAAACTAGAGGAACAGCTTCTATTCAGGAAATTACAGCAGTTCTTGCCTCAGTCACTGCCAGGAAGGAAAAAAAGAATGACAGATCAGCAGGTTATTATACCACTTTTGTACGAACTCAGTTCCAACTCAAAATCTGAGTAATTGACTCTTCCTGCTCTGTAGCCAATTCAAAGACTTTGTCATCACACCCCTTAATTGTACATGACTGGAAACCAGCTTTCTAAAGTTCCACATGTTGTACTGCAACAAGGCAGATGATGTCTACATATTTTCAGTGTAATACACCAGGAAGGGCAAATCCATAAGCATTCTAAAAACTGGTCTGTCATTGATGGGTCCCCTTATTATACTGCTTTGATGGAATCTTATATGATTTTTTTGATATATACTTGAATGATAATCTTGATCAGGAAGATCCTGTCAAGTGGCATTTTGCTGTGTCAAATCAATGATTTTATAATTGGTAAACAGTGGGATCTTGTATTCTCTACATCTTAGTCAATTGAATGACTTATGTGGTCCACTACAGAATATAACTTGCAAAGATCTACCTACCAATTCCTAAAAAATCTCATAAAATATCTCCTTTGCATGGAAATTCTTACAAATATTTTGTGCCTCATCAACATGAAAGTGACCCTGAGGTGTTGAGGAAGCTCTGGAATATGCTAGCATCTTAGAAAGATTGTATTGTTCATATAGTCCTAGTGATAGACTATGACTTCTTTTCAAAGAACATTCCAACCAAGTTCAGAAGGGGCCCATCATAGGAAGACTGAGCTTAGGAAGGTAAAGAAATTCTTTAGCCAGAGGAACCTACAAATCAAAGAAATGTCTTTTCATTTTTAGATAATTTGTCATGATATTTTCCCAAATTACATGACTCTTGGCTTCAGATACCTAGGTCTCTTTCTTTTTTATGGGGGGTGAAGTTATTATTATTATTAAATTATAGAACAAAACAAGCATTTTCATGACAGTATAATAAAAAATTATTGCACATGAAAACTGCAAATCGATTATATACAACTTACTGTTCCTTTTAAATATGTAATATAGTTATGTAAATTTCTTTTTTTCTGTTTTTCCCCTGTTTATTCTTCTCTCCCTTCCCACCTTAAAGATGCCTACAATTAGGCACAAATAGCTATATATAGATATAGATATATGTAAAATTATTCTATACATTCTTCTATTTATCAATATTTTCTCTAGATGCAACTGAAGTCTTTCTATTTTTAAAAAAGGACAATGAAGTAGAAAAGCAGATTTCTTTCCACAATAATTGAATTTTTTAAAAGTCTGGCTATTGGATGGGCAAAGTCATATGTAAATCATTTCTCATTTAGTGGCAACCTATCCTATTTGCGATCAAAGTGGCCAAGGATGGTAGAAAAGCACCAACAACCTTGGATATTGCTTTGCCTGTAATCCCCAATCTATAATGAATTAAGTGACATCTCACTTATTTTCCTTGCGATCACAAGCTTCATGGGTAGCCAAAACAATCAGAGTTAAACAGAGTTAATCGGAGTTTTTTCTTCTTACTTGCCATGAGTGATCAGAAATCTCTGCTGTGTAATGAACATTACGTAGTATTCCATAAGAGCCAGTTCTTCAAGGGAAAGTATTTTGTTTTTTAGGAAATCTAAAATATATGAGTCCAAATAGAAATGTTATTATGTATCTTCTTATGCTTTTAACTAAATGAGAATTTTGTATGTTAGATTTTTGAATGCCTGTTACATACAAGATACCAAGCTATAGGCAAGAGAGACATAGAGTGGGAACAATCACTTAATTCTTTATAATTATATGACAGAATGTAAGCTTCTTGAAGGTAAGGAGTACTTCATTTTTGCCTTTTTATCCCAGTGCCCAATCTAATACCTGGAATATATTAGCTGGTTAATAAATGCATAATGAGTGAACAAAATGAATGAATGATAGCTGACTATTTTAATTCATTCTTTTTATTTATTTATTTATTTATGTTTGTTTGTTTGTTTGTTTATTTGACTTTTTACATTCATTTTCACAAAATTTTGGGTTCCAAATTTTCTCCCCTTTTTTCCCCTCCCCCCACCCCAATACACCAAGCAATCTAATTTTCCCTATCTCCAATCTGCCCTCTCTTCTGTCATCCCTTCCTTCTCTTGTCCCCATCATCTCTTTTCTCCTGTAGGGCCAGATGACTTTCTATTCCTCATTAACTGTATGTCTTCTTTCCTAGTAGCAACAACAATACTAAACAGTTGTTCCTAAAACTTTGAGTACCAAATTCTCCCCATCCCTCCCTCCCCACCCATTCCCTTTGGGAAGGCAGGCAATTCAGTATAGGCCATATCTGTGTAGTTTTGCAAATGACTTCCCTGATAGTCGTGTTGTGTAAGATTAACTGAATTACCCTCCATCCTATCCTACCCCTCATTGTTTCTCTTCTGTCTTTTGATCCTGTCCCTCCCTGAGTGTTGACTTCAAATTGCTCCCTCCTCCCTTTGTCCTCCCTTCCATCATCCCCCCCCTTGCTTATCTCCTTCTTCCCCACTTTCTTATACTGTAAGATAGGTTTTCATACCAAAATGAGTGTGCATTTTATTCCTTCCTTTAGTCAAATGTGATGAGGGTAAACTTCTTGGTTTTTTTTTTTCTCAGCTCTCCTCTTTTTCCCTCCACTAAAAAGTCTCCTACTTGCCTCTTAAATGACATATAATTACCCCATTCCATTACACCCTCTTTCCTCCCACTACATTTCTCTCTCACCATTTACCTTAATTTCTTTTAAGATATGGTCCCATCCTATTCAGTTCAATCTGTGCTCTCTGTCTCTGTATGTGTGTGCATATGTGTATGTGTGTGTGCGTGCATGCGTGTACATGTGTGTATATGGACCCACCAACTACCTAGATACTGAAAAGTTTTAAGAGTTAGAAATATTGTCTTTCCATGTAGGAATGTAAACAGTTCACTCTTGGTAAGTCCCTTAAGACTTCTCTTTGCTGTTTACTTTTTCATGCTTCTTCTCATTCTTGTGTTTGAAAGTCAAATTTTCTTTCCAGCTCTGGTCTTTTCATCAAGAATGATTGAAAGTCCTCTGTTTCATTGAAAGACCATATTTTCCCCTGAAGTATTATACTCAGTTTTGCTGGGTAGGTGATTCTTGGTTTGAGTCCTAGTTCCTTTGACTTCTGGAATATCCTATTCCACGCCCTTCGATCCCTTAATGTAGAAGCTGCTAGATCTTGAGTTATCCTGATTTTATTTCCACAGTACTGGAATTGTTTCTTTCTAGCTGCTTGCAAGATTTTCTCTTTGAGCTGGGAGTTCTGGAATTTGGCCACAATGTTCCTAGGAGTTTCTCTTTTTGGATCTCTTTCAGGTGGTGATCGATGGATTCTTTCAATACTTATTTTGCCCTCTGGTTCTAGAATGTCAGGGCAGTTTTCCTCGATAATTTCATGGAAGATGATGTCTAGGCTCTTTTTTTGATCATGGCTTTCAGGTAGTCCCATAATTTTTAAATTGTCTCTCCTGGATCTATTTTCCAGGTCAGTTGTTTTTCCCATGAGATATTTCACATTCTCTTCCATTTTTTCGTTCTTTTGGTTTTGTTTGGTGATTTCTTGGTTTCTCGTAAAGTCATTAGACTCCATCTTTTCCATTCTAATTTTGAGAGAACTATTATCTTCAGTGAGCTTTTGAACCTCTTTTTCCATTTGGCTCATTCTGCTTTTGAAAGCATTCTTCTCCTCATTGGCTTTTTGAACCTCTTTTGCCAATTGAGTGAGCCTATTTTTCAAGATGTTATTTTCCTCAGAATTTTTTTGGGTCTCCTTTACCAAGGTATTGACCCGTTTTTCATACTTTTCTTGCATCTCTCTCATTTCTCTTCCCAGTTTTTCCTCCACCTGTCTAACCTGCTTTTCAAAATCCTTTTTGAGCTCTTCCAAGGCCTGAGCCCACCCGACAACCCCCTGGAATGTCTGGGATACAGAGGCCCCACCCTCCACGTCTTTCCCTGATGGTAAGAATATTTCCTCGTGAGATCCGAAAGTTGGCATCATTTGCATCTGTTCGAAAAAACTCTCTATAGTCTTATTTTTCTTTCCTTTTCTAGGCATTTTCCCAGCCAGTTACTTGACTTCTGAGATTCCTGTCCACCCCTGCCTAGATCTGCACAGCTAGTGCTTGAGGTCTGAGATTCAAATGGGCTTTCCGCGCTGCCCACCTGCTAATCAATGTGAGCTTTAGTTCTGGTGCTGGGGTGGGGGCAGGGCCGCCTCCCAGGCTCAGCTCCCTCAGGGACTTTTTGCAGAGACCTTCAGGAATGGAGCGGGTGGGGGGGGCCGCTACCCAGGCTCAGCTCCCTCAGGGGAGCCCTTTATGCAGAGGCCTTCAGTAATGAAGCTCCTGCCTGCTGCTGGGGGAGTCCCGGGCCGCCGCGGCTGCGCCCCTGCCTCTGCCACCGCCCCGCCTCTGCCTCTGCTGCTTCCTGCCCCCATCTCTGCCGCCTCCGCTTCCTCCCGAGGGGGCCCGAGTCACGGATAAACTCCGCTCCCCTCCTCCAGCTCAGCTGTCTCTCTCACTGACCTGTAGCTTCTGTGGGCGGAGGGACCTTCCAGGCCACCGGAGATTCCGTCCCTGAAGCCTGCTCGGGTCAGCTTCTCTGGGGCCGCGGCCAGGGCAGCGCTGGGGTGGGGTCCGCTTTCTGGAGTGCGACGGACTCTGTGGACGGCTCTCCAGGGCTCTCTGGAATGGAAATCTCTTCCACTATGTTTATGTACCCCCTGCAGTAATTCAGAACTTATGGGGATCTCTTTTTACCTTAATTCTATGGGCTGTGGGTTCAGAGCTTGTAAACGTGCATCTTTCTACTCTGCCATCTTGGCTCCGCCCCGCTATTTTAATTCATTCTGTGAGATATTTTATTCAGTCCCTCATAAGGACTGAATTCAATCTCAGAAGCAGCCGTAAAAGCTCAATATAACATTTTGACTTGTTTCCTCACCCAGAGAAGTCTTACCATGTCTCACATGACTCCCCTTTGCATACTCCTCATTTCAGCCAAACTGGCCTATTTTACTGTTCCTCAAGTGTGGTCTTCCATCTTCCACATCCATGATTTCACTGAGACCTTACCCCATTTCAGAACACTCTCCTTCCTTTTGGAATGAATCTAGGGCTACCTTTGGGAGCCAGTTCAAGTGCCACCTTCTTCTTTGGGAGATCTCTCCTCATCTTATTATTGTCCTGTTCTACCAAATTTCTAAGGTTCTCCACCTTCCTACCATCTTGCTGAAATAACATTATATCTACTTTGTTTTATAGTATGTATTTACTTATATCTGTACATATTTCACACCAGTAGAATGTAAGGAATTATTTTGTTTCAGTCTTTGTATTTCTGGTATTTAGCTTAGTGCTTGGCAACATAGTAGGCACATGATAAGTGCTTTTTCAATTTTATTTAATTATAGCTTATGTCTAGGTCTCCATAAACGTGGTTAGTAACATCTCCAGCTTGCGTATAAACATTCAAGGTGGCAAATGCATATTGGGTACAGAGCAGACTTTATTTCACCACCAAGAAAATGAATCTGATTCAAAAGACTCATAGGAGCCCATAAAAGCAAGCATAGAAAACTTGTAGAAGATAGCCTCTTAGGTTCAGATTGTATGTTTGAACCCTGGAGCAAAAAATGAATGGGTTGGAGCTGAGGTTACTAGTGACAGTCATATTGCTTTACCAAAAGGGTCATTAACTAAATCAAGAGAGTAAATTTTTAATTCCTTTATTAGAAAGATCAAAAGTTGATTACAATTTCATATATGGTTTTACAAACTTCACATGAGGGAGTAATGAAGGGATGCTATTAATTTGTAGGTTTCAACCACATAGGTAACCAGTACTTCTTAAATAAAGGAGCAATATGACAATTCAGGTAAACTGTCTTGCAGAAAGCAGAGTTCTGACAAACCCTTAGGCCCTACACTAGTACCTTGATTTAGATTAGATTTTAGTTACTTATAGGAGCCTAGGTATAGAGCTAGACTACCTCTGAAGTCCCTTCCATTTTAGTCCTCTTATTTTACATATAAGAAAAACAAAAGTAAAAACGCTATCTCTCTGCAAGCTCACTTCCACAAAGTCAAGCTACAAATAAGGAACTCTGCCTGGCAAACCACATTAGTTATTGCTCATCATGGTACATATCTTTTCAAAGAGCCTGCTTTGAAAAATCACTCTAGAGTCTGAAACAGCAAAGGATACACATCAACAAATTCCACATGGCAAATATGGTCCATACACATTTTTTTTTTTTTACAACATTGAACAAAAAGGAAGAAGTCATTCAACTTGGAAACAAGCAGCACAACGGTCCACAGAACCACTTAAGTACACAACATCTAACTTGCATTTCTGCTTGGCTATTGCCAGAGGTGGTCAATAGTGTGACCAAGTACTTTGGGTGCAAGTACACAAACACAAAATATAGAAAGGTGTTGTTTTGTAATGTTGCATTATGATCTGCAACATGGCGGGGAGGGGATTGCATCAGAGGAGGATTATACCTCCAAAAAGTTTGGGACTCATTTATTACCTGTACCCAGTGGGAGAGAGCAGCAGTCCAAGTATGCCTTAGTGAAGGCTTGTGCTGGTCGTGGGTTTGATTTTTTTTAAAGGTAGATTTCTGAGGAGATTGTCCAGCAATATCAGCCAGGCTCACGTTCATAAGAATGATTCCTTGTTCACCCACATCAAGCTGCGTGTCTCATTCGGCTTACATTCATACTCAATGACAGAGAAGGGGCTTCCCCATTGGCAATGATCCCGTTTGTGGTAATTGTAGAACTTCACTTGCCACACAGTCTCAAAGGTCCCAATATCAGCGAACTGGGGACAGAGAGAACATAGTCATAAGAACATCATTCTATTTCTATCAGCAGACAGCATTTTTTTTTGAATAGCAAGATTCTATGCTGCCTTTCATGTACTCTGTATTCATCCTGTTTTGTAAATAGTTATTTACGTGTTGTTTTTCAAATTAAAATGTGAGCACCTTGAGGGCAGACAATGCTTTTACACTACCCCCAACTTTTTTTAGTTCCCTAGTGTGCAGCCCAGCCCCTAGCACATAATAAGTACCTTAGTACATAATAAGTACTTAATAAAGTTGATGATTACATAAAGTATGGTAAGGTCTTCACTTTGTGCAAAGATAGATTTCTGATACATAGTGTCATTGATTGCATTGATATGAGGAAACTCAGAGAGTCCAAACACCCTCCCTCCCAAGGCCTAGAAAGGGGGAAGTGATTTGCCTAAGGCTAGACAGTTAGTAAGTGACAAAGTCAGAATTTGAACCCAGATTCTCTGACTCCAAAGCCAGCACTTTTCCCATTGTACCTTTCTGACTCCCGAAGTTTTGTAAAATCAAATCATTTTCATTATACCAGGAAATGTATTCTTTCAAAGGACCCCATGGCAGCTCCATTAAAAAGTTAATAATCATCTACTAATATAGCAATTTTAAGAATTGTAAAATTAATAACAATTATTGAATATAATTGAATACATAAAATAGAGGACAAAATCTTGCCCCAGATAGTTAGCCTTTAAATAGACAGAACTAAGCAATTTATCAAACAAATGGAAAACTGTTCCCATAGACATGAAAATGTCTTACTAATTTATCTTACTCTTTATCTATGTATTATCTCTTCTAAAATTCTAGAACTATCTATAAGAATCAGAATTTTAGAGATGAAATTGTGCATGGTAAAGCCATTGCTTGCCTGACACGACTCAAGGAGACATTAAAAATATCCAAGGAAAATCCTTTCTAATTTCCTGGCATCTCTGAACTTTTGCAATCTAGGAATACATTAAGGTTTCCCAGGATAAATCTAAACCCTGAGATTCATTAAAGCTATTTAAGAGGTTTCTTGGGAGAAGTTGTAATGTCAGATAAGCAAACAGAGCAAAATCATTCATTTTGCTAAGTTGGTTCAACAATATGTACAGTTGATGGGTATGAAGAACCACTGCCATTGGTCAAAATGGATATACCGGATACTAAGGGAGCATTCATCAACTGGGGATTGAATAAACAAATAATGTTATGTAACTTTAATGGCATACTATTTTGCCATGAGAAATATAAGCTTCTTGAGGGCAGGGACTATCTTTATCTTTATTTCTTAGCATTTGGGATAATACTTGGCATATAGTAATCACTTGATAAGCATGTGTTGACTCTATCATTGGCAAAAATTGCAGGATTAGAAGACCTGAAGGGGTTTTTATTTGTATTAAGTATCCACAGGAAAAAAAATCATAAATCCATTTAAGTATCTAGGAAAAGTCATTAAAGAACCCTCTAATTTATATAAGCTACTGTATCAAAGTTTATTTTGCAGAGGGTTTGTTAACAGGGTATCACAAGAGCAACTAGTACGAGAAACATCGTACCATACAATTAACCAAATATTTAAGTGCTTAATGCACATTCACTATGGTGCTGAATGCAAAACAAGAACGAAGATACTATGTTTACTATGTAAACTCAAGAAGTTTACAATATCCTTCCATAAAGGAAACCACATATACTTCCAAGGCAAGTAGGTAGAATTGGCCTACATGGGATTCCCTGCTACTCTTTTAGTTCAATAGGTTAGAAGAGTATAGGATACCACAGTCTACAAATGCTTGGGTGCCCGATGGGTTAGACTGACCCAGCTGCAGTCTTCCTTGTACTATTTCAAGACTTTGACATAAAGCACCAAGATCCTTGTCCTTATTTTATCCTCAACCCTCTCTCAATGTGGGGGTGGGGAGTAATCCCTTGGCAAGATCCCTAGACTTATCACTAGCCAGGAGAAATGGGAAGGAGGACATTGCTGCTGCTAAAGAAGGAGGGATGTTAGAAGCTCTCCAAACATTTCCCCAGGATGCCTAAAACAATACCTCTATCATTGCTCCCACCCTAGCTATAACCCCTCTAATGGATTTTGGAATCAAGAATTATTTTTTCCTTTGTGAAATGTATTTTCCTTATGATTCCTAGGTTTCATTAGAACAGCAAATAGAATTGCTTAAGTTCACAAAACGCTAACCACAGGTATGTAAACAGAGCCTTCCTCCCATTATATTGTCATGATTATGGAAAAACACTCAAAACACAGGAATAACCTAACCCTAGAGTTGGGGAAGGGAAGGAATGAACACATCTCACATGCTTATGGCCAAAATGTGCATTCACATTTAGAATTGTTTATTCATTAGTAATATTACGCATTTGTTATTGTAAATTTCATCTAGACATTCCACCAAAGAGTTTCAGGGATGGACGTCTTATACATTACTGACTTGGGTCTCCAGGGAAGTAGTTTAAAAATTCACTGGACTAGCAATCAGAAACTCTAGTTCAGGCTCTATCTGTAGTTAGATTAATTGCACTAGGCAAATTATCTAACTTCTGTGTCTCAGCTTCCTCATCTGTAAATGGGTATAATACTGGCCTTAGCTACCTTACTGAGCTGTTGAGAGGATACAATGAAGAAAGTAACATAAAAACCCTTGACAAGTAAAAAGGGCTACGTAACCATTGTTGTCCAGGCATTTCAGTCATGTTCAACTTTCCATGGCCACATGTGGGGTTTTCTTGGTGAACATACTGGAATGGTTTACCATTTCCTTCTCCGGCTCATTCTACAGATGAGGAACTGAGGCAAACAGGATTAAATTATTTACCAAGGGGCATACAGCTAGTAAGTGTCTGAGGCTGGATTTACAATCAGGCCTTCCTGACTCCAGGCCCAGTCTTCTATGCAGTACCACCTAGCTGCCCTGATGTAATTGTAAGGCACTATTATTCCATGTCCCTTTTACCTTCAGTACAGGGACTGCTTAGGAGGCACTTGTCTCCACAATATTCATAGTTTAATCCAGTAGAAAGTTTTTTGTTTGTTTGTTTTGGACTGGACATGATTTAATTGGAACTTCAGGTAGAGAGTTGCTTTAAGCATTGAGAAGTTAGGTACATGCTCAGAGTTACATGGCCAGTATGTGTCAGTCATAGAGCAGAAACTCAAGTCTTGCTGATTCAGACACCAGTTCTCTAACCACTACCTCTCTTAGAGGAATTATAATACAGAAACCAAAGGGTCCAGAATTAAATGGAAGCTTCAAATCTCAGAAAAATGCCACATTCATTCTCAAACAATACTTAGTTTTACATCACATTCTTTTCTGATTGTGTCCCCCTGCCCTAATCTGAGCAGCTGTCCCTTGTAACAGAGATTAAAAAAGAGGAAAAATATTTCATAAAATCAACATATTGGATGAATATGATAATATATGCAATATTGCATACTCAATCTCTATCATTATAAATAAAGGAAGGAGGTGCATTTTCTTGTCTTTCTCAAGATCCAAGTTTGGCCTATAATGATAAATTACAGCTTTTAGTTTGATTTACATTACTGTACTCATGTGTATATTGTTTTGCTGGTACTGTTTAGTTCACCCTGAATCAGTTCACATAACTCTTCCTATGTTTCTCTGAATTCTTCACATTCAATGATTTTTATGGTGCAGCAGTATTTTATAAAATTTAATATCACAATTTGTTTAGCCATTTCTCAATTTTGTTTCCAGTTCTTTTCTATCACAAAAAAGTGCTGGTAGAAATATTTTGGTATTCCTAGTATCTTTCTTTCTGTTTTTAACTCCTTTGATGTATATTTTTAATAAATCAATATCTATTTGGGGAGAGGTTTAGACCTATAATTTCATTGGTCTATGTAAGTCAAAGGGTATAAACATTTTTGCCACTTAAAAACAATGCTATATTGCTTTCTAGAATGGTTGGTCCAATTTGTAGCTCCACCATAGGAATGAACATTTCGATCAGACTTAAAATGTATGACCACTTCAGGAGACTTTACGTACTATGACCAAGAAAGTGATCAACACAAAAACCCTAGGTTGCCAGGATGTTGTTGGTACAGTCAACTCTCTATTAGCCTGTAATAAGATACTGGAGTGATTTGCCATTTCCTTCTCCAACTCATTCTATAGATGAGGAACTGAGGCAAACAGGATTAAGTGACTTGCCCAGGGTCACACAACCAGTAAATGTCAGGACTATTAGGAGGAAGGGTCTAGAATTTGTATTTTAAAGACTCCAGATCCTGCTTTATATAATACTCTTAATTCAAGATAAAAGTGCCAAGTAGCTTGCTTTGATCATGAGCTGTCCATCCTTCTTGTTTAGGGATGGTGTTTGTGTGTGTATACACACACATATGTACATGTACATATAGATATAAGGGAAAGAACTTAATATAGACAAGAGTATGCTGATTAATCTCCCTTTAATGATGGATATTGTAAGTTATTATCTATAGTCATTTAAGAGACTAGCCTAATATTTCGCACAGAAAGAACAAAGTAGATGAAGAATTCTGGTTTCCTAGACTATGATATGCAGTAATATCAAAGTCCATTCAGTTAGACTATAAGAACTCTATCTTAAAAGGCACTGAAATTAGATAATGAGTTTGATTCATAATGGAATAGGAGGAAGAGAGCAGGCTGGCTTATCTTTGGGAAACTGCATAGCAATTTCAATTTTCCCAAGCTTCTACTTATTAGATTCTGAACCTAACAAAAGTCAGATAAAATGGGCATTTCTATGTACATAGAACAGAAAAGGTTCATGAAACATACATCTCTATTATGTATAGTTTGACTCTCTTTTAAAGTACATAGTAAATTCAACAAATAGCTTTCAAAGCTATCCCTGCTTGTCTGTGTTTCTTTTCATATATTATCTGTGTTAAAAAGGAATACCTCAAAGACTGACTGTCTCTCAACACTATTATTTTTGAAGAATCAAAATTTTGGGTAACCCAAAAGACAATGAAGACTATTTGGGGAGAGGTTTAGACCTATAATTTCATTGGTCTAGGTAATTCCTAATGAGGAGAGTCCCTTTACCAATGTAGATAGCTATTCTGCAACTTCTAATCTTAGAGAACTGCTGCAGGGCACTGAGAGCTTATATGAATCAGGGAGAGTCCCACAGCTCACATGTGTAACAGGCAGAACTTGATTTCAGATTATCCTGTCTCAGAATTCTGTCTGTTTTTCTGCTCAGTGACATTGTTGCTCAGAGAGGTAAATGCCAAGTAGCATTGGTTTTAGGATATTGGCAGTGCTATCTTGTGCAAGAGGCATAAAAGACACTATACAACAATGTGTAAGACTGGGAAAGGGGAGCTATTTTTATAGTGTTAGCAAGAGATAACAGATGCACAACCTAAATGCTACATATTTTGAGACTTAGCCCTGTGAATCCTTCAGCCCTTAGGTCCTTTACAAAACTACATGGTCTTTGGAAAGTTGGGAAGATCCTGAGTTCAAATTTGATCTCAGACATATCCCAGCTGTATGACCCTGAATAAGTGATTTAATTTCTGTCTGCCTCAGTTTCCTCAACTATAAAAGTGTTAATAATAGCACCGACCTATTGTTCTGTGGTCTAAATGAGATAATATTCATAAACAGTGCCTAGCATATGAGTAGGGACTTAATAGGTGTTTTTCTTTTCTCTTTTTGCAAAGCATTTATGTAATGGTACTGTTTTCCCAGGAAGTTAAATAATTAATTTTCCTTTAAATTACCACATGATACTCAGAAATTCCTTGGGCCTCCTGAAATTTCTACTAATATTTCAGATATTTCTACAATATAATCAACCTTTTGCTTGTAACAAGCACATATCTTACTGAGTTCTATGATTTATTTTTCTCTCTGTAGCAGATGGACTCTTTCAGTTGTTTTTCTTGGACTTCAAAATAGTGCTCTGTATACTAGCTCATCTTGTCAAGGAGGCAGCCTGGAACTACACTAAGTAGTTGGGGGAAACAGTAGTAAATATTGCTTATCCCAGATAATATTCAAGGAGGCAGTAGACATGATTGTAAAAATGTTATTTAGATTATTATGGCTATATATTATCAATTCATCTATACCAATGACATGTCATTATATATATATGTATATATGTATGTATGTATACATATGTATCTGAATATGAAGCCCTAAGGGAGTTAACGACATAATTAAAAGAAAGTTCATTTCATAGAACTTAAAATCTAGTGGGCACATGGATATAATACACACAAACATAAAATACTATGCAATAAATGGATAATTGCAATATTGACCATATAAACAGAGAGTGTTCAAGGTGCTACGTGATGGGATTGGAAAAGAATCAAGGGAAAGTTTCCTGGAGGACATGCCATCTGGCTTGGTTTTGCAGACTGTGTTAGGTTTCAAAAGTTAGAGGTGGCAGTGGGGGGAGATTACAGACAAAGGGAATAACATAACATATTGCTCATCTTTAATTTTGAAGAGGACCAATGACCTCATAGGGTGATGTCTTGACCTGAGCATGAAGTTGATTTAAGTGAGGCAGAGTTGCACAAAGTCATCAGCCTCACTCTGTCTTTCAGAATCTTTCAGAAGTCCAGTGGCAGGACAAAAGTCAAGATGACCGGCAGTTGCCCAGGATGCTATGGATGACCTTGGCATCTTCAATGTCTGACCAAGCTCTAAGTGCTCCATAATACCTACTTCAACCACTTTCATGGCCACTGGAACATACTATTCTCATTTGCCCATTCCACCAGGGAAGTCTTTACGTGTTTGAGGTAGACATCCTCCTAACTCCTTTCCGATAGATTTGAGGCCTGTGGGTTATTCTCAAGCTGGTTTAGCCTATCTGCTGAGATGGTTTTACTAGGGTATGCCCACTGCACTTCTTGGAACCACAGGTGACTTGAGTGCCAGGTGGACACCAAGTCCTCACACCAGAAGTGCCAATCTTCCCTGAACACAGCATACATAAGCAAAGGCACTGAAGTGGAAGAGTTCTAGATAAATAGTGAGAGGAGAGTAAGTTGTTTGGCTAGAGAATAACATATATTGAAAGAGGGTGTATAATACATTGGAAAAATAGGGTGGCATCTAGTTGTTGAGGGCCTTGACTATTAGGGTTATAAATTTAGAGTTTTGTTTCATAGGTAAAAATGAACCACTGAAGGATTTTGAACAGAAGAATGATCTGAACTTTGCAAAGGGAAAATTAATCTGGGTACAATGTGAAGGCGGGGAGGGGTAGATGGGGAAGAGAATGGAAGAAGAAGCCAGTTAGAAGCTGTTGCCTTAGACTAGGCAGATGGTTTAAAAAAAAAAAAGGCCTGTACTAACAAGGAGAGGATAATGACAATAGAAGGGCAGAGATTTCAGAAAGCAAAGTTTACCAAAGGCATTTACCATTTTTAAGACATTGCTATTAGGTCAAATTTCAACTTCACACCAAGGAACTAAATCTGAAAGTTAGCACCATGACATGGGTGACTAAAATAGAAAGCTGATCACAGTAACACCAACACTTAGAGTTGCAAGATCTGAGAAGTTTGAGGTGTTTCTATTTTGATTTTGCTTCTATTTTATTGGGGCTATTGAATGTCACTTTGAGGGAAATAGTCTCCAGATATGCAGAAGTATATGCTTTTTGGGGGATTCCTTGCTCTTTATTTATTTTTTTAAAATTTTCCATTGGCCTTCTTCCCATTAGTCATTCTTTTGCAGTTTTAAGGCCAGGACTTCTGAATTCACTAAAAAATTTAATGTCTCATTTTTCCTTCCTAACACTTTTATACAACAAATGAAGAACAGATGGTATCCTGAGAAGTTGACATTCTTTTCAAAGGAAGCTCGAGTATCTTTCATTGCCTTATTTCTCCATACCACTTCTTCCAAGCCTGTCTAGCCTTTCAAAGGGAACAAACCCAGGAATGTGTTGTTGGTTCATCATACACATGCAGTGCAACAGAAAGAACGTGCGATCTGGAGTCAGATGACACATGTTTAAATCTGGAGTCTGATATTTATTAGCTCTGTGAGTCTGGGCAAATCACTTAACCTCTCTGGGCCTCAACTTTCTCATCTTTAAAATGGACTGAGTGGGCAATCTTTTTACCTTTAGATTCTATTTCAAAGATTATTTTCCAAGGAAAATAATATTTTCTCCCCAAGACTCAATGTTGTTTAACTTTAGGCTCCTTTGGCTTGAATCTTCCATTCATCTGAATTTCCCAGACAAGGGAGAAATTTAACATGCCTTGTATCAAAATATGGAATAGAATGAAGATTTTTTATAACTAGACAAGTTATGACTAATATTTGATAGCTATTGCTAAGTTTCCATAGACATATTGCTGTTGTTCAGTTGTGTCCTACTCTTTGTGATCCCATGTGGGCTTTTCTTAGCAAAGATACTGGAGTGGTTTGTCATTTCTTTCTCCAGTGGATTACAGCAAACAGAGGTTAAATGACTTACTCAAGGGCATACAACTAATGAGTGTCTGAAGCCAGGTAGAACTCAGGTCTTTCTGACTCCAGGCCCAGCATTCCATCCACTAAATCACCTTATACCTAACAGTAAAAAGTTACTCTTAGGTACCCACTAGCATTAGGAATTAGAAGACCTGAGTTCTGGTTGTAGCTACAACGATAACTATTAATTAAGGCTATAGTGGTATATGTATTGTGTCTAAAATTGGTTTACTCTCAGTAATTAATAAGCAAGTATAAATATCAATACAAATGAGGTTCCTATGAAGTTGGCATGGCTTAGGGCATAAGACCCTAGCCTTAGAATTGGGAAGACTGGTTCAAATTCTACCTTAGATACTTGCTTTGTGGCCCTGAGCAAGTCACCTCATCTCTTTGGACCTCAGTTTCCTCAGATATAAAATGAGGAAAAAGGATTCAATGACTTCTTTCCAGTTCTAAAATTTGGATCTTATATATTTTCTCATGAATATTTAATTTAAAGATAGACTTTTTTGGACCTACTATCAGGGTTAGTCTTGACACAGATGAATCAAAGCAGGAAAAAAGAAATACATTTCACTTGTCCTAATGGAGGCATACATCTTTTGGTTTTACTTTTGATTGTTTCCTTTGGTACCTACAGGAATCAGATTTGTACAAAACCAAGAGTCTTTCAACCTTCCCCCTCTTGCTCAAGTAATGGCCCTTAATTCTCCAACTCCTCTGTATTCTCATTCCCAGCATGTTTGGACTTTGTATATGTTTCCCAGGAGAAATATGCTAGTGATTCTATTTCATTTCCTCCCTTCTCCTTCCCTTCTTTCATATCTTTCCCTCCCCCATGCCCCAGAAAAAAAAATAAAACAACACACCATGCACACAGCTCCACTAGACTTACAGGCATGGTGATCTGGATGGGTTGTCGCTCCCCACTTTTTGTTGGGGCCACGCCTTCTGTGTCATATATTCCAGTGTAAACAACTCGGTCCCCATCGGGCTCTTTCGATTTCAGCTCCAATGGGACAAGCACACCACCAATGGAGATGTCTCTGCAAAAGATGAGAGAGAATCACATGCAGTAGGATGTAGGCTCCCCTCCTATACCTTTGAATGGAGCAGAATTCCCAAGCAGGTTTGGAACTATGTCAAAACAGATTAGGCATTTACAATGGTGATAAGGGAATGGGAAAGAGAAAAGATCACTTGCCCAGATATCAGGATATATGGGTTCTAGTCCAAGATTTACCATTATTACAAGCTGAATCAAGACAACTTACTTGACCAACTGAGCCTCAGTGTCCTCAGAGATTGTTTCAGATCAGAGGTTCTTAACCTGGATTTTTAAAAACAATTCAATAGCTATCTCAATACCATTTATTTCCCTCTGTAATTTTACTTAATTTTATGCATTGTTATAATTTAAAATAATTATTCTAAGGGGGTCATAGAACTCAGCAGACAGCCTAAAGGATTCATGACACACACAAAAGTTCAGAACCTTTGGACTAGAGGATCTCTAATGTGCCATCCAGCTCTCATCTTAGAATTTATTGGATACCCACAGACCTACGTACCCTCAATTCCTTCCTTTCAGGTCTATTACAGTAGTAGGAATTCCTTTAGGAATTGGAGGTATTGTTAAAATGGAAGTTTTATAAAAACAATATGTGACCAAAAAAGGTACATGAGAATATAACTACCTCTCTTCTTCAAGGAGGTGGGACACTATGTGTATTAAAAAATGCGTATGACGTTCAATTTGGTTGATATGTTGGTTAATTTTGTTGAATTATCCCTCCCCCTTTATTATAAGTGAAGGCTCTCTAAAAAGGGGAGGGAAGAGGAATATATTGATAAGTACAGGTTATGTAAAATTTTTTAATACAAGTGTTAACTAGTAGGGCAACATATCATTGCTATAACACATAAAGGGTCACAAAGCACTTATAGAATTTAGAGTTCATGAGACCTTAAAGATCTAGTCCAACTTTGTTTCCTATAGCACCTAAATGACACAGTAGATGGAGTGCTGGATCTGAAGTCAGGAAGATCTGAGTTCAAATGTGGTCTCAGCAACCAAATCATTTTGACTATAAAATATCCAGATTAACTGCAAAGGACTTGTGAAGGAAGGTACTTTCCTCATCCAGAGAAAGAACTGATACATAGAAGTATGCACAGAATGACTGTAAATACACACGCATATTTTTGTCTAATGGCAGCCATCTTTAAGGTGGGGGAGGGAAGAAAAAAGATTAAAAAATAAATTTACATGATTATTTTATATTTAAAAGTAATAGCAAATTGTGTATAATAGAGTTGCAGTTTCATGTGCAATCATCTTTTTTTATTCTACTGTTATGGAAATGCTCATTTTATTTCATAAATTTAAAAAATTAAAAAAACCAAATATAGTCTCAGATACTTACTAGTTGTGTCACTCTGGGCAAGTCATTTAAGCTGTCTGCCTCAATTCCCTCAACTGTAAAATGCTTCCTCAACTGTAAAATATCACAGGAATGTTGTGAAGATCAAATGAGATAAAGTGCTTAAAAGTCTTTATAAATGCTAGCTATTATTATTATTAAGGTTTAGAGAGGTGAAAAAAGACAAGACAGTTCCGTTTTTAGGTGGGACAGAGAGAGGGAGAAGCAGAAAGGAAAAGGAAAGATCTGCAGCATACTTGACAGTGTATTAGGTATTTCCAACTCCAAGGGCCTTCAGATGATAAAATCAGGGCACCTGAGGCAGTTGCCTCAGTCAGTTCTTTGGTCAGTTCTACAAAGGATCCTCAGCCAAAGAAAAGTCCTGGAACCCTTTCACACAAGACTGTCTTAGTACTCTGAAGCCTAGTTCTTCACCAGCTCACCTGTACCAAAAAGGCCTTTCCCTTACCCTTACCCCAGGATTTCCTCCCAATGGACAGGGAAGGGCCACACCTCTTTGCCCAACGCTGTCATCCCAACCAGAAGCCTCTGAAAAGGATTATCATGTGGCTGAGGAGAAGGGATTATGGGGAAACAGGAACACAGGCACAAAAGCTATACTCTTCTGCTACCAGGAGCCTGGATTGAAGTTGAGTCTTATTAGGATGGCAGCTGAAGTCCCAAGAGTTTAAACCATAGATATTACTAGGATGGAAACAAGAACTCAGAAGATAAAGGGAAATAAACAAAAACAATGGGTTGAGGCCTGAGCTGGAGAGAGCCTTGGCTAAATTGGAGGAGGGGCACTTTTGCCTGTTTCTTATCCCCCAGAATGAGGGCTGCTTCCCAGTCTTAGTCATCATATCCCTCCGTTTCATCCCCAACAATGGGGTAGGAGATGACATGCTGCAGGGAGGGGGGAACTGTGGAACCTCACGGTCCCCTCTCCTTCCCCCGCCCCTTAATAGTCTTTCTCTGGCCTCTCTGAGCAGCATAGGACCAGGAATGTTGCAGCAGACACCTCTGCCCCAGGTTACTCAGGCAGCGAGTTTTCTTCACCTTTGGGACACAGTAGCACAGACGCCCAGGGAAGAGAAGTGGGAAAAGGATGGTGGGGAGACTGGGAAAGCTGTCTCCCTTTCAGGCTGCAGCAGATTTAGAGAAACCTGCTTTTTAGCTACGGCGACAGTGAAGACGGAAAAATAGCTTAAAAAAAAAAAGGCAATTAAGGAACAAAATGGGGAGAGGGGAGCTTAGTCAGCTAATTTCGAGGAAAGCGTGGGGGAAAGAGGAGTGAGGCTTCTGGAAAGATATTAACTGCACTCGGAGTGGCAGAGATTTGAGCCGTACCCACCCATTCGCCCAGCTAGTCTCGGGCTTCACTGGCACTGCCCTCCCTTAGGTCTCTGGCCAGAGACGTGACTCACTTCACTTGGAGAGTGGTGGGCTTGATCTTCACTTCCACCTTGTAAGAGGAACCAGTGAGCAGCTTGATGGTCCGATTCTGACCGAAGCGTTGCCCGTCCACTTTGAAGAAGACCGGACCGTCGTTAGGCTGGATCCGAAGAGCGATGGAGAGGCGCACGAGGCTCGGGAGGTCCCCCATGGCTGAGCACCAAGGCTTGGGGATGCTGGCTTGGGGGCGGGCGGGGGAGAGAGGTGGCTGCGGCCCAGGAGCAAGACCGCGGTGGGCGGAGAGGAAACGGAGGGAGGGGAAGGAGAAGAGACTGCAACTCGCCAGCTAGGAGCCCGCGTTGGTCCTGGTTTTGAAGGTTCGCCTCGCCCAAAGCAAAGAGGAGGCCAATCCGACAGACCACCCCTGGGCCAGATGTTTCTGCTCCATTCCACCAAGACCCTCAAAAGCAGCGGTCAGCGGACTGCAGAACGGGTCAAATGGCAGCCAGGGTGGAGAGAGTTAAGCCTGATTACCGCACCATAATCCCCTTCCTAGGGGGAGGGAGAAAAGGCAAGACAAACTCCTCCCTCTGCCAAATAGCCTCCCCAGCTAGAGGAGATAGAACTCTCCTCCTTCCTTTCCCCTCCCCCCAGTTTCCCTTCTTTCTCCTCCCCTTCTCCCCATCCTCTCCATCCTCCTGAGCAAAGCAAAGGGGATGCTGAGGCTAAAAATGCCTCCAAATGATTGGGGCTAATGGGATGGGCCCCGGAGAAGCTGAAGTACTCTTTGGTCAGGCACCAAATTTTGTTTACCCGGGAATATGATCCCAACCTAGCCCGAATGCCTCATGAGAAAGAACATAGGATGGTTCAGAGTAGGGGAATTGTTTGTTCCTGTATGTAGACGTGAGGCAGGAAACAGGAAGGAAACCTCTAGCCCCTGACTTATGCTTGAGGAAAGATGGATGATTCCCTAAAGCTTCAGAATGATGACTGATAAACAGAGTAAGCTGTGAGGCTTTCAGCTAACATAGATTACAATCCAGATGTCGTTGGGAAAGGGACCTGTGTGTACAGAAAGCTTAGTTTTAGCACATTAACTTCTGTCAAAATTAGATAATGATAACAACAACGGAGACCTAAACACTCATTTGTATGAATGGGGCTATATTTTATCAAAAGGGGATTAGGAGTTTTTTTTAGTCTATGTACACGCAGATTGGCATTGAGGCTTTTTGTAAGATCAGTGTATATCTGGTGATTAGATCATTCTTGGTATTCATTTAAATGCAAAAAAGAAGCAAATACCATATCTTTGTTATCTGAATACTATCTCACGTTACATCATCCTGTATCTTGCTAGCATTTTAATTGAAGGTGTAGTATATCCAAGAAAGTTCTTAATATTTTCTAGGAACAAAAGTCAAGTAACACCAATTTGTGCATTTCCCCCTTTGATATATTACCAGCTTCCCCAAAATCATATTACCAATTCCATCTTTTTTTTTTTTTGAGGATTAGCTATAAATTCTTCAGAAAGAATCTAACATCTATTTGTGCCATGTAAGGGCAAAAAGAGGAATGTGCAAAAGGTGTTAATTGTTGTATTGGTTGTATAGGGGCAATGAAAAATTTTAGTTTTGTTATCAAAATGGATTATTGCTTCTTGCTAGTGTATGTCAGTTGAAGACTGACTATTTAGAAAGAAAAAGAAAAGTCATATAGTTAAACTGTTATTTGGTAGTGGCTACCAGTGGTCAAAAAGCAAACACCTGTTTCAGCACCATCCAGGTGGACAGTTACTGGGAAATATTGCTTGAACCTGTGTAATGACATTACCTTTGAAGGATGACATTACATATTAAAATCTGGAAGTGACCTTAGAGGTCATCAAGTTCAGTTCCTTTATTTCACAGCTAAAATAATGAAGTCCAGAGATGTTAAGTGACTTGCCCAAGGTCACACAAATAATAAGCTGAACTGGGATTCACTAAATTGGGAGCCAATATTCTTTTTCACTCTATCATGAATTGCTGCTTGTGGTAGGAGCAATAGCTTTACTCTTGTCTCTGTACAAGTTAGGATAGCTTTTCCTTAAAAGTTGTTGAGACTGTCCTCAAGACTTGGTTTGGGGGACTACAGGTTTAAGCTGTTGATGTCACTTATTAACTACATAAACTTCAAACAGCCATAAGGCCCTCCAGGCATGGCTTTGATGGTGGATTACAATGGGCAAGTCAGGCCAGGAAGCTTTGCTTAGTTGAATCAACTCAAGATATCTTCAATACTCATCTTTGTTGATTAACCTGCTATAGCTAGGTAAATTTCCTTTTATTAATTGTCAAATAACCTATGAGTGTTTAATTTTGTTCCAATATTCAATCTGAACTACCAAGGGACTGGCTTGAGTTGGGTTCCAATCTCAACACTACAATCTCTTTAGAACTAAGGAAACCTCTAATTTCTTTAAACTATTTGGTTGCTTCTTTAAAGATTATAGTCTCATTTTACAAATAAGCTTTCACAAAGAAAAGTGAAAAAGTTCGTTTGGCATTTATAATAGGTTCACAATCATATTAAATTAGCTTCTCTGGTGATTAAGATAGCTGTAACCTGAAATATCCTTTCTCCCCTCCACTTATTCAACTCCCTGCTTATCCAAATTGTTCCTATCTTTTAAAGAGTTTGTTCAAATTCTAACTTCTCTATGAAGACTTCTAAGACTATCCCAGCCCTGGTGATCTTTCCAATTTCTGAGTTCCAACAATAGTTTTACACAATTGAAATGTGTTTTATATTGTTACTTAATAGTTGTGCATTATTTTATGTCTTCAATAATATTATAAATATCATATTTCCCTCATAGCACTCATCACTATGGGGGCACATAACTGGTACATATTCAACACATACTTGGTTGGTTGATTAGGCACTTTTTAGAAGTCATTAACTCATAATGATATTTGGATTTATTAGTTTGCTGAATAAGAAATTTATAAAATAATGCCCTAAGAATCTGCAAGAATAAAGACAACATTCTAATTTACAATCAGGATATGACTGACAAGTGAAGGGATTTGGACTATGTCTTATCAGCCATGATCATACCTGGTTTGCTGGGGGCTCTTTGCTATGTAATCCAAGGCCAGATGAGCCTTTTCAACAACCTCTGGATTTGTGCCAAGGGTTTTGTTTTTTTTTTGCCAAGTCTATGGCTTTCTGAGTAATAAAGAAGAAAAAAAATATGACCATGGAAAATCATTATCTGGATATTACCTTTATCTTCATTTTCCCACTGTGAGAGTACCCAAGTATGCTCTCTCTCTGCCTCTCTCTCTCTCTATGTCTATGTTTTGTTTCTGTCTCTCTCCCTGTCTCTGTCTCTCTCTGTCTCTGTCTGTCTCTGTCTCTGTCTTTCTCTCTCTCTCTCTCTCTCACACACACACACACACACACTATAATCATAGCCTCTTCTCTGACTAACAAAAGATTCTTCAGGGATATTAAATCTTGGGATACAGTGAAACAATATCCTATGACTATGGCTTAGCTACATGTTCTTTCAGTATTAATAAATTTGCTTGTCATAATCAACATTACATTCACATTTTCTGTTCCTTAATATTTTCAGAAAACATTAACCTGATAATCATGGGATTGCTAGTCCTGACAATTGGGGAATGACTAGATAAAAGAATGGAAAATAATAGAAGGTTAGGTGGCAGAGAGAAAAAACAGAATCAGAGAAAAAATTCACCTAAAATCAAGCATGGGGACTGACAAGGAACACATACATTCCAATATTTTGTAAAGAGTAGATGCTTAAATGTTTGTTAAATTGAATTTATTGGATTGAATCTAGAGAGATTTTTAAAAAGCCAACCCAGAAGAAAGGTTAGTAGGAGAGGGAAGTACTTATTTTTCTTTTGAAAGCTGACACTTACTCATTAACAACAGAAAATATGACAAGTTTTTTTTCTGGAAAATGACATTTGAGGATCTTCTTCCATATCTTTGCTCTTTTAATAATTCCACATGTGAGACACAGGCATTCCAAAGGTTGTAGTGAGTTTCTTATAGTAATTGTCTATACATATGCTCCTATTCACAGAATCGCAGAATTTGAGAGTTCCAAGGGACCTCAGCAGATATCAAGTCCAACCTATACACCAAAAGAATTACCACTATAACGTGCAATAAGTGATTGAAAACCTCCAAGAAGGCACACCCATCAACCTTTTGAGACAAGCTATTCCGCTTTTAGGGAACTTAAATTATTTTTAAATTATAAATCTAAATTTTTATTAAGACAAAACTAACAGCTTGGTATGAAGTTTAAATGTAATAAGTTCATACTTAATCAAAATTTTCACAGAGGCCCCAAAATGCTTTTATTTATTATTTCTAATGTAATTTATTTGTAGTTTTCAACTTTCACTTTCATAAGATTTTGAATTTAAAATTTTTCCCTACCCCCTTTTCTCCCCCACCGCAGAGAATGTGCAATCTGATACAGGCTCTATATATACATTCATATTAAACATATTTTCACATTAGTCATGATCTGAAGAAGAATTAGAATCAATGGGAGAAGCCATGAGCAAGAAGAAACAAAGCAAAAAAACAAAAGAAAAGGAGAGTAAACAATGTACTTCCATCTTTATCCAGACTCAAGTTCTTTCTCTGAATGTGGACTAAAAATTCTTTAAAAGAAGATTTTGATTATTTTTACAATTTAGTTCTAGTATGGACCTATTATAGGTGATATGGAAAACTGGTAAATATCATGATTAATGGCATGAATATTCCACATATCAAGCAATTCTCAGGATTCTTTTTCAGAAAGTTCATTTTAACTGTGTTGTTAAAAAGTGAATCACTGCCAAGGTAAAAGTTCAGTTTGTTTTTCTTCCCAGAGTTATAAATCATTTAACCTTTGTGCTGATCTAATTAAATTTGTGCTCTCAGTGTTAGACTGGCTACCACCAACAGTTTTAGAATTTTGAAAAACAGTAAAGCTCCAAGAGTTATAGTGGCCTCGTCTTCCTCCACCTTCCATATGTTTTTGGTTGGATACACAAGCTGAGATTTTAAAACAACTCAGTTAAAAGAGAAGGGGTATCTCTTCAACTTCAAGAATCAGTACCTTTAAATATCAGATATTGTAACCTCTCTATATTTCTCCTCCCCTCTAGCTCAGTTCCTAAAATAATTCCCTCTCCAATGTTCTTGGAGCAATTTTGAGGAAATAGCACTAAATTCAGTCAGGACATACTTTGGCTTAAAGTCCAAATTTAGAGAGGCCTCACCACAGGTTGTTGTCATTGAAAGGAGGCAGAATAGACATCTCTAGCCTCTTCTTCTTCTAAAGGGAGACTTTAATTCCTGCCCGGAGGATAAGCAAGAAATGGGGCAGAGTCCACTCTGCTCTCTTCAGAGAGCTAGTACTAGGCTAGAATTATATTCATTTACTCCTTTAAATATTATTAGTCTAATTTTTGATCATTTTCTCTTTATTATTGGGGAGAATAAAGACCTCAAGTTTTATATACAAAGCCTACCAAATACTAATTCCACAATGAACACACATAGCCAACAGCAAAGAGAACTCATTTTTTTTCTGAATTGGTAGCCAAACAGAAATCAGAGAAAGTATACATAAGAGAATATATGCCAGACAATGCAGAGTGAAGTTTTCCCACTGCAAGAGTGTAACTCAGCTCAACCAAGGGAGAGAGAGTCCTGGATCTCACCTAAGGAGAAATTCTCCAGCTAGCTGAGAACAGGGACATGATGAACACTGCCAGTTCTGCTCATGTCTTCCCAGAGAGTTTCCCTTCAGCAACTCAAAGTGGAGTTGGCTTCTCACATCTTCTCTCTCAAAACTAAAATCCGGAAGTGCTTGAAGTGACTTGTTTCTTGAAAAATTCTGGAGATGTAAAGATTGAAGAGTCCCAAAGGGTACTGGAGAAGGTCAGAGCTCTCTTACCTCTCACCAACTCTGCTGTGCCCCATAGGGCAGGATATTAATCTCTGCCAATAAGAAGAGAGTCTCATACAAATGGGTTTTGGAATAGGAGTTACATTCATTTTAGACACAGCTCTATACAGTTTCTAATAGTCCTTGTTTATGCAATCAATGATAGTTTAAAGATATTAAACTTCTGGACATGGAACTAGATTATATCAGATCATCTTCCCTTGCCCTGCCCCCATTACTTTTATTCCTTCTTCTGCCTCTTTGAATGATACATCAGTCATAGCCAAAAACTAACCCATGCTACCCCTTCCTCCCTTTCCTCTACGTAGCTACAGTCTGAGGGACACAATGACTGCCATGTGATAAATTGAGTTCTTGTCATCTTTCTTATGTTCATCATCAGAAGGTTAAGATTGCCACATCAGCCTCTCCTCAAAGAGAAGACCTACTAGGGGAATTTGATGTTGGTTTTCTTGGCAAGGACTAGATTTTCTTCATCAGAGATTCTTCATTTCTTCATTTCACCAGGAGCATTAATTAGCTCCTCATTGGACTCTGTAGCACCCATAAACCTTTCTGGTTCCAAACCTCAGGCAAAATCTTGGGGCTTTTCTGACTCCTTTTTTTCTTTTCTTTTTTGTTTGCTCTCCTTTAATTTGAATCAGATTTGTGTTTGTCTCTTTTCTGTGATTACAAAAATTTAGCAATGAGGTCAAGGCAGTTCAAGTTACACTCTCCTTGGTTTCATGTGAGAAGCCTTTCCCTTTTGGTTTGTAGTTCATTTTGCCTTTTACCAACGCTTGATGAAGTACTTTTCCTCTCTTCAAGTTCTACCCTTTGCACAATCTGCCCTGGGGCTTAACAATACACATCTAATTCCTTCTCCATGTCATAACCCTTCAAATATTTGAGGACAGTTAGCATGAACCTGCTGAATCTTATTTTCTTCAGTCTAAACATGGTCAGTTTTTTTTTAACCAATCCTCATATGTCATACACTCAAGGCCAGTCTTGCTTGCATTCTACTGGACACTCTCTATTTATAAATGCCCCTCTTTGACTGTGGCTCCCAGAACTGAATACAAGACTCTAGATAAGGTTTGATGAGGGCACAGTAAAGAGAGGCTGTCACCTCCCTTATAAATCATCCTTTACCAAGTTGGATCGCCCACCTTATTCAGAAATGGTTATAAATGACTTTTAACTATTTCCCAAGATCAATTCCACCAGAAAAGATAAAGACTTAACACCATTGGAATATTCAAAAGTGAAATTTCAGCAGCATTTTAAGCAATGGATCCATCATTATGTAAGTCAAAAGTCTGTGTTTGAGGAGGTATGGGGAGACCAACACTGTTCAGACAGTTCTAAAGAGGGATCCACTGAACATGCCTTTATCCGATTGTATAGAATGTCTCTTTCTTCAACAGGTATAGATTTAGCTTGAGGCATGAGCCGTTGGGATAATTTAAAGGGTGTGTGAACCCAGGGGCTCTTTGCCCATGGCTAAGGACCACTAATAGGGACTCAGTCACTTTTTTTTAGGAGAATTTAAAACAAATGAGGAATAAGAAATACCAACACAAGGGATAGCAAGGTCTTCAAACAAGAGAGTATAGATGTTTTCTTTTTTTAAAAAGAACCTATTTGCTCTGTGGTGGCCAATCAAGTACCATGAAATCAATCTTCTGCTCCTGTTCCAAGTAGTCCTCCTGACCCAAAAGATAGACCTCTCTTACTTCTGGGCATATTGCAGAACAAAAATTAATAAGTCAGAGAACATCAATAGCCCTGTAACCAGGATGAAAAAAGAATTTCAAGTTCATACCTGAAGAGCAAGCACGTGATACAGTGGAAAGAAGGCTAGGATTGGGATCAGACAACTAAGATTAAAATCTTGTCTCTGCCACCTAATACTTGAATGACCTTGGGCAAGTCACTTAACCATGCTGAGCTTCCATTTCCTCTTCTGTAAAATGAGGAGTTTAGACCAGAGGAACTCTTAGGTTTCTTCCAACTCTACATCTATGATGTTGCATGAGCCTCTGACAGAAGTAGGACTGTTTAACCTGTAGAAGGGAAGATGGTGGGAGAGACTCGGCAGCCATCAAGTATTTGAAGGACTGTCATGTGAGAAACATTAGATTTGTCCTGCTTGGTCCCAGAGGACAGAACTTCAGGCAATAGGTGGAAGTTTCAGAGGTAAATTTGGGCTTGATGGAAGGAAAAAAAACTTCTTAACAATTAAATCTATCCCAAAGTAATATAGGCTGCCTTAGCAGCTGGTGGATTCCCCTGATTGGAGGTCTTCAAGCAACATCTGGTTGACTACTTCTCAGGCTGTAAAAGACATTATTTTGCAAATATGGGTTGTGACCACTGCGGTCCATTTCAACTCTGAAATTCTGTGATCCTTTGATTCTCTGATGGCCAGAGGCCTGTGTGTCCTATATAAAGCATATTTTCAACAAGTTTTCTGTTTCTTACCTCTGGGATCAAATATCAAATCCCTCATTTGGTTTTTAAAGCCCTCCATTATCTGGCCCCTTTCTACCTTTCTAATCTCCTTACACTGTCACCATGTACTCTGTGATCCAGTGACATTGGCCTCCTTGCTTTTCCTCACACTAGATATTTCATCTTCTGACTCTGGACATTTTCATTTATTTTTCCTCATGCCTGGAACTTTCTTTATTCTCACCTTGGCTTCCTGGTTTCCCCAGTTTCAACTAAAATATGACCCATAAGAAACCTTTTCATATTTTCCTTAATGCTAGCTAGTAGCTAGTACTTTTCCTCTGTTAATTATCTCCAATTTATCATATGTATGTGTATATATATATATATACACACGCATGTGTATGTGCAAAGATACGTGTGTGTATGTATATTTATATCATGTCTATGTCATTTTTTGTATGTTGTCTCTCTCATTAGATTGTAAGCTCCTTGAGAGCAGGGACCACCTTTTGCTTTTTTTTGTATCCCTACCTTTTAGCAGCGTCTGACTGTGGCATACACACAGTCTAGACACTTCGTAAAATGCTTATTGACTATTGATTATATCCCTGATTTATGGGTGCCTGGAAGTTTCCCTTTTTGTATGTTTACAACTTCTTTTTCTTCTTACCCTCCAAAGAGAAGGTACTTACTCTGACTTTCATGACATGAGTTATACTTCCACAACCTGACTGAATAATAAGTTGTTATTCTGACTAGCTTATTTATGACAATTGCAAGAGTATGCCTTCATTTGATTGACCCCTCCATTATAAACTGTGCATCAAAGTGAGAAATGACTCTTTAATAGGGGCAGATTCTGAACTGAGCTGTGACATTCAACTCTTCATTCACTAGCCATCCACTTTAACTACTTTGCTGAAGATGCCTAGCTCTCATCTGAAGTAAACAGGAATCCTGGAGTTAGAGGTGCCTGTGGGTTCAAGTACATGTGTTCCAGTTTGTTATCCTTGCTAATAAACAGTGTTAATCAACCAAGTGGTGGGTGTAAACCTCCTCCTTGGCTCAAACCTAAATCTTAAGCAAAAATTCCCACTGGACTGCCATAGCTGATATAGTTAGCACTGTGCTGGCTCAGTAAGACTAGCACACCCTGCGGGAGGAAAGGGGGGGTTGACAATCCCACACCTAAAGTTACTGCTGCTGGCAACTCAGAAGAATTACAGGCTAAAATTTCCCCCATGAGAGAGATGAGACTGGTTCTAAATATAACTCAGGAGACATACAAGGCTAGTGCTTCATTCGTATCTGGACCCATTTTGTCCCTAAATGAGGACATTTCCAAACAAATGACAGGGCTTTAAAACAACTCTTCTAGTGTTCAGTTTTTTTTTTTCCTACATCACTTTGATTATCCTAAAAGCCCAGGAGAAGTTATCTAAGGTTGGAATTATCACCAAGTTATTCTTTAGGATGAAGAGAGCTGTGCTGCTGTTGAGTTATCTTTTCTTCCAAAAGACACAGCTCCAAATCTCCTTTGGCAATCAAGGACTGACGTTCCAAAGGACGTGAATGGAGAACCTCCAATATATTGTTACTGTGCTGGGTTTCTATCTTCCAGGAGTTGGAACAAAATTTTAGGCATATCTCCCTAAGGATAAGGAAGGGCTATTATGTAGTGGGTTTAAGGCATAAGAAACTTTCCCAAGTACATGGCCTATTTCATCTGTGGATTACTGTGATAAATATACACACACATAAACATACAGATAAATATATGCACTTATATTTACACATGTATACATATCATTTTTGTGCTTTACATGCATAAAAGTGTGGTACTCTCTTTTTTCTCCCCAAACTTTCCAATATTAATTAGTTGGTACTGTTTCTATAGTATATACATGGCCATTCTTATTGTATTTCAATAGGTAAATAGTGAAGCATAATGGACACTTTAAAAATGCTTGTTGAGTTGTTTTAAAACATGAAATTGAATTTATGGGTTCAGAGGCTTGTTGGGGTCAAGAGAATTATTCAAATTCTCTCATCTGTTTTCTCTACCATTTAGCACCAATGCTTTTTTAATGTCTGATTTTGTGGTAAGGCAGTGGGCCATACCAAAGAAATATATGAAATTTAGGAATCTGGTGCCAAGTTTGTTGCAGGACATTTGAACTCGCAAATGACTATGGATGGATGAACTCAGCTTCTTGATGGTTTTCTGTATTTATTCACTTTGTGGGGTTCCCAAATGCTACTGCAACTTGTGAACCATCCTAGTGAAGTACAGCGTACAGTCCCAGATTATGGGATCATAGTAAAATGGCACCAAGCTTCCCCTTATATTCAGAAAAAATTGCATCTTTGAATAGGCTCCTATGAAATACACACACACACACACACATACACACACACACACACAATTTTGAAATCTAAACCCTGTGGGACTCAGTGGGCAGAGGCTAAGCTTTGACGTGAAATTCTAAAGGCAATAAGGACAAAGGGATGATTGGAACATTTCAAAGAACCATCCCAAACAAATATTTGCTTGAAAACTTCCAGTAAAGAGAAACCTTCCAAGGCAGCTCAGTCTTTTTTTGGGTGGGTCTAAGTATTAAGAAATTGTTCCTTGTCTCTGGCCTATTTGGGGAAGGCTTGGCTGAGGAGATGGGATATGAGTTTGGTTTTCCTTTGAGTTCCCCTTCCCTCATTGTCCCTTTCTTCCTTTTCCTGCAGTTTCCTGCCCTCTGGTTGGGAACAAGGAGCCTTCCTGTACTCCGACCACTCCCCTCTCTCTTCCCCTGCTCACCACACTTTTAGTCTTGCTGTTACCATAGTGATGTAGGTTAGATTAGGAAGAAATTTGAAGCTAATTGTTTTTGGGATTTGTGAAATTTCACAATCTAAAAATAACTCCAAGGAAGTTTAGGCATTGTACTCTATGGGAAGTATCTGCTAGACATTCAGACACGCAGTTCCATCTACTTCACTTTTAGCTTTTAGTTTTTACTACAACCTCTTCTCCCTCCACCTTTCCCTGTACTTCACCCCTCCTAACCTCATTCTTTGCTCCAGCTTCCTGTCATTTTGTCCCTCTCTCTTTTCCCAAGTCATTATTGCATCCCTAGACTCACTTTCCTCACTTTGCACTTGTAAGACCAAGCAAAGTGGGATTTTTGTTGTTTTCTTTTTGGAGTTCAGTTTCCCTGGCTCATTGAAAACATCTGAAGGATTGATCTCCTTTGAACCCTGATAGCTCAGAGCTGTTCTGAGTTATGGTAGGTTTCGTGCCTACTGACTGATCCAATCAGGAGCCATGGCTTTGTTACTTTATATGTATATATATTATACTACACTGGAAAGTTGGTATTTCACTTTCCTAATTTGCTTATGAGGAGGACCTTTTGATTCCCTGGACAGGACTCTGAATAGCTATTTGTTAAGAACCCCCTCTCCCTAATTACTCTCCCATCTGGTGGTGTATGTAAGTGGTCGTATTACTTTGTTCAGAGAGTAAGAACCCTATCTTTTGAATCTTTGTGCTAATTTCTCTGCTTATATTATCTCCTTTCCCCTGAACTAGTGAATGATTTGTATATGTTTAATTAAAGAAGGATTGTTAACCGTTTTGATCTTTCCTGTATAAATCAGATCAAAGAACCTGTGCTAGCAGACCATCATGGGTGTGCTCGGGTGCTTGCTAATACAGCACTGAGTCTTAAAGTTAACCAGTTCAACTTTATATTTTCATCTACTCTAAAATCTCTCAATTTCTTGTCCTATATTTGTTCAACCCTTTCCAGACCTCAAATCTGGGTTACCACTCATCTGATTCCTATGCTCCCATTCTCATGTTGCTTGAAATTGCTGGAAGTCATATACAATGACATTCACTGAATCCTCTACAAATTTGTTTTTTAATTTGAAATGGGATCGTATAATAACCCTATCTTTCTCTGGTTGGCTTTCTATCATGCTTCCCCACAGCATCTGTTCAAAACCTTCTCTTTTTTCCTAAAGCTGATTATAGCACTTCCTACTTCCTCCCTCTAAGCAGATGTCCACACCTCATACTTAACCAAAAAAATTTGTAGTCGTTCGTGACTGACTTTTTTTGACCCCCCGTGGACCATAGCGGCTAAACCCTTCTATCTTCCACTCTCTCCCGAAGTTTGTTCAAGCTCATGTTCATTGCTGCGATCACACTACCCATTTTCTCCTCTTCTCTCCCCTTTCCCCTCCTTCATTTCCACCCAAATCAGGATTTTTTTCCAATGAGTCCCATCTTCTCATTATGTGGCCAAAGTATTTAAACTTTAGCTTCTGTATCTGACCTGCCAGTGAATAGGCTGAATTAATTTCTCTCAGTATTAACTGATTTGATCTTCTGGTTCTCCAAGGGACTCTCATAAAATCTTCATTAGCACCACAATTTGAAAATGTTAATTCCGTAGCACTCAGCTTTCCTTATAGTCCAACTCTCACATCCATACATTGCTACTAGAAAAACCATGGCTTTGATTATACAGACCTTTGTGGGCAAGGTGATGCCTGTTTTTTACATGCTAAGCTCAGGTGCTACCTCCTCCATGAGGACTTTCTCCATTCACCTTCCCCTCTCCCCAAACGGATAGCACTTCTCTTGACAAAAATTACTGCGTATCTAACTTGTACATATTTCCTATTTCCTTTTCTGCTTACATGTGGTTCCATACTGCTCTTTGAGGATAGGAAGTATTTTAAGTCTTTTTCTTTGTATCCTAATATCTAAAATAGTGCCTGACCCATAAGTGCTTAGTTTAGTTATTATAAAAAACAGTTTCTGTGAATATCTTGATATATGCATATATCAACATCTATGTAGATTGATATCTAAATATGGATCTATATATTTCTATGTAGCTCCCTCCTCCCCTTTATCTTCTTCTATTGTCTTCACTCTTCTTGAGGTAAGTTTCCAGTAGTAAGATTACTGGGATAAAGGTTTACTGGCTTTTCTCATAGAATTCTAAGTTGTTTTCTAAACTACTTGGACTAATTTATGGATCCACAGACAGTATTTTAGCGTCTTCCTGCATACTCTCTAACACTGACTATTTTTGTCTTTTATTATCTTTGCCAATTTCTTGGGTGTGAAATAAAACCAGAATCAGTTTTCAGGTATTTTTATAGAATGTCTTTGCGAGGTTGGTAACTCATCAGGGAATGATTTAGAGTATAAACCTTGAGGTCTGGGTTATAGCTCCACTTTCTGTAACAAGGTTGTAGATCTAATCAGTTCTACAAATATTTATTTATTGAGTCATAGATCACATTTATCAGCTGATTCCAAATCAACATTCTTTCCAGTACATCTTGTTGCCTCCTTTTGTGCTTCCAGAGTGCTGGCTACATGTCTAGTACTGTGCTGTGTTCAACATTTGGATAAATAAGTCAAGGTCAGTCTAAAGTAAATTTATGAAGTACAGTATGTTTATTAACCCATTCTCGTCTTGTACGTTTCTCCCGTCACTACCTTTTCCTCATTTGACTTGGCCTTCTTTCTCACATCAGGTGCTCATTGTCTCCATGTTCTCCTCTTCTCCCCTTGCAAAAGGAATTCTTAAGTCCTTCATTTATACTAAGGTGTAAGTCATACGCTGTAGTTACTACAGAGCATACAAAAGCACTAAGTGCCATCTCTGCTACCTATTATTTAAATGCTGTTTGAAGTCACACTACTTCCCTGAGCCTCGATTTCTTTTCCTGAGTTACCTGAAAATGAGACAGTTGACCTAGATGACCTCTGAGGTCCCTGCTAATTCTGACTTTAATGACCCTAATATACACAATTTTGAGAATGAGAAAACAGACCTAGAGAAGGGCATTGGTTTGTCCTAGATCACATGACTAGTAATAGTACAGCTAGAATACAGGTATCCTGACTTCCATTTCAACTTTCTTTGCTGACCCTCCAGTGACTGATATTCACTTATTGTATGATTCCTCCTGGGATATTTGCATTTTTAACAAGGATCAAATTCCTATTTTTTTTTTCAGAAAAGAACTTCAGCATCTTTTTCAGAGTTATATTCTGTTTTCCCCCCACTGCCCACAAAGAAAGAACTAAGTAAAATGGGAGACAAAATTACTTCATTTGACACTATAGGCAATATTAGAAACCCATAGGCCAAGCCCACTCCATCTCTGCAGAGAGGAAGGAAGTACCTTTCATTCAGTCCCCTGGCATTGCAGTTGGTCATTGTAATTAATTAGAATTCAGCTGCCTTTAATCCTGTTTTCATTTGCATGTGTCATTCTGTTGTTCTCCTGGTTTGGCTTACTTTGCTCTGTATCAGTTCATAGAAGGTCAACATCTTAAATGAAAATAACTGAGCTTTAACAGAGAAGCTCCAAGCAACACACACCTTCTAATCTTTGGAGTTTCTTTCATTTGTTGGGGATGGGGAGTGGGTGTAACCTCCAGGTTCAGTTTGCATTGATTGGTAGGTGAATGTGAAACCCTCCATGTTACTTCTTTTGATGAATATCACCAGCTCAAAGAGGGGTGGAGAAAGGGGGTCACCTTTTACCATGGAGTATGTGTTTGGGCAACTCGTTCTCTGGGCCTCAGTTGATTTTTCTTTAAATTCAGAGGGTTAAACTAGATAAGTTAATTTCCAGATTTAATATCTTAATGGCTCTATGATTTGTTAGATTGAAAGTTCAGCCATGTTTCAGCATGAGACAGAGTGAGACCCCCTTACTAGGAAGTTAGTTAGAGTGGACTAAAAAATCAGGAAGACCTAAGTTCAAATCCTGCCATGGATACAATATGACCCTAGACAAGTCAGTTAATCTCTTCTGACCTTAGTCTCCTTATCTTTAAAATGGGGATAATAGGAGCAGTTAGGTGGCGCAGTGAAGAGAGCACTGGCCCTGGAATCAGGAGGATCTGAGTTCAAATTTAATCTCAGATACTTACTAGCTATGTTACCTTGTCCAAGTCACTTAACCCTGATTGCCTTGCCTTCCTCCCTCAAAAAAGAAAATAAGACTTCTCCAAAAGTAAATACATAAAATGGGGATGAAAATAACACCAACTCATAGGGTTGTGGTGAGAAGCCAAAGAAATAATATATGTAAAGCTCTTTGAAAAATGTTAAAGTGATATGTAAATGCTAGCTATTATTATCATTAGTATTTCTTTCCTTCATGCTCCAGCAGGCTGCTCCTGATACCTAGGAAATGGGTGAAAGAACCTTCTTACTACATTTGGCCCTCATCTTAATTCCTAACTCCTGCTAGCCTTTTGTTTTATGGTCCTATAAAATATCTCATTTTGGGGGGCTTGCCAATATTAAATCACTTCAGCTACTTGTTTGCGCAGGATTTCAGAGGGCAGGCCAAGAAAAAGTGGATAGAAATTTTCACACTTATTCCCTCAATGACTATTGACTAAGTGTGTATTATTTAACAGATGTTGTGCTTGGTAATGGGGCTACAAAGATGCAAAATAAAATGGTTGCTGCTCTCAAGGGGGATATAATCTATTGAGTGGAAAGAGCATGTATTAGCAAAGTAAATTTAAAATATATATAAAACATACAAAGGAATTTATGGGAGGGGGGAAGAACATTAGTAAGTGCATGTATATGTATGTGTGGGGGGCAGGCAGGGAGTGAGTATAGGTGTCTTGTAGGAGGTGGCATTTGAACTATGTCTTGAAAGATGCTCAGGACTCTAAGAGACAGAGGGGATGAAAAGGAACTGCATTCTAGGTAGGTATGGAACACAGACCAGGTGAAGGCTTATTTATACTGAAGCAGAAATCATATTTTAGATACTACTGATCTGGAATGGGTACACAGCTTTCCACTAGATTCAAATCCAATCTCTACCACTTATTGCATAAGTAATTTTGGGCAATCCACGTCACCTCTCTCTCTCTGGGCCTCCATTTCTTCATCTAAAAAAAATGAAGAGAGAGGGAGTATTGAGTACAGAAATTAGCAAGAAGGGAATTTTGGCCAAAATTTAGAGTGACTAAAGGAAAGAAATATGCACTAAAACTGAAAACATAGGCTGCGGCCAGATTGTGAAGGGCTTTAAATATTAGACGAGTTTGTATTTTTTTTTTTATCTAGAGGTAATTGAGAATCACTGTAGTTTCTTGATTAGAGGAATGACATGGTTAAGACTGATACTTTTTATTTTTTTTAAAGCAATTGAAGGTAAGTGACTTGCCCAGGGTTACACAGTTAGTGAGAATCTGAGGCTGGATTTGAACTCAAGTCTTCCTGACTCAAGGGCCAGTGTTCTATTCTCTGTGCCACCTAACTGCCCCCAGACTTATGCTTTAAGAATATCAATTTGGCAACTTTTGGGAGGATAGATTGGAGTGAGGATAGACGGAAGGCAGAGAGACCAAATAAATATGAGGCTCTTGCAGTAGTCCAAGGAAGAGGTGAGAAGGTTCTGAGCTAGGGCTGTGGTGGTAGGAATGGAGATAAGGAGACAGATGTGAGAGATGTCATGGAGGAAGAAATAGCTAAATTTAACAACTGATTGGCTGAGGGGAGCAGGAAGAGGGAAAGAGTTGGGAATGAGCCAAAGCTTATGTAACTGAGTAACTAGAATGATGGAGCCCAAAAAAATAAGCACTAGGTTCAAATCCCATCATAAAGTCAGAGGAGAGGGGGTTTGTTCGGGACATGGAGTACGGGTAATGGATTCTTTTCTGGACACATTGAGTTTGAGATGTCTATGAGATATCCAATTGGAAATATCCAAGAAGCGGTATGAGACTGGAATTTGAGAGAATGCTTAGGTTTGTATATGTAGATTTGCATATACAAATTTGTGTGTATGAGTATATATATATGTATATGTGTTATTTATCCTTCATTTTCAAAGAGGACCAATGACATCATGGGATGATAGTTTGACTTACACGTGAATTGGGTTTAAATAAGGCAGAGTTGCACAAAGTCCTCAACCTCACTCTTTCTTCTAGAGTTGTTGACATCCGCTGGAAAGACAAGAGTCAAGAGGACTGGCAATGGCTTGAGACGCAATGGATGGCCTTGGCATCTTCAATGTCTGACCAAGCTCTGAGTGCTCCACAACATCTGTGTCAGTCGCTTTCATGGCCGTTGGAACAAATTGTTCTCATCTGCCCATTCCAGTGGGAGAAGTCCTCACATGCTTGGGTACACATCCTCCAAACTCACTGATGGATGTGAGGTCTGTTAGTTACCCTCAACCTGGTGTAACCTATCTTCCAAGATGTTTGTTTGTTTGTTTTTAACGAGCATTTGACCACTACACATGCTACAACTTCTTGGAGTCGCAGGTGAGTTGAGTGCCAGGTGGACACCAAAGGTGGGTGAGCAGCCCTGAAAAAGCCTCAGCAAGTCCTCACACCAGACGTGCTAGTACCCCATGAACACTCCATATATCCCATATGTATATATAGAACATGGAGGGAGGAAATAATAAAAATAATTATGATAATAACAACAATATAGTTTTGGAAGGAAGTTATCTGCTTATAAGTTGTATTTAATCCCATGGGTGCTGAGGAACTTGCCATGAAAGAGAAGAGAGCCCAAAGTAGAACCCTGTAATATACCCACATATAGAGGGTGGAAGGAATGTGGATGATAATATCACAAAGACTGAAAAGGAGAATCCAGATAGACAGGGGAAGAATTAATAGAGAGTAATACAATAAAAGTCCAGGGAGGAGAGAGTATCTAGGAGAAGATGGCAGTCAACAATGTCAAAAGCTATGGAGAGATAAGAAAGAATGGATGACCATCAGATTTGGCAGTTAAGAGGACATTTCAGAGGAAAGGGCAATTTCTGCAGTGATGAGCATGGAAACCAGACAGCAAGTAGTTGAGAGCTGGGAGGTGAATAAGTGGAAACAAATAGTGTCTAAAGCGTCCCCTCCTAGTAATTATTTTAGAAGTAAGAGAGATACCAGGGATGAGGCTGGTCAGGATTGCTGTGGACCAGGAGAATCCAGGACCCAGATTCCATAGAACTAAGTAGGGACCTACAAATAATGCAGATGCAACCAGCAGAGGATTCAGTGCCATAGCAGCAGAGAGGACTAAAAGAAATCAGGACAGCCCCAGACTGGCTTCCTATTTCATCCAGTTAATTTTATCTCGGAAGGTATTGGAGGCATTATAGTACAAAGATCCCTCAGCTTGGAGTCGGAAGACCTAATTCAAATTCTAGTTAAATGAACTTGCTGTATAGGCTTCAGTTTACTCTTGGAACTCAATTTTGTCATTAAAAAAAAGTTAGACCACATAATAGCCAAAGTTGTGGAAGCATAGATTCAGAGGGAGGAGGGACCTTGGAGATTTCTTTTATAGATGATATAGCTGAAGCACTCTGATAAGTGAAGCATTTGCTAAAAGATCATGGATGGAGAAAGTAGGAAATGGGAGATTCTAACCTATAGCATCTAAAATTCCAGGTATTTTCCCATCCCACCATTATCTATCTTTTACATTTTTAACTTTGTAATTAGTCAGTAGGCTTGGGATTCTGTACTTATTCAGGTCCAACAGTATTCTGCCCACTCAAATCCATTCTGAGAACAACCTTGCTAGGCATGGAGTACTCACAGCCAAAGAGATGTAGTCACAACCCCTGCATATCCCTGCCTTTCCTTCCCCTCTTTCAGCACACTCCAAGACTGGCACACTTAGGTAATCTTTTCTATTCTCTGTGTTTATCTTTTCCCCATCCTGGACTATATGCTCTGTGAGTACAGAGACAATAATCTCCTAGAGCCCAGAACAGGGTCTTCTGAAACATTCAAATATTTAAATTTTCACATGAATTTGTGGACTGAACAAAGAGTTTTTGTTCCTATAGTTTTTTTTTTTTCAGAACATCTAGAGGGCCCATTCCACTGAAATGGAAGCTGCTTTCTAACTAGAAAATCCTATTTTCTGAACAGATTTCATTTGGCCAAAATTCCTTAAGGATAATACGCTGCTAGAGGAGTCATATTGCAACCAGAAGGGGGAGCTCAGGAGCCACAGATGGTCAGTTCCTGGAGGTGGGCCAGTATGTGGTCTCCATAACTCTAGGGGTAGCGCATTTGCCACTAAATGTTTTTCCTTCTACTCCTGCTGAAAAGAGCAGGATGACTGGCACTAATTTCAGGAAAATAGCTTTCTGCTCATGAAGGGTCAGTCAGTACTATTTAAAATAGCCTACTTACAGGACCCCTTTAAAGACCTTGGCTGAGCTCATCACAATTTAGCCCAGCTGGACATGACCAGGACATGTGAGATGGCTAAGTAACAAGGGGAATTCTAAGAAACCGTATCCTAAGAAGTGAGCAGCCAGCAAAGTATAAAAAAAAATGGATGTGTCTCATTTACGAAAAGGACTTGTTTGGACAAGTTGAAAGCTAAACATACTTATGTCATCTAGACAGTGACAGTGATACAGATAGATGTAAGGTTAAACATTTTGGCACGGAGGTTGAAGACAATTTTTAGACACAAGCAAATATTTCTCAATTTACCTAGAAAGCATGATGTTTGCCAATTTTTACTTTTTAAAGTTGAAGGAGTTTTTATAGGTATGTCTTTATATAAATTGACTTCTTGAAAATGTTAAATTATTTTTGGTAATAGAGCCATATTCGAAGTGTAATAAAAGAACTCAATGCATAAATTCAACATAAATATTCACTTAATGTCTATTATAGACAAATCACTGTTTTGGTACTAATTCCTGCCCTTAAGTAGCTTAAATCTTAGTAGGGATGATAAGTTAAATACATAAATAACCATTATACAACCTTCTGAAGAATGTGTTAAGTGCAAAAGAGAGGTATAAATAAGGTGCTGGGTGAATTCCAAGATAAGCAAGATCATTTCCAACTCAGGGGATCACAATTTCATGGAGGAAGTTTCATTTGCACTGGGTCTTAAAGAGCAGATAGGGCTCAAACATGTCTAAACGAGGGTGACTGGGTTTGCAGGGAAGGCATGTTTAAGAAAGGCATGGATTGGAGAAAGGGTATGAGATTTATAGAAGTTTAGCTTGGATAAAGTATATGATAATAATAATTCACACATCCATAGTATCATACAATTTGCAAAACATTTTTCTTATAATAACTCTTTCAAACAGGTAATATATTATCATTATTCTCATTTTACAGGTGAGGAAACGGGGTCAGAGAGATTAAATGACTTGTCCTGCATCATGAAGTTAGTTGGCATCAGGGCTTGGACTTAAATCTAGGTCCTTTTGATTCTAAGTTTGATTCTAAGCTAGATTGGTTAGAGATTTCAGAGAGCCTTGAATGCCAGGCTAAGGAGTTATGACTCCAATAGTTAGTAGGGAACCTGTAGAGAATCTGAGCAATGGGACAATATTATTGGCATATGTGGATGATTGATCAGGTAGTAGAGTAAGAAAGATGGCCAGGAATAGGATGAATCTAAAGGGTAGAGGTAACTAGGTGGTACAGTGGATAGAGTGCTGTGCATAGAGTTAGGAAGACTCATCTTCATGAGTTCAAATCCATCCTCAGACACTTACTTAGCTGTATAACCCTGGGTAACCTTGTTTGCCTCAGTTTATCATCTGTAAAATGACTGGAGAAGAAAATAGCAAACCACTCTAGTATCTTTGCTAAGAAAACCCCAAATGGGATCACAAAGAGTTGGATACAATTGAAAAATGACTTACCAACAACAAAAAGGGGTAGAGGGCCAGAATCTTGAAATGAATTCTTTGTATAAGTGAATAGATCACTCCCCCTCCCCACTTAAATTTTTTTTTTTTTTGGTTAGGCAATCAGTGTTAGGTAATTTGTCCAGGGTCACACAGTTGGTATATGTCAAGTCCCTGAGGCTGGAATTGAACTAAGAACCTCCTGAATTCAGGGCCAGTGCTCTATCCACTAGCACCACCTAGTTGCCCCCTCTCTCTTAATTTTTAAGAGAATCACAGAACCTCAGAACCAGAGGTTTCTGCCTAGTCCAATTTATGCCTGAATGAACATTTTCCCTAGTTCTGAAGCAGCCACATATCTAGGTCAATTTCAAGTACCAGACACTTATATGGAAAAAAAAAATATCATTCATCATCCCTCTTTGTGGACATGAAAGGCAATAGAAGGCTTTCTCCAAATCTTGAGGATCTCAGTGATAGAGGATAAGATAAATTTATTTTACTTCTTCACAGGACCCATGCTTTCATCTGTCCCACCTGGAGACCCCCAATTGCACCTCCAGATTTGAAATATTTTACAAGTCAGCATGTACTCAAAATGATACCTGAGCAATTGGTCATCCAGTCTTTGTTTGGAGACCTACCTCCAGTGAGAGAGAATCCAAAATGTCCTGAGTTAGCCCATTCCATTTATGGAGTTTTTAAATTATTTTTTAAATTTATATTTAAATTAATTATTTAATTATTGGTAAGAAGCCCTTATATCAAGCCCAAATTTATCTTTTTGCAACTTGTTCTTTTGTGTTCTCTGAGGCCAAGCAAAATGGACCAATTCCTATTTTATGTGACTGCCTTTCAAACACTTCAGGATAGCCATGACTTCACCTTACCTCTCTTTTCCAGATTGAACAGCCCTCCCACCATTCCTTCAAATGATCTCCAGGTGCTATGACTTTAGTTTAATAAGCTTTGGGCTTTGTACAGCAGATATTCTTAAAGACAAATGAATCTATATTTTTTGATTGCATTTGTCTGGTGTTAATTTGAAATCTATGCCCTCAGACAACTCTCTGACTTAGAATTGGAAAAGTCTTTGTAACTCCCATTTAATTGCTGATGGGAACCCTATGACTCCAAAACCTCTTTGTGGGCTCTACAGAAATAAAATAGAATAAAAATCCACTGGAGTTATATAGAGATTGTATCCCTGTATATGTATATGGATGTGTGTGTGTGTGTGTGTGTGTGTGTGTATATATATATATATACATTTACAACATATACATATCCTTATTGCTGATGTAGTTCACAGACCTTCAATGTCTAAAAACTGAAAGCCAAAGGACTTGGCTAAAGATAATATTCATTCTACAATTTTAACAAGCATTTATTAAGCACACGATACATGCCAGTCACTGTGCTAAGTGCTTTACAAATATATGATTTAATTCTTATAACAACCCTCAGGAAGAGGTGCTATTACTACCCCCACTTTACAGATGAGGAGACTGAGGAAAAAGGTTAATTTATTTGCCCAAGATCACACAGCTATGTGTCAGAAACTAGAACTGAACACAGATCTGCTGGACTCCAAGTCTAGGACTCTCTCTATTTTCCTACCTAACTGTCCCTAGATCTTATCTGACATGTAATGTTTTATAACTTACAAAGTACTTTACATAGATTATATCATTTAGTCTTCAACATAACCCTTTGAGGTAGATAGCATAGGTACTATCACTCCCATTTTTGATACAAAAACTGAGATTCAGAGTTGTACAGAGACTTACTCATTGTGTGGGAGAAAACACTGCAACTCAATGAGAGGACTTGATTTCATTAGAAAGATTTCCCAGGTGAGCCTTCTGATTACAGTATCCTGGTGGTCCCCTCAACTAGATTTACCACTGAACATTCCACTCAAAGTGGGTCATATTAATAAGGATCTGAGTAGTTAGGTAGTGCAATGGACAGAGTACTAGATCTGGAGTAAGGAAGATCCAAGTTCAAATCTTGACTCAGTCATTTACTAGCTGTCTGACCCTTGCCAAGCCACCTAGTTTGTCTCGGTTTCCTTATCTGTAAAATGAAGATAATAAAGCACCTCACTCTCAGGGCTGTTGTGAGGATACAATGAGACAATATTTGCCAAGTACTATATACATGCTAGCTAGCTACTATTACTACTGGGAGAAAATTGAGCTTTAATTGGGTTACTAGTCAAGAAAACAGTTTTCGTTGTTCATCACTACTGATTTCTCAATAAGTAAAACTGATTTACAACAGGTGTAAAGTATAAGCTCTGAATTGGTCATCTACCTCCAGAGCACCTGTAGTCATTGATGTCAGGACCTATCTTCTGATAATTGTAAACTAATGACAATCTTTAGCTGTAATTAATACACTCAGTCAAATAGCTACTACCATTGCAATCTCCTCACCAGAGTGCATCCACAGTTGCTTTCACTGTGCTCCCGTGGGGGATTATTGCCTCTGCCACGTTGTGCAGGGGATATGCCCTGGGGCCTATCCTGCAAAGCTGCAGTGCCCCCATGTGTTATGTTTGTACCTGATTTGGCTCAGTTGGGTTGTTAAAACTAGAAGCAGCCTTAGAGAGCTTCAAGTCTTCCAGTATGCCTCATCTTACAGATAGGGAAACTGAGGTCCAGACAGGTAAAGTGATTTGTTTTGGGTCATACAGGTAGATCAAAGTAGATCTGGGACTGGAATCCAGGCACCCTGTTACCCAATCCAGTATTCATTCTGTTATATGCTCCTTTTTTTCATATTAGTAGGACTTTCAAATCAAGTGAGTTATTGATTTGGAATGATGATGGTGATGATGATGAACTTATGATTCTGTGTGGTGACATTCTTGCTTGGAAGGTGGCAGTGTGCAGAAGTGAGGATAGCTAACCTATCACTCCAATCTATTGGGATAGTAATACTTTAGGTCTGGAGTCACTGGAGATTAATTAAAACTTAAGGAACCAGGACATTTCTGATCCTAGTTAGTAATTGTGTATTGGGTTTCCTTTTGGCACAAATGGCAGAAAATAGAAAACGATCCCTGACAATAAGGAACTGACTCAAGAATGAAGGATGAAAGTTGACTTGTATGCTTCTCAAGATCAATGATTTCACTTGTAGCATTTGGAATTCTTTCTCACATGTGGCCCCCCAGAAATGCTATACCAGTTTGGGATGTGAGTTGCTGCATGAGAGATCACTCAAAACCATGGCTAACAAACCCAAAGTTTACCAGTCAGCCAGAGGACACTTTAGCTCAAAACAAAACACATTTAACCAAGTAGTACAGAGAACAGAAGGTCAAGGAAAGCTCTCTCTCATGCACACATGGGTATACTCTCCTAAGGTGATCATATAACATCTGGGAAGGATGCTCATGCACAGAACATGTGTAACCAGGGAACAAACATGAAAAGCTCCCATTTAAGAAGCAAATGTAATCAGGGAACATATGTGAAGGAATATATACCAGGAATTCTTGGCTAGTGCTACTCATATCTCTGAGACTTTCCTCTGGTGATGTTGTTACAATGCTTTCTGGTGGGCACTGTGTCTGCTCTTCATAGGGACTATCGCCTCTAGGCATCATCATCTCATCAAATTAACCCCACTGAGTTCTCTGGTCACTGAGAAACTTTCTTTGCTACCTTTTTCATGATTTTTACTCTTTATAACCATTTGCTGGATCTCTGTTCCCAACTACTAAGGCAGTGGTGTAAAACTCACATAGAAATGGGGACCATAAAATTGTACATAAGGATCCTTGTTGGCTGCATATTGACTTAGTTTTAAAATATAATATGATTTAGGTTTTATTGTATTTTTATTTATTTAGTTAGCTATTTCCTGATTACATTTTAATTTGGTTTGGGCTATACTTGGAAGTGTTGTGGACTGCATGCAACCTGTGGGCTACATATCTGATACCTCTGTACTAAGGTACTCAATAAAACCTCTCCTTAATGAGACCGGATGAGAACTTTTAGTGCAAAGCCTTTGGAGCTATGGGCCACCATATCTAATGAAGGGGAGCTGACAAAAATTAGGCACCAGACTAAGACTAAACCTATACATTTGACTATCCATTCCTGGAACTGATTGAAATCTGTTGTCTCAGATAATTATTTGATTTAGGATTAGAAAAGTCCTTGCAATTCCCATTTAACCACTGGCGAAGATCCTGTGCTCCTCAAAATGCTTTCAGGGGCACTGGAAAAACAGCAAGTCATAGGAGTTATGCAGAGGCTGTCTCTCTGTACATCAATATGTATAGTCCCAACACTGATGGCTATCACAATCTCTCCATGTCTTAATAGGTGATTTCATGAATCATTTGTGACAAAACAGAACAAAGTAAAACCCTGTCATTATCTTTCTATGAATGAATCTCTCCAAGTTTAACCAGACTGATCCTTGTACTGTTGGCTACAGAACCATAGAGCTTGTTCTGATGTACGATGTTCTAGTATTCCAGTAATAATACCTTTTGAGAATTCAGGGTCACCTGCACACCATGATGGAGGCCTTCAGGAAAAGATGGGAGAATCTCAATCTCTCTCTCTCTCTCTCTCTCTCTCTCTCTCTCTCTCTCTCTCTCTCTCTCTCTCTCTCTCACACACACACACACACACACATACACACACACACGCACACATACACACGCACATGCACATACCTGGAAACTGAGGACTTACGTTCACAAGCTGAAGAAATACTTGAGTAATTGGAAGTGCAATGGTTTCATGGAGGGAAATAGTCTATAACAGAGACAGGATTGAACTCGAAGTCAGAGGAGACTTTTTCAGTCAAATCCTGCAGTAGACACTTACTAGATCTGCAGACTCAGACATTCTTTTAACTTTTCTGAGTCTCAGTTTTCTAATCTGCAAAATAAAGTTAATATCAATAACATTTGCTCCATGAAATTGTAGTGAAAAACAAATGAGATACTTCCTCTAGGTAAAGCCGTGTATAAACTTTAGTTGTTTTTATTATTATTTTAGCTATTAAATTATATTAACTGTATTTAACTGTTGAGGGCCTCAGTGGGAGAGCTGGATTTTCAACAACCCTAGAATTCAGAGAGGCAGATAGCACAGCTTGGTAAGGTATTTAGTCATAGGGTTGAATTTGGAAATTTCTGACTATCTGGTATACCAGGAGCTGGAAAGTGCTATTCTTTAAGACTATCAATAGTCAGTCTGTAAAAATATTTAATAAAAATGACTGGCTGATTGAATGATTTATTCATTTGGTATAAATAAAAAAGAATTAAATAAATTAAAATGAATTAAGAAGAATAAAAACATTTATTGTTTATTGCATGCTATTGCATTGTGTCAGGGGTGGGGAACCTGCGGCCTCAAGGCCATGTGTGATCCTCTAGGTCCTCAGGTGCAGCCCTTTGACTGAATCCAAACTCCACAGAACAAATTCACTTAATAAAAGGCCACATGTGATCTCAAGACCACAGGGCTCCTACCCCTGTCAGCTATGCAGATGCAAAAACAAACAAGTAAGTCTGACACTATCATCCAAGAGCTAACATTCTAATAAAGAAAGATGACAACTGAAAAGGGATCTAGAGGTGAAACATGAGGTGGAAGGGAAGAAGAAAAGCATAATAGCATGACTTGGCGATGGTCAGGAAGTGCATAGGAAGTTTGGAACCAGGTCAGATGAGGTGAAAGCTCCTCAGTCAGAGCCCAGGGTCCTCGGGTTATGACTGGAATATACAGAGTGACAGTGGGAGATGGTGTTTGGTTTTCCTATCCTCTCTTTGTGTTATCTTTGTGGCATGTGGGAGGTTTAAAGGTATCTATTTTAGCCAGGGGTCAAGGCTTCTGATGCTCCAAAGGCTCCATAGTATTCACCATAATTGGTGAAAGAAAGATGTAGTAAGATCCAGCCAAGCACTATCCTACCAACTGAGATTAGATGAACCTAGTGCTGATTTCCCTTTTCTAGAAAAAGATCTCATAATCAGCATATACTTACCTTCTTCTGTCTGTCTGTGTTCATTCTTTGTTTTTGAAGAAGACCATGACATCAGAGAAATGATGACATGACTTGCACTTGACTTTGTTTTGAGTGAGGGAGGCCTGCACAAGGGCACCAGCCTGACTTTTCCTCCAGAGCTATCTGAATCCAGTGACCAGATATTCATCAGGATGACTGAAGATGGCCGAGGATGCAGTGGGAAACCTTGACCTATTCAGGAACTCACTTAGAATGAGGTAAGGCCATTCAGTGAATAATCTTCTCTAAGAAATAATCAGGGAATAGCCCTTTAAGAAGCAAAAGAAAAAAGTAAAGAAATCAAGCTGGGAGGGAAAGAGCCATAGTTATTGGTTTTTTATTATATATAATATATATATTATAGTGTTCTACAATCACTACCATAAAACTTAGATATTTTCCCCCCTACCTACCCCCAGTACCCCCCTACCCTCCCCAAGATGGCATGCAATTCTATATCGGATCTACGCATACATTCCTATTGAATACATTTTCACTATGGTCTTGCTGTGTAGAAGAACTAAAATAAATGGGAGAGATCATATAACAAACCAAAACATAATACACACACATAAAAAAAATGATCTGCTACATTCTGTGATTGAATTCCATAGTTCTTTCTCTAGATGTGGAAGGCATTTTGCCTTATAAGACCATTGGGAATTTTTTAATTTTTTTATGTCCTTGCATTGCTATGAAGATCCAAGTCTACCAGAAAAAACTCTCATACACTGTGGTCATTACTGTGCACAAAGTTCTCCTGGTTCTGCTCCTTTCACTCAGCATCAGATCATATAAGTCTTTCCAGGCATCTCTGAAGTCTTCTTGTTCATCTTACAGCACAATAGTATTCCATTACATTCATATACCATAATTTATTCAACCATTCCCCAATTGATGGGCATCCCCTTGATTTCCAGTTTTTGCCCATTACAAAGAATGCTGCTATAAATATTTTTGTACATGTAGGACCCTTTCCCATTTTTATGATCTCTTGGGGATACAGTCCTAGAAGCGATATTGCTGGGTTAAATGATTTGTGCATAATTTTGTAGCCCTTTGGGCATAGTTGCAAACTGTTCTCCAGAATGGTTGGATGAGTTCATAGCTCATTAGTGTTCCAATTCTCCCACTTCCTTTCCAACATTTATCATTTTCCTGTTCTGTCATGTTTGCCAATCTGATAGGTGTGATGTGGTACCTCAGAGTTATTTTGATTTGCATCTCTCTAATCAAAAGTGTGATTATAGATATCTTTAATTTCTTCCTCTGAAAATTGCCTGTTCATATCCTTTGACCATTTATCAATTGGGGAATGACTTGTATGGTTGTACATTTGACTCAGTTCTCTATATATTCTAGAACTGAGGCCTTTATCCCCGAGATTAGCTGTAAAAATTCTTTCCCAATATACTACATCCCTCCGAATTTTGGTTGCATTGAATTTGGTTGTGCAAAAACTTTTTAGTTTAATATAATCAAAATTGTCCATCTTGCACTTCATGATGCTTTCCATCTGTTCTTTAGTCAAAAATTCTTCCCTTCTCCATAAATCTGATAAATACACTATTCCTTGCTCCTCTAGTTTGTCCATGGTATCTATCTTTATACCTAGATTGTGTACCCATTTGGACTTTATTCTTGTGTATGGTGTCAGGCTTCAGTCTATGCCTAGTTTTCTCCACACTGTTATCCAGTTTTTCCAGCAATTTTTGTTGAACAGTGAGTTCTTATCCCAGAAGCTGGGGTCCTTGGGTTTATCAAAACAGGAGATTGCTATATTCATTGCCTACTGTGTCTTGAGTACCTAGACTATTCCACTTGTCTACCCTTCTGTTTCTTAGCCAGTACCGAGTGGTTTTGATAATTGCTGCTTTATAATACAATTTGAGATCTGGTAGCACTAGGACACCTTCCTTAGCCTTTCTTTTCATTAGTCCCTTTGATAATCTGGACCTTTCATTCTTCCAGATGAATTTTTATATTATTTTATCCAGCTCTAGAAAATAACTATCTGATAGTTTAATTGGTATGGCACTAAATAAGTAAATTAATTAGGCAGAATTGTCATTTTTATTATATTGAGTTGGCCTACCCATGAGCAACTGATGTTTTTCCACTTACTTAGATCTGACTTTATTTGTGCAAAACATGTATTGTAATTGTGTTCATATAGTCCCTGAATTTGTTTTGGCAGGTAAACTCCCAAATATTTTGTAGCATCTACCCTAGCTTTAAATGGGATTTCTCTTTCTGAAAAATTTGGAATGCTTCACGAATTTGCATATCATCCTTGCTCAGGGGCCATGCTAATCTTCTCTGTATCGTTCCAATTTTAGTATACGTGCTGCCAAAGCAAGCACAGTTATTGTTGATAATCACTCTGAAGCCAGGGGTGGAGTTTGGGCAGGGACCTATTGGTGTGCAATCTGTGGATTTCAGAGTGCCCTGGGTTGAAGGTTTGGGAAAGGTGACAGAGAAAAAGAGACAGAAAGACATCTAACCAGTAAACCCCAAGTTAACTGGGTGTCCTCTGGCCATTGAAATTTACCTTCTGTTGGAGAGGAGAAGGAAGCAGGGGGACTGAAGGGAGCAGATGCACTGAGTTACCCAGCTAGCTGGGTCCCCATTCAGGCAGCTCAGTCTACTCACAGGTCTGTGTTCATCCTTTGTTTTTGAAGAAGACCATGACGTCAGAGAAATGATGACATGACTTGCACTTGACTTTGTTTTGAGTGAGGGAGGGCTGCACAAGGGCACCAGCCTGACTTTTCCTCCAGAGCCATCTGAATCCAGTGAGCAGATATTCATCAGGATGACTGGAGAAGGCCCAGGATGCAATGAGAGACCTTGGCCTATTCAGATACTCCCTTAGAGTGAGGTAATGCCCATTCAGTGAATAGGCTTCTTTAAGAAGTCATCAGGGAATGGCCCCTTTAATAAGCCAAAAAAAAAAAAACAAAAACCAAAAAAACCCCCAAAAAAACCCAAAAAAACTGGGAGGTAAAGAGCAACATTTACTACTGATAATCACTCTGAAGTCAGGAGGGTCCGGAAAAGAGCCTTCTTCTAAACATTTGACTGCATTATACAACATTTGGAAACACTTCCTGTTAAAAAGCTTCAAATTGGTGAATTCTTAATTAAATTAAATTAATTAAATTAAAAATTACTATGATTATTAAAGTGAAGCACTTCTTTGCTTTCTTCCTCCCTGTCCCCTTCCCACATAGTTTATCTTAAAGAGTTGCCATTCTTAAAAGGTGAAAGTGCTGGCATTACTCTGAGAGAGCCAACTCCTCACTGGGAGAAAATCCGGCAATCATCTACTCATCATTTAATTCAGCATTTACTTGTTATGTGGGAAAGTCCACATTCACTGCATAACACTTAGGAAGCTTCCAGCTGGGTGGGATGGTTCATACATATCTGCTACTGGAAAAACTAAGGCTGGTGGATTGTTTGAGTCCAGGAGTTCTGAGCTTCAGTGGAGCTAAATTAATCTGGTATCTGTACTGTCTGGTGTCAGCATGCTGAGCCTCAAGAGAAAGAACCATCAGGCTTCTTAGGAGGGTTGAACTGGCCCAGGTCAGAAAACACATCAGATCAGAGCAACAGAGGGAAGTAACGGGTAGGAAGAGGAGAAGGAAAAGGTAATGGTGATGATGAAATTATTTTCACTTATTTTAGTTTATTTTTAGAAGTTTCTAAGTCAACATTTTTTGGACCTTCAAACACTTTGTATAGAAATAACAGTATATGTAGAGGCCATATATCAAGGCTAGCCCACGATAGTCCATTTTTAGAATAATGAAAGTTGAAAACCATATTTGCAATAAAAAGGAAATGTACAGTAGAAAGCACCGTCATTGTAATATATGGAGGAGGAATTCATAAATAGCTAAAGTGAATTTAAGTCTGTTTTCAAAGCACTTTGTTTTAGAAATAGGAAGAAAAAATCTTTTCATTTTTATGGTTCAGATTTCATAGAAATAATTATTGTATTTATTATTCAGTTATATATCAACTTTATATTTCAAAAACTGTATCCCTAGCCTTAGAAATTCACCTCCAAAATATCTCTACTGTCTTTCCTCTCCTTTCAATCTCTACCACCCTAGCATAGACTCTTATTACCATCTACCTAGCATACCACTGTACTCTCCTATTAAGATTTCCTGCCTTGGTTTTCTCTCAAAACCAAACGAAATCATTATTCACATTTAGCAGAATTATCTTTCTTATTTACAGATTCAAAGATGTCACACCTATTCTCAAAACTCTTCAAATTATAAAAGTAACTATGAGATCTCAAGATATAGAGATAGAATCTCATACTCATTTAACTATTAGGCTTTTTCATAGTATATGAATCATTCTGAGGGACAAAGGATATTGAAGATGTGTATAATATGTGCTAGACTGCCTCACCATTACCATTACATCATTACCCTTAAACTAAGAGATTAAGAAAAATACATCATAGTCTCATTCTAGGTGGAGCTGTGGATAGGGTGCTAGATCTGAGTTTAGGAAATCCTGAGTTCAAATCTATATTTAGTTTCTTACTAGCTGCATGATCTTGGGCAAGTTACTTTATCTCTACTTCAGTCTTTTCAACCATAAAATGGTGATAGCAGTAAAATTTACTTCTCAGGTTGTTATAAGGATTAAATGAGCTAATATTTGTAAAGCACTTAGCTGCCTTCAGACTCTTACTAACTATAAGATCCTGGGCAAGTCACTTTATATTTATCTGCCTCTAGTTTTCCTGACTTCAAGGCTAGTTCCCTATCCATCATACCACAGTGCCTCTCAGATGACATTGCTATGAAATCTGCAGATGACACTTTGTATTTGCAAAGATAACACTTTGCAGATTCTAGCCTGAATAGATATTTTTATCTTCATCTTAGGAATTTTGAGATGTGAAGCAAGGAATGTTGTGTGATTGAATATTTATGATAATAGATAGTATTTATATTACACTTTAAGGTTTTCTAATCGTTTTACAAATATCTCATTTTATTCTCATAAGAGTCTTAGGAGGTAGGTGCTATTGTTACTCCTATTTTATAGATGAGAAAACTGAGGTAGAGAATAAAAGACTTGTCCAGGGTCATCCAACAAGCAAATGTCACAGGTGGAATTTAGACATAGGTCTTCTTGATTTCAAGCCCAATGCTGTATTCACTGAGCCACCTTTTTATTTCATGGTATTACTGCTTTGGACTAATAATACATGGGACTAATGCTTTTAATTTTATCATGCATTTATCTACTATTTGCTTAATTATGATGTTGAGGTTTGAGTTACTGAAAAAATATTCTGGATCTGGAAGAAATAGAAGTAGCCTGTGGGGGTAGAAGATAGACAAAGTCAATGAGTGCAAAGGAATGATTAACACCTGGACTGAGTTCACTTTCCCCTACAACAGAGAAGGAGTGAAATTCTAGATGATAGACAGTTTGCTGGTGACTGCTAACAGGCTATCATATCACTTGTGGGCATACACAAATGAACTTAATTAGGAATATTATATATCTAAATGATATATTCAGTGATAATACAGGAAAATAATGCCTTTTTCCTGTTTATTAACTCTCCCTTTTTATTTCATCAAATTCATCAAATAAAGGAGTTATATTTATGCTTTCTGGAGGGCAAACATTGTTTTTTGCATTCTCATGGCATCCTCAGACCCTTGTACAATGTCTTGCCTTAGTGAATGTTTAACAAATGCTTGATAAATATATAAATAAAATGAAAGAGAATATTATGTACATAAATACATCCATATTAAAGTTATAGCTATATAAATATATTTACATATAGATATATTTACATATCTTGAATACTGGTACTTTCATTATCTTGTACACTTTAGACAAACTTGTATTACCATTTATGATCAGTGTTGCCATGGGGGCATCTGATCCTTTTCAGCTTAGAGATTCTGATTCTCTGTATGAGAAAAAGCAAGTTTACTTGGGGGAGAAACAAGAAAGAGGAAGAGATTTTTCTGAAGATTTGGAAGGGACTTCCACTTTCCATAGCTTTACTGATTTAAGGCAAGTGCCATTAATTTGGTTGACTTGACTTTATGGGTTTCCTTTTTCATGGTACAAAGTCTACACTTATGTTCCATGACCATTACTGGTGTCATAAGAAATGAAATATGGAAAAAACATGTTTTCTGAAGAATTAAAGCACCTCAAGAAAACACATACATGCAAATAAACATAGATATACATGTATGAGAAATTGATTCTTTAAGGCAAAAATGAAATTAGTCATGATCCAAGTTCTAATACTTGCAAATCTGGGAGTCTTTTAATCTTCCCAAGTCTCAATATACTTTCCTGCAAAATGTGCATATTAGTAAATAATTTACCCATTTTTTTAGACTGATTGTGAAGTACTTTGAAAACCTCATTAAAATCTGAGTAATGATAATAATGATGATGAAAAATGGAGAAGCATAATCTATATGGCCTCTTTGGTGGGGATAAAAAGGAGATAGTAAAGGAAACAGCATTTAATAAGCACCTATTAAGTACCAGGTACTGTGCTAAGACATTTAAAAATATGTCTTTTGATTCTTGAAACAGTCCTTCAAGGTAGATGGTACTATTATCCTCATTTTACAATTGAGGAAACTGAGTTGTACAGAAGTTAAGTGAGTTTCCCAGGAGTTACACAGCTAACAAGTGTTTAAGGCAGAATTTGTACTCAGATCTTTCTCATTCCAGGCCTGGGACTCTATCCACTCAACCACTTAGCCATTTAGCTGCGTAGGGGATGAGACAGTTTGAATCAGACAGTTTTCTATTCCTGACACTGGGTGGTGCCATTTGTTTCAGAGAAGCTTGATAGCTGTGCAGAGAAATCATAGCAAACAGGCAGTATCAACCAGCTCTTGATGAACGTGGAGCAATCGCTAGCCTTACTTTTGTAACTTGGGAAGTACCCACACATTAAATTGTATGAAGAAAAAAAATTCAACCACTAAGAATTCTTCAGCTCTATGACTACTTTATGAAAGAGGAGAAAATAATTTAATTTTTAATATCTTTAATTAATTACTTTTTAGTTTTCAGCATTTACTTCTATAAGGTTTGAGTTCTAAATTTGCTCCCCCTCCCTCTCTACCTCCCTCTCCAAGACAACATGCAATCTGATATAGGCTATACTTATACAATTATATTAAACATATTTCCACATTACTCATGTTGTAACGAAGAATTAAAACCAAAACAGGAAAAAACATGAGAAAGAAGAAACAAAAAAAAAGGTGGAAATTATATGCTTTGATCTGCATTCAGACTCCATGGTCTCTGGATGTGGATGGCATTTTCCATCATGAGTCTTTCAAATTGTCTTAAATCCTTGCATTGCTGAGAAGAGCTAAGTCTATAAAAAATAGTTTTCAAAATATCACGCTGCTATTGGAAGGGGACTTTGGCCTTTAAACTCATTAAGATGGACTTGGTCAAGAGTTAGGCTGATTCACAGACTCTTATCCTGGTTGTCAGAATGATCGTCGTCAAAGTAACTGCCAGCACAAGCCTTGGTTACTTGTTTAAACAATGATGTGGTAAAATTGCCGTAAACTTTTCTTGAATATTTTTCTGTACGGGCAAGATCTCATCAAGTGTCACTTGAACCATGCTTTAAAGGAAGTCTACAAGGATAGCTAAGGAAGGATTGCATTCTAGACATGAAACTGGGGGAGCTGCTTAGATAAATCTATGAAAACAAGAAATAGAATATCATTTTGATTAACAGCTTGTGCTTCAGTCTTACTAAAATGAAAAATGTGTGAAAGGGAGTAGTCTGAAGTAAAATTGTAAGTTTAGTGGAAACCAGATTGGGTGGGGTTGGGTGGGGTGGGTTGGGGTGGGGTTGAATTTAATATCAAGCTAAGGGTTTTTTTTTCCGGAGACCGGAGGAAGTTATTAATTTTTTTTAGCACAATGGTGCCATGGTAGAGTGTAATGTTTTAGGAATATATATTGGGCAGCTGTGTTAAGGATGGATTATAGAGGGGAGAGTCTGGATTCAGGAAAACCGCTTATGAGGCTATTACAATAATCCAGGAGAAAGGTGATAAGGACTTGAATTGGAACAGAGGCTATGTGAAAGAAGAGAAGGGGGTGGAAGTTTTGGAGACACAACTGATTGTATAAGTGAGTTGATAAACAATTGAGTTGTGGGTGGCTCCATGGTGGCAACTGGAAGGATGGTGGTACCATCAACGAAAATGGACAAGTTTGAAGTAAAGATAGGTTTTGTGGTCTATATGATGAATTCCATTTTAGGTATACTGAATTTGAGGTTCCTTAAGGATATCCAGGTAGAGAGGTACAGTGGGCGGTTGATAATATTGGATTAGAGTTCAGGAGAGAGATCAGGGCTAAGAATATTGATTTGGGAGTCACCTGCTTATGGGTGATCATTCAAACAATGGATGCTAATGAGATCACCTGTTTAGAGAATATATAGGGAAAAAATAGGAGAGCTTAGGTCAGAGCCTTGGGGACACACCCATAGTGATAAGAGTAACTGTCACAGAAGGAGAGAGTATTCAACAAGAGATGATTGACAGTGGTCAATCTGTTCTGTCTGGTCACATGTATCAGCCTAAAGAAGATGAGAAACAACTATGAGATGCAGGGACCACCACCTCTTGTGGCAGCAGCTAGAGAGAGAGGAATTAGAATTACAGAATTTCAGGGCTAGAAGGGACCTCAGCAGCCATCTGAGGAAGGAAGGAAGCCCTATGATAGGATATTGGGTCAAGTCACCCTCTACTTGAGGGTCTCCAAGAAGGCACACGCTACTGTCTCTCAAGGCAGTCCATTCCACTTTCTCACACCTTTAATTAGAGGTTTTCCATGTCCTAAGGTCCTCCTTTTTAAATTTCTACCCATTGCTCCTTGCTGTGCCTTTTGAGGCCAAATAGATTGTCTAACCTTCTAGCCCTTTGAGTACCTGAAGACAGCTTTCATGCTCTCACTGCTCTGCCCCCCTTTCTCTTCTCTAAGATAAGCATACCTCATATTTTCAACCCATCCTTTTATAACATTGAATCAAGGTCCTTCGTCTTTCTGTCTGCCCTCCTCTGAGTAGCCTCCGGAAAGAGGGCCTCCCTGAAGAGCCTCTTCCACAAACTTAATTTTTGTTGGCTTAAAAGAGAACAGGGGAACAGGAAGGGAATGAAAAATTAAATTCAGGTTCCAATAGCTGTTAATATTGTTATTTAAGGTCATCTTTGAAAAAGATCATCTCTAGATAAAACATACTTTCCAGAAAGTGGAATATTATTTTCCTCTTCAACTCACACATGTGGGAAACTTTTATGCTTCCTGGAATTTCTATTAAAATTCTGGATTTTCCTTCAATGCTTTCAAACACCAACATTTCCGTGAAGAGAATCCTTCCGCTTCACCTTTCCTTGCTCCTGATTTTTTTTAATGCCCAACCCACCTCTGGAAACATACCCCTCCCTTTTTTGTGACATACAGGAAAATATTTACCACAAGTTTTCTGTTAACACTGAAGTCCCCAAAATTTGCAAAGCAAGAGGGTGGTTAGGCACCTTGGTTCCCTATTCTCTTTTTTGTCTCAGTGAGGAGAAACCGGATGTGTTCATGTGATTGACAGGCAAAGGGGAACTTGTGAAAGTGACCAAGCTGTACAAAAAGAAACCCATAACTCTCTAGGGCTTCCAGATGAGGTAGAGCCACTAAGACAACTTGACTCTGGGGAGCATTTAGCAGACATGGAACCAAAGAAAATCAGGGAAGGTTACCTTGTGAAAAAGGTAGGTGCTAGCAACTGCCTGAAAAGACATCATGTTTCCAGCAGGGAATCTGGGGGAGATGTCTTTGTTAGCTTTTATTTTTTAATCATTAATTAATTTTTTTAATCATTAAAATTTTTTTTATCATTTTATTTTTCATTGACCTGACCTGAGATTTCATCAGTGTAGGGGATCTCTCTTGGGATGCAAATTTCTTCCATAGAAGCGGATGAGCAACTGGTCTGTAACTCATAGTCTTAGAGAGGCAACTGGGAATGATTGCTTTTAAGAATGTTTGATGCTAAGCATTGAGTAGAGGTGGGTCAGAATAAGGGAGCATCCTAGCATGTGAAATGGTGAAGGTAGAGCCATTATTCACGTGCAAAACTGCTCAGACTTCATGTTCATTTAAAAATTTTTTTTAAATAATACTTTATTTCCCCCCAATTACATGTATATAGACAATTTTAAACATGCATTTTTAAAAATTGAGTTTCAGATTCTTTTCCTCCTTTCCTTTCCTGAGACTTAAGTGATTTGATGTAGGTTATACATGTGATTATACAAAACATATTTCCATATTATTCATATTGTGAAAGAAGACACAGATCAAGAAAGGAAAAAAACTAAAATAAAGAAAGTGAAAAATAGCATGCTTTAATTTGCATGCAGACTGTCAGTTCGCTCGCTGGAGGTAGATAGCATTTTCCATCATGAGTCCTTTGGAACTGTCTTGGATATTGTTGAGACTAGCTAAGTCATTCACAGCTGATCATTGTACAATATCTGCAGAAATTTTTTAAAGTTTCTTTTGGAGGGAGAAGATGTAAAGTCAATAAGGTGGAGAATGAAAACAAAATGATTACTGATAAAGATAGTGATAGCCTACTTTCCTAGTATCTTAACGTTGACATGTTTATAGACCAACATAATTTTAAAATTCTATTTTTTAGAGGCTTCATCTTGAATCTTGTCTTGTGTGAACTTGGGCACATTGCTTAGAGTCTGTCTCATTTTTTTCATATGAAATGATAAGGGTGGACTAAACGATCTCTGAGGTTTCTTTGAACACTAAATCTTGTGATTCTACAATCTTTTGCTCAACATAATTGGTTCACCATGTATGTGAGGTAGCAGGAGTTCCATTTTGCAGATTAGAAAACTGAGCTACCAAGAAAGAGATGACTTTCCCAAATATATGTGAACTAACTGTGATGAAGCTTGGAAAGACCATCTAACTTTAGCCCCTTTTTCCCCCCTGAATTGTGATGTTGGGTTTGTCCCCAGAGTCATTCTGAAACTCTCTTACCAAAATGTGAAGTTCACTGGCGGGGCTGAGCTTAGTTTGCATTCTGTGAAAAATACCTTCATAAATAGATAGGCAAATATTGTCCTTTTATGTGAGGTCAGTGTTCCACTGCACCAAAAGGAAAAAGGAGAGTTTGTCTCATTGGTTTAGTTCATGTTCTTTCAGAAGAGATCTGCATAAAGGGGTGCCTCACTAAAACCAACTGACTTCCTTTGGATTCATAGAATTTTAGATCTGAAAGGGATTATAGATCAATCTCTCCATTCCACAAATAAGGAAATTGAAATCCAGAAAAGTGAAGGGACTTAGCCAAGGTCACACAGTAAATTAATGGCAGAAATGGTTTCCTGACTTTAAGGTCAGTTTCCCCACTGCCTCACCGGCCTTTATGAACATGTTTTAACATAGTTCATAGGATGGTACTATCCTACAAGTTAGAAACCCTGGGTGCCGATGAATGAATGGTACAACTGTGCATGCAGGGTATATCTTACAGCATTCCTAAAGAAAGCTAAAAGGCCATTTGCCTGTCAAAAGGCAGCAACCCTCTCTTGTAAATGGTAGTAATGGATGTATGTCTTGGTTTTTTATTCTTGTGTAGCTAGGCAATGACAGTTAGCAGACTGAGAACTAGGCTTCGAGTTGTTGATGAGTCACTTCAGTCATGGCCTACTCTCTGTGACTCTCCATGATCCTGGCAAAGATACTGGAGTGGTTTGACATTTCCTTCTCCAGCTAATTTTAGATAAGAAAACAGAGGCAAAAAGGGTTGAGTGACTTGTCCAGGGTCACACAGCTAGTAAGTACCTGAGGTTGTTTTTGAACTTAGGTTCTCCTGACCCCAGGGCCAGCACTCTATCCACCGTACCACCTAGCTGAGTGAGACTAGGGTTTGAGACCTGGGTTCAAATCCCTTCTCCAGCACTCACTAGTTATGGAATCCCTGGATAGTCTGTGTGCCTCAAGCAACTCCCCAGGATGTAGTACTAAATTAGATTTGGTGGAGAGTGGAGTTCCCCATGCTGATGAAATCAAGGAGGCTCCCATTTTTATGTAAATAGGTCACAGCCCTCCCTTACTCAAAACAAAGTCAAGTGCAAGTCATGTCATCATTTCTCTGATGTCATTGTCTTCTTCCGAAGCCCATGGGCTGGACAGCAACAAGTCCCTGCCCAAGCTCCACTTAATGGTTGGCTTAGACTGAATTATCACTAGTAACAGTTTCTGTTCATTTAGTTATTTTTTTCTTTTGTTCATTAAAAAGGCCATTCCCTGCCTACTTCCTAAAGAGTCCTATTCACTCAATGGGCATTACCTCCCTCTACCTGAAAAAGCCAGCCTAAAAAGGCCAAGGTCTCCCCTTGCATCCTGGGCCATCTTCAGTCATCCTGATGAACAATCAGGTCACTGTATTCAGATGACTCAGGAGGAGAAGTGAGGCTGGTGACCTGCACAGCCCTCCCTCACTCAAAACAAAGTCAAGTGCAAGTCATGTCATCATTTCTCAATGTCATGGTCTTCTTTGAAAACATAGAATGAACACAAACAGATCACAGAGGCTTGGGAACTACCTTTTTAATTTTTTAAAAAAGCTTTTCTATAAGGAGAGCTAAAAAGAATCAGTAATTATGAAATTGTTGTCATTAGAGAAAAAAATATTGAGACATTAACTTAAAAAATAAGTTAATGTATGAATAAACATATAGTACATATGAAGATGGAAGAACATATTCTTTGGTTACAGAATTGTTCATTTAGATAATGAACTTGGATAAAAAAAAAATCAAACCAATACAAATAAACCTTTCACTGGGACACATAAAGACCAATCTTTAAAAAGTACCTAAGAGTAATAAATGGTGGAACCTATCTCAGGTGGAACCTATCTGGATTTAGAGATGGAAATTATCTTAGAGATTATTTCATTCAGTCCACTCATTTTATTTTCATTATATTTAGGTTCATTCTCAAGGTCATCCAGGTAGAAAATAGTGAGCAGAGATATGAGTCCATATGTTCTGACCCTAAATTAATATTAGCACAATTTATATCTTCCCACAGTTTAGACTCATGTAAACTTCCTTTATTACTAATGTAAGGAGTTCCTCCAGTTTTTATTTTGCATTTCCTGTAATCTGTACTCATTTCTTAGAAATCCTGAGTGAGAATCTTCACAGTTTAATACATTAATCCTGAAGGGAAACAGTTTCCAATTTAGGTGTATAAACTTCTTCGTATTCTTCTTCTTCTCCTCCTTCTTTTTCTTTTCTCCTCCTCCTCCTTCTTCTTCTATTGCTTCTTGCTGCAATCTCTAATGCAGAGGTTCTCACCCTCAGTGTTTACAAGTTATTAACACTATCTCCTGATAAAGTCAGTGGTCAAGAACTCTAAGAGTCTACTCTGAGAATGTTCTATCATTTCTCCAGTATCTCTAAGCAGCAATGTGGTGTAGTGGATAGAGCTCTTGTCTTGGGGTTAGGAAGACCTGGGTTCAAATCTCATCTCAAGTACTTTCTTAGATGTATGACCCCAGACAAATTACAAGCACTGTGATCTTCAATCTTTTCATCTGTAAAAATGAAAGTTGGACTAGATGATCTTTAAGGTCTTACTCTCTGATCCCACAACTTTTGCTGTATTTCTTATACAATTTAAATTCTCTGACAAGATTTTCATTAGTTTTCTTCAATTTACACTTTTCCTATTTGGAGACAGGTTAAACTTGTTATTCAATGCAGTTGGGTGGAGATGGAAAGGATAGCTTTCTCTGATTTTCTTAGTGAGAGAGCCCCTTGTCCATCTAGTTTCCTAAGCTCCAGTATGCAAAGATGCTTTGAATGGAAAGATTGCCCTGGAGAAGGGGAAAAATTATTTTTACATACCTATGAAGGAGTGCAGGTGTACCAGCAGAAGTTTGTTGCTTGCAGCATCATTGACATTTTGTTTTCCACTTTATTTCTGTGCAAAATATTTCCCCCTTATTAGGAAGGCAGGTTCCATTATTTCTGTTGCCTGACTGATAATCTCCAAGTTGGTTGGGGTTTCTGGGAAGGAAGGCAAACACATCAATTTGTCATTTAGAAGTTTTGTCCTTCTATGAATAGAGTGTTTCAGAACTTTCTTGCCTATAAATTGGAGTCTTGTTACTTGTGATTTAAACTTTACCTATCTAGTTTAGCTAAGTAAAAGACCCAATGAAATCTCAATATGGCATATTGACAACCATTGCCAGGCCTTGGCAAATTTCTGAAGTGGATGAAATTTATTTCCATTTCTTCCAGCCTCCCCTTTCTATGTATTTTCCCTTTGTAGTTTCTCCAGCTTTCCTCAATACACACCTTTTCTTGCTTGACCCCTTCCCTCAGATTCTTAATCTTGTCCTTCCCCATATTTCATTATCCCATGAAATTAATACACATCATGGCAGTTGCACGAATTCCAGGGTTGGGAAGCAGAAAACATGAGTTAACTCCCATTCTACTTCAGACTCCCTGCTACTACTGTTTCTCTCCCTCTCTCTCTCTCTTTCTCTCCCTCTGTTTCCCTCCCTCCCTCTCCCTTTCTCTCTCCCTCCCTTCCTCTATACTTCCCTCTCCCTCTCCTAATTTTTGGCTACTCAAGAAAATAGTTCCAACTGCTTGAAAATATAATTAGTCTCATGATAATGAGCTCTCTTCCTTTGGGAAACCAAGCCTGACCCATATCTAAGACTTATGTACTCACAATGGGCATGCAATTGCATAGGATCTGGCTTGAAATAGCAGGAAAATCCCCTCTTCACCCTCCCTCCCCCCCCCCCTTCCACCCTTATGCCAGCTTCCACATAATTGCTTTGGATGACTCTGAGATGAGAATTTGATCCAGTCATACATCAGTCTGGAAATAGAGTTCTAAGGAAAAGAAATCTTATTGGATCATATAATGCTGAGGAGAAACAGTGGGATGTTGTAAATAGTGAGGGGGCCTCAGAATCAGGAATTAATTAATCAATTAAGCATTTATTAAGTACCTATTATGTGCCAGGTTCTGGTGATATAAGAATGAAAGTTAAATTGTCCCTACCCTATAGAAACTTACACATTTTAAAATGTACATTCTAAAGAAGAAAATAACATGTGTATATACGCATACAAACATATATGTAGTTCAAGAGATTCTTGAAACCTATGCATATATATTTATATATACATATATACATGCGTATGTGTATATCTATCTATCAATCTATCTATTTATATCTATGTATGTATGTGTGTGTGTATATATATATATATATATGTACGTGTGTGTGTTTGTGTGTCTATCTGGTAACTCTCTGAGTCCATAAGATGCAAAGCTTCTGTCAATATGCATTGGTAGATGGTGTTTTCTTAATGAAAGTTCTCTCTACAAGTGAAATCACAGGTCCCCCCTCACCTTTCCTCCTTCCCACAAAGAAAAAAAAAGCTGAGGAGGCAATTCTTAAGTAAAATTATTGTAGGACCCAAATTACTGGGAGAATCTATAGCATTAGATATCATAGAATTTCAGATTTGGAAAGGACTTCAGAGGCCATATAGTACAATCCATTCCTGAAAAAGAATCCTATCTACAATTAAGTTTTGATCAAAGACCTTCTAGAATGGAGATAAAAGGTGACCCATTTCAACATTAGCCAGCTCTGACTCTTTTTCCTTACTATCCTTACTATTTCCTTATAAGGCTCAGTGTACCTCTATGAAACTTTCATTAATTGCATCTAGTTCTGTCCCCAAAAATAAGCAGAAGTTGAATCACTCTTCTCTATAACAGTCCCTCAAACACTTTACCATAGCTCCTTCCTTCAAGAATTTTCTTCTCCAGTTTATAAACCTGCCTTCAGCTGATCCTCTGATGACCTGATCTTAGAGTCCTTTATTACTGTGTTTACCTTCCCCTAGATCAGGAGTTTTTAACTTAGGGTCCCTGAGTTTGTTTAAAAAATTTTTGTATAGCTATATTTCAATGAAATTAGTTTCCTTGGTAATGTTATTTACTTTTTTTAAATGCACTTAAAAATGTCATTCTGAGAAAGGGTCCACAGGCATCATCAGGGATCTATGACATTAAAGTCTAAGAACTTCTGTTCTTCTTCTACATACTCTTACCTTATCAATTTTCTTCTTAAAATATGGCATCCAGAACTAAACATAATAAACTAGGTGTGGTCTGACTAGGGCAGAATACAGAAGGGCTCTTACTTTCCTCATTCTGGACATGAGTGCAGCATAAAATTGCATTAGCATTTTTGCTTGCTTTATCACACAGTTGACTGATATCAAGATTGTAGCCTACTAAAACCCACAGATCTTTTCACCATAGCTTTCTATCCATACTTCCCCATCTGGTACTTTCAAATATATTATAAGCCCTTGGTAAAACACTTATTGATGATGATGAAGATATGTATGTAAATATGTGTATTTATAATAGCAACCAGGAAAGGTTGAATTATGTAAGATCCTATTTATTACAGGCAGATCTCAATTTACTTGTTGCTTGAAGGAATTAATACTGCTTCTAAAGGCCCTAAGTTAGAGAAGCTACTTAACTCTTGGACAAATCAGACTCTTGTAGCATAATAGAAAAAGCACATAACTGGGAATCAGGAAATGTTCCAGGTAGTACTTGCTCAGTTGAAAACTAGTTACATGACCTTTGGCAAGTCACTTAGCCTGCCTAGGTCTCCTAAGATTCTCTCATCTGTAAAATGATAAGGTGGGATTAGATATTCTCTAAAATTCTCTGATTTCACCAGAAATCCATTTAAATAAATTACCTTCTCTCATAAATCAACTAGCCAATCAACAGACACTTCTTAAGGACCTATTATGTATTGGCGCTTTGCTAGACATTGGGGATGCAAAAATAAAAATGAAATGTTCCCTACTTTCAACCAGAATATACAGTTATTCCTTCTGCATTGTGACTTTCCCCATTGCAGTTTTGATATATCGCTGATCAGCGTAAGAAATTAAATGAGAATTTTTGGGGAGTTTTACACAAGCCACAGACAACACATGAAGGTCAACTGATGACACAGAAAAATTTTAGAAACTCAGAATTGCATATAATATAGGTATAGTATTGTATAATACCAGCATATTTTATCTCTTAATACCATAATAATTCCAATTTCTCTGGCACAAAGGAAGACCAAAAAGTTTTACGTGTATTTTCTAGATCATGGGGGCACCATTCCCTAACCCCCACGATGTGGAAGGGATAACTATCTTTGATGGGTGGGGCATGAACACATATATGTATGAAATAAATACAAAATAGGCATAAGGAAATTGGGGGAGGGGAGATTAGGAAGGGATTTATGTTGAAGGTGACACATGCTTATCATGGAAAGAAATTAGAAATTCTAAGTGGAGAAGGTAAGAACGGAGGACATCCCAGATGCTGGGGGCAGCCAGTGCAAATGAAAAGATATAGAAAATGAAGCGATACATATAAGGAGCAATTAAAAAGTCATGTTGACTGAACTATAGCTGTTCTGAGAGAAGTAAAATATATGACCAGAGTAATGAGATGGATCCAATTGTGAAGGGCTTTAAATGATGAACAGGCAAAACATTTCTTCCTACAGATATTGAGGAAACCCTGGAATTCAGATTAAGGGAATAAGGGAGATGACTAGACCTGAGTTTCAGGAAAATCACTCTGGCAGGATGGGCTGGAGTAATGAGATAGGAAGACCAGTTAGACAGCTATTGCAACAGTCTGATGGAAAGTTAATGAAAGTTTGAATTATGCTGGTAGTTGTGTGAGTAGAGAGAAAAGAGAGGTATAACATATTAAAGCATTTGGCAATTCTTAAAGTGCTCTCTATATGCTAGGCTATTATGGTAAAAATGACATGATTTGGCAGCTGATTGGATGTGTGGGGTAAGTAATAGTGAGGAATTGACTGTTATACCTAAATTGTAAACATAGATGACTATAAGCATGGCAGTCTAACATATTATATACTCTGATCCCAAACTCATAATTTAGCTCCACCTCTTCCCCCGCTCCCAAAAAGTATAAACCTTTGACAATTCACCAAAACAGCATAAGTGAATGATGGCAAATGAGCCTGAATTTGAGGACTTTAATAGTTTACTATTTGCTAAAAGAAGGGTAAGGAGTGCATGTTAGGTGGTTATTGTATTTGATCTCAACTTTGTGGTCCTTTTAAAGTTATCTGTATTTATACAGTGGTAATAATTTTGTATATTGTTCTTTGTGCTCTGCTCTCTTCACCCTTCATTTATGACATCATATAATAGTCATTCCTTATGACATAAAGTCATTTAGTTAAGCTTATTTTACCAGTGGAGTCCAAGGCAAGCTAGCAAAGTTGATTAATTTCAGAGTCAAGGGAACTGACTACCCATGAGCAAGTCCCTTACCCTCTCAGTGTCCTAGGCAACTCTGTAAGATTACACATTGCAATTCCCTATCTCTGAAGGGAGTTTCCCTAACAGGAAGTTACCATACTTACAAAATCACAGGTCTGGGGGAAAAAATTTTGTGGGCAACATGTGCCTAGTTCATGATCAGATCACCATTTCTGGATACAGGCACTATATATCACATATTTTCACCTGTTTTCTCATTTGTAAAATCAAAAGTTTAGAGCAAATGATCCAAAAAATTCCTGTTCTAATAATCTAAAATTCAAATTTCAAATGAACACACATTTATTAAGGGCAGGGTAGAGAAGTGTGCAGAGCACATTGCCAGGCACTGAGGGAGATAGAATTTTGAGATTTAGAAATGATCCTTGCCCTTACTGAACTTGTAATCTAGCAAAGAGATATGAATATAGATAAATAACTCTAATACAAAGTAATACATGACAGTTGTTTAAGAAGGGTATAAAATGTTATAATAGTTATATGTGTGTGTGTGTGTGTGTGTGTAACTCTGTGTAATAGAGATATATACATATAATTGTTGGTGAGTTAACATGAACAGATAGGGGATACAGTGGATAGAGCACTGGGGTTGAAATCAGGAAAACTAATATTTGTGAGTTCAAATCTAGCCTCAGACACTTACCATTTGTATGACCCTGGGCAAGTCATTTAACCTTGTTGTCTCAGGTTGCTCATCTGTAAAATGAACTGAAGAAGGAAATGACAAACCATTTATCTGCCAAGAAATCCTCAAATGGGGTCATGGAGAGTTGAACATGACTGAAGCAACTTAATATCAGCAAAATAATTCTTAATAATAAACAATATAATTCAGGAGGAGAAAGATAATTTCTAACTGGGGCATGAAGGTGAAGGAAGATTTCCTGTAGGAAGTAACATTTGAATTGGACTCACTTTAATCATGTTAATTTTGCCATATGTAGACAACACCTCTCCCTTCTATATCAAATCTTAATAAGATGAACATGATGGAGACTCCCATTTCCTATGCAACCTTCTTGTTCTGTTTTCCCTTGTATAGTGAAATATTCATATTTCTTGATGTTTGTCAAGTTCATAATCATAAAAATAAATGGATATATAGGAATTCAACAGGTGGGGAGGGGACAGAGAGGAGGCTATTCATTCAGTCTGATATTAAGTGAGGCTATCCGGCTATCATGCCAAGAGAGAAAAGTAAACATTTATTGACTTTTTTTTTGTAGTAACTAGATGCAGTGCAAAGTATTGGATGAGGGATGTCATTGTTATAAAATGTATTTATATTGTTTGCATAAACAACTACTCTATTGTGCAAGTGGCAGTTTTATATAGGAACCCCCTACTGTTCCCAGATAAGTAACAGAATTTGATAGGAACTCAGTGTTATCTGAATTGTATGGCTTCTATGACATGAATATCATGGTTGAGTTAATATGTGAAGAATGCAAGTTCATTTTTCATTTCCCTACTCAAAGCCCTCCCTAAAATATAAATGAGAAAGAGGGACTTTCTTGCTTCTAAAAAAAACTTGTCATCTCATTGCTGAGGTAGCAAAAAGCATCTAAATGAAAAAATCCTTTCTAGGTTGTTGGTCTCCAGCACAGTTGTCCCCAAACTCATGCTAAGATAAAATATGATCATAATTCATTTTACTGTAGTTGGCATATTAACCTATGTCCCTTTACATACAGATCCTTGAGAGAAGGTTGATGAAAGAGGGAAGTTAGGTTATTCTTAGCAGGTACAGAACCTGGGGAAATCATATTCTCTGAGTGTGGAAGGCATCTTGCTTTAGAAGACCATTGGAAATTTTTTTTTTAAGTTCTTGCGTTGTTAAGAAGTTCCAAGTCTACCAGAAAAAACTCTCGCACACTGTGGTCGTTGCTGTGCACAAAGTTCTCCTGGTTCTGCTCCTTTCGCTCAGCATCAGATCACATAAGTCGTTCCAGGCCTCTCTGAAGTCTTCTTGTTCATCATTTCTTATAGCACAATAGTACTCCATTACATTCATGTCCCATAATTTATTCAGTCATTCCCCAATTGGTGGGCATCCCCTTGATTTCCAGTTTTTGGCAACTACAAAGAGAGCTGCTATAAATATTTTTGTACATGTAGGACCCTTTCCCATATTTATGATCTCTTGGGGATACAGTCCTAGAAGTGATATTGCTGGATCAAAGGGTATGCACATTTTTGTAGCCCTTTGGGCATAGTTCCAAACCACTCTCCAGAATGGTTGGATGAGTTCACAGCTCCACCAACAATGAATTAGTGTTCCTATAAAACACTTTTCACATAAATAAAATCAGATCTAAATGATTGGAAAAATATCAATTGCTCATGGGGAGGCCAACCTAAGAAAATAAAAATGACAATTCTACCTAAATTAATGTACTTATTCAGTGCCATATCAAACTACCAAAAAATTATTTAATAAAGCTAGAAAAAACAATAACGAAATTCATCTGAAGAACTTAAGGTCCAGAATACTGAAAAAAAAAAAAATTCAAGGAAATGTACCAGATCTTAAGTTGTATTATAAAGCAGTGATCATTAAAACCACTTGATACTGACTAAGAAATAGAGTAGTAGATCAGTGAAATAGGTTAGGAATGCAAGACACGATAATCAATGACTATAGTAATTTATTATTTGATTAAATCAAAAGATGCCAGTTTCTGGAATAAGAACTCACTATTTGACAAAAACTGTTAGGAAAACTGGAAAATAGTATGGCAGAAACTAGGCATAGACCTACATCTTAAACCCTACACCAAGATAAAGTCAAAATGGGTACATGGGTTAGATATAAATGCTGATACTATAAGCAAATTGAGAGAGCAAGGAATAGTTTACCTATCAGATTGATGGAAAAGGAAAAAATTTATGATGGAACAAGACATAGAGAACATTATGAAATTCAAAATGGATGATTTTGATCACATTAAATTTTTACAGCTTGTGTCTCTGATAGAGGCCTCATTTCTAAAATATATAGAGAACTGAGTCAAATTTATAAGAATACAAGTCATTCCCCAATTGATAAATGGTCCAAAGGATATGAATAGGCAGTTTTCAGAGGAAGAAATTAAAGCTACCTCTAACCATATAAAAAAAAATGCTCTATATCACTATTGATTAGAGAAATGAAAATCAAAACATATCACACCCAGGATCTGCATGAACACAATTATGAAACACTTTTCCCACAAATAAAGTCAGATCTAAATGATTAGAAAAATATCAGTTGCTCATGGCTAGCCCAAGCTAAGATAATAAAAATGACAATTCTACCTAAATTAATTTACTTATTCAGTGCTGTAGCAACCAAACTACCAAAAAATTATTTAATATAGATAAAAAAAACAGTAACAAAATTCATTCAACCTGACAGAACAGGGAAATGATAAATATTGAAGAAGATGTGAGAAAATTGGAACACTAATTGCAACACAACATTGTTGGTGGACCTGTGAATGGATCCAGCCATTTTGGGGAGCAATTTGGAACTATACCCAAAGGGCTATAAAAATGCATATACTTTGACCCAGTCATACCAAAGAGGTCATAAAAATGGAAAAAGGACCCACATGTACAAAAATATTTATAGCAGTTCTTTCTATGGTGGCCAAGAACTGGCAACTGGGGAATGGCTGAACAAATTGTGGTATATGAATGTAATGGGATATTATTGTGCTATAAGAGTGATGAGCAGGTAGGCTTCAGAAAAACCTGGAAAGTCTTACGTGAACTGATGCTGAGTGAAATGAGCAGAACCAGGAGAACCTTGTACATAATAAGAGCCTCTTCTCAGCAATGCAAGGATCTAAGACAACTACAAAAGACTCACAATGGAAAATTCCATCCACATCCAAAGAAAGAGCTTTGGAGTCTGAATGCAGATGGAAGCGTACTATTTGCTCTCCTTTTCTTTTCTTTTCTTTTCTTTTCTTTTCTTTTCTTTTCTTTTCTTTTCTTTTCTTTTCTTTTCTTTTCTTTTCTTTTCTTTTCTTTTCTTTGTTTCTTCTTGTGGTTCCTCTAATTAGTTTTAATTCTTCTTTAAATCATGATTAATGTGAAAATATATTTAATATGAATGCATAAGTAGAGCCTATATCAGACTGCACACTGTCTTGGCGAGCAGGGAGGAAAGGGAGAAGGAGAAAATTTAAAACTCAAAATCTTAAGGAAATGAATATTGAAAACTAAAAATAAATTAATTGTAAAAAAATAAAATAAAATGAAGGACAATGTTGAAAGGGAATGTGGGCTGAATAGGGATAGAAGGCACAAGCAGCCAAGTTACATTGCTTTCCTTTGGTAGTAGGGGACAGATGGAAAGAGACTGAAGGGAATTTGTATGGATTGATTATGTACGAGTTTCAGGTTGTTGATATTCTTGTTTTTAAAAGCAACTAACACAGTGATCAACAAACTAGGTGGTACAGTAGATAGAATGCTGAACCTGAGGTCAGGAAGACTCATTTCCCTGATTTAAATCTGGTCTCAGACACTTACTAGCTGTGTGACCCTAAGCAAGACATTTAACCCTGTTTGCCTCAGTTTCCTCATCTATAAAATGAACTGGAGAAGGAAGTGGCAAAACTCTCCAGTATCTCCGCCAAAAAAACCCAAATGGGGTCACAAAGAGTCAGTGAAAAAGAGTCAGACACGCCTTAACAACCACACTGACTGAATCATCTTTTTATGTGTCTCCTTGAGGCACTTCTTTGTAGGTCAATTAAAATAGAATCCAAAGGTACCACTTTTAAACACAGGACCACTATATACCCTAGGGATGCTTTGCCCATAAAGTTTGTAAAGTAGATACTTAGGTGATTTTTGAGTTAAAGTATTATTTTCTTTACTGATATGTTCGTCACTTCTTGTATTTGCTCATAATAATAATCATTGGTATTTACAGAGCCTTTTGTGGCTTGCAAAGCATTTCATTTGAGCCTCATAACAATTCTATGAGTTAGGTATTATTTCCATTTTACATTCCAGGCAACTGGGGTCTAGGGAAGTTAAATAAGCTCACCATGTTCTCCTCTCCATTCCTTCTTACCTAATTGTCATCACGGGGTGGTATGGGAAGACTTGGTGGAAGAAGCAGATTTGAGCTGTGTTGTGTTTAAAAGGATGAAGCATAGTTTAGGGAGCTCTCCTTAAATCCAGGAAGACCAAGATTCAAAGACATATTAAATCTGAATAAGTGAAAAAATGATAAGATGTGCATAGTGGAAATTATTTCATATGCAGTCTTCTTTCTGTTCTTTGCATATGTTTGTCAATATCAAAATACTGAAAGTTAAAAAAATTAAGGCTAGGTAGGAATTCATCAACTTGGACAATAATGAGTCAGGTTAGTTATGCAAGTAGCAACTTTATGTAAGTACCCTCTGCCATTCAGAGATAAATAATAGGATCTGCTAGGAACTCAACATTATCTGAATTTTCTGGTTTTCATGACATATATGAAATCATAGAATAGGTAATACACAAAGAGTCTAAGTTCAGTAGAATGGATCTTTTTCTATTCTAGATATTAAATATATTAAATGTTTACATAATAGAAAGTGAGGAGACATGCAAGTCCTGGGGAATGGTTATTGGGTATGGTGAAGGTCATTAGAAATCTTTGTGGTTTCTCACAGCCACAGCTAGGAGAGCCACTTCAACAAGGGATCCACTGTAATTTCATAGCAAGTGTATTGGGTCAAGTGCCATTAGCTCACCATTATTGCCCAGGTCTATGTGATTGACTTGCTGAGGGCAAGCTACTGAATGCCACTGATGCTGAAATTTCCTTTCTTTAATATGGTATGAGCATACCCATTTCCCAGGTATCCTTAGGGAAGGAAGATGAAATAAAAAGAATTGTTGAGTCTTTGGAATAATGGCAGGACATTAAGTAAAACCTGTATGCTCGATTCCCAGCTGGAAATCCTTCGTGAAATGTGCAAAGTTCAGTAACCTCAGCATCAGCATGAAAGCTCTAAAGTGAAAGCTGACATAAATAGGGCCACTGTAAATGCCTCCTGTGGCATGCCCATTTGTGTTTGCTGTTTCTGACAGCAGTACCAAGAGATGATTTGTGGAAGAGCATTTTAACTTTCCTTCCTTGTGTGAACCTCAAAATGTCAGAAAGGTGTACTTAAGTACTCCAAATAACCCAATCTGGACATATCATCTATGAACTTGTCCAAACCCTTATCCAACTTTGTTAACTCAAGTGTCTTTTTAGCTTTTGTTTTCTTAAGCTCATTAATTATCTCCTGGCTGTCCTCTCCAATTCACCTTTTGCATTGCTCCCAAAATAATCTTCCTAAGCCACCAGTCTGACCATTACACTGCCCTGGTCAAAAGTCTTCAGTGGCTCCATTTTGTCTTAAAATAAATTGCAAATTTCTCCACCTGGCATTTAAAGCTCTCCAAAATCTGGGCCCATCCCATCATTCTGGACTTATTTTATATTAGTCCTTTTCACATCCTCCTTTTTCTCTCATTCAAACTACCCTACCAGCTGTTTGCCAAACTTAGCAATTCGGCAGCCATCTCCATACCTTTGCGTAGGATGCTCTCACACCTGGAATGCGATTCTCATCTCTACTTCTCAGTATCCTTGTCTTCTTTCAAGGCTCAGCTCACGTGCTTGCCCCTAAGATTTCTCTTATTTCCCAGTTGTTGGTGCTTTCCCCCTCCTCAAATGACCTTGTTATTGACTTGCTTTGAGAACAGATATTTTCTTACTTTTTCATTTGTATTCCCAGTGCCCATCACAATGACAGACTCCATGCCTGATCAATGATTGCTAATTACTTCAATATAAGTTAAATTGTGCTCAACTCCAGAGAAGTAAATTATTTTCAAATGAAGACAACATTCCTTCCAAGAACTCTTATCTCCTTTTGTCTGTTGTCTGCTACATTACTGATGGGCCCTGTGTTTTCATTGGTTGGAGAACTCTCCATGAGGAATTACTTCTACCAACACAAGCTGTCTCCTCTGAAATTTAGTCTTAGTTGCTTAGAGCAATGAGAGATTAAGTAACTTGCCCAGGGTTACACAGCCACTGCATCTGTGGAGGGACTTGAACCTAGCTCTTCTTGTCTCTAAGGCCAGGTGTTCCCATCATACTAAAAATATAAGATAAGAAAGATATTGTTAACTGTTAAGATACATGGTTAAGAACCAATGGAACTGGCTACAGAAGGAAACTGTACTTAGTTCCTGCAATACTATGTTTGACACTTTTCAAAAATAACTCTGTAGCAAGCGTGTTAATTATTTGGGTGAGTTCCTTGTGGTTCCTTTCATCAGAAGCACCTTTTGAGTTGTGAGAGAGGGCCCTTCTGGCGTAAAGAAAATGGGGCAATAACACAAGTGGACAATAACTAAAGAAAGAAAAGAATTTATCACTATTTTCCACGAGGGTTGGTAGCATTTGGAATTGTCCAAGAGTTATATCTCAACCAAAAAAAATTCATACATTTATCAGTTAGTTACCGCATACCAGGTGTGCTCTAGGCTCCAGGTATGTAAAGATGAGAATAGGGTCTGCTCTCAAGGAATTTGCAATCTAACAAGAGGAAAGGCAAAATACACAACTTAGTCAATCAGCAAGCAACCTACTATGTTCTGGGCACTTTTTTAAACACTGAGAATACAAAAAATGAAAAACAAAACAGTTTCTGTCTTCAATGAGCTTACATTCTGTTGGAGAAAACAATGTAAATAGAGGATAGATAGATAGATAGATAGATAGATAGATAGATAGATAGATAGACAGACAGACAGATAGAAGACACATTCAAAGCAGATAGAAGGTTTCTTTGGAGTGGAAGGCATTAGTAACTGTAGGGAGAAGGAAAAACCTCATGAGGAAGGTGGTGCCTTGTGCTGAGTATTGAAGGAAACCAAGGGAGGGAGGTAGAAAGACAGAATTTTCTAGGCATAGGGGAAAGATGTATCCACAGAAAAAGAATGGAGATGGAAGATGGAATAAGGAACAAATAGCATAAAGGCCAGTATAGTGTGCATAGGGCCAGGTTATAAAGAGTTTTAAATGCCACACAGAGGAGTTTATATTTCATCGTAGAAGTGTTATAAAACAGGAGAATAGGATGAGTCAAAAGGAGAAGCCCAGGCAAAGTGTTATAAAGACATTGAGGAATGAGAGGTCATTTTTACCTGGGGGTAGGAGTGGGGATGGAGTCAGAGAAGGTTGCATGGAAGAGGTGGTGTCTGAGTTAGGCTTTGAAGGAAGGGAAAGACTGCAAGAGATAGAGATGCTCCCTCCAGACATGGCGGACAGTGTGAGCAAAAATAAAGAGATAGGAGAAGGCCAGATGAGAACGGGCAATAGAGATTAATTGGTTTGACCAGAATATAAAATATGTGAAGGGAAGTGTTATGAGATGCAATTGGATAAGTAGATTGAAGTCAGATAGAGATTCTTCAATGCTAAGGTCAAGAGTTTTTACTTTATTCCACTAGGTCATGAGTATCTACTGAGAATTTTTGAGTAGAGAAGTAAGTGTAGTTACAATGGTGCATCGGGAATCTTATTTGGGAATTAAGTCTTTAGAAAAGTATCTAGCAAGTGCAGTGAGAGACCAGTACTGCAATGGGTACAGTAAAGAGAAGCAAGAGAGTTAGAAAGCCAGAATTTCTCCCCTTGAGGAGCTTGCATCTTCATTGGGGAAATCAAGATTAGCGTACATGAAACAATTAGAAGCCAGTAAGACAGGGTGTGTGATTCATTGTCCAGATGTTTGACACAAATGTACTTGCTCCAGGAAGGTCAGCAAGAAGAGATCAGCGTGGGTCAGAGTAGCGAGAGAAGCTTTCATTCCCTGAAATGAGAAGTGACAATAGGTGTGGTATTTTCAGAGCTTAGTGAAAATTTAAACAGATTCACATTGGAAAATAATGGGAAATAACTCTATAAAATGCCTCCAAACTGTTGGAGGTCCTGCTTTCCACGCTGATCCTTTCTTGCACTAACCTTCCTATAGCATTTAAAGTTAGCTGCACACATAAAGGTAATTAGTTATATGCCCTCTAGTATATATTAGCAGCTTTCAGTGCAAACTGGGTAAGCAACCTCCATGTTAGTGTTCTGACTTGGTGTCTAGGGACATGGAAACTGGAAGAAATAAATATTCTTTTTAAAAGATTCATGTTGTTTTTCTTTCTGTGGTGTCAACACAGGGCAGTATGTTCAATAGCTGGAAACCCATGTGGGTTGTGTTGCTGGAAGATGCTATTGAATTTTACAAGAAGAAAAGTGATAACAGTCCCAAGGGAATGATACCGTTAAAAGGAAGTACTCTTACCAGCCCTTGCCAAGACTTTGGTAAAAGAATGGTAAGTTGTTTTTGGTTTTTAGTTGTTCCCTAATATGGTCTTATTATTTCAATTCAACTCAATAAAAATGTTACCAACATGAAAAATATTGTTTTATACTCTAGGAGAAAAGATAGCAGATAGGAGAAGACTTATGATTTCCTTGGTATTGGGAACTATATGTCAAGGAACCTTTTTCTGCTAGTGCAGTTTGGCACCTCTCATCTTGGAAAGTTACCTAGAACACTGAAAAGCTAAGTGAATTGTTCAGAGTCACACAACAAATTTGTGTCAGATACAAAATTCAATCTTCAATCTTCCTAGTTCGTAGATCTGACCGCTAACAATTATGCCATGCTGTCTTAGATATGTGACCCTGGCACTTGATAAATGTATGCTGAACAGAATCACATTAGAAAGTATGTGGGGTCCAGTCATGGCTTTGGAAGCATGGAGGTTTATGGAGTCTGAGCGTACTTGGATAAAAGAACTCATGAGCCAGACCTTACAGGTACTTCTGGACTAGACTGGACACTCTCCCAAACATGGCCTTATTCAACTTACGTCATATAAGAAGCAGAGCCATCAGCATTCATCCCTACTGTGGGCACCAGTCTTTGCAATCTGGTTAATTTTTAATTTTCTAATGTTCAGGATGAGGCAGCAGGGTGGACCTTTAAGATAAGAACTTTTAGATTCACGGCATGTCTCTGATAAATACCAGCCTCTTGGCCCTCTCAGTGCTTTGAGTTGCCAAACAGATGCTGATCTGCTCTGGTAGAGGAAATTTCTTCACCAGAAGTTCCCTGCATCGAAGCAAGCATAGCTTAGTCACAAAGACCTGCAGATGATAACTATGACAATAGTGACAGTAAATTTCACCCTTTGACAGCTCAATCCAATAAATGCTGAGATGCAAAGTGAATTCTTCCTGATTACTCCTATGCATTTAATTATGATTTAATCAGTGCCCGCACAAAACAGCCAGAGCCCAGACTTGAGTGTCAATATTGAGATGGTGAAAATTGCTTCAAGTAATAGAACAGTCATCTTTCCAAACACAACCTTTTTATTTACGGTAAACTGAGCATAGGAATAAGAGGTGGAAGGGACCTCCAAAGTCATCCTGTCCAATCTCCTTATTGTACAGATTTTAAAAAATGAAGTTTAGAAAGATTAAATGATCTTCCCAAGGTTAGTGGCAGTTAGGATTTGAATCCATGTTTTTCCACCATTCCATATTGCTACACTTTTTAAGCAAACATTTCAAATTTTAAAAAATCTATTGTGTCCAATATGTTGAAATGAACTTGGAAATTTTGTTTCTAACTTATTAAATTTAATATAAATGTTAAAAAACTCTTGTAAAAAATGGCGATTTTCTATTTAGTCCTCTTTTTGTTCTTTGTGTATTTGAATGTTTATATTTGTTGATTAAATTCATAATAAAAAGAAAGTTCTTTTTTTTAAAGTACCTACTATGTGCAAGGCACTGGGGAAAAAAAGATCAAAAAAAGAACTAGTCCCTCCCTCATGTTTACATTTCATTAGATTTCTGAATCCAGAGACTCTAACTTGTTTGCCAGAAAAAAAAAATTATCTGACTGCAATCAATCAACTGATCAAGAAGCCTTTATTAAGTACCTAGTATATACCAAGTACTGTATTAAGTGCTGAGGATACAAAACCAAAGATGAAACATTCCCTGCATTCAAGAAGCATCCATGATGTTGGAGGAGACAACATTTGTATAAATATATACACAATACATGGAAAATAAGTATGCGGTAACTTCTTGAGGCGTGCAATAGCAGCTAGGCGAATCAACGACCATGTAGGAAGCGGCATTTGAGATGCGCTTTGAAAGAAGTGAGGGATGCTAAAAACAGGAGAGGAGGAGGGAGCGCATTCCAAGCAGGAGATATAGACAATGCGAAAGCGGAGGCTTGGGCGATGGAGTGCTGCATGTGACGGCACTGGACAGTGCAGTGTTCCAAGGGAAATAATTTGTAATAAGGCTAGAAAGAGATGTTAGGTACAGATAGTCAAGGGCTTTATATGGCAAACTGGAGTAATACCTGCTCCTAGAGGTAACTTTGTTCATTTGTTTCTTTTTAGCGAGTGGTTGCATGCTTAAAGCAGCAGGTTAGCAATATCACATGCAAGATGGATTGGAGTGGGGAGAGACTTAAGGCAGGGAAGCCAATTAGGAGGCTATGTCAATAGTCCAGGTGCAAAGGATTAGGACCTGAATTAGTGTGGTGACTATCTAACTAAGGGGAGCTAGGTGGGCAGCTGTGGCCCGTGAACTCAAAAAGACCTGAATTCAAATTCAGCCTCTGACACTATATGATCCCAGGCAAGTCACTTAACTCTGCTCCAGTTTCCTCATCTATCAAATGAGCTGGAGACCAGTATCTTTGCCAAGAAAACCTCAAATGGGGTCACAAAAAAAGTCACACATGACTGAAACCACTGAAAAACAACTGTGTAAAGTAGAGAGAAGGGGATGGATGCAAGAGATATTATTGAAATAGAATCAATAAGACTTGGCAGCTGATTGGATTGGAATGGCTGGATTATTTGATTAGGACTAGGTTCAGCCCTCTGCTTTGTAGCAGTTGTTGTTTACTAAAATATTTTGTTTTGATTTTAGTTCGTGTTTAAACTTGCTACAACCAAGCAGCAAGACCACTTTTTCCAGGCTGCCTACCTGGAGGAGAGAGACGCCTGGGTGCGAGACATTAAGAAGGCTATTAAGTGCATTGAAGGAGGCCAGAAATTTGCTAGAAAATCCACCAGGAGGTCCATTCGACTGCCAGAAACCATTGACTTAAGGTGATTTGTTTCCTTTGTTGTTTTCTCCTTCTAAGTTTTAGGCTCACAAAACTCTAGCAGCATAAATACTGTTCCAAGGCAGGAGCTCTAGTCTTCCCTATTTCAGGCCATGAGGTCCTGTCCAGCCTAGTACACTAAATGACCAACTGGTGGCTAGAGAGAATAAAATGCAACATCTCAAAGAGTCTGTAGCACCTAAACCAGGACTGTTTCCTCCAGTGAGCTTTATCATTCCCAGTGCACGTTAGATGTTCGACTCTTTCGGGTCACTGTGTCCAATATGAGGGACTCACAGCACTAGCTTCAAAGAGACCCTTCTGATCTTAGCAAGGGCACAGAGTGATTAAGCAATATGGAACACCTCTCCCCTACGCCCCAACATCCAACTGCAGAATGCTACTTACAGAGCAACATATCCACAAGTACAAATGAGCATAGTAAGAGAAAGCCAGGTGTCCTGGGAAGAGCATTGGATCAAGAAGAAGAGGGCTTAGGCCACTGCTGGCTACCTCTAACTAGCTTTATACCCTTAGACAAGTCCATTAATCTCTTTGAGTCTCAATTTGCTTATTTGCAAAATGGATTTACTACTACCTGCCCTATCTGTCCTATAGGGTTGTTATGAGCTTTATATCAGCATGTACAGTGGAAAGAACATTGGCTTGGGAGTCAGAGGACACGAGTTCAAATCCCTCCTTTGAGGCTTATCACCTGTGCAATCTTGGACTAATCACTTAAAATTCCTGGCCCTCAGTTTCTTCTTCTGTAAAATGGGGATGATAATAGAACTTAATTCACAGGGCTGTTATGAGGAGCACATGAGATAACTTATTTAACACCCTTTGAGAACTTTAAGGTGCTGCAGAAATGCTAGTTATTATTATTATTATTATCTATAAAATGAATGTTCTGGAGAAGGTGTTCTCTGAGACCCCTTCCATGGCTATAATCTATGATCTTATGATTCTTGAACAAATACCTTAATCTCATTAACCTTTAGTTTCCTCATTTGTAAAGTAGGGATGATAACATCTGCCCTGCCTGTCTCATAAGGCTTCTGTGTGGTTCATATTAACAAGATATAGTAGAAAGAATACTGACTGAGTCAGGGGACATGGGTTGAATCCCACCTCTGTGCAATTACTGCCTGTGTAACCTTGAACAAGTTGCTTAGCTTCTGTGATGACTCAGTTTCCTCATCAGTAATGTAAAGGCATTGGACAGTATGGCCTCTGAGGTCATAGATCTATGAACCTATGGCTAGGATAATATATGTGAAAGTACTTTGTAGGCTAAAAGATACTAGACACATCTAAGCGGACATTTATAATAAGACAGAATCTTATCTGAAAAGATGGAAGTAAATGTTCCCTTCTCTGCCTTTTCCTGCCCCAAAGCATTTCTCTCTGTACCTTCTAGCTCCTGCCATGTCATTCCTGTCAAGCTTAGCCTAACTTGGAAGATTCATTGGTTGGCAATAACCTACATATACTCGATTTTTACCAGAATGCATCATTAGGAAGTCAGTAGGATGCCCAAGAGGAGCTAGAGGTCTTTAGATCAACTTATATCTAGATATTTGTTGTGGAGCAGAGATATGTTTAACTGATAGCATGAGGAAAGGTGGGGAAAGATTTATTTTCTTCATTCCAATTTGGAAATTCCTTACATCTATTCAATAATTCACTCTATTCCCCTCATATGGGGGGAATTTTGAGAAAGAAGGTATAAATTTGAGGTTACAAATTATCCAGATCTATAGTCTATGAAGGGAGAAGATGCTGCTTCTCCTCCTCTCAAGGAGTTTACCTTTGATCAGTTACTGTTAAACAGTCAAGTTCACTGTCATAAAAGGGGTATAGGGAACAAGACCAGAGAGCAGCAGGTGGAATCAAGAATATATAGTTTATGTCAAGGTTTGTGAGAAGTTCAATCTCTGGATATTGGCTAGGGCAGGGAAGAAAGAGCAGGGAGGGATTGGTGAGTGGAGGGATGCAAGGATGGTAGATTCATTGAGGCTAGAGAGAATCAGGAAGAGATGCCTTTGAGAAGCCATGGGGTACAGTGGCACAAGTCCTGGTTCTGGACTCAGGGGATCTGGTTTTAAATCCTGTCTGTCAATTTCTGCCTGTGTGACCTTAGATAAGTCACAGTCTCTGGGCCTTGGTTTTTTCATCTGCACAATGAAACAATGAATGGTATGGCTTTATGACTTCTGAGGTCTCTACCAGCTCTAAAATCTAAAGTTTAGCTCTGAATCCTAGGGCCCGGGCTGCTCATTCTTTGTCCAGTTTCCTGAGAGCATTACTGTAGCCTGAAGCAGGTCAATGAATGCAACTGAGTCTTGCTTTGGACTGGGAGTCAAAGCAGTAGCTCCTCCACAGGTCTTCAAAGTCTTGGCCACATTTTCTCCATTTGTGTGAATTTCACCATAACAGCCCCCTTTGCTCCATGATAGCTCACATTTCTCTGAAAAGTATACTTGGAAACTAGTTTTCAGCAACACCCTCTCACCCCTGCACACGGTGCTCAAAATAACTCCCAGGGGCTGTTAAAAGGACACACTGGGGGTGGTTGCTGATAACTCGCCTATTAAATTAGGTCCTAGAAAGGGAAACCAGACTGTTTCCTCCAAATGTCAAGAAACCAGGAGTGGTGAGCCTTTGTGGCCCTGTTGCTTCTGAACATGTCAGAGGGGGTCACGCTGCTGACCACAGTTGTCAAACATACATGTAAAAAGGATGGCTGGACAATGTTGAGGGGAAGCAAGATACAGGAAACAGGAAGACCACTTTCTGTTCTGTGGCTCAGTATTCCTATGATAGGGCTCCCCACTTACTCTCTAAAATAACACTAAGAACTCCTCTTCCCTCTCTCCATACTTCCCTCAATGTCTTTATCTTTCCTCTTTTCCCTCTATTAATCTGTTTCCATTTAGAGAAAATGTGAAAAAATACTTCATGTGTGGTTGAGACATTTCTCTCTAAAGAACCTACACCAAATGATGGTCTATGATGCTAGATACCAGCTAGCTATAACTTTCTCTTTTGAATGTCAGAGTTAATTTTCCAAATAGGTTTTTTTTCATTTGTTCAATTCATTCACTCAACAAATATTTGAGTACCAACAGTGTTCAAATCTGACCTCAGACATTTATTAGCTGTGTAACCCTGGGCAAGTCACTTAACTCTGTTTGCCTCAGTTTTCTCATCTGTAAAATGAGCTGGAGAAGGAAATGGCAAACCACTCTAGCATTTTTGCCAAGAAAATCCCAGATAGGGTCATGACTTAAGTAACTGAACAATAAACAGCATATAAGTCACTGTGCTAACTACCATACAGAATACAAAATTATGCTGGATATGTCTGCCCTCATGGTGCTTTAATCTAGCCAGAGTCATAAGCTACATGCACGAATATTTACAGGGACCAAGGCAGTTCAACAGACCAGTTCAACTGCTAGGTCACATAGTAGATAGAGAGTTGGATTTAGAGTCAAAAGTCTTAGATTAAGGTCCTATCTAATATTTAGTAAAGATGTGACCACATAATCTAAGTGAACCTCTGTTTCCTCCTCTGCAAAATGGGTATGACAATATCTATGGTAGCTGCCTCACAGAATTGTTGTGCGGCTCAAGTGAAATAATGTATGGAAGATGCTGTTCATAATTTAAAGGACTATAGAAATGTCAGTTACCATCATGGTCACCCTCTCCAGGGTAGAAGGTATGTGGATAGATTCACCCTCCTTACTCATTCCTTTTTCTTCTGCTCAGTGCCCTGTATTTATCCATGAAGGATGCTGACAACGGAGTAAAAGAACTGAAGTTGGAGAAAGACAAGAAGGTGTTCAACCACTGTTTTACAGGTAAAGTCTGAATTTCCCATGTACGTGCTGCTAGGAGATGCGGCCACCATTAAAATGAAGGAAATGCTTTGGATTCTAACTCCCACTCCAGTAAGGACAGAGAAGATAAGAGAGGAATGCTGGGCAGAGAGGATAATTTGGGACATTCTCAGTGAGCCAACTGAAAATGAAGAGCTGCACTCAGAGTCAGAAAAACTAGAAGAAAATCTGAGCTCTTTGTTACTCAATATAATTTATGGTATAATGGAAAAAGGTGTCTTTACTAGGCAGTGGGAGATGTATTCTAGTCCTAACTTTGCTACTAGATGATTGGATGACTTTAGACAAGTGACATTAATCTTCATGACCACCAGTTTCTTCATCTTTAAAACAATGGAGTTGGATTAAATGATCTCAAAGGTTTTTCTTGCTGTGATGTTCTTCAATTCTGTGAGATCTTGTGGATTAGATCATAGAAGTTTTCAGAATTCCGTTTTAAGTCATTCAACCTTGACTAAGCATGATTATGATAAGGATATACCTTGAGTTCCCCAAAGCAATGAATGACAATGAAGTATATGCAAGCTCTGGTTGGTCCTATTATGCTAGAAAGTCTTCACACTGGCTCAGTAATGGCCTGTGGCCCAAGCTGCAGTTAATCAAAAGACATTTATTAAGAACATAATATGTGCTAAAAATTTTGCTAAACCCTGGGGTTGGGAAGAAAGGCAAAAGATAGTCCCTGTTTTCAAGGAGTTCACAACCTAACAGATGAAGTCTAACCTAGAGAGAATTATCCCCATGTTAGTCTTGGGGGCAATGGGATTTGGGGCCACAGCTCTTGGGGATCACCTGTTAAATTATGATAGTATGACTTGCATCACTTGAGGGATTACCCAGGCTCAAGAGAATGAGGAGTGATGTAGCAATGGAGTACTCAATCTTCCTTCCATTCCACACTTATTGAGTTGAATATGGGAAATGTAGATTGCATTCAATTTTCTCAAAATTCTTGGACATTATGAATTTGAGAAGCTCCTAACAAGAAACTTAATATGTTTTGTTATAGTCTATTTTTATTCAAGTACAGACTGTACCAGATGACTTCTGAGCTCTCATTCAACTCTGAAATACTATAATAATAGAATCTCTAATAATGACTAACACATACACAATATTTTATAGTTTAGAAATACTTTTTTCATAATGACCCTGTGATAAGTAGTGACCTTACTATCTATATTTTATGGGAAAAGGAAACTGAGGCTAGAGGGAATTTAAGAAATATAGCCATAGTTAGGCAGATAGGAGTTACAGTCATTGTAATGATGCTCACTCTCTCTATGGGGTCTCAGTCCTTGTTACAAAATACTGTGAGCATAGAAAAAGTGAATGCTGTTGAAGCCCATTACTTCAAGGAACCTATTAGATACAGCATTCCAAGACTGAAGTCACAAATCATACAAGGCAACACTTAAGGTGCCATAAAAACTCACAGACAGGAGAGCAGTATATGGAGTTAATGAAATCAAAAGTACTCTGGACTTCAGTTTCTTTATATGTGGAATGAGGGAACTAGAAGAAATTTGTTTTGTAAGACCTTCTCCAGCTTGACGTACCTTCAGAGTTAGTCTCTCAAGGCTTTGAAAAGTTGCATTTTGTGTTTCTGATGGGAATACTTATACTGATGTTATTATCGCAGAGTCCTGAAGTAAGAAATATAATTTTGAGTACTATGCGCAAGAACTGTGTTCGGGAAGTGGAAGATACAAAATAAATACGAGTCCTTTTGTTAAGGAGTTTATGGTTCAGCTGAGTCAACAAGAATACACTCATGAGCGGTCAAATAAGAATCCAAAACATATTAACATAACAGAGGAAGACATGCCATGACGTCATGACACAGGGTTAAGTGCCAGATGAATATGATAGACAGCAGTTGTCATGAATGTAGAGGAGAGAGAAAGAGATTGCTCTCGGCTGGAGTGGCCAGAAGATAGACTGTTCCTAGAAGATTGGGCATGATTTTCACGGAAAGGAAGTTGTGGGGAATCTTAGAATAGTCACATTAGAAAGAAATGACACAAAGATGTGGAAGTAAAAATGGCCATACTATAGCAAAAAGAACACAAGTTAGCCATCCTGGATGGAGAAGAGGCTTCGTCATGTGAAGCAGTAGGAGGAAAGGTAGCAAAGGTAGGCTGCAAAAATTTAGATGGCAATTTATATAGCAAGGTTTGGGTGAGGCAAAAGAAAAAAGAAGGCAAAAACTTTCAGTACATCATATTCCTAGAGGTTAATGAAATAATTGTGTCTTTAGGATCTGGACCATGTTACTCTTCCAGTATTATGTGTGTATACATATATATGTATATATATACACACATAATACTGGAATAGTGACAATATATAGTTATTCATATAGAACAAGTCTAATGGGAAGGCAAATCAAGCAATTTCAAAGTGTACTTGCCTTCTTGGAGGTGTCTGAATCACAGAGGCATAACAAGTGTGGGTGTGAATGTATAAGACATAATGAGAGAGTTATGGATTCACCAGAATGTTGGAATGTTGCCCAGCAGTAAACCTTGATTTCAGTTCTTTCTATGTTTTCTTTATCTGCTTTTAGACTGTTATGAGTCTTATATGTTTTCTGCCTTTTCTAGGATGGTGATATAAAGGGTGTACTGTAACCAAAATACATAAGCATATGTGTACTTTTATATATAGGACCTGGGGACCCTACTACCTACATACATGGAAGCCTAGGCACTTTCTAAATTTAGGGAATTGTCAGAATAAACTCTAGAAGAGGGTATAATGAGTTCTAAAGAGAATATGACCTTGCTGTATCAGACTCTGAGATCAGACTCCATCTGCATGAGATCAAAGCACGAGGGATCCTGGTTCCTGGGTTGCACCTAAATATTCCTTTTTGTCAATTTCGCTCTGGGAGATCAAGTCCTCCAAGCATTTAATTCAACCACCTGTCTCTGTCCCTTTGAACAGGCTATCCCTTATACCTGAAATGGATTCCTTTCTCATGTATAGGCCTTAAAACCCCTAGATTTCTTCAAGTTAGCTCAAGTACTGCCTCCTATATGAAGTCTAATCTGTTCCCTTCATTTTGTTAGTACCTTCCCCTGACAACTCACATACTTCTCTCTGTGTTGCTATACCTCAACAGAATATGAGCTACTTGGGAGCAGAGACTGTAGGTCCTTAATAAATCTTATTGAACAAATGAATGAATAAATGAATGAATGAACTAGTGATAGTTAAGGCATATATGATCATGTTACACAACTTCCCTAAGCAAATCAATCACAGTCACACCAACCATTTCCCTCATCTGTCTAATTTGGAAGACCCAAATATTGTCATAGACTATTCTCAAAAACTGTGACAATAATTTAAATATAAGGATGATTTTATCTATCATCCAAAAGATTAATTTTCTTTCTCTTTCCAATCTAGACAAAATGCCAGATTTCTCATTTTGAGATGCCTAATATGTTGTTAAGGAAAGGACATTTTTCTTTGGATAATTTTTTTAATGATAGAGGGTTCACCTCTTGGGATGATTTAAGTATAGTCTTGGGCAGGAATGGGGATGAATGGTGTCATCTTCCAAAGTTCTTTGCAGGCTTTTGATTCTAGTTTTGAACTAGTAATCTGACCATTGATTCTTCCTATCTAGGTAACTGTGTGATTGACTGGCTATTATCTAAACAATCTGTCCGTAATCGTCAGGAAGGTCTCATGATAGCATCTTCACTGCTAAATGAAGGTTTCCTACAGCCTGCTGGGGACTTGTCCAAGAATGCAGTTGATGGAACTGCTGAAACCTCCTTCCTTGATAACCCTGATGCTTTCTACTACTTTGTAAGTGGGGGGAGTTACCTGCTCATTCTTATAATGAAGATAGTGCAACCGGATCGCACAACAAGAGTTCTTGACTTTTTTTGAGGTCATGAAACTTTTTGGTAGTCTGATGAAGCTTAGGGACCCCTTGTTTTGAAGAATGTTTTAAAATAGAGAAACTACATTTGAATTCAAAGAAAACAAATTATATTAAAATATTTATCAATATTTTTTTCAGTTCACTTAGCCCAGGCTAAGATCTCCTATCCCAAAAGTTGTCAAACCATATCTATCTATGAGAAAAAACGTCACAGAACTCAACTCATGGAAATCCCCATAGTACCACTGCAGATTTCTCTTTCAAAATACATACCACTCTGGGGTCATGTTATACACATATCAAGAGGAAATTTCTCTGGGGATTTTGTCAGTTCTGTTTCTTCTTTGGATTAGAGCCCAGATATTTGGACACTACATGAGAGAAACACTATCCTTATGAGACTGAAACAAACTTCCCAGATGCAAAGTTTCATTTCACTTTGGGTGAAGTTTCACTGCCACTCTCATTTCCTCAGACCATTTCTCCAGTCTTCATGGAATACAGAAAACAGCAAGTGGTAGAGTTGGGGAAATGTTACTTGGGGTAAGAGTGAGAAAAATGAACAGTTTGAGAAAAAGTAGTCTTTGAGGGAAGAAAATTACCCAGAGAAAGATTGACTTACAAGTAAAGAAATGCACAAACAAATGAACAAGCCAACTTCAAGAGGAGTAAGAATATTCATAAGAAGCATGCTTGAGAGGAGAAAGGCAGGAAATATAAAGGAGGGATGGAGGAAGCAGTATTTTAGGGGAAAACCTAAAAGATTAAGATTGGAGTACAGGTAACACAGAAAGGCAGAAAGAACATTAAAATGATGGTGATTAGGGAAATAAAAAGTGATGGCAAATCTATGATTTGGTGAAAGAAATTTGTGTTGGTTTCCCATTAGACAGACAGTGGATTCTTCTGTGAGGAGAATTCCAGTGATGATGATGTGATTTTGAAGGAAGAATTCAGAGGAATCATCATTAAACAAGGGTGCCTCCTGAAGCAGGTGAGTAGCCAGGATCATACCCTTTGGATTCTTCTCTTTCATTGGATTCTCTTTTCTCCTACTTTTGCCTTCTCTCTCTTACCTGAAAGCCTGTTAGTGGCTATCTGTGGCAGTAGTCAGAACTAAAAGTTCCCGGATGTGCTCAAAAAATACAAGGGGAATAATATGAGGAAGAGTAAAGTAGAGAAAGAGAGAGAGAACTTGAAATAGGGGAGAAGTCATTATCTTTAAAACAATGAGAAAAAGAGAAGGCAAAAAATATATTGCCATCTTATGAGATGGAAGATAGCCAATGTGACAACACCTTACAGAGTGACTGTTAAATGTTAAATTAATTCTTAAGTAGAGCTATTTAATGCTAAATACATATTCATTTTACAATAAACAAATAACCAATGAAGAGGGGCATATAGATGGGGAGGATTTGAAACCAAGTAAGAGAAATGTTATTTCAATGAACAATCGATATTCACATCTGTAGGGCCAGCACAATGCTAAATGCTGGTGATACAAGGACAAAAGTTCCTGTGCTCAACAAACTTACATTCTAATAGGGTAGGTTTCTGTATTGGAAAAGAACCCTTGGAAAGTTTGTATTCAAAGACTCAAGTCACATTGGAGCTGAAGGGGACCTCAGTGACATGATGGATTTGGGTTTAGCTGATTAAACATTAGGTTAGATAATTCCTGCATCTATATCCTTTTAGCATCCCCAGTTATCACCATTAAAACTATTTTCCTTACAGTTGGTCACTATCAGAAATAAGAAAAGAGGGGAAAAGTTCATAAGTAATTGGAAGAAAAGAAAGAAAGAGAGAAAGAAAGAGAGAAAGAAAGAAAGAAAGAAAGAAAGAAAGAAAGAAAGAAAGAAAGAAAGAAAGAAAGAAAGAAAGAAAGAAAGAAAAGAAAGAAAAAAATGAGTCTGGGATTCTTTATGGCCACCTAATGTTAGCTGAGGCTTTAGAGACCTTCAAGTATTTTTCAAACACAATTGTATTTGATCATTATGACAACAATGTAGGAGTAGGTAATACAAGTACTATTATTACTATTTTAAAGATGAGAAAACTGAGACTCAGAAATACCAAGCAAAATAACAGCAAAATAACAAAAAAAAAACCAGACTTTGAATCAAGATCTGACCACAGTTCCACTGTTCTTTTCCTTACAACATACTTCCTCAGGAGGGGCTTAGTTTCTCCTTCCTTCTAAGTCAAGTACTGATCATAGTTTAAAAGTCGATCTAGATACTACAATATTTTACAATATAATTGATAGATGACTGAGGGAAGTCTGATGTCTTACTACACCAGTTTTCTAGTAAAGTGCCCTAACCCAGTACTGGCTGAATGGGACTAGACATTGGCATATTTGATTTTTTTCATCTCTTTTGTTTATTTATATAATTTGCTTCATTGTATTTGTGTATGTGTGTGTGTATTTTGTCTCTCACATAGATTTTAAGTACCTTCAGTCAGGGACTGTGTCTAATATATATATATATATATATGCATTCACACATATGCATATATCTATATACCTTCATACACAAAAACATACATAATACATATATGTGTGTATATGTGTATGTATATATATACAAAATAAACCTATGGCCTTGAAGCATCCAGTTCTCAATGTAAACTTTCACTTTTTCTGGGATTGAAATTAATTTCTCCATGTCATATATTTCAATTAGACCTTCCAATCCAACTTTTCTTTCACTTAAATTTAATTAGCTTTGGGAGTGTTTTTGGTGGGGGTGAGAGGAGAAATTTAATCTAATTTTTAGCTTTTGGCTGAATTAGTTAAGAAGTAATCTTCTGTAGACATATATATGTGTGTGTATATGTATACACACACACATATATAAAGTGTCCCTAGCACAATGTGAGGCACATGACTGGTGCTCAATAACTCTTGTTCAGCTGAATGCAGTTGGTGTTGGGTAGATGGTGATCTTTATAGCTGAGTATGAATTCTAAGAAATGATCTGAAAGTCCCAGATGTGCATATTATAAATTGTCATGGCATCTGTACCCTCCTCAGTCAGGGATATGTCATTCTAGAATGACTCAATCCTGTCACATTCTGATACAACCAAAGTGCTTAAAGGAACTTGAGCAGTACCCACTGCTTCCAAATCCTCCTTGTCATCTTCCTCTGAAGACTGACTCACCAGAAACAGGAGGATTACCCAGAAATTACATGAGATCCCACAATATATGCCTGGAAGAAAAGAAAGGAGTGATGACTACAAGAAATTGTCGTGCCAATTCAGCCAGCCTACAATCATCAAGCATTTATTAAGCACTTACTATACGTCAGGCACTGTGCTAAGCACTGGGAATGCAAAGAAAAATGGAAAACAGTTCCTACTCTTAGGAAGCCTATGTTGGAGAATATGTATGTATGTATGAATGTATGTATTTTATAGATATAACTAGTCCAAAAACCACTTTCCACCCCTCTTCTGCCCCAAGAATATTATGACAGGGGTTGTTTCATTTTTATCTTTGTATGTTGACACTGAGCACAGTGTCTTGCACATCATAGGTGAGTCTTAAGCATTTATTCATTGATTGAATGACATCATTGCTAATTTTGTGCCTCAATCCTGGGTAAGGATTGGTGGTCCTGGGCTGATAATCTTATTATTTATTTTTTGTATGCTGATCTTTTTGTATGCTGATACTGGATGCAGGGACATAGGAGGAAGAACTGGAAAGTGAGGAAATTTATTCTGAGGGAGGACCCTGCCTATCTGCACTACTATGATCCTGCAGGGGTGAGTGCCATGGTTGCTGAAGAGGGGTTCAAACATCATTCTCATTATTATACTGAGTAGCCCAACTTTGCTCCCAATTCTTTTTCTCTATCCCAAAGGGCTCTTCCAACTCCAAATGTGTGTTCCCATGATCTTATGACCTTCTAACCTCATCATTTCCTCATACCTTTTCCCTCCTTCCTGCTTTCCTCCATCTCCTACCTCTTCTCAGTCTCCACTGGAGATATCCATCCTGTTAAAGAGTCGTAAAGGTCATTCAATACACCTAAGGCCTTGAGGCATCCAGTTCTCAATGTAAACTTTACTTTCTCTGAGATTGAAATTAATTTCTCCATGTCATATATTTCAATTAGACCTTCCAATCCAACTTTTCTCTCACTTAAATTTAATTAGCTTTGGCAGTGTTTTTGGTGGGGTGTGAGAGGAGAAATTTAATCTAATTTTTAGCTTTTGGCTGAATTAGTTAAGAAGTAATATTGTCTAGCCAGGCTTAATTAGGTAACATTTTGCTTATTTAATTTAAGCAGTTTTGTCTTTTATTGGCAGGATGTATTTAGTCTGAAGCCTTAAGTCTCCCCTGAGCAGACTGGATTCTCTAGCTCTATTTTAACTAAAGGATAGTATTCTTTGATTACATCCTATGACCTTTTAGGCAATAGATGGGCCAAGGGAGTCTAAGAACTCTGAAAGAGATATGGTTAAACCTTAACTTCCCCTACTTCTCCTTCCTGTTTCTGCACTAATTTGAACTTTTAATTGGGGAAGTACCCCAGTGTGCATAAGACTTGTTTGCATCTTTCTGTCTACATCCTCCCCTGCCTGCTCTGAGGTGCAGGCTTGGGAACATGAGTTGCCAAGTTTCCCTTCTTTATTCCAAGGGCTTAATATATTTTTGTTGACTTGAATTGACTCTCCATCCGAGTTGTCGTGTAACTCTTCACCAATTGGTCTGCGGTATATTTTGTAGGCATAATGTTCTCCTTTTCCAGGGAGAAGATCCACTGGGGGCAATTCATTTGAGAGGCTGTGTGGTCACTGCAGTGGAGAGCACCCCTGATAGTAAGTACAAATCTCTAGAAATACAGAGGGAAGAAACATTAGATTTGGAAGTAGAAGACCTGGGTTTCACTCACTAGCAGTTAGGTAATACATAGAGTGTTAAGCCTGGAGGCAATAGGACCTGGGTTCAAATCCAGTGTTAGACATTTACTAGCTGTGTGCTACTGGGCAAGTCACTTCACTTTTGTCTGCTTCAATTCTTCAACTGTAAAATGGATTATAATAGTACTTATCTCCAAGGATCGTTGGAAGATCAAAAGAGAAAATAAATATAAAGTACCTGGGATAGAGTTGTTACTTAATAAATGTCTGTTCTTCCCTACTGCCTGCATAATCTTGGGACAGTCATTCATCTGAGCCTTAGTTTTCTCCTTTATAAAGGGATTGGATGATCTGTGACCTTGCTTTCCACTCTGAGCCTATAATCATGTCTATCCCAATAGATTATTATCAGCAAAAATATATTTATGCCTGTATGAATGGCTTCCAAAAGTTTTCAAAGAAATCAAAGCTTCCCATTTGTAATCTTTCCTGTCCAACCCCAGGAACATCGTAAAGTTTCATGGCTTTCTGAGGATCTTGCATATATCCATGAACTACACTGAACAAAACCTGGAGTCTATAAAGGTGTCAACCAGTTTAGGCCCTTTTTGTCCTCAGTCCATCTTAGACTTTGTTATTACATTATCTTTTAACACTCTTTAGGTTTTAAGGTTTCTTAAGTCCTTTGTATTTATTGGCTGAGAAATTCTCTACTGGGGTAGCAGCATGATATAATGGCTGGCTTGATTCTGTCTCTTTTACTAACTTGGACAAGCTTCTCTTCTGGGTCTTTGTATCCTCATTTGAAAAATTAAACTTATTAGATTAGATGATCTCTGAGAAGATTCCTAGCTCTAAAATTTCATTATTCGATGAATGATATAATCATAGACATTTAAATTTAATTTACTGGGTCCCCAGCGGTTCCATGGAACCAGTGAAATTCAACAAGTCATTGTTCCCACTTTGCCATCTGGTACTTACAGGCTTAAAATATCTAGACTAGATTATTTTTATAAATTGAAGACTTTGGATGTATGTACCTCTCATTTCTCTTTCAGCACCTATCTTGTTTAAATAAGATTTCTCTTCTGATCCTGAAATTTTCAGGATCAGGTCTATGGCTCCTTAGAGCTCCTTAGAGTCTGTTGGAGACTAAAATTATGGGGTTTACTCCAGTATAAGCAAATTGATCTCCCCCAGCTTTATCATGATAGTGTTCTAGGCATAAGGTAATTAAAGTGAGAGCAATGAACAGGTAAGTGCAAATCTATGACTATTCTTAGGAAAAGAAATTTCATCCATACCAAGGACAATATGTGAAGATTATTAGCTGAGAAAAGGAGAGATTTCTGATTATTTTGGAAAACTGCTAGTAGCTAAAGGTTTATGTGCAAATAATAAGTGACCTTATCCAAATAGACATTTTAAAATTTCCTTAGTACTTTTACATTAGGACAACCAATATTAGAGAATTTGGAAGTCATGCTTTTCAAAAATATATACTTTTTTGTTTTTAAAAGAGAAATCAGGATAACTTTGAAAATAGAATCACATTCTAAAAATCTTATCTGGGCTCTATAGCTATACTGTTGCTTGAACATTGGGGATTGAACCAGATGATCTCTTTAAATTAAGGGTCCTCCAATAATTATGATATTCTTTTTCTGTCCCCTTTAGTTAAGAAGAGTGGTGATGACAATCTTTTTGAGATTATCACAGCTACTGAAGTTCATTATTTCTTACAAGCGGCATCCCCTCAGGAGCGCACAGAGTGGATCAAAGCCATTCAGGTGGTCTCTCGGACCGGGAAGTAAAAAGGAACCTTCAGCTCTAACAGAATTCCCATGGGCTCAGTCGTCAAGGCTTCTCTTGAGGTCATCCATACAGGGGGAAAGGAAGACCTGCTGTGGCTTCTGAATATAACTAGCCTTGTATTTGATGATTCCTGTGTTCTAACTCCTACTCAGTCCTTTTCTCTATCAGCCTTCCTTGCGTAGATACAACCACTTTTGTGACTGCGGCAAGTCAGTTATCCTGTTGGGGCTCAGTTTCCTCATCTGCAGGAAGATGGAGAGGGTTACAATAATTTCTAATGATCATGACAGTGGTGGTGGTGACCTTGGTTGGAGTAATCACCCTTTGCGCACACATATGGCCTTCCATCTTAGATAAGAGTGCACAGCTGCTTCCAAATATGTTATATGCCTGAGAAAGACTCCTTCTAACAAATCCTGAAAACAAGTAATAAATTGGCTAGTCCATCAACACTTTCTTCATTTACTTATTCACTTTCCCTCTTCCTAGGGGACAGTAGTACGGTGAATTTAATAAACTTGCCTTAGTGGAGGTGCTTGTAGATCTGTATTAAAAAAGACTCTCAGTGGATTGGTTCAAAGTCTCACTAGAGTAAAGTCTAAGACACAAGCAAGTGCAGTTTTTTAAAAAATAAATTATGATTGATATCTTTTGATTCTATAGTACCAAAATATCTTTTATATCAGATTTCCTTCAATTCTCAAAGAGCCATTGCATCAAATACAGATTTTTTTAAGAAAAAGAGAAAAAATAGTAAACCCCCAAAAGTGCATATTTTATAAGGGAACTGCACTCTGCTGAACAAACTGGGATTTATTATTTCTTTCTTTCATGTTCTCCTACTAAAAGGAATTGAGAGATTATAAGTACCAAGACTTTTGTTTTATTAAGAAAGAAAAACTCTTGGTCTGACAAACTTTATGAATAAAGTAAAGTTTGTCTTGGTTACTTCCAGAGTCTTTTTAAAAATACTCTTTTCAGTGCTAGTGTCAAGTTTACTATGCCTTCCTATTTTTTCCTTATTATCAAAACCTGATCTCAAGAAAAGATCAGATATATAATTTTTACTTTAGTGAGAATTTGAGTCAATGTTACCACTGTCAGGGGTATGTGTCTTTAAAGTCTCTCCTCTTATTGTAGAAGAAAGGCTTTGCACTCTGTGGAAGGATTTTTAAGCATCAGTGGCAGGTGAGAGAGATTGGGAGAAGGAGCAGAGGAGTCATTTTAAATAGTCTGAAATTATGCTGAATGACTAAGCTGGTATTGATTCCATTCCCGAGTGTCCCTCTCTTTGTTCCTATGAGATATTATCTCTTTTTCTCTTCTTGTTGTATTTGATTTTTTTAAAAAAGGGAAAAACATAACATCATACCACAGTTGAGTGTTGGGATGTGATGTGGTGTGAATTCTATCCATGGATAATAGCTAAGACCCTTCCTCACCCTCATTACTATACTACTGAGTCAGAATGGAACATTGACCCTCTGGTTGGGTCTTGACCTATTCAGAAGTAGGAAAACCATAGCTCTAAAAGCTGTTCACTGTGATGGTAGCAGACATTGCAGAGACAACCTCCAATACACCAGCTTAATGCGTTTAGACCTGGCATTTACTCTTAGGCCTAAAGGCTGCTTTCTGATTATGTTTACAGGGCTCTCCATGAATCCTTCTCCCTATTCACCAGTTAGACTAGGCAGAAGCTACCACCAAGTTATGCTTATGCCAGTGGCTTTTGGTCCCATCCACTAACCTGTGATTCTACTTCAGCATTTCTCACAATGAAGCTGGTAGAGCTATGGTGACATTTGGAGAAGGGAGTAAGAAAAAGTGTTTCCCTATTAACCTCTCTACTCACTTTCCCTTGTCCCCTGCCCCCTCTCCGTATCTAGTTTTATGAAATCCTTGGTTCACATGGCCCATCCTACCCTCAGAGAGATAAGTGAGGCTCACAGTACTTTTTCTGTAGTTTTCTTCCCACAAATATGCACAGTACTTTCTTATTTTTTTCATTTAAAAATGACCTATTTATTGATACATAGTCAAACTCTGTGTTATATATAAATGAAATAAACATGGATATTAAAGTATCTCATTATTGGATTTATGATTTCAGTTTTTACCTCTTATTTAGAATTCCTTCAATGAATTCACAATACATTTGTTAAGTAGAAAAGTGTATAGCACTGTTCTGGGCATATTCCTGAACACTGTTTTGCCTCTTTTTAAATTTTTATTTATTTATTTTCAGTTTTCAACATTCATTTCCATAAAACTTTGAGTTCCAAATTTTCTCCCCATCTCTCCCCTCCCCCACCCCAAAACACCATGCATTCTGATTACCTCTGCCCTCCCTTCTATCACACCCCTCCCTTCCCTTCTCCCCATCTTCTCACTTTTCTTGTAGGACAAGATAGATTCCTATACCCCATTACCTGTATTTCTTATTTCTCAGTTGCATGCAAGAACAATTCTCAACATTTGTTCCTAAAACTTTGAGTTCCAGTTTTTCTCCCTTCCTCCTTCCCCACACATCCCCACTGAGAAGGCAAGAAATTCAATATAGGCTATATATGTGTAGCTTTGCAAATGACTTCCATAATAGTCATGTTGTGTAAGACTAACTATCCTGCCCCCCATTTCTTCTATTCTCTCTTTTGACCTTGTCCCTCCCCAAGAGAGTTCACTTCTAATTACTTCCTCCTCCCATTTGCCCTCCCTGCCATCATCCCCACTACTCCCTTATCCCCTTCTCCTCTACTTTTCTATAATGTAAGATAGATTTTCATATCAAATTGAGTGTGCATGTTGTTTCCTCCCTAAGCCAAATATGATGAGAGTAAGCTTCACTTTTTCCCCTCTCACCTCCCCCCTTTTCCCCTCCATTGGAAAAGCTTTTTCTTACCTTTTATGAGAGTTACTCATTTGAGGGTTATTCCCTTCTATTCTCTCACAAATCATCTTATGAATTCCTTTTACCTGTGTATTATGCATTAGAAAGTGATTTCCATGAAGGCAGGACTATTTTGTTTTTACTCTTTTTGTATCCTCAACACTTAGCACAGTGCCTGGCACTTAGGTCCTTAGTAGGCATTTAGTAAATATTTACGATTGACTTTTAGAGAAGGTCCATTTACCTTTCAAAGCAAATTGACTCTACTGTGTATCTTAGGGAAAATATAAGTTGAAAGCAGCTTGAAGGTATGAGCTTGAGCTATTTAGACAATCTTCTTCAGAAATTAATATTTAAGATTAGCTCTGATAACTAATTTCATGGAAGGGAGTCCATGAAAATGCATTGACCATTTCAGACCCAGAGAGCTATAGACCAGGGGAAGATGAAATTTCCTCCCAAAGAGTACCTTAGAAACATTAGAGAATCATTAAAGGAGTAGCTGATTCTCTAATGGAATAAAGCACTTAGCACAATGCCTCACACACATTAGACACTATATAAATGTCAACAATTATTATCATTATAATTCAATTGATATAAAATGGTATATAACAGCAGTCACAATACAAATGGTTGATTTGAGACTCTTACTTTCAGACTGATTGAAGTTATGGATGTCTAGGGAACATAAGTGACATGTTCTTCAGGTTCCTAGCTTCCATGTTGTTTAGTAACATCTGACATTTACATTATAGATACTATCAGAATATCTGTGAGATAGGTTCTTCATTTTCCTGGTGAAAAAACAGATTAAGAAAAGTTAAAGGACCTGTCACTAGGGTCATATGATTAGTAAATGTCTGAGGAAGGATTCTAAGGGTTCAGATCTTACTGACTCCAAGTTGAGCTCTTTGTCTACTGTCATGATGCCTCTTAATGACTAGGAGCATTTCATATCATTTGTAGACAGTGCCAAATCAGAAGAGGGAGAATACTTAGCAGGATCCTAGTTCCAATGAGACCAGGTTTCTGATGGGTAAGCTAGTATATTGCCCAATTGAAGTGGATGGTATTGGCATTTATGGGTACCCCCACTGTCCTTATTATACTCAGATCAGGGCTCTATGGGAATATCCGAGTCAGGAGGCAGCTAAGGACACCCTACCTGTGACTATGATGGCATGTTTTCACTTGCTGGACATGGGGTATACAGGAAGCTGTAATAAAAGACTTTGGGGATTCAGTTTGAGTTATACAAATGTTAAACTCCCTGAATTTTTGATTTCTGACCTCATATCTTGGTTCTAATTCTTACTTCAGCAGCCAGTTTTCCACTTGTCATGACTCCTTAGATATTTGTGTTGGCTGTACAAATATCTCAGTGCCAACTTGAGATAATATCTGTAAACAGTGCCACATGCTGGTGGTGGTGGTGATGATGATGATGTCTGTATTTTTGGTTACATTTGCTCTCCTGTTAACTCTGATCCCACCTCCACATCCCCAGGCAGGGATCCCTCACCAATGGGACCTATTGCCCCTGCAAGTTAACAAACATTAATAAATGTTTATGATTCACTGATAGAGAAGGCCCATTTATCTTTCAAAGAAAATTGACTCTACTGTGTATATTAGGGAAAATATAAGTAGAAAGTAGCTTGGAAGACATGACCTTGAGCTATTTACACCATCTTCTTCACAAATTAACATTTAAAATTACCTTTGATAACTAATTTCATGGAAGGAAAAGAGTTACTGTGAGGTACTGAAGTTATATGCAAGCCTCAAACAAAGTGATACTGGTGAAGGAGAGATGTGGTCAGAAATGGAATAGTTAAGTAATACTAATTTCAAAGAAGGAAAACAAATGACAGAATTATAAGGTAGGAAATGATTGAGAAGCTATGTACATGGCAAAAAAAAGGTCTAGGGCCTAAAGTGACTGATGAAAAATCACTACTGTGATTTTCAAGTGTAAGAGTATAGCACTTTATTGGAGAGTAAACATAGAAACAAAAGCATGAGGCCAGAGTCATTCTTATATATAAGTAGAATAGGCAAAAGTCATATATTTTCAATAGATAATACTATGGTAATAATCATGGCCAAACAGTAAATGTTATATGTCTATAACCAATATGGTATCTGAATGAAACTTCTGCTGAGAAGATTGGTTGAAACAAAATATTTATCTTCAAATCTGTGAAAAATCCATCATGGCCCAACGGACAATTGGCAAACAAAAGCAAAGTGGATATCCAAAGATTGAGGAATAGTCCAACAAATTGTGGCAAATGAATGTACTGGAACATTATGATGTTGTAAGAAATGATGAATATAATGAAATCAGAGAAGCATGGAAAGATTTAGGTGAACTGATACAAAAGGAAGTGAGCAGAGCCAAGGGGAAAAATATACACAATGACTACTATAAGGTAGATATAAACACAGTGTCTGGCACTTAGTAAGCACTTAATGCTAATTAACTCACTAACTAAATGAAAAGAACCACACACATGAAACCCACATGTGAATGTTGCAAAATTACACAAAACAAGCATGGCTCAAAAAAATAAAAAGCCATGAGAAGGTACCCACATCCTACCTTTTTATAAAGGTAGGAGGTCCAGAAGTGTAGTGTAATGCACATATTTCAGATCTCAAATCTCTTGATTGACTTCATTTTCATTGTTTTTGTCTTTAAAAATGTTATTTGTTACATGGAGAACACTCTGAGGGGGGAAGGGAGAAAGATACTGGGGAAATTTTGATAATGCAAAAGAAAAAGATGTCAATGAAAACATTTTTAAAAAGTCTATCCTGTAAGAGATTTAATCTATATAGTCAATAAAATAAAACTGGGAGCAATGAGTGAAGGAAGAAAATGAACATTTATTAAGTTTCTGCTATGTGCCAGGGGTGTAGAGTGAGTTCAGAGAGGACCAGTAGCTTTGGTGTGAGGGCTACTGAGCCCTTTTTGGGACTCTTTTCACCTTTGGTGTCCACCTGTTCCACCTAACTCTCATCTGTGGCTCCAAGAAGCTGTAGCATAGGAAGCAGTCACACCCCAGTAAATCATTTTGGCAGACGGGCCAAACTAGGTTGAGGGTCACCAAGGGGTCTCAAACCCATTGGTGAGTTAGGGGGGTATCTACCCTAAGCATGTGAAGATTTCCCCTGGTGGGATGGGCGGGTGTGAATGATTTGTTCCAAAGGCTATGAAGGCAGTGGAAGCAGGCAATGTGGAGTGCTTAGAGCTTGGTTAGATACTGAAGACACCAAGGTCATCCACTACATCCTGAGTCACCACCAGCTATCTTGACTCTGTCCTGCCACTGGAATATGACGTCTCTGGAAGAGACAGTGAGGCTGACAGCTTTGTGCAACTCTGCCTCACTTAAATCTAATTAATACACAAATAGAAAGACATCACTCATACCATTTTACTGTTATTTCTCAAAGTCCTGTGATGACAGACAAGTGACAAAGCAGCAGGTCTGGATACACTGGGAGCTGTAGTCACAACCCTGCACACAGGTGGCCCAGGACATAGGATCATTTCTCATTAGAAGCAGCAGTAGAACTCAGCAGTCCCCTGGGTGTCTGAGCAGCCTATTAAGGATCACATTGCTCACCTCCTGGTGTGAGGAAGGGGGCTAGGAAGGTGTCCTAAAAATTGCCTGCTTACCTAACCCTGGCCTGATTACTGTGACAGGTGGGGAATCCCACTCTGAAGTTGAAACACAAAGAAATGTACAAAATTTACAAAAACACCTGCAAAGATGATTCCACTCACCACTGGCACATGGAATGTGCGCACACTTACAGGCAACAACTGCTCCTGTTGCAAGAAAACTCAACAGATATCACATCCAAATAGCATCCCTGAATGAAACAAGGCTGGCAAATGAAAGTTGGAGCTGGATACACATTTTTCTGGAGTGGCCAAAGTGAAGGGGAGTGCTGTGAAGCTGGTGTATGTTTTGAGATCAAAACTAATCCAGTCAGCTAGCTGGTATGCCTGCCAAAAGGAGTGAATGACAGGCTCATGAAAATGCGATTGCCACTTGCAGGAAAATGCCATGCCACCATCATCAGTGCTTATTCTCCCACCATGATGAACCCTAATGAGGTCAGGGAAAAATTTTATGAAGACCTGAGACACTTATCATCAATGTGCCAAAAGAAGACAAGCTTATAATTCTGGGTCATGATCCTAGAGATGCACTGAACACTTTCATGGTGTTCTCAACAGACCATCACCAATCAATGCTGAGGCCATTGCCCATTTTCCTCAGGTTGAAGTCAATCCTCCTTAGCTGAACTTCCACCTGAAGAAGAGGTTCTGAGTGTCAGTAGGCTCCTTTCATGTGGCAAAGCACCTGATAATGATTCTATTCCAGCTGAGATTTAGAAGACAGGGGGACCATTACTAATACAAAAGCTGACTGAAATGTTCCAGGTTATATGGCAAGAGGAGGTTATCGCCCAGCAGTTCAAGGACGCTTCCATTGTCCATCTCTGTAAGGGTAAAGGGAATAGGTTGTCCTGTGACAATCATAGGGAGATCTCTCTCTTAGTCATTGCTGCAAGATTATTGCTAGAGTCTTCCATAATAGGCTAATTCTTCACCTGGAAGATGGTCATCTACCTGAGAGTCAGTGTGGCTTCAGAAAGGGCTGAGGAACAAAGTTGATATGTTTGCTGCCTGATGACTCCAGGAGTAGAACAGAGATCTGTGCATATCTGTAAATAAGACCAAGGCCCTTGACCCTGTTAGTCATGAGGGTTTATGGAAAATTATGTCAAAATTTGGTTGCTCAGAGAAGTTCAATAGCATTGTTTGTCAATTTTATGATGGCATGTTTTCCCGGGTTCTGGATAGTGGACAATGCTCTTGTGCCTTCCTAGTCACCAATAAAGTAAAACAGGGCTGTGTTTCATACTTTTCATACTTTTTAGCATAATGTTCTCAACCATATTATCAAATGCTTTCAATGAGGATAAACACGGCATCAAGGTCAACTACCATACTGATGGTAAGTTCTTCAATCTGAAAAGGTTACAAGCCAAGACCAAAGAGGAGGGAGCGTTGGTGCATGATTTTCAGTTTCCAGATGATGTGCACTCAGTGCAACCTCTGAAGCTGAGATGCAACAAAGTATGGATCAATTCTCTGCTATCTTTGCTAATTTTGGCCAAATAATTAACACCAAGAAAACATAGGTGTTCCATCAGCCACCATCACACCATCCATATGTGGAACCATCAATTGCAACAAATGGAGAAAATTTGAATGCTGTGGAAAATAAGTTCACTTACCTTGATAGTGTACTTTTCAGGGATGTACACATTGACAATGAGGTTGATGCACACATTGCCAGAGCTAGCTCAGTGTGTTTGGGAGGCTCTGAAGAAAAGGTTGGGAGAGAAGAGGTATTAGACTGGCTACCAAACTGAAGGTCTACAGAGCTGTTGTGCTGACCTCATTGTTGTGTGCCTGTAAAACCTGGACAGTCTAACAGTGCCATGCCAGGAAACTGAATCGCTTTCGCTTGAATTGTCTTAGGAATATTCTGAGGATCACCTGGCATGATAAGGTTCCAGACACTGAAGTCCTTGCTCTAGCTGAACTGCCAAGTATTCAAACTATGCTTCAGAGAGGGCAACTCTGATGGGCTGGCCATGTTGTTCGAATGCAAAATGTACACTTGTCAAAAAGACTATTTTATGGAGAACTTGCATGGGGCAGGCAATCACATGGTGGCCAAAAGAAACCATACAAGGACACTCTCAAGGTCTCGCTCAAGAACTTTGGCTTTGACTGTGCAACATGGGAGACACTGGCCCAAGACCACTCAGCATGATGTGCCCACATAAGGAAAGGTACTGTGTTCTTTGAGCAAAGCAGAATTGAGACAGTACAAAGTAAATGTAAGATGCGAAAATTTGGGCTATCCCCCCCAAATAGTCACACAGACACTATCTGTGCCCAACCTGTGGTAGAGTATTATGACCTCACATTGGTTTGATCAGCCACAGACACGCTGAAATTTCGTTTTACAATGATGATGTTGTTTTGGTCCTCTTTGAAGATGTAGGACAACAACCAACCATTCTTGGTTGGAGTCCTAGCTCCTTTGCCTTCTGAAATATCATATTCCAAGTCCACTGCTCCTTTAACCTGGAAAACACTGAACCTTGTGTGATCCAGATTATGGCTGTACAATATCTGAATTCTTACTTTCTGGGTGCTTGAAGTATTTTCTTTCACCTGGGGATTCTGGAATTTGGTTATAATATTTCTGATAGTTTTTGTTTGGGGATCTCTTTCAGGAGATGATTGGTGGATTCTTTCAATTTCTATTTTACCCTGTGAATCTAAGATTATGGGGCAGTTTACCCTTACAATTTCTTGAAATAATAATATCTAGGCTCTGTCTTTGGTCATGGGTTTCAGGTGATCCCATAATCCTTAAACTACCTCTCTTTGATCTATTTTCTAGGTCATTTGTTTTTCTGATGAAGTATTATACATTTTCTGCTATTTTTTAGTCTTTTGACTTTGTTTTACTTTTTCATGATATCTCATGAAATCATTAGCTTCCACTTGCCCAATTCTAACTTTTATGGAATGATTTTCTTTCTTTTTTTTGGAAGTTAGATTCTCCCTTTATTACCACCAACCAAGAGGAAATTCAATCATCAGATACCATATCTGTGGCATAGGACCTTCCTCTATATTCTCTGGCTTCTTGGTTAGCACCCTGTCCTGTCCAAGGAGTCCCACAAGCCATTAGACAAATAACATCCATGCAACTCAGTTTTATCCCATTGGGAAGGACTGACTGATCATATTCATTAGGGAAACCACCTTAATTCTCAGGGCCTTAGTTTCCTCATTTAAAAAAAAGAGTTTGAATTAGATGAGTGGACTCCAAACTTTTTTGACACATGCTCCTACAAATAAGAAAATAGTTGACTTTGTAACCCTGATGTGTATTTTTATTTATAAATTATATATACATTTTAAAGTACCCTGTCTGTTTAAGGTCATTTTCTTTTATTATTATTATTATTTATTTTTAACACAGTTTATGAATGATAAAGCAATTCAAGCTTTTGGTCAGGTGATACTTCTTTTTAAAGCATTTACAATATGGACCACAAAAGAATTTTTTTTAAACATTAACCAACTGAGACACAAATAATATTTATGTTGCTAACTTCCCATCTCTTGACCTAATTGTTTCCACATTATTACTTAGAATTAAAGGACCCTAACTTATTGTTGTTGGTCTAAAGTCCTATGCCTAATAGCTTAATTTTAGACTTAACCTTGGATGTTCCCCTACCCATAATCTATAATTGAATAGATCTGGTATTAAGCTTACGAACCTTTTGACTATAGGAAATTGCCACCAACAGTAAGGATATTGCAGGGATACAATATCTCCCCAACTTCATGTCAGCTCCAGGCAGGATTAGATTATCCACTTCCATTCAGTCAGGCTTAAAGTCTGCCAGGTGTCAGTGGGGAAATTGAGTCAGGAGAATCCCACCTCAGTCCATGCTGAACAGCTGCTCTCCCACCCTTTCCTTGAGATCACCTATGCAATTCATACCAGCATCTCATCAGTTTAGTGGCATCATGTATTGGAGGCTCAGATCGCCTTTCTTGCTACCCCTACCTGGAGTTAAACTCAGAAGAACAGTCACTTAATAGTCCCATAGCATCTAAAAATTGCAAGTTCCAATAACCAGGTTTCAAATATGATTATAGTTTCTCTTTGGCTAAGGAATATCTTTTGAGGCAAGTCTTAAGTGGCTTACATGCCTTTCTATACATGTTCTAGTTCCTGATTAAATGGCAATCATAAAATCAAATTTACCATTAAAACCTTGACTTTTCTATCAATGCCAAATTTTACCTGAGGTTACCTTCCTCTAGGAAACTTAGACTGAAATTCTTTTCTCCAAACTAAAAATGCTATTGATTTATTCTCAGTAATTAATTCAATCTATTCTTTTAATACTAATTGCTTTTACCTCACTTTGCAACATGTCCAATTTTTCTCCCCATCACTCCCCTCCCCCTCTTCCTAATACCTTGCATTCTGATTACTCCTTTCCTCAATGTACCCTCCCCTCCATCACACCCCACCCCTTTCCTATCCCCATCTTCTCTCTTTTCTTTCAGGGTAAGATAAATTTCCATACCCCTATCCCTGTAGTTCTTATTTACCAATTATATGCAATAAAAATTTTCACCATTCATTTCTAATACTTTGAATTCCAACTTCTCTCCCTGCCCCCTCCCTCCCCAGTCCTACTGAGAAGGCAAGCAATTCAATACAGACTAAATATGTGTTTTTTTGCAAAAGACTTTCATAGTAATCATGTTGTGCAACACTAATTATATTGCCCTCTGACCTACCCTATCCCCTCTTATTTTCCCCCCTACAATTGACCTTGTCCCTTCTTGAAAGTGTTTATTTCTAGTGACTCCCTTCTCCCATTTGCCCTCCCTTCTAACATTCCCCTCACTCCACTTGTCACCTCCTCTCCTACTTTCCTGTGGTACATATAAATTTTCATATCAAATTTAGTGAGCATGTTATTCCCTCCTTCAGCCAAATGTGGGGAGAGTAGCTTTATTTTTCCTCTGCTCCCCTTCTCCCTTATCTCCTCCATTGAATAAGATTTTTCTTATCTCTTTTATGAGTTATAGCCTGCCCCATTCCATTACTCCCTTTCTCTTCCCAAAATTTTCCTCCTTAACCCTTTAATTTTTATTTTATTTTATTTTGTTATTTTGTGTGTGGATATCATCTCTTCTGATATAACACACCCTGTACTCTCTATCTATCTATGTGTATGTGTGTGTGTATGTACAATCTCTCCAACTACCCACATACTGAGAAAAGATTCAAGAGTTAGAAATATTTTCTTTCCATGTAATAATGTAAACAGTTCAGCTTTAGAGAGTCTTTTATGATTTTTCTTTTCTGTTTACCTTTTCATACTTCTCTTGATTGTTGTCTTGGAAAGTCAAATTTTTAAATACAGATTTGGTCTTTTCCTCAACATGAAATCTTGAAATTTGATTATATCACTGAATGACCATTTTTTCCCTTAAAGTATTATATTCAGATTTTCTAGGTAGGTTATTCTTGGCTTCAATTCCAGTTCCTTTGACTTCTGAAATATCCCACTCCAAGCCCTTTGATCCCTTAATGTTGAAGCTGCCAGATCCTGTGTTATTCTGATTGCATTTTCACTGTACTTTGTTTCTTTCTAGCTGCTTGCAGTATTTTCTCTTTGATCTGGGAACTCTCAAATTTGGCCACAATATTCCTAGGAGTTTTTGTGTTCAGGTTTCTTTCAGGAAGTGATGGATGAATTCTTTCAATATTCATTTTGCCCTCTGATTCTATAACATCAGGGCAGTTTTCCTTGATAATTTCATGGAAGGTAATGTTTAGGATCTTTTTTTGATCATGACTTTCAGTTAGTCCAATAATTTTAAAATTATTTCTCCTGGATCTATTTTCCAGGTCAGTTGTTTTTCCAATGAGTTGTTTCACATTATCTTCCATTTTTTCAAATTTTTGGTTTTGTTTACTAACTTCTTGGTTTAACTCATAGTCATTTGTTTCCCTGAACTCAATTCTCTGTTTCAACAAATTATTTTATTCAGTGAGCTTTTGAACCTTCTCTTCCATTTGGCCAATTTTGCTTTTTAAAACCTCTTTCTTGTTATTGGCTTTTTGGACCTCTTTTTCAATTGAGTTAGCCTCTTTTTAAAGCTGTTATATATATATATGCTGATAGCATTTTTTTTTTGGTTCTCCTTTAGTAAGCTGCTAACTTGTTTTTCTAAGGTCTTCTATTGCCTGAGCCCATCTTAAGTTCCCTTTGGAGGCAGAGGCCTTGACTTCCTCTGACAGTATGCCTTATTCTTCCTCATCAGAAAGTATGGGGGGAGACACCTGTTCCCCAAGAAAGTAGCTTTCTATGGTCTTATTTTTTTCCCTTTTTTGGGCATTTTCCCAGCCAGTTACTTGACTTCTGAGTTTTTTCTCCACAACCACCTCACCTCCAGTTCTGCCCAGCTGAGATTCAAATGCACTGCTCCCAAGCCTTAGTGGTTTTCAGAGGGGGTGGGGCTGCTATTCAGTGTGAGATTAAGATCAGCTGCTCAGGTGGGGGCAGGGCTGCCACATGGGGCTCTGTTCCCTCAGGGGGTTTACAAAGAGATCTTCAACAATGGATGTAGGCTACTGCCTTCTTTGGGAGCCCCTGTCCACTGCTGCCCCTACTGCTGCCTCCTGAGGGGACCTGAGTTATGGGGACACCCCGCTTCCCTCTCAGCCAGCTGAAAAGACCCTCTCACTGACCTTTGGACCCTGTGAGTTGAGGGATCTGTGCTGCCACTGGAGATTCTGTCCCTGAAGCCTGCTCAGATCTACTCCTCTCAGTGCCACGTGGCCAAGGCAGGGCTGGGCTCTGCTCTGGGTCCGGTGCATGACAGACCTTTCCTGTTGGTTTTTCAGGTCTCTCTGGAACAGAAATATCCTCCACTCCATTGTTCTGTGCCTTCTGCTGCTCTAGAATTTGTTGAGAGTTCTTCTTTACAGGTATTTTATGGGCTGTGGGGTAAGAGCTAAACATATGTGTATCTTTCTACTCTGCCATCTTGGCTCCTCCCTTGGAATTATTTTATTTAGTGAGATTCTGTACCTCTTTTTCCATTTGGCCAATTCTGGTTTTTTTTTTAAGGAATTCTTTTCTTCAGTGAATTTTTGTTAGGCTTCAGTTCAGTTAGAATGGAGCAGATGGAAGCTAACAACTTTAGGAAAAAATCAAAAAATTATAAAACAAAACCAGAAGAATGAAAAAAATAGATGACAATATGAAATATTTCACTGGAAAAACAACTGACCTGGGAAATAGATCCAGGAGAGACAATTTAAAAATTATTACCTGAAAGACATGATCAAAAAAAGAGCCTAGGCATCATCTTTCAAGAAATTATCAAGGAAAACTGCCTTGATATTCTAGAACCAGAGGGTAAAGTAGACATAGAAAGAATCCACAGATCACCTCCTGAAAGAGGTCCCCAAAGAATAACAACTAGGAATATTGTAGCCAAATTCCAGAATTCCTAGGTCAAGGAGAAAATATTGCAAGCAGTCAAAAAAAAACCAATCTGAGTATTGTGGAAACACTATCAGGATAACGTAAGATCTAGCAGCTTCTACATTAAGGGATAGAAGGGCTTGGAATATGATATTCCCAAGGTCAAAGGAGCTAGGATTAAAACCAAGAATCACCTACTCAGCAAAAGTCAGTGTAATACTTCAGGGGAAAAAATGGTCATTCAATGAAATAAAGGACTTTCAAGCATTCTTGATGAAAAGACCAGAGTTGAATAGAAAATTTGACTTTCAAATACAAGAATCAAAAGAAATATGAAAAGGTAAACAGAAATGAGACATCCTAAGGGACTTACTAAAGTTGAACTGTTTATATTCCTACATGGAAAAATAATATTTGTAACTCTTGAGACTTTTCTCAGTATTAGGGTAGTTGAATGGATCTTAAATATATATATATATATATGACATAGGGTGAGTTGAGTATGAAGGGATGATATCAAAAAAATAAAATTAAGGGATGAGAGAGGAATATATTGGGAGAAGAAGAAAGATAAAAGTAGAATGGCATAAATTATCTCTCACATAAAAGAGACAAGAAAAAGGTTTTTTCAATGAAGGAAAAGAGTGGGGAGGTGAGAGGGAAAGAATGAACCTTACCCTCATCTGATTTGGCTTATGGAGGGTATAACATGCACACTCAATTTGGTATGACATTCTAGCTTACCTTACAGAAAAGTAGGGGGGAAGAGAATAACAGGGGAGCTGTGGGGGAATGATAGAAGGGAGGACAAATGGGAGGAGGGGGTAATTAGAAGTAAATACTTTTGAGGAAGAACAGGGTCAAAAGAGAAAATACAATAAATGGGGGCAGGATAAGATGGAGGAAAATGTAGTTAGTCTTTCACAACATGACTGTTGTGTGAGTGTTTCATATGACTACACATGCATAACCTACATCAAATTGCTTGCCTTCTCAGTGGGTATGGGGAGGTAGGGAGGAAGAGAGATAACGTGGAACTCAAAGTTTTAAAAACGAATGTTGAAAATTGTTTTTACATGCAACTATGAAATAAGTCATACAGGCAATGGGGTATAGACTATCTTACCCTACAAGAAAAGGGAGGGCATGGGGATAAGAGAAGGAAGAGGGAGGGAAGAATGGGGGAAGGGGTAATCAGAATGCATGTTCTCTTGGGGTGGGTGCAGAGGAGAGATGGGGAGAAAATTTGGAACTCAAAATCTTGTGGAAGTGAATGTTGAAAACTAAAAATAAATTTAATTTAAAAAAGGAACTCTTGTCATTTAGTCTGGAGAAGAGGAAGGTAAATGTTGACTTGATAAGTGGTCTGCAGGTCTACAAAAGATATAAAAAAGTCACCAGCTGCTCCTGAAGAGAACTTTTTTCTACTGCAGAGAACACTAGAGGAGACAGATTTATTCTGCAGCATGAGAAATTTAGGTGAGATATAAGCAACAATTTTTTCATCCTGTCAGCCATTGCTTTCTTCTCCCTCTGGAAAAAGTCCCTGCTGGTATTTAAAAGTAGGTTAGAAAGTAATCACTATTGGTAAAGATTAAATGTGAGGGCAGTCTGGACTTGATGACTATTAAAGGTCACTTCTGACCCTATCAGCATCATGGAATCATTGAGGCATTTCTGACTCCCTCCTCAATCAGGAAGTTGAAAACTGTGTGATTAAGGGCATTAGGAGAGATGGGCACAGGAGGAAGGAAGTCATGGGAAAGCTGACATCTCAGAATAACTTAATTTTTAAAATATTGTCAGTGTCACGTTTGGCTTAATTTTAATTTAAACTAGAAAGACTAGTTTAAAAAATGATATCAATGAGCAGAGGAAGAGGGAAGGACTAGTTTTCCAAATTCAATATTCTTTCTGTTTATTTTTATCAATGATTATAGTAAATCATATTTATGAAGTGCTTAAAGGTTTACAAAGTGCTTCATGTACATTTTATCATTTGAGACTCATAACCACCCTGTGAGGTAAGCACTCTGAATATTATGTCCCCATTTGCTGATAAGGAAACTGAGGCACAAAGAGACTTTGGCACTGTAGTCACTATTACTGCGGAGTTTTACAAAAAATGTTCATATGCCTATGACCTTTCCCATTCTACTGAAAGGTCTGTGATACTCCAGATAGGTTTAGTGAGCATTTGTATAACATTTTAAGGCTGACAAAGCATTTTATATATGTTATCTCATTTGGTTCTTGTATCAACCTTGTGAGGTAGATTCTTATCCCCATGTTGTTGCTGTTCAGTTGTTTCTGTCGTGTCTGACTCTGCATGACCACATTTGGGATTTTCTTGACAAAAACACTGGAGTGATTTGTCATCTTCTTCTCTAGTTCATTTTACAGATGACAAAACTGAGGCAAACAGGGTTAAGTGACTTGCCCAGGGCCACACAGCTAGTAAATGTCTGAGATTGGGTTTGAATTCATGTCTTCTTGTCTCCACTCTACCTAGGGTTCTATCCACTGCACCACGTAGCTGCTGTTACAGATGAGGAAACTGTGGTGGAAAGATGCTAAGTGACTTGTCCAGTATCACATAACTCGTGAGTGTCTAGTCATGATTTGAACTTGGTTCTTCCTGACTGAGTCTGATACTGTGCCACTTAGCTTCCTAGGAAACATAATGGCCTCCCCATTGCTTTCATCCTATAGTTTACTCACCCTCTACAATTCATACTGTAGCATGACAATTGAAAACTTCCACAATAATAGGTGTATCCTCCCTTTTCATCCACATTTCCCATTAGATGGCTCCATGAACTCATAAGTTCTAAGTAGTGATTATGTTCCCTCCAAACATTTCTCTTCTAAGCTTCTGATGACCTCATTTCCCCAACATGGAGCGCCATCCTGTCACCATTCTATGAGCTTCTCATTCTTCTCTATCTAGATAACATGGTCTGTAGCACTCATTTAGTCTGTATGTTATGAAAGTGTATTGCTAATTATTTTTGTATATTTTAAATTGCTAGTTTTTAATGTATGTTTTATGGTACCCAATGAGATTACAAATCTTTGAGGGCTGGGGCCATTCATTACATTACTCATATTTTACTCTTGATTTTACAAAAGAGTCACTGGTCTCACAGGCCTTTCACAGTGAATTGGACTTTTGGGGTTAGGGTGGAGGGTTCAGACTTGAAATTTCATTTTGTATAAGGAACTCTTGGTGAGAAAATACTCTGTACCAATTCAGAGCTGCAACTATGACTCACAGATTATAACCTTAGAGAGTTTTCTGGGGCAACTTATGCAGTTAGCAAGTGTCTGAGCCTGGATTTGAACACAGCTCTTCCTGACTCCAAGGCTGATTTCCTTTCCACTGCGCTTCACTGCTTGTCACCTTGTGCATAGCAGGTGGTAAATAGACAATGGCTGATTGGTTAATTAACTCTCCTAGAGAAAAAAAAAAGAAAGTCAGAATCTCTGAATTGGAAGAGACTTCAAAGGATGTGTAGGTCAAATTCTAACAGATGAATATCCCCTCAGCAATAGTGCTTCTCCAGCCTTCATTGGAAGACAACTACTGAGGTTATGACAGCCAGATGGTTAAAATGGACCTGGAGTCAGGAAGATCTGAGTTCATATCCAACCTCAGACACTTACTAGCTGTGTGATCCTGGCCACATCATGTAAACCCTATTTGTCTCGGTTCCTCATTAGCAATATGGGGACACGCTAGAGAAGGCAATGACAAACCAAACTCAGAAAAGCAGAAGTTGTCTGGTCAGACTCACCAAGAACATTAGTACCACCAGGCCATTCAGTACCATGAACACTAGAAATTATCCCTCTCACACCGCTTTGAATTTGGATTTGGCATTCCGGTTCATTCATTCATTTTCTGTGACCTTAATGAGGTTCTTTCTCCAGGCTGGTTGGTTGCATTGATGTGCTGGCCTTACAGTGATCAATTTTGCTGTTTTAGAAAATGTGGGCAGATACGCGGTTGTTTTTCTTGTAGGTTCATGGCTAATCAGTAAACCACAGTACTTCCTGTTATTCCTTAGTACTGGCTGTGTTCCTCCATTCTGGTCCATTTTTCTGAAAGGGAAGCCTGTCAGACCAGATATCACTATATAAATAACTATACCAATGCTGGTTTTTATGGCGTTTTTAAAAAATTCCATTTCACATACAACTTCAAGTGTCTTTCTATTTGAATGTGCATATATGTGCCCATGTGCACATGCATACAAAGGTAATATTTGAAAAAGTAAGGTTACTGGAAATTACATTCTGTGTGTGAATGTGCATTACTGAATAGAATGTGTCTTCATGACCAGTGACTCCAAATCATGCGCATGTGGTACCCATTCTTTGAAGATGGTGAATGAAGCTACCATTTGAGCATCGGTCTCTTCACAGCTGGCTATTTGTACTATTTAATTCAGTCCCATGAGTCACAGTGATCCAAAAGAACAAGTTAGGATGAACTAAGAAAAGTTTAAGGAGCTTTTAAATCTCCTCTCTAAATGGAGCAAGTAGTGCTTCACTGAAATACCTTACTTCACAGAATGTTTGGGTATTTGGTGGTATGGTTCATGGAAATTTTTTCATTAGCTCAGTGTTAAACAAGAAATTTTTTTGTTTCAAATGCCTTTGAAACATTTCAAACATGACAGAGCCCCAAGATTTAGGGAGAATGTTTTGTCATCAATTGAGGATGACTGATTGCTTCCGGGGAGAATAACAATAGGGGCTGGTGAGGGACAGTGCTGGAAGTGTAGCCTCTGAGAGTTATGTCTAAACTACTATCCTTGGTCCCCTAAATGTTGAGTATGAGAGTGGGTTGAATAAGCGACCCCAAATGGGGATCAACACAGGAATAGGGAGATGACTGTCATTCTCTTTCTCCCTGGAGTTCTGGGTGCCAAAGTTTAGAGAGGACATTGCTAAGTAATGGGAGGATGGCCACCAAGATGTTGATTCCATACCATAGGGAGAATGTTTGCAAAAACTGGGGTAGTTAGCTTAGAGAAGATGACTCAAAGCCCATCTAAATACCTGAAAGACTGGCCATCAGAAGAAAAATTAAATTTGTTCTGTTTGGCCCCAGAGGATAGGACTAGGAGCAATGGGCAGAAGATGCAAACTGGAGCATCCAGGCTTGATATAAGAAAAACTTCCTGTGAATCAGAGCTGTCTCAAAGTGAATTGAGCTGACTTGAGATGAAGGAAGTTCTCCATCACTGGAGGTCTTCAAGGAGAAGCTAGATGACGACTTACTGGCCATTTTATGAGAGAGATTATTTCCTTTTCAAGTAGGAGTTGAACTAAATGGCTCTAAAACTTCTATAATTCTGAGTTCCGTGATGTCTGAATTCCATTGACATAATCATATTTCTACAGCTTTGAAATCTGACTACCACCTTTATCTATCATAACTATATATAAATCTACATAATACATACATTATACTATACTATATGTAAATGGTAAATGATGGTATATGTATTTTATATATATATATGCACATACATGTGTGTATACACACATATATAGTAATCAATATATACATTGTGTGCATATAGCATACATGATATATACAGTAATATATAGTATTTTTATATAGTAGCATATATAAGTATATGTGTATATATAGTAACATATATATTAAATATCAACCCCCACACATACATGTAAAGTTATCTTTTTCATGGTCTTATTTTTTCCATATTAATAAAGTCTAAAAATGCTTCCAACATTTCAGATGCCTTGTGAATTGATACCTCAGTGTTCATACAATTATGTCATTATGATAGAAGGAAAACTTTTTCAAAACTAAACAATGGTTGACTTATCACACTTTTTCTTTCCTGGAATTAATTCTTTAAGGCCAGTATATTTTTTTAATGTAGTGGCTTTCTTTTTGTCTTTGCTGTACTATTTACAAGTAAAGAAACAATACTTGTAATACCCAACTGTCTTCATGACTATGGGCTGGCTTTTCCACATGCCTGGCATTCATTCCCTCTACCCACACTTCATGGAGTTCCTCTCTTTCTTTAAGATATAGATCAAGTGCATTCTACATGTATGGCCTTTCCTGATCTCAGCTGCTAGTGGCCTTTCTCCAAAACTACCTTATATTTAACCATTTTGTGCCTACTCAATTTATACTTATTCTGTAGATATATACTTATTGATTTCCTCATTAGAGTACAAATTCCTTGTGTAGAAGGATTCTTTCATTCTTTGTATTTGCATCTCTAGCACCCAATACAATGCTTGGCACATGGTCTTTAGCAAATTCTTATTGATTAATGGATTTATTAATATTATTGAATTGATAGATATTCCAAGAATGCTTTTCACACTTAGTGCTTCTCAAGTGAAGTTTTACATTTTGAACATTTGAAGTTTTGGTTTTTTTTTTTTAATAAATTTGTATCCCTGAAGCTTACCACAACTCCTGGCACATGGTAAGAACTTATTAACTATTTATTGATTGAACACATTTTTGTGTTGTCTTGAAGGAGACTACAACCCTCATTCTAGAAACTAAAAGCTCATTCTGATTTTCACATAAGTTAAAAGAATAAACATGAATGTCACTCAGTAAGAGTGAGTGATAGAGAAACTATGTTTGCATCTTTGAATTTAGCATCATACAGTTCACTCAGGTCCCCAAGAAATTCCCATGTGACTAAATGTGTATTGAATATTGCATCACTTTCAGATTTAATATTACATGATTTCATATTTATTTTGGAGAAACTAATTGTTAAAATAGGACCTAGTTAATATTCAGACCAGAGTTGGGAAATAGGAATCCCAAAGTTAGGTGTACTATGAAACAGATTAAGTAACTGAGATGTAGACTGTGGTTTGGAAAAACCAACTAGTGGGGCTGTCTTCTTTGGGGTCTTTGCTCCCATATGGAATTCAACCATTAATTCTCAGATTTCAGGGGGTAATCGCCAAATCAAGAACAACCATTAGTTTTTTGCAAGTTTTAGAGACCAAAGCAGGACTTACATTTGTGCTTAGTCTTGGCAAAGAGACTGAGTAGAGGAATCTGGGTCACAGGCCAAGCATACTCTGAAATGAGACCCATGAATGAAATGCCAACCCAAAACAACATGTACTTACTCATTGTGCAATGCAGCACCATTTAAAATTAGTGCTGAAAGTGATGATTTCCCCCCCTGCCCAACATTTAACAGATGGAAAGCTCATTCTCATGTGAGATTTGAGCAATATTTTACTTTCTGAAAAAGGGGTTGCCTTTAGTTTAAGAGTCCTCCCATACTGTGGCCTTCAAGTATGGTTTCTTAATGTGATTGGGACACTGTTGGTCAGACATAGGATGTGTGGGCACCAGCTATGGGGCAACTATGGGGTCTGAAATGCAGGGAGATCTAAATTAATCTCTAACTGTTGTATGAACCAAGTGGTTTCATTGCAAAATACAGTTGGTTTCCCTTCCTCTCTTTTCAGAATACAGTGCCCTAAACAATGAAACTTTTTAAGCATTTTATGAGGGTGAATGTGAATAATTTTCAAAACTAGAATCATTTTATGACCTTGGATTGTTCACATTAAAAATACTCCTTTAAATATCTCAAAAAGATTCATGATTTTATCCATGTAGATTCTACTTCATCAGAACTTTTCTTTTTTTTTATTATTTAACTTTTTACATTCATTTTCACAAAATTTTAGGTTCCAAATTTTCTCCCCTTTTATCCCCTCCCCCCACCCCAATACCCCAAGCATCTAATTTTCCCTATCTCCAATCTGCCCTCTCTTCTGTCATCCCTCCCTTCTCTTGTCTCTATTTTCTTTTTTCTCCTGTAGGGCCAGATGACTTTCTATTCCTCATTAACTGTATGTCTTCTTTCCTAGTAGCAACAACAATACTAAACAGTTGTTCCTAAAACTTTGAGTTCCAAATTCTCCCCATCCCTCCCTCTCCACCCATTCCCTTTGGGAAGGGAGGCAATTCAATATAGCCCTATCTGTGTAGTTTTGCAAATGACTTCCATGATAGTCGTGTTGTGTAAGACTAACTGGATTACCGTCCCTCCTAACCTGCCCCTCATTGTTTCTCTTCTGTCTTTTGATCCTGTCCCTCCCCAAGAGTGTTGACTTCAAATTGCTCCCTCCTCCCTTTGCCCTCCCTTCCATCATCCCCCCCCCTTGCTTATCTCCTTCTCCCCCACTTTCCTATACTGTAAGATAGGTTTTCATACCAAAATGAGTGTGCATTTTATTCCTTCCTTTAGTCAAATGTCATGAGGGTAAACTTCTTGTTTTTTGCTTTTTTTTTTCTCAGCTCTCCTCTTTTTCCCTCCACTAAAAAGTCTCCTACTTGCCTCTTAAATGACATATAATTACCCCATTCCGTTTCACCCTCTCCTCCCACTACATTTCTCTCTCACCATTTACCTTAATTTCTTTTAAGATATGGTCCCATCCTATTCAATTCAATCTGTGCTCTCTGTCTCTGTATGTGCATGCATGTATGTATGTGTGTGTGCGTGCATGCGTGTACATGTGTGTGTATGGACCCACCAACTACCCAGATACTGAAAAGTTTTAAGAGTTACAAATATTGTCTTTCCATGTAGGAATATAAACAGTTCACTTCTGGTAAGTCCCTTAAGACTTCTCTTTGCTGTTTACTTTTTCATGCTTCTTCTCATTCTTGTGTTTGAAAGTCAAATTTTCTTTTCAGCTCTGGTCTTTTCATCAAGAATGCTTGAAAGTCCTCTGTTTCATTGAAAGACCATATTTTCCCCTGAAGTATTATACTCAGTTTTGCTGGGTAGGTGATTCTTGGTTTGAGTCCTAGTTCCTTTGACTTCTGGAATATCCTATTCCATGCCCTTCCATCCCTTAATGTAGAAGCTGCTAGATCTTGAGCTATCCTGATTTTATTTCCACAATACTGGAATTGTTTCTTTCTAGCTGCTTGTAAGATTTTTCTCCTTGACCTGGGAGTTCTGGAATTTGGCCACAATGTTCCTAGGAGTTTCTCTTTTTGGATCTCTTTCAGGTGGTGATCGATGGATTCTTTCAAAACTTATTTTGCCCTCTGGTTGTAGAATATCAGGGCAGTTTTCCTTGATAATTTCATGGAAGATGATATCTAGGCTCTTTTTTTGGTCATGACTTTCAGGTAGTCCCATAATTTTTAAATTGTCTCTCCTGGATCTATTTTCCAGGTCAGTTGTTTTTCCCATGAGATATTTCACATTCTCTTCCATTTTTTCATTCTTTTGGTTTTGTTTGGTGATTTCTTGGTTTCTCAGAAAGTCATTAGCCTCCATCTGTTCCATTCTAATTTTGAGAGAACTATTCTCTTCAGTGAGCTTTTGAACCTCTTTTTCCATTTGGCTCATTCTGCTTTTGAAAGCATTCTTCTCCTCATTGGCTTTTTGAACCTCCTTTGCCAATTGAGTGAGCCTATTTTTCAAGGTGTTATTTTCTTCAGCCTTTTTTTGGGTCTCCTTTACCAAGGTATTGACCCGTTTTTCATACTTTTCTTGCATCTCTCTCATTTCTCTTCCCAGTTTTTCCTCCACCTGTCTAACTTGCTTTTCAAAATCCTTTTTGAGCTCTTCCAAGGCCTGAGCCCACCCGACATCCCCCTGGGATGTCTGGGGTACCGAGGCCCTGTCCTCCATGTCTTTCCCTGATGGCAAGAATATGTCCTCGTCGTCGTCAGATCTGAAAGTCGGGATCATTTGGATCTGTTCGAAAAAACTCTCTATAGTCTTATTTTTCTTCCCTTTTCTAGGCATTTTCCCAGCCAGTTACTTGACTTCTGAGATTCCTGTCCACCCCCGCCTAGATCCGCCCAGCTAGTGCTTGCGGTCTGAGATTCAAATGGGCTTTCTGGGCCACACGGCTGCTAATCAATGTGAGCTTAAGTTCTGGTGCTGGGGTGGGGGCAGGGCCTCCTCCCAGGCTCAGCTCCCTCAGGGGCTTTATGCAGAGACCTTCAGTAATGGAGCGGGGTGGGGCAGGGCCGTCTCCCAGGCTCAGCTCCCTCAGGGGGTTTATGCAGAGACTTTCAGTAATGAAGATCCTGCCTGCTGCTGGGGGAGTCCCGGGTCGCCACCGCTGCTGCTACCTCTGCCACCGCCCCCGCCTCTGCCTCCGCCGCTTCCTGTCCCCACCTCTGCCACCTCGGCTTCCTCCCAAGGGGGCCCGTGTCACGGAGACATCCCGCTGCTCCCCTCTTGGCCAGCCAGCCGTCTCTCTCACTGACCTGTAGCTTCTGTGGGCGGAGTGACCTTCCCAGCCGCTGGAGCTTCCGTCCCTGAAGCCTGCTTGGATCAGCTTCTCTGGGGCCGTGGCCAGGGCAGCGCTGGGGTGGGGTCCGCTTTCCGGGGCGCAAGGGACCCTGGGGATGGCTCTCCAGGGCTCTCTGTAATGGAAATCTCTTCCACTCTGTTTCTGCACACCTTGCAGTGATCCAGAACTTATGGGGATCTCTTTTTACATTAAATCTATGGGCTGTTGGTTTGGAGCTCGTAAATGTGCATCTTTCAACTCCGCCATCTTGACTCCGCCCACCCTTTTCTTTGTTTTAAAAGATACCCTAGATTCCTTCAAAATTCAGCTATTTCCCACATGAGACTTGTACTGATTCCTTTAGATTTTAGTGCTTTCTCCTCAAAATTATTTTGTATTTCTTTTAATAGCAACTAACTCCTAAGGTTGCTGTGATGACTAAATGGGATAATCTTTGCACGTTGCTCAGCACAGTGCCTACCACATAGCAAGTACTTAATAAATACTTGTTCTCCTTCCCCTTTATGTGTATTTTCTATATACTTCTATATGTTGCTGTTTTCTCTTCTGGTTGGAGGCAAAAAGTTCCTTGAGAACAGGGACTATCTCATTTTTGTTTTTATATCCAGTGTTTGGCACATAGTAGGAGTTTAATAAGTTCTTATTGATTGATTGATTAATTAGGCATTTCCATGGCCAAAAAAATATGCCATTTGGTTGGACTCTTTCCACTGATGAAATACTTTGGGCTTAGCAAGGTTGGACCTTCAATTATAGGTACAGAGACCAACATTAGGCATATACTTCAATTCTTTCCTGTCTCATTGAACCCGTCAGAGATTTCATTTCACCGACCCTCAAGAACCTAGGGTAATTAATCTTCACATCAAAGTGAGTGATTAGAGGAATATTTAGAAGGAGAAATAAAAATAGTAATCATACTATAGCAATAATGACAATCACAATTCTTATAAAAGATTAGAATCACATAATAAGGCTGTCATAAGGATAGGGATATTTAAAAAGTGATAATATTATCTTTTCTTTTATAGCAGTAGTTAGCTTTTGTACAATAATTTAAGGTTTTTAAAATACTTTGTGTAGATTATACACATGATCCTCAAAACAACCTTGGAAGGGGCCATAGTTATCCACATTTTACAAATAAGGCTAAAATTAAGTGGTTAAGACTTGTTAAGTGACTTGCCTAGAATCGTACAGCAAGGAAGTGTTTGAGACAGGATTCGAATGTAGAGCTTTCTGAGTTCAAATCTAGCATTCTCTCTACTATGACACTTAGTTGGTTTTTTTTTTTAAAGATGAGAACAAAGATTTAGGAACGAATGTTGAGAATTGTTTTTGTATGCAACTGAGAAATAAGAAATACAGGTAATGGGGTATAGAAATCTATCTTGCCCTACAAGAAAAGAGAAAAGATGGGGATAAGGGAAGGGGAGGAGTGTGACAGAAGGGAGGGCAGATTAGGGGAAGGGGTAATCAGAATGTATGGTGTCTTGGGGTAGGGGAAGGGGAAAGATGGGGAGAAAATCGTGTGGAACTCAAAATCTTGTGGAAATGAATGTTGATAACTAAAAATAAATAAATTTTTTTAAAAAAGATGAGAATGTGATAAGCATGATAGCCCATGTGTACACATTGCCTTCAAATTTATAAAACATTATTTTGGTAATCAAGTAACAAGTATTTATTAAGCACCAGCTGTATGCCAGGCACTGTGCTGAATTGAATAATAGGAGGTAGTGCTTCTATTTTATACATGGAGAAACAGAGATTCACTGAAATTAAGTGACTTGCTCAAGATCACACATCTAGATACAGGTGGATCCAGGACTCAAACCCAAGTCTTCCAACTCAGTGTTCTTTCTACTACTATTCAGTCCCTTATCAGTGTAGATGCAACCTGCCAAGACAAAGAAGGTTATTGACTAGAACACTGACATGAAAAGATATTATTGAAGTGAAGGTTTACTATGAGCTGAATTCCATCTCCTTCATTTGGATAGTTGTTAAGGCTACTATTTTGTGCAAAGTATATTGATCTTAAAGTTTACATTTAGACTAGGGAGTAGTTAGTTACATTTAGACTAGGTAGGGACATAGGCACATCCTATGGATACCTGTGTTATCGCTGTTCATTTCCTTTTCCTCCAGGTATGCCACTATGAATGAGAATATACCATTCAATAAGTAAATGCAGGTATAATTTGGGGAAGGAGACAGCATGAACATGTAAAGGTCTAGGCTTAAGGTATGGCACCTGAAGTGAGCCTTGAAGGAACACAAGAATCCTAAGACATGAAGGTGAGGTTGGAAAAAGTAGAGAGGTGGCATTCCAGCCAAGGAAAACTGCTGTGTAAAGAATAAGTGGTGACTTTGGAAGATTAAGTTCAGGGATCAGCAAGTAGGTCGACTTATCTAGAAAAATTTGAAGAGGAACACACGCTAAAGAATCTGTCCTACTCTGTCTGGTTCTGTAAATTACACTCATCCATATCTGCCTATCCCCTACCATTCTTATCTATGGTCTCCTTCATATCCCTCTCAGTAGGCTTAGGGCCATTGTCTCATTCTCTTGATATTAAGTCAGCACTGGAAGAGATTATAGGCTATCGTTTATCTCTCGGTTGTCCCACAGGATGAAATGGTTTCAGAGAAACTTGGGAAGAGTTTTGTGATCTGATGCAGACAGCATCTACAATAGCAATAATATGTTAAAGACAAATAATTTTGAAAGACTTAAGAACAATGCCAACCATGAACAGAAGCATACCATGCACCTCCTGATGGAGAGGTGATGGGTTCAGAATGCAGATAGATATCAATATCTATATCCATATATATATGTGTGTTTTTCAATAACGCTGATGCAGGAATTTTTTTTTTTGCTTGACTATGCATATTTGTTATAAGGATTTTTTTTCAAGAGGCATGGAGAGAGACGGAAAATAAGAAAATAGATTTTTTTATTAATATAAATTTATTTATTTGACTTGTTACATTCATTTTCACAAAATTTTGGGTTTCAAATTTTCTCCCCATTTATCCCCTCCCTCCACCCCAATACACCAAGAATTCTAATTTCCCCTATCACCAATCTGCCCTCTCTTCTATCATCCTTCCCTTCTCTTATCCCCATCTTCTCTTTTGTCCTGTAGGGCCTGATGTCTTTCTATTCCCCATTAACTTTATTTCTTATTTCCTAGTAGCAAGAACAATACTCAACAGTTATTCCTAGAACTTTGAGTTCAAAATTCTCCCCATCCCTCCCTCCCCACCCATTCCCTTTGGGAAGGCAGGCAATTCAATATAGGCCCTATCTGTGTAGTTTTGCAAATGACTTCGATAATAGTTGTGATGTGTAAGACTAACTGTATTTCCCTCCATCCTATCCTGCTCCCCATTGTTTCTATTCTGTCTTTTGATCCTGTCCCTCCCCAAGTATTGACTTCAAATTGCTTCCTCCTCCCATTGCCCTCCCTCCCATTGCCCTCCCTCCCATCATCCCCCCACCCTGCTTATCTCCTTCTCCGCCACTTTCCTGTATTGTAAGATAGGGTTTCATACCAAAATGAGTGTGCATTTTATTCCTTCCTTTAGTCAAATGTGATGAGGGTAAACTTCTTGTTTTTTTCTCAGCTCTCCTCTTTTTCCCTCCACTAAAAAGTCTCCTGCTTGCCTCTTGAATGAGAGATACTTTACCCCATTCCATTTTTCCCTCTCTCCTCCCACTACATTTCTCTCTCACCATTTACCTTAATTTCTTTTAAAATATGGTCCCATCCTATTCAGTTCACTCTGTGCTCTCTGTCTCTGTATGTGCGTGCATGTGTGTATGTGTGTACACATGTGTGTGTGTGTGTATGTGTGTGTGTGGCCCTATCAACTACCCAGATACTGAAATGTTTTAAGAGTTACAAATATTGTCTTTCCATGTAGGAATGTAAACAGTTCACTTTTGCTAAGTCCCTTATGACATTTCTTTGCTCTTTGCTTTTTCATGCTTCTTCTCATTCTTGTGTTTGAAGGTCAAATTTTCTTTTCAGCTCTGGTCTTTTCATCAAGAATGCTTGAAAGTCCTCTGTTTCATTGAAAGACCATATTTTCCCCTGAAGTATTATACTCAGTTTGGCTGGATAGGTGATTCTTGGTTTGAGTCCTAGTTCCTTTGACTTCTGGAATATCCTATTCCATGCCCTTCGATCCCTTAATGTAGAAGCTGCTAGGTCTTGTGTTATCCTGATTGTATTTCCACAATATTGGAATTGTTTCTTTCTAGCTGCTTGCAATATTTTCTCCTTGACCTGGGAATTCTGGAATTTGGCCACAATGTTCCTAGGAGTTTCTCTTTTTGGATCTCTTTCAGGCGGTGATCGATGGATTCCTTCAACACTTATTTTGCCCTCTGGTTCTAGAATCTCAGGGCAGTTTTCCTTGATAATTTCATGAAAGATGATGTCTAGGCTCTTTTTTTGATCATGGCTTTCAGGTAGTCCCATAATTTTTAAATTGTCTCTCCTGGATCTATTTTCCAGGTCAGTTGCTTTTCCAATGAGATATTTCACATTCTCTTCCATTTTTTCATTCTTTTGGTTTTGTTTTATGATTTCTTGGTTTCTCAGGAAGTCATTAGCCTCCATCTGTTCCATTCTAATTTCTAAAGAACTATTTTCTTCAGTGAGCTTTTGAACCTCTTTTTCCATTTGGCTAATTCTGCTTTTGAAAGCATTCTTCTCCTCATTGGCTTTTTGAACCTCTTTTGCCAATTGAGTGAGCCTATTTTTCAAGGTGTTATTTTCTTCAGCATTTCTTTGGTTCTCCTTTAGCAGGGTATTGACCTGTTTTTCATGCTTTTCTTGCATCTCTCTCATTTTTCTTCCCAGTTTTTCCTCTACCTGTCTAACTTGATTTTCAAAATCCTTTCTGAGCTCTTCCATGGCCTAAGCCCATTGGATATCTATTTCAGATGTTTGGGGTACAGAGGCCTTGACTTCTATGTCTTTCCCTGATGGTAAGCATTGTGTTTCCTCATCAGAAAGGAAAGGAGGAAACATCATCTGTTCCCCAAGAAAGTAGCTTTCTATGGTCTTATTTTTCTTCCCTTTTCTGGGCATTTTCCCAGCCAGTTACTTGACTTCTGAGATTCCTCTCCACCCCTGCCTAGATCTGCCCAGCTAGTGCTTGGGGTCTGAGATTCAAATGCTGCTCCGCAGCCTCAGGGCTTTCAGTGGTGGGTGTGGCTGCTATTCAATGTGAGCTTAAGTTCTGGTGCTTGGGTGGGGGCAGGGCCGCCTCCCAGGCTCTTTTCCCTCAGGGGGGTTTATCCGGAGACCTTTGGTAATGGAGTGGAGCCCCTGCCTGCTCCAGGAGCCCCTGGCCACCACTTCCTCCTGCTGCTGCCTCCCGAGGGGGCCTGAGTTCTGGAGACACCCCACTCCCCTCTCAGCTAGCCCAGAAGTCTCTCTCACTGACCTGTAGGGCCTGTGGGTGGAGGGACCTTTGCAGCTGCCAGAGATTCCGTCCCTGAAGCCTGCTCGGATCTGCTCCTCTTGGACCGTGCGGCCAGGGCAGGGGCTCTGCTCCATGTCAGGTGCACGACGGACCTTTGGGGTCGGTTTTTCAGGGCTCTCTGGAACGGAAATCTCCTCCACTGTGTTGCTGCACAGCTTGTACTGCTCCAGAATTTGTGGGGAGTTCTTTTTACAGAAAATTTATGGACTGTGGGTTCGGAGCTAGCATACGTGAGTCTTTCTACTCCTCCATCTTGGCTCCTCCCCCAAGAAAATAGATTTTTAAATGAAAAAGGAAAAAGAAATAAATTTTAAAGGTAGGTTGGAGTTAAAATGTGAATGGAGAGAGAGGGATGGATATTAATAGAGGTAGATTTGGTAACTAATTGAATCTGAATTACTGTAAAGATGTTGTTCCCATAAGAAATAGAGAATTATGGAGAAGAAACAGTTTTGGTGCTGATGTGCAACATAGTGGGCTTCATTTTAAACATGTTAAATTGGGATGTTTATGAGTTATAAGGCTGTAGCTCAGGGGGGAGATAGATTCATAGATTTTGTAGTCATATGCATTGTGGTGATATTTAAACCTAGGAAAGCTAATGAATTCACCGAGAAAGAGAGAGAGGGAATGGTGAGAGAAGAGGGCTGAGGACAGACTCCCTTGACAGAAACTCATGGGACAACAGTGTCGCAAAAGCTGAATGAGGAAAAAAATATTCAGGAGAAGAATGTGGTCAAAGGTACCAAAACTTTTAGAAAAGTTAAGAACAGTGAAAAATGAGAAAAAGACAGATTTGTTTTAAAAAAAGGAGTTTTTTTATTTGTAGTTCAGGAATAATGTTTCAGTTGTGTAGTAAGTTTAGAAGTCTGATAGCACATCAGTCTCTAGAACCTCTATAGTATTTCCCAACATATTCCATGCTGACCTTCTCCCAGCTTTGAATTGCTATTCTTGGCTCCTTTTAATAACTCCTGCCTAATCCTTTGGATTTGTTCACTGCAATGAACTTTTTTGCTTGACCCTTGCATACTATTCTGCTTTCATTTTGAATCACAGCCTGAGGCATCAATTTCCACCCTTCCCTTGCTCCATTTATTCATGCTTTCCATATCTGTCTACCTGTCCTTCCCTATTTTGTATCTAAATGTTGGATACTCATTTCCCCTGGTAGTGAGTTGATAATTATGGTTAGTAAGTAAGCATGATGGTGAAGGGAAAATACCTAGATCCTACCATGATTCAAAAGGATAAATACGATGCCATCTTAGATCAAACAAAAGCTTTAGTGGGATAAACAAGTCTAGAGGGTTAGATAGGAAATGGAGCCTACAGCAGTAGGTCCAAAGAAGGTGGGGTATTTCTTTATGGAGTAAGACAGGAAACACTATAATGTCATGTGGAGTGAGCAGCAAAAGATGTTAGTAAACTATATATTTCATGTAAAATCTATGTCTAAGATAGCATCCCTTTATGATGGCAGCTTACTAGCTATGCCACTTCTTTACCCAATAGTTTCTGCACTTCTGTGGACTGGGGACCATGTATATTCTTGTGTTGGGATTTTTCCTATCAAAATATTTACTATCTCTGTCCTCTTAGGGTAGCTGTTCTTAATCCAGAGTCTGAAAACTTACTGTTTTTTAAAGTGCTTTGCAAACTTATTTCTATTTTAAAAAATATTTTTATTTACCTCATTAAATATTTTCCAATTACATGGAAACATTTTTAACATTAATTTCTAAAAATTTTGAGTTCCAAACTCTATCCTTTCCTTTCGTTCCTCCGCTTGCCTTGAGAAGGCAGGTAATTGGATACCCATTACACATACAAAATCATGTAAAACGTATTTCCATATTAGTTATGTTACAAAAGAAAACAGACAAAAAAATCCAAGATAAATAAACATGTTTCAATCTGCATTCAGAGTTTATAGTTCTCTTTCTGGAGGGGGATAGCATTTTTCATCACAGGGCCTTTGGAATCGCACTGGCTCATTTTTTGATCCAAATAGCTAAGTCTTTCACAGCTGATTATCTTTACAATATTGCTGTTCCAGTGAATGATGTTCAGCTCATTTGCTTTGCACGAGTTCACGTAGATCTTCACAAGTTATTCTGAAACCATCTTGGTTATCATTTATTATAGCAAATTAGTATATCATCACAATGTAACACCGCTTGTTCAGCCATTCTCTAACTGATTTGACCTAACTTAGATTTTAGCAAAGCATTTTAAAAGTATTTCATCCTTTTCTTAAGGAAGGGGTGGAGATATATGAGCTAGATGATGTGCAATGATATGGATTCAGAACTGATTTGATGGCGCTGGTCTTTGAAAGAAAATAGTCATCAGTGTTTCTCAGTCAGTTTGGAAAGAGATCTCCAGTACTGTGCCCCTTGGGATTTATATTTGTCTTTGTGTTCTCATTCTTATTGATGATTGGATTAAAGGCAACTATGGTATTCCTACTCAGTTTGCAGGTGAAACAAAACTGACAGAATGAGGAAAAAATAATTTCTTGGAAGATTAGAATGTTGGTCCTAATCCCCAAAAAAAGAATTTCATTTTAACTGGGGTAAATATAAAATCTTAAACACTTTCAAAAATCAATTTCACACTGATTATCCTGGCCCCCCCCACTGCCTAAAAGCTTTCTGAGTTCTCTAATACATAGATATTTAGGCAGAATTTAAGGAAAACTTTTTGACAATTATTGTTGTCTCAGAGTGAAGTAGAACCCTTTACAAGGTGGTCAGTTGGACAGAATCATTTCTTCAAGTGAGATGGTAGCATATTTTGCTACTTAATGACACCCTTGCAATTTTTAAACCACCACAACAAATGGCCGGCAAGTGTAGTTACTGTAATATCATTCGCATTTGGAAAATTCACAAACAAAAGTTTGACAAATTATAGAAAAAGGTCAATACTTTCCCATTGCTAAAAGAAATACAGTTACTGGACAATTTATTACAGGGAGAATGTTGTAGTGGAAATATTTGGTATCCTGGACTGATTTCTCACTGTTGTAGCCCGTTGCAGCTACTTCTGGGGACATAAAAGTTTATACAGAAGTGGCAGACTGGTCAGTGATGCTATAATCAACCAACTTTAAGTCTATCAGGGGTGAGGAACCTGTGGCCTCAAGACCACATGTGGCCCTCTAGATCCTCAAGGATGGCCCTTTGACTGAATCAAAACTTCACAGAACAAATCTCCTTAATGAAAAGATTTGTTCTGCAAAACTTGGACTCAGTCAAAGGGCTGTACCCAAGGACCTGGAAATCTACATGTGGCCTAGAGGCTGCAGGTTCCCCACCCCTGTAAAGTATTTAATTCACACAAAGGGAGGCATAAGGTTCAATTTAAGATATCCAGAGTCTTGGGAGGAAGGCAAGAGTAGGGTAAAGCTACACAAAGGTGTAGCCACAGTCTTGGAAGGGACTAGGTTGTCCCTATAGGTTTATCCACACTCAGCCAAGGAGGGGCATCTAGGTCTTGGATGACATACTTTTTAGGCAACAAGAGGAATGGTATCCATGAGCCTACAAAAGGCACCATCCTAACCTCATACATAGTATATAACTAGGATTGTCTCACTCCTAGTTCATTAGGGTCTTTCCCAGATAACTGAGTGGTCACAATAAAGATAGGGCCAGGGCTTGCCTGGGGGAAGCATAACTGATTTTTCCCCCGTTTCTGACATCAGGGGCAGGGAGGCTCCCATTGGGGGTGTGTATGGGCATTTCAAACTTTTAAGCATGGAATATTTCATTCATAGAGGAAAAGTAGTATTAGGCAGGATGAAGGAGTAGAAAACTCTGTCACAGGAAAGGCTAGGCCCAGAAAACCCTAAAGGTTTTTTGGACTGTCACACTCACACAGAGGTTCTTGACAGCAAACTCTCCTGGCAAAAACAAGAAGAAATAAGATAGCTATTTTAATATAATATTGAGTATTTTGGGATCCTGACTATAAGTAACTTCTTTTCTATTGAAAGAAACAATACAAAAAAAGTCCAAAAGACTATTTTGTTTTCACCTTTCATTTTTGTTTCTTTCTAGACAATATAAATGATTTTTCTCTGAGGGTGCTATTTATTTACTTTCATCTCTCTCACTGTATTTTGTTTCTAATGACTTAGTCTGATTAGCTTATTTTGGGAATATGTTGCATGAAATTTATTTATAAAGTGCCCAAATTTGCTCTTTAGTATATGCTAGATGGTAGGTACAGGCTCAAGTTTTTGACTTATCAAATAAATTTTTTTTCATTTAATACTTTGCAAACTGAAAGTCAAAAGGTCTTATTGAATAAAGATCTGCATTTAAGATCTGCCTCCAACTCTAAGTTAGAAATAGTTGCAGTGGAGTTTCCTGTAATGATGAAATCAGAGATCTGGACCTAATGCAAAACAAAACCAAATCAAACCACCTAATCACCTCAAACTGAAAGGCATTTATATACATATTGCAAGATTTGGGTAATCACAGGGTACACCAATAGGGTAATCCAATAAAAAAAATGCCAAGCTATCCCTATACTAACAGTTTCATTTTTAAATTTAATGATAAAAACTTCTCATTTCCTGATTTAGCTCTGAGACATCTAATTTTATTTAGGTGATCACAAGAATCACCCAAATATTGCTTTTCTTATAATATATTAGAGGCATAAGGTATTTTTATTAGTTGACACTTATAACTTAATATATTTGTGTCTATGGAGGTATCATGGTGTAAGTGGTTAGAGAGACAGTCTTGGAGCTAGGGATACCTAGGTAGAAGTCACACCTCTGAAATATGTATTAGCTATGTGGCACTTTGTAAGACATTTAAGCTTTTTCTGATCTAGGTATCAATTCCCAAGACTGTACACTACAAGTTCTGATAGTTGAGATATCACCTTGTCTTGCTTGGAACTAAAGTTTCCTCTTCTACAGGAAGTCCTTCCTAACGCCTCTTAATTCTAGTGTCTTTCTTCTGCTATTTCCTATTTATCCTATATATAATTGGCTTTGCATATATTTGTTTGCATATTGTCTCCTCCACGTAAGCTCCTTGAGGGCAGGGACTGTCTTTTGTCTTTCTTTGTATCCCCAGTCTTTAGCACATAGAAGGTACTTAAGTGATTATATAGATGTACCCTATACTCCAATGAATAGCAGTCAGTTGTCAATTGCTTTATAGAGCTAGAGAATGACAACTAAATTAAAATATCTTGAAGAAATATACCTTAGAAACATTTAGATTTTGTGGGCACTAGAGAGGAGTTGTATTTTTTTAATGATATTTATGTTTATTTGTATATTTAAATACATTTATATTCTTAATATCTTAATATCAAAATACTCTGTTTCCCAAGAAAGTAGAAATGTCATCGAAAAAAAATCAATAAAGAGCAAATGAACTAAACCAAGTATATGCCAAGGAAGCTGGTGCTGGAAGAAACACAATTTCAAGGGCACTGAGGGATCAATTTTCAAGATATCTGAAAGAGGGAAAGATACCAAAAGCATGGGGAAAATCACAGACCTTATTCCCCGCCCTCCCACTCAAGGCTATTAAGAGAATATCTATAACTACTCTTTCATATGGTTACTTTTCTGTATCTACCAGACCTTTATGAGAATAATTTATGTATTCATTGATTGATCTTTGATGAGGATTTGAAAATAAGGAGGTTTTTAATAAATTATATTCTCCAGCAGATCACATCTTTACAATAATACAGTTGACTGAAGGATATGCTTTACAAGAAAATTTAGGGGGTAGATTCCCCCATGGGAGATTTGCCGGAAGATGTAGCCAGGTGTCAGAGGGGCAAGCACTAGTAGATCACCAACTCCATTACTGGGAGGGAGTGACCACGTCAATGAGATCACCGTGGCTGAAGTGTAGAAGCAGGTGGTTAAAACGCTTCTGGGCTCTTTAAGATCACTCTTGTTATTGACATTCTTCCACTAGATGGTGCTCTGGGATCTCTATTCAGGGAGTAAATTTGATAGAGCAAACCTGCTACCTTTGTGACTGTAGACCAAGGCTCTCAAAAATCTTCAGGTTTATTTTAAGCTACTGAGGTAATGCAGATTTCAACGTGCTGCAAATATTATTCTGACAAGTTTAAACCTTAGTGAGAATTCTTTTAAACCAAGAAGTTTGTTTCTCAAACACAATTTTGAAAAACACAAACATGCTGAATTCATTGCACTATTTCACTGAATTTTAATTTTAAAATGCTTTAAGTTCCAATGTATTCAAACGCTCTTATTTTCTGGTATTACTTCAAAGTAATTCATGATATTAAAAAACAAAACAAAAATGTAGCCATGGGTGGCAGCATGTACTGCAATCTCTGCTACTGAAGAAATCTGAGGTTGGTTAGAGAATCTCTAGCTCTCAGGAGTTCTGACCTTCAGGAGGACTAGAAACCATTTGATGTCCTGGTCACACCAAGTGTGGTCCCAATATGGTAAATACTGAGAGTGAGGGGGCATCAGGCTGCCTAAGCTGGGGCAAATCAGCACAAGGAGGAAAGAGATGAAGTCAAACCTCCCTACTGAGCAGCAGCAGTGGGATTAGGCCCCTGAGTGGCTACATTTCCAGCCCGGGTGAGATCAAGAGGCCTAGCCTCGAAATAAACAAATACAAAAATGAATACACAGACAGACAAATCAAAACCAACCAACATTATAAAAATCTCAAAGCCATTCCATCATCACAGGATTTGAAAGAGCATTACTGGAATTTTCATTTTACAACAACAACTTCAAGAGTGGGGTGGGAAGAATTCAAATGCATGGTAAAAATGAAGCTTTACACGTCTTAAAATGTCCTTTAAAAGAGTTCCTTTAAGTGCTTACAAATATACGAATCACACGTGAATACTGGTAAAGCATTTATACCTTAAGTTAGGTCAGCGTGTTTTGTTAACTTTTGGAAGTTATTCATTTTAGTTCATAGCCTCAGGTCCAGAGCTAGAAGGGACCTTCTAAATTAGAAGCTATTTAATCTAATTCTCTAATTTTACATGAAGGCATTTTGTGATTTTTCAGTTTTTTTTAAAGTTTGTTTTTTTATAAAAATGTTTCCATTAATTCCAATTAATCAACTCAGTATTTGATTTTTCCAATAGGTCATTAGTAGTAACCCCTAATGATGAAAAAGCATTTGTCAATATTTTGTTTGCAGGCATTTCAGAGAAAAGAATTTAATGACCGAGGATGAACATACAACAGATATACATAATCTTGAATGTGAAACACTAAAATATATATGTATACTTATATATACATGATTAATTCCATCTTATATTAAAAAAGAAACACTAAAATACATAAACAAATAATTTGCAATAAATGGCAAAAGAGTGGCTCAGTGGATAGTCTTGAATTGGAGTCAGAAAGACCTGAGTTCAAATTCTACCTCAGATATCTACTATTTGTGTGACCTTGGGCAAGTCACAACCTCTCAGTCTCAGATTCTTCATCTGCAAAAAGGGGAAAGTAATAGCACTTACCTCATAGAGTTGTGAGGATGAAGTGATTATATGAAATGCTTTATAAAGCTTAAAGTGCAATATAAACTCTATCATTGTTATTATTAAGTACATTGCAAGGGGAAAGCAAATTATCAATTGGTCAGCTTGGAGTTTAACACTTGGATAAAGAGTTAAAGGAGGTAGTCACTCCCTTTCAGATTGGTAAAACAAAATTTTACATAAAAATGATACTTTAGAAAATGCTGAAAATAATAGGAGATTAGTTATCCAGGAAAGATTGAAAACAAACAGGAATAAAGCACAAAACTCTACATTAGTTATGTTTTTAGGTATGTATTTATGTACATGTACATATATTGGTGATATAAGCCTATAGAGAAATATTAGAAATTACAATAGAGGTCAGCAGTCATATGAAGTAGGCAGTTTAGTACAAGCTGTCCACCACAGAATGGGATATGTGTGAGTAAAGTGTAAGCTTTTTGAGAGCAGGGACCGTATAACTCTTATTCATCCTTATACATCCCAATAAAGATAGTGCCTTACACAGAAGAGGTGCTCAAACAAAGTTTACTAAATCAAAACTACAAATGTTATATACAGATCTCTGTTCTGCTTCTTGCATTTCTCTTGGAGTTGTTGGACAGCAAACACCATATCAACTGTTCCTCAGCCCTTTCTGAAGTCACACTGACTCTCAGGTATATGACCATCTTTCAGGTGAAGGATCAGCTTATTAAGGAGGACTCTAGCAAGAATCTTGCCAGCAATGACTAAGAGAGAGATCCCCCTGTGATTGTCGCAGGACAGTCTATTCCCTTTACCCTTATAGGGATGGACAATGGAGAACTGGCATGGGACAGGCAAACACATGGTGGCCAGAAGAAACGATACAAGGACACTCTCAAGGTGTCTCTCAAGACCTTTGAATTTGACTGTGTGACATGGGAGACACTGGCACAAGACCGCTCAGCATAGCATGCCCATATCAGAAAGGGTGCTGGACTCTGAGCAAAGCAGAAGTGAGAGAGCACAAAGTAAATGCAGAATGTGCAAATCTGGGAAATCAATCCCAAATATACACACGGACTACCTGTGCCCAACCTGTGGTAGAGCATTCTGAGCTCATATTGGTCTGATCAGCCACAATCTGACACACTGAAATTTCACTTTATCATGGTGATGTCATTTTGGTCTTCTTCAAAGACGAAGGACAACAACCAACTAAATCAAATGGAAATAATTACTCAATTCTCAGATTCTGATTTATGTCTCACTCAAATTTTTCAAGGTTTATCAAATGAGAGAAAGAGTGTCAAAATATTTTGTAGCAATAGATTGCAGCACAAATGGTCTGAGCTGGTTCTAAATCAGATTAACCCAGTGGGATGAGGCTTAGGATTGGGATGTGTTGTGGGTCTTAGGATAAAAAGTTTATCTAATGGTTAAAAGGAAAGTCAGTAAGAATATAGCATTGATTTAAGTGGACATGCCTCGTTTCTGCCTGTATCTTTCACTGCTAGAGATTATCCAGTGAATGGCAACCAAAATGATGAAGAGCCTTCAGTCCATGTCACATGGAGTAGTTGAAGGAATTGTGTATGTTTAGCCTAGAGAAGACTTAGGAGAGACATACAGATGCGTTCAAATATTTGAAGGACTGTCATGTAGAAGATGAACTATTAATAAAATAATAACAAGTAGCATTTATATAGTGCCTTAAGGTTTGTATAAATTTATGAATATTATCTCATTTTATCTTCACTGTAACACTGGAAGGTAGGTGTTATTCTCATTTTACAGATGAGGGAACTGAGGTTCAGAGATGTTAAGGAACTTGCCCAGGGTAACACAGTACATGTCTGGCGTAGGATCTGAATGCAGAACTTCTTAACCCCAAGTCCAATGCTCTATGTACTGTACCAACTAGCTGACTTTTAATTATATATTGTTTGTATCAAGGAGACAGAATCAGGAGCAATGGGTGGTTTTGTAAGGAGATAAATTTGTACTTGATGGCAAGAAAAACTTCTAAACACTTGGTTGGTTGGTTGTTGTCCGTCTTTGAAGAGGACCAAAATGACATCACCATGATAAAGTGAAATTTCAGTGTGTCAGATTGTGGCTGATCAGACCAATGTGAGCTCAGAATGCTTTACCACATGTTGGGCATAGGTAGTCTATGTGTATATTTGGGGTGGATTTCCCAAATTTGCGCATCCTGTGCTTACTTTGTGCTGTTTCAATTCTGCTTTGCTCAAAACACACAGCACCTTTTCTTATGTGGGCACACCATGCTGAGTGGTCCTGTGCCATTGTCTTCCATGTTGCAGTCAAATCCAAAGTTCTTGAGAGAGATCTTGAGAGTATCTTTGTATTGTTTCTTCTGGCCATAATGTGATCACCCGCCCCATGCAAGTTCTCCATAAAATAGTCTTTTTGGCAAGTGTACTTTTGCATTTGAACAACATGGCCAGACTATGGCCAGACCATATGCTCTCTGAAGCATAGTTTGAATACTTGGCAATTCAGCTAGAGCAAGGACTTCAGTGTCTGTTACCTTCTCCTGTCAGGTGATCCTTAGAATCTTCCTAAGACAGTTCAAATGGAAGTGATTCGGTTTCCTGGCATGGCACTATTGGACTGTCCAGGTTTCATAAGCATACAACAATGAGTTCAGCACAACAGCTCTGTAGACCTTCAATTTGGTAGTCAGTCTAATGCCTCTTCTCTCCCAATCTTTTCTTCGGAGTCTCCCAAACGCTGAGCTAGCTCGGACAATGCATGCATCAACCTCATTGTCAATGTGAACATCCCTGGAAAGTACACTACCAAGGTAAGTGAACTATCCACAGCATTCAAAACTTCTCCATTAGTTCCATGTATGGATGGTGTGGTGGTGACTGATGGAGCACCTGTGTTTTTTTGGTGTTAATTATTAGGCCAAAATTAGCACAGGCAGCAGAGAATTGATTCATACTTTGTTGCATCTCAGCTTCAGAGGCTGCATTGAGTGCACAGTTATCTGCAAACAGAAAATCATGCACCAGCATTCCCTCCACTTTGGTCTTGGCTTGCAGCCTTTTCAAATTGAAGAACTTACCATCAGTATGGTAGTTGACCTTGATGCTGTGTTCATTCTCATTGAAAGCATTTGTCAACATGGCTGAAAACATCATGCTAAAAAGCATGGGAGCAAGAACACAGCCCTGTTTCACTCCATTGGTGACTGGGAAGGCACAAAAGCTTTGTCCATTATCCAGAACCTGGGCAAACATGCCATCATGAAATTGACATACAATGTTTATGAACTTCTCTGGGCAACCAAATTTTGATGTAATTTTCCATAAAGCCCTCACAACTAACAGTGTTAAAGGCCTTGGTCAGATCTACAAACGTTGTGTACAGACCTCTGTTCTGCTCCCAGCACTTCTCCTGGCAGCAAATACCATATCAACTGTTCCTCAACCCTTTCTGAAACCACACTGGCTCTTAGGTATATGCCCATCTTCCAGGTGAAGGATCATCCTATTGAGGAGGATCTCTAGTAAGAACTTTGCTGGCAATGACTAAGAAAGAGATCCCCCTGTGAATGTCACAGGACAGTCTATTCCCTTTACCCTTATAGAGATGGACAATGGAGGCATCCTTGAACTCCTGGGGGATAACCTCCTCTTGCCATATAACCTGGAAAATTTCATTACCCATACGATTGCACTATTATGCCTCAAAGTTCTGTGGTGATAAGCAAGTGATGAAGCAGCAGGATACACTGGGAGCTGTAGTCACAACTCTGCATGCAGGCGGCACAGGCCATAGGGTTGTTTCTCACTGGAAGCAGCAGTAGGACTCAACAGCTCCCTGGGTGTCTGAGCAGCCTTATGAGGATTGCACTGCTCACCTCCTGATGTGAGGAACAGGGTTAGAAAAAGTGCCCTAAACATTGTCTGCTTGCCCAACCTTGGCCTGATTACTGAGGCAGGTGAGGAATCCCACTATGTGGTTGAAATACAAAAAAAAATGTATGAAAACATCTGCAAAGATGATTCCACTCATCATCGGCACATCAGACATGTACACACTAATAGACAACACAAAATCCAATAGATCTGAGAGAACTACTCTTGTTGCAAGAGAATTCAACAGGTATCACATCCAAATAGCAGCCCTGAGTGAAACAGGGTTGGTAAATGAAGGCCAGCTTACTGAGGTTGGAGCTTGACACACCTTTTTCTGGAGTGGGTCCAGTGAAGGGGAGTGCCATGAAGCTGGCATGGGTTTTGCAATCAAAACTAATCTAATCAGCAAGCTGGTATGCCTGCCAAAAGGAGTGAATGACAGGCTCATGACAATGTGATTGCCATTCACAGGAAAACGTCATCCTACCATCATCAGTGCCTATGCTCCCACCATGACAAACCTTGATGAAGTTAAAGAAAAATTTTATGAAGACCTACAGACCCTTATCATCAATGTGCCAGAAAAGGACAAGCTTACAATTCTGGGCGACTTTTATGCTAGAGTAGGTTCAGACTACCAGACTTGGCAGGGAGTCCTAGGGAGTAATGGAGTTGGAAACAGCAACAGCAATGGTCATTTACTGCTGAAGGCTTGTGCATTGCATGACCTTCTCATCACCAACACTGTCTTCCATTTACCTAAACACAATACAACTTCATGGATGCACCCTTGCAGCAAACAAGGGCATCTAATAGATTACGTGATTGTTAAGAAGAGACAAACAAGATGTGAGAGTGACAAAGACAACGTGTGGTGCAGAGTGCTGTACTGATTATGGCGTTATCCTTTCCAAACTAAATATTCACATTCATCAAAAGTGCCAACCCCAAGGCAAAATGAGTACCAGAATTAATGTCAACAAATTAGAGCTCTTCTCTGAGCATGAACAGTTTGCTGCTGACTTAGAGGGAAAGTTGAACCAACACACAGTTAGCAACAGTGGAGGAGAAAAGGAGTGGGCAACATTCAGAGACTTGCTGTATAGCACTGCATTTGCTCATCTGGGTCAGAAAACTTGCAAACACCAAGACTGGTCTGATGAAAAGATGGGGATATTCAGGAGCTGCTAAATGAAAAACAAAAACTCCACAGGAGTTATCAGCCAGGATAGTTCAAGCACCTCTAAGAAGGTAGCATTGAATTCCATCAAAAGTAAAGTACAAGCAGCATTCCTGGCTCAGTAAGAAGGCAGATGAAATTCAGTTTTATGCTGATAGTAACAATCCAAAGTGCTTTTATGATTCCCTGAAAGCTATTTATGGACTAAAAACCTATAGTGTATCACAACTACTCAGTGCTAATGGAGCCACATTGATTAGTGATAAGGACATGATCCTACAGAGATAGGCTGAACACTTCCATAGTGTTCTCAACAGACCATCATCAATCAATCCTGAGGCCATTGACTGTTTACCTCAGGTTGAAGTCAATCCCTCCTTAGCTGAACTTTTAACTGAAGAAGAGGTTTTGAAGGCCATTAGGTTCCTTTCGTGTGGCAAAGCAACTGGCCGAGATTTACAAGGTAGAGGGACCATTGCTCATACAAAAGCTGACAAATTCTAAACACTTAAGAGTCATTCAAAAGTAAAATGGACTAACTCAAAAGGAGTGGGTTCATCCTTTTTGGAGACTGAACCATCAGATGGAAGGTACACTATACCAGCAATCCTTTTGGTGGTGAGTTAGACTAGATGACTGCTAAGGTCCCTTTCAACTCTCGAATTCTGTGAGTCTATGATTGCGCAGGTGATGCAAAAGATAGAAAAGAAATGGATACCCATAACACATCTGAGTGTTGCCTAATCAAATTATAATATAATTGGGAAATTGTAACAAGATAAAATGCAGTAAAACATACATTTTACATTTTAAGACTCAGTCAAAATGTGACCTTCAGGGCTCCTTCTGTATGGATTAGTGAGTCCCTTCAATTTGAGTTTGATATCACCGTATTAGACACAGAGCAAGAAGAATATCGTATTTCAAAATCCAAGTTCAGTACACTAAGTAGCTGCCTGAATTTTGAACAAGTTTATTTACTTTGTAACATGGTCTCTTATCTGTACAATTTACCTGTATATATCTTGTGAGAATAACTTGAGAGAGTGGATGAATGGGTGGATAGGAAAATAACTGCAAACTGCAAAGTGCTGTTTATGTCTGACAGATGATGATTGAATTACCTGGTTGATGGTCAATACAGTGCATATGAAACAGCTCTGAGATCTGTTTTTTCAAATGTTTTTCTTGCCAATCTTGCTGCTATAACAAGAATTTATATAGCGTTTACTATATGCCAGGTATTATACTGAGCATTTTACAAATATCTCTCTTGATCCTCACAACAACCCTGGGAGGTAGGTGCTATTATTATCCACATTTTATAGCTGAGGAAACTGAGGTAGACAGAGGTTAAGTGACATATCAAGGATCACACAGCAAGTCAGTTTCTGAGGTTGGATTTTAACTTAAGTTTTCCTAATTCCTGGTCCAGTGTTCCATCCTTGTGCCAATTACGTTGCCTACTAATGATTTATAGATCAATAATGCATTTATTAAGCACTTACTAGCCATCAAACACTGTGCTAAGTGCTAGGAATACAAATACAAATACAAGGGGGAAATGACCGTCCGTATCCCTGAATGGATTTTACTAAGTGGAGGGGATTTATGGAGAGGAACTGGAAAAACCCAGAGTCAGAAGTGGAGCCAGAAGATAAGAATCATCTTCTTAACATGCTCTTTGCCCTCTTCACTTTCTTTTGGAATCTCAATCTTGACTTTTATTACCTGTCAAACCCTGAGTCAAGTCACTCACTTCTCTGGACCTCAGTTACCTCATGTTACACTAGAAACAATATTGAAATAGAAGGAATGGAAAACAAAGGAACAACGTAAATAATAAAGGATAAAATGGAAACCAGCATGTTAATATATAAGTAAAAAAAAGTCTAAAGAAACCAGAAAAAAATTCACATAAAGGCACAAACACATTCAAAGTACAAATAAGTGATAATAAAAATACCTTAGAGCTGTATAATACTTCCAAGTGCTGTAATATCCTTTCTTTATTTGGTCAAATCTGTTTGCTCTAGTTAGAGAAGGAAGCTTACTTATGGTTGTAATAAGTAATAACTTAAAAATAAATTACTTACTTATTTTCCCAAATAGCTGTTTGTTTTTGAATCTTTTTTTTTGCCTATCATAGAACACAATTTAAGAGTACTCTACTTAGAACAAATTCTCTTCCTGAAGATACTGAACTTTCCATTTAAAATATTCTAGAAATAACAACTTATTCAAACTACTATTTTTTCCTATTCCTACTACTTCACAATAATGTATAGCATTTTATAAAAAACCAGTATTACACAAATCTTGAAACCAATTTAGCAGTTTAGTATGTCTTAAAAATAGCATCACTAGAATTTTCATTCTTACAATAAAAATATCAAATAAAAATTTTGGAGGGAAGAGGTAAAGTGCAAAATAAAGATTTATATTTCATATAATGTTCTTTTAAAAATTCACAAATAAAACAAATGAACAATGAGTAAATGAAGGTACAAAGTATTTGCAAAAATAACAATGTTTCCTTTCAACTTTTGAAAGTTGAGAACTCTTCTGGATTTTTCAGTTTATCTTTCAAGTTCTGCTTCTAGAATTTCCCCCCAGGTATCTGCATCCATAGGGCACATATTTTTTTCTGGAAGGCTAACGGGAGAACAAATGTTGCTGTATCTGCCACTTAGCCATTCATGCTTCACCTTACTCTTCCAGTAGTTCCTCAATAGTGTTACCTGAAAAAGGTAAGCCATTATCACTTAAAAACAGGTTGAGAGGTTTGTTTTCAAGGTATTCAGCAGAAGGAGGAACACATACAACCAAATATATAATTAAATAAAAATATAATAAAATACATGAATACCTATAACATTACATGTAAAATATAGGAATAATTTTATATTATACAAAGTGCATTCATACTAGAACTTTGCTAGAAATCAATGTCAAGTACGCTGAACATAAAGAAAAGGAAGTGTTTCTCACAAAGAGCTAGCATAGTTTCATGAATAATAATAACTCATGTTAACCTCACTTCCTTTTAGGTGACCACATCATCTGGGGCACTCCCCAACTTCCACTCCTATACAGGGAGGGGTTGAGGGCCCCAGAGATCTATTGACTACTCCTACTCAGAATTTACCCTGAGAAGCTGGGGTTTCTAATAGTGTCAGTCATGTACCTCTACTGATACATTTCCAATTGATAACCAGCTAGTCACCTTAATTGGGTTTTAAAGGTATTTACTAAAATGATATAGAAAAATAGTTGTCGTAAAATGTCCCCCAACAAGAAAAAAGGGTGTGCTCTCCCCCTGTACACACAAAATTACTGGAGAAGGTTGGCTCAAGTACAAAGTACAAAAGTAGTGAGATACATGTAGGGAACCATGTAGGGAACTACATAGCAAAAGGGCACTTCACAAATTCCAGTTGTTGGAAATCCTTTTCTCCCTTTGTGAAGTTCTCATAAAGTTCCCATTTGGTGTAGCTCATTGGTGGATTCTGAGGCTTAGTGTTTTTCTAGAGTCCAAGCTGTTTCTTCCTCTATTGGCTCTCTTTCTGAATGTTTATATTTGTATTTTTTCTTTTGCGTACTTCTGCTGCTCCCTGCTGGAAGTGTTGTTTTTTATTAGTCAGTCTCTTCAATAACATGGTCACCAGGATTGTACAGGGGCATAACTCTCCCTCTGGATTCACCCCCTACTTTCATTTACCCTTCATCCAATGGCTCAAAGACCTATGGTCCTTTCAAATAAATTAAGAGCTTGGGCATACATTATAATGAGAAAACAGGAAAATTCCTTAATAACTAGAATTTTCTATTGATGAACTGGATAATTAGGGAAGAAGGAGAAGTTTGTATTTACACTCATTTGGTAAATTAGGGGAATTATGAAAATAAAGTTTACTCAGCTATTAGGAAAACATTTGCTAAATTCTCCCATGCTATTTTTGTGGAATCTTTTGGGAGATGGGGGGCTAGATGATAGTACAATTTGATGGATTTGGACCTGACTGAACTACTGGACTTTAAGATTAGTTATCATTTGTTTATAATATCATTTTGCTAGGAGTCCTCCAATGAATCACTCCAGGGATTTGTGCTTGAATCTATGATGTTTATTATTTTTACCAGTGACTTAGGCATCCATGGTAGGTTTATCAAATTTATAGATGACACAAAGTTAGAGGGATAGCTAATATGATGGATGCAAAAGATTCAAAAAGAAAGGATTAATTTTAAAATCAAAGCTGAACTCAAAATATCAATTTCATAAGCAGGGAATAGGAGAAGTCTGGCTAAATAATAGTATATCTGAAAAAGGGGGGTTTTGGATAGCTCAATATGAGTCAATAGAGTGATATGGCAGCCAAGAAAACTAATGTGGCCCTACACCAAGAAGATCAAAGATGTATAACAGCTCTTTGTGTAATAGCAAAGAACTAGAAGCTAGGGAAGTGACAAGATATTTGGGAATAATAGATAACCCACCTATGGAATATAAATACAATGGAATATTATTGTGCCATAAAAATGGTGAAATGAACAGTTTTGGAGAAATCTGAAAAGATCTGTGTGAACTGATGAAGAGTGAACTGGGTAGAAGCAAGAGAATAATTTATAAAATAATAAGATTATGAAGAAGCACAAATGCGAAAGAATTGAGAACTCTGATCAGTGCAATAACTAATTTTAGAGTAGTGATGAGGAAAAGAGTTATTCATTTCTTCACAGAATGGTGAGAGATTCAAAATAGGACATATATTTTCAGACACAATTAATAGAGAAATTTATTTTGCTCGACTGCTATTTGTTACAAGAACTTTTTCTTTTTTTTCAAGAGGGATGGGGAGAGTGAGATGAAATAGGTATAGGATAATGGCAAAAAAGAAAAGGAAAGAGAGTCAATGAGAAAGCTTTTTTAAAATTGCAGAGAACAGAAGGAAGAGCAGAAAAGAAGCAAAGACAAGTGAGTGAGATGAGGAGATTATGAAGACTTTTCATAATAAAAATATGGGGAATGTTGTATTTTCTAAATAAAATTTCTCTTCCATAAGTCCTCTCTCCCTGGATACCTGAGTTTCAGGCATCCAGGGCTTGTGGATGGTCAGTTGGGGTCCTCCCCCTACCCCACAGCTACTAGCTTTCTTTGAAAGTACTGTGGGCTGTAGCTGAAACTTGGAAGTTACTCAAATCTGTCCTTTGTTTGTTGTACTGTTGCCACATCAACATTACCAGCTCCCCCTTCTCCTCCTCCCCTTCCTTCTAAAGCCACATCAGTAGTTAAGATAAGTATTAAATGAGGTAATTGTGTTGGGATAGGTGAAGATTTCCTGGGGTTTGTCTAGTTTATCATGCTTAGATTGTAAGTCTGCCTCCCAGCCAATGGAGAGGTGAGATAGAGGGGAGATGGCATTCTCTGCATTAGGGTATAAAAATTGTGCTTTGATTTCTGTAAGTTGCCTCCTTCCATCAGATTCCCCGACCTGGTGGAGGGACATCCCTTTGTTGTGAGAATTGTAATAAATCATTTTTCTGTTCTTATTGAGAAGCCTCTTCATTTATTTAAAACTTAGAGCAGGATCTTTTTATCCCATACACAAGCAGTATGAAAGCTTTAGGTTGAACTTATACACTTGAAAAACAAGTTGCAATTCATGGAGATTTGCAATTTCGTGTAAAATCCTTTTATTCTGTTCCTCTGTGTGTGTGTTTGTACGTCTGTGTGTACGTGTGTGTGTGTGTGTGTATGGAAATGCCTATTTTATTCAATGTTTGTTAAGTTCAGAATCAAAATACCTTTAAACTTAACCTCTATGAATATTCATTTCCTTGACCATCATCTATCTCTTTTTAACATATAGCATTAATAAATAACGAGCTCCTATACATACTAAGAAAGGTAGGATGTCCAGGAATAGAGGTGAGAGTCTCACTTATACTCTATTACATTTGGTAAGATCACATCTGAAACATTGTGTACAGTTTGGGGTACCACAGCGTGAGAAACTGAAGTGTCCATAGCAGAGTAACTATGATGGTAAAAGACCTCAGATTCACGCCGTATGAGGATGTTTGAAGGAAATGAGGGAAATGAGGCTGTTTATAGTCTAGAGAAGCGTTAAAGGGAATATGTTAGCTGTCTTCAAGCATTTCAAAGGCTATCATATGAAAGGGAGATTATTCTGGATGGTCCCAAAAGGCAGACTTAGGACCAATGGGTAAATGTAACAAAGAAGCAAAATCAGGCTTGATGTAAAGAAAAACTTAAAAGTCTTCATAGGATCACAGATCTAGAGATGGAAAGCACATGAAGGCCATATCAGAAGTAGAATGGGATGCTTCTGGAGAAAATAGTATGTTCTCCCTCACTAGAGGCCTTTTAGCAAAGGCCAGGCAATTGGTTGGCTTGACTGCAGAAGGGATTCTTTTTTCACATACTAGTTGAAACTGATGGGTACCAAGGCTTCTTCCAACTCTGAAATGTTGTATTTCTGATGGATAAGGCTTCCCTCAAATTCTGACTATACTGGCATATGTATGTTTATGTATGTATAAGGATAAAGATAGTTTATTAGAGATTATGGTAGGGAAGTCATAAGATGTTTTGAGTTTTATAACATATAATGTATAAATGCATAAATACGTGGAATTAGCAAATTTTTAGGATGTTACCATTTTTTGTTGTTGTTATATATATTATATAATATAGCCATTTTCATAATATAGCTTATAATATAGCCATTTTCAATGTTTAAACTTACCCTCCATGAATATCCATTTCCTCGATCGCCATCTATCTCTTTTTGACATATAGCTCTAACAGTCAAACAGTGGTGCTTCCATAAGTAGTCACAATTCTTGATTGCTTGATTCCAACTCTTACATGTTGTTGCAGCCCGGCATAAACTCTGAATGTCGAGTTGGCTAAAAATTTTAAAAGTGACTTCTGGAGGTAATATTTCAACAAAATTGTCTTTATTTTCTTTCTTCTTATCAGGACAAGCAGAGTTCAGTTCTTTACCAGCAACAGGTGAATTACTATTTCTCTTGGAGATTTTCTGCATAATTTGATGTTTTGGTAAATCTGCTTCATATGTGACCTAAAACACAATATAACACATTCATTTTCTTTCTTCAGAACACACTACAGATTCTACTCATGCTTTATCATTTTATTCTATTCAAGAATCACTTTTCCTAAATGAAGCTATCTCTCATATTTGTAAAAGTGTAGGAATAGTAAATGTTAATTAAGTATTTGAGCCTTATGGGGACCTTTCAAGGTAGTTAGTGTAAAAATTATCTTCATTTTACAGATGAGACAAGAGTTCAGAGAAGTTAAATGACTTGCCTAAAGTTACCTAGCTAATAAGTGGTGGAGCTGACCTTAAATTCACTGACTTCAAGTCCCACACTTTTTCTAATGTATTACACTAATCTTAAATGATGTAGGAATGTTCTTCCGAAAGGCAGAATCCATGTTTAGTTTATAATGTTTTAACACCAGCTTGATGCTCATGTGTTAATACGTAAAATTCAATTCCTCAAACTCTTATAAAATTAAGACACTTGATGTCTAGCAGACTGGCAATGACTAAAAATAGTAAGCCGTTAATCTCTTAGTTGTCAATTTATTGAATAGGCCTACTAGGTAATTTATGCAAAATGGGTTTTGTTTTGGGGCTTTTTTTTTTTTTTGACCATATAATTTCTAAAAGCATTCATAGTAGTAGAAAGAATACTGGACTTGGAGTCACTCATCAACTTACCCCTTTTGTGATTTGTGTTATTTTATTCACAAACTCTGAACCTTAGTTTCCTCACCTATAAAATAGCTCTTACACTAACTCACAGGGGAGAGAAAAACAAAATGTGAACTACTACTAATAGTTCATTTTAGCACAAGAATAATAATAATAATAAAATAATAAATATGAACAAAATATAAACATAAATAAAAATATATAATAAAGAAAATTTATATATAGCACTTATTAATGTGCAAGGTATTGTAAAATGCTTTTGAATTATTATCTCATTTGATCCTCACAACAACCTTGGGAGACAGGTGCTATTATTATCTATTATCCCATTTTATAGGTGAGAAGGCAAAGTGACTTGTGGAAGGTCAAATAGCTTGTAAGTATCTGAGATTGGATATGAACTGAGGGTCAGGATATCTTCCTGACTCCAGGCCCTCTGGAGTGCCTAAAACCATCTAAAATTGCTAAGGGGTCAAGATTGAAGTCATGAAGGCACCAAGTCTAAACTCTACAGTTTAGTGGCATAACTTGTGCTTTGGAATATTCCCAGGAGCTATTCAGCCAGCACCAGTATACCTAGACTTATCTGAACTCTTAGCTGATTGTGATCACTAGTGGGATAAGGCAAGAAGAGGAATGCAAGATAGGGCTCTTTATATCCACCACTAAGTCCAAACTCTTCCTCTCCCAACCCTATAAACCAACTCAATGACAGATACCAGTTTAAAGTGCCCTATTTTTGTACATAAACGTGCTCAAAATACTACTTACGTTTCATATATTTAGTTTTACATCTCTATTACAAAGATCTCCATGTTCTTTTAAAAACTATCAATTATTAGGATGAAATGTTTTAAACAAACTAAGCATGCTATCACTTTCTAAATTTGCTATTAAATAATGAAAATAATAAAAAAAATCTGGAAAAGACCCAGAAGGAGGCAAGAAGCTGACAGGAAAGCAAACAAGATTTTTTGTTATTTTGTTAATGTATATGCTATGGTTTCTCACATATGGACATCCAGAGTCCTGTGGACATCCTACACAATGTTAGGAGAAATTAAGAGGGCCTCTATCATATTATGTGAACCCCCTATGGTGAAATTATGAAAGGATATGAAAAAAGAGTTGCCCAGAATGGGCAGGAATGAATAGTGTGTGATAGGTTATCATGGAGGGAACTCAAAAATTAATGAAAACTTAGATCCATTTGAGTATCCCTAACATAAACGTTAAAAATTGTAAATAACTTAAATTACGTTTTTCTTTATACACAATCTCTTTTAAATGTCTGCTTAAATGTTTTATTGGTAACAAATTATTCCCTTCTTTCAAAATATTGCTCTTCTGAATTAGGTTTCCGTGTTGGGTTTTCTCCAAACTACAATTCCTACCATTTTGTTTATTTTGGTGCTCTAATAATTAATAATTTCCTTCTTCTGAGTCAATCTTGAGCTGAGGTTATGATGGCGAAAATAAACTAGAAGCCTTCTTTATCTAAATGTGAAGGTTTACTTTTTAGTACCAGGGACCCTTCAAATGTCCGGTAACTGTCTTTTCTCTATCAAAACCATTTTTCGGAGTTCCTAAATCCTAAATCATTTACACCTGACTTCGAGTTTTAAGTGAGGGTTACCGCTCCAAGAGGGCATCTGTTTACATTTCAAACCACGTAAGCCTTTTAGATTCTTCCACGGCTAATTATGGAAAGACATGTTCTTCAGCTGGAGGCATTTCAGGCATCTACTAGCAGAAGGATGGGGAGAATACCTTCGCTAGGTTTCTAAAGCACGACTTCTAAAATCAGCTGCTGATCCTCCCTTGTCACACTCCTTGACTGGCCCTATGCCTGGATTGATTTCTCTCCTCGTCTCCTCCTACTTGTTTCCCTGAACTCCTTCAAGCCTCAGCACCTTGTGCAAGAAGTAGTTCCCAGTTCTCTAGCGCCTTCTCTCTGAGACTACCTTCCATTTGCCCCGCACATAACTCGCTTGTACATAGGTTATTTGCGTGTTTTCTCTCCCATTGAACTGTGCACTTCGAGAGTAGGGGCTGTCTTTTGACATTCTTCGCATCCCCACGCTGCTACATGGTAGGCGCTTAATCAGGGTTAATCGATTAATTAGAAAATAATCCTCAGCAACTCGTGATTTCTCCGTATTTTTTTTTTTGATTGTAAAGAGAACTTTGACAATTTCCCCTCGTCACTGAAAGCTACAAAGTATCCTAGGTCTGTCCTTCCCCAGTACGGGGCACACCGGGCAACCACCTGTTTAACTGCTCTGAGTTTCTTTTGAGTTCCTCACCTAGAAATCAGGTGCAAATTATCCCCGCAGCACGTGCCTCACCGCAGGGTGAGACCGAGCTCTGGGTAAGCTTTAGGAGGCCATTGAAAAACAAAAACACGGCAAAGTTACCTCCCCCCGCCTGCCCCACCCTCCCTCCGCAGGGGTGTCAGTCCTGGGCCGGAGATGACAGCCCCACGAAGGACCGGGCGCAAGCCCTCGGGGAGGGACCAGTCACAGCCCTGAGGAGGGGAGGCACACACGCCCACTCCTCGGTCGCCCCCCGCCCCGGGCCGCCGTATTACTGGGGAGGTGGACAATGACCAAAACAACCACGGTCCCCATCAGCTGTCACCGAAGCGTGGGAGCCGGCGCGTCAGGCTCGCAGCGTTCGCAGGCAAAGGGCAGACGCGTGGGCTGCCAGGAAATTCGAGTCCCCTACCTGCTCGGGGCCAGGGCGGCCGTTACACCGCCCCCCTCCCTACGCTTCTAACGGCCGTTTAAATGCTCCGGAATTCGAATCCAACCCCATCTTGCCAGCTTGCTCTACGCCCCGCCCACTTCGTCGTGCCGGACGCCTCCTTTCTGCGCAGGCGCAAAAGCGAGCCGCACAGCGCCTGCTGGGAAGAGTAGTTTTTAGAGTTCCAATTGCGCAAGAATGCGAACGGAAGGGGGCAGGGCTAAAGACTACAAGAACCAGAGCCGCGGAGAAGCCGCGATGGGAGTGGACACGTTTTAGGCTTGCAAACCTTTGGACTGGTTTCTGAGGGGAATCCCGGCTCGTCAGGAGGCGGGGTCGGCAAGAGGGTGTCTCCCGTGTTTTGGCGTTCGTGTTGCGGCGGTGCCCCGGAGTGTTATCCCAGAAGGGGTCCTTCAGTCCGCAGGCCGGTGAGGCGCCGCCCGGGCTGCGGCCGAAGCCGCTCTCATCATGGCCAGGAGATTCGAGCTAGTGCCGGCATCTGGCGGCCCGCGGGTGGCCCTGTGGCCCGGGGAGACGGTGATCGGACGCGGACCGCTGCTGGGTGTAAGTGTACTAGGGCCCCCCCGGGCGCGCCCCGGCTCGGCTCGCCCACCCTGCCCCGGCCCGGCTCGCCCACCCTGCCCCGGCCCGGCCCGGCTCGCCCGCCCTGCCCCGGCCCGGCCCGGCTCGCCCGCCCTGCCCCGGCCCGGCCCGGCTCGCCCGCCCTGCCCCGGCCCGGCCCGGCTCGCCCGCCCTGCCCCGGCCCGGCCCGGCTCGCCCGCCCTGCCCCGGCCCGGCCCGGCTCGCCCGCCCTGCCCCGGCCCGGCCCGGCTCGCCCGCCCTGCCCCGGCCCGGCCCGGCTCGCCCGCCCTGCCCCGGCCCGGCCCGGCTCGCCCGCCCTGCCCCGGCCCGGCCCGGCTCGCCCGCCCTGCCCCGGCCCGGCCCGGCTCGCCCGCCCTGCCCCGGCCCGGCCCGGCTCGCCCGCCCTGCCCCGGCCCGGCTCGCCCACCCTGCCCGGGCTCGGCTCGCCCACCCTGCCCCGCCGTCCCTCTAAACAGGCCAGAATCTGTCTTGTACTGGGGGCGATGGCGCATTGCTGAGCCAAGTGCTTTGCGGACCTCAGGGTCTCCGAGGTGTGCGTTGCTATTTTCACCTTTTGTTAATCAAGGTTTTGTCACTTTGCATCCTTGATGCGGCGGTGCGCACGAAAAGTTTTATCAACAGACTCCCCGAAACTCGTGAAACACTTGTAATTTAATCTGCACTATTAACGTTTTCTCTGTTACTCTAGTCCACGTAAGCAACAAAACAACACACCAAGCCCTAACTGAAGCCTTTGCCAGATTTCTGAGGTGTACATCTAATCTCTACTCCAGCAGCACCTTTACTTTTGTAACACCTAGGTGTTAGGCACTTTGTATGGTAGAGCGCTGAACTTGGAGTCAGAAAGACCTGAGATGAAATCCTGACAAAGATGCTTATTAGCTGTATGATCCTGGGCAGTTCACTTAACCTGTTTGCCTCAGTTTCCTTATCCGTAAAATAGGCATGCTAATAGCTCACTGGGTTGTTATGAGAATCAAATGAGATAACGTGTAAAACCACTTTGCAAAACTTAAAAAGTGTTACATGTGATTTATATATATATAATGTATTATATATAGTATATATAACGTTTACATAATATATAAAAGTGTTATATGTACCCACACATATGTATACACACGCATATAAATAAATGCTCACTGTGAGAGAGGTTTGGGATCTAGAAATGAGTAAATTATGCTCTTTATCTTCCATTTGATTTATTAGAAACTTACCCTCTTATCTATCTTTGCAGAGGGTTATTTTAGTTAGTGCCAAAAGGCATTTAGTTCAGTGTCCTTATTTTGCAAATGGGAAAACTGACTTGCAGGGAAAGTGACTGAGTGAATAATTGGCAAAGGTGGGTGTGAAGGTTGTTAAGCTTCAAGGTTTGCAAAATGCTTAATAAGTTTTATCTTATTAGATCCTCCATCCTGTGAGGTAGATGCTATTATTATCCCTCTCTTACAGAGGTAAGAGATTTAGTGATTTAGGGTCACACAGCTAGAAAGTATTTGAGGCAGGATTTGAGCTCAGGTTTTCTTGATTCCTAACTTTGTGCTTTATGCTTTGTCCACAGAACTTCTTGTTCAAAAAGCAAAGATGAAAGGTGCTTTTAAGAAACCAATTGTCTATTGTCATGAAATATTAGAACTGGAAGGGTAGTCATTAGAAATGATCTAGTTCCACTTCCTTATTTTCCAGATGAGGACTAGAGGACTGAGGACTAGAAAGGTTAAGTATGTCTAAAGTTACAGCTAGTAGTACAAGTGGCACAATTGGGACTGTCACTGTAGTATGACTCCCAAGTCCAGTATTGTTTCCCCCATTTTATTGCTAACCAAGAATTTTGTCTACTTTCGAGAAGTTAAAAATTTCTCTGCATAGAGATCCCAACAGATTCAAGTATTTGAATGGATGAGAGTGAGAGAAGTTTCTGTTATTTTTTTATAAAGAGAATAGAAGGGACTTGGTTTACATCTGCTGAACTCCATTCAAGCTTTTGCTAAGCTTTTCTTCCAAATACTTTGTACTCAACCTTCAAATCACAAAACATTTATTAAGTTATAACTGTGTACAAGACATTGTGCCAGGTAGTTAGTATACAAGGACAAAAATAAATTCTGCCATATTGTACACAAGAATATAATACAAATCAATTTGAGACTGGTGAACGAATACAAATGAGGAAAGTCTTCACAAAGGAAATGGAACCTGAGAAGCAATAATGTAAAGGAAGTGGATTTTTAGGCACCTGGAATAACATGTACAAATGACTTGAAGCAGGAAATAAGCTTTGAGGAATGGTTAACTAGTTCCTGTTTTCTAGTGTAAAGGAAATCAAATTAGAATTTTTTTGTGGGTTTTTGATGTCCTAAAAGTGCCTCTGATTGAATAATGTGATTGGGGAGGATTTTTCCCATCCATTGATGGGCCTTCCCTTTGTGGGAAGCTTGATTAGGGGAGTAGTTTTGTAGGAGGTCCCGAGTACCTTTTGTTTTTTCTCTTGAGTCACTGGGTCTGAGGGTCATGCCCTCTGGCCATAAAAGTGCATAAATACTCAGAGGGTGAGATTTTACTTTGGGGCTTACTGACTGGAAGTGTTTGACCAGATAATGACTCTGGGCTACAGCTTTAAGGAGCCCTCCCCACCCCCTGCTTTGAAAACCCAGATGTAATTTTCTGGTAATTATGGTCAGACAGAGGAAGCCATGTCTGTTTATTACTTTGGGATTTAGGGTGTTGGCTCCCCTAAACTAGGTGAATGATATATGTACTTGACTGAAGGATTGATACATGTACTTGATTAAAGTGATTGTTAACCCCTCAAAAGTTCCTTTTCCTTTTATGAATGCACATCTAAGAACCTGTGATAGCAGGTCCCTTGGGTATGTTGGGGTGTTTACTGTTACATCCAGTTTGACTAGAATGGAGGGTTTGCAAAGGGGATTTATTATTAAAGAAGAAAAACTAGATAGGAGCCAGAGTGCAAGACCTTAAATGCTAAGTTGAGAAGTTTGTATTTTATCCTAGAAGTAGTGGCATTGATTTTTGAGCAGAAGAACGACCTTGTAGGAATATTATTTTGACAGCTGTGTTGGATAGAATGGAAAGGTGAGACTGGAAGCAGGTACAACCACTTTGTGTTTTGGACATGTTCCTTTTTTAGTTACTGAAAGAACCGGCAGGTGTGGCTACTAAACCACTAACATTCATTTCCAAAAGCTTGTGGAGAGCAGGAGAGGTGCTGCAAGGAGGAGAGCAGATATTTCCTTATTTCTTATATATTTTATATATATATATTCCTATATTTCCAGATATTTCAGAAAACTGGGCCAGTGAGTTTGATTCCCATTAATGAAAAAATTCCGGATCTAGTTATTAAAGAGATAGTGAACATGTAGGAAAGGAAATGATGGTCTAAAAGATCCAATGTGACTTTAACAAGCATGTGAAATGAATGTTATTTATGTGAAATGAATGTTATTAATTCTATTGATAGGGTCATTAGAGTAGTAGGTTAGGAAAGGGCCATAGAATTTCCTCAGATTTTAGCAAAGCATTGTTGATAACTTGTCTCATGTTATTCTTGGGAAAAGGATGGAGAAATGTGGACTAGGTTGTAATACAGTTAGCTGGATTTGGAACTAACAGTAGTTGAATTGCCAGAGCCCAAAAAGTGGTTGTCAATGTTGGTTCCACATTATCTTGGAAGGAAGTCTTCAGTGTAATGGGCACTCCAGGGATTTGGACTTGGCCCTGTGCATTTAAAATGTTTATCACTGACTTCAAAAAAAGAAATCCATAGCTTGCTTATTAAATTTTCAGGTGAAACAAAATTAGGAAGCTAGCTGACATGATGAGTGGGAGTGTCAGTATTCAAAATAGAAAGGCTCTAAATATTGAGGAGAATTTATAAAGTAAAATGATATAGGAATTATAGAATTTTACCCTTTGATACCAGTAGAGTAATTAGATAGTAGTTTGTCAGAAAAAGTGTTTTAGTCTTTAGTAGTTTTCAGTTTCAGTATGAGCCAGCAATGTGACGTGGCAACCAAGAAACTCATAACTGTGGACTGCATTAGAAGAGGCAAAGCTGCTCATAATAAAGATATAATAGTCCTCTATATTTTGTTACGGTCAGACCACACTGGGAACATTGTGTTCCATTTTTGGCATCACAGTTTAGGCAGGATATTGATAAAAGTAGAAACTATTCTTCTTAGAAGGAAAATTGGGATGGTGAAAGGCCTTGAATTTCTGCTGCTTGAGGATGGATTAAAGGAACTTGATATTTTTAGCCTGGAGAAGAAAAGCCTTGGGGGAGATGATAGAATGTTCAGGTATGAACAAGATGTCCTCCAAGGGCCTTTGAACCATGAAATTCTGTAAGATGACAAGTAGATAAAACATCAAGGTAGAAATTGTGTTTTGACACTAAGAATCTTCTGAAACAAATTGGCCATATATTTTATAAGAAACGTATTTTTCTTACTTCAGAATCAAATCACAGTGCACATAGCATCTAGGGACTACCTCTTTCAGGTATAGCCTTTTGTGACTACACTGTTGGAGCTGTCTAAATTTAGTGTTTCCATATCACTCACTGAATAAATATTAAGCACCTATTATTTCTAGGCACTGGGGATACAAATACAAAGAATCAAGTAATCTCAATGCACAAGGAGCTTATATTCTAATGGGGAGACAACAGGTACATACAGAAATATATGCAGCATAAATATAAACGAATAAATACATATATATGTAGTAGTTAAATGCAGTGACTTTAGAGAGAGGGGGGTACTAACAATGGAAAGGATTGTGAAATCATGCAGAAGATAGTTGCATCTTGAGAAAAAAAGTGACTCTGAGACAGAGGTGAGAAGAAATGTGCTTCAGCCATGTCTGATGGCCAGTGCTAAGGCACAGAAGATGGAAGATGGAGTGTTGTGACTCGATTACAGAGTTTGAGAAGAAAAGTACTGTCCACCAAGGCTTGAAAGTTAGGTTAGGGCATGGTTAAAGGCAAAGGACTTTAAAAACTAAGCAGAGAGATTTGTATTTTATTCTAGAAGCAGCAAGAAGTCACTGGAATCATTTAGTAGGAACGTGCCTGGTCAGATCTCAGCTGAAGGAAAATTTCTTTGGTTTTATTTGTATAGATAGGATGCACGGGAGTAGAGAGAGGCATAAGGCAAGCAGACAGTTGCAGTAATCTAGGACCAGAACTAAAGCAGTAGTTTGGTAAGTAGAAGGAAAGAAGGGATTGCTTGCAAGATATGTGAAGATAGAGATGGTAAGATTTGACATCTGACTTTATATGTGGGATAAAAGAATGGGAGGAAGCCAGGATAATGCCCAAGTTACAAATTTGGAAGAATGGAAGGATAGTGATGCCATCTTCTGGATTCTGTGGCTGCTTTCAGTGAGCTAAAATCTCACCTTCTACAAGAAATCTTTCCTGATCCCTATTAATGCTTCCCTCCTTCGATTATCTAATATATCCTGTGTGTGTGTGTGTGTGTGTGTATATATATATACATACACATATATATATATATATATATATATCACTTGTTTGTAAATAATTGTTTGCACATTGCTTCTTCCTTTAGACTGTAGTTTCCTTGAGAGCAGGGACTCTTTTTGCCTTCCTTGGTGCCCCAGTGCTTCTCACAGGTCCTTCATTTCCCCAGCTATACTCCTCTGGACTTCACTTTCTTCTCCCCACCTTCCCTGGCTGCCCTGCACTTACCCAGCCCCCCACCCCACCACCATTTTCTTTTTCCTTTATGTGTTGTCTTTTCCTATTAAATTGTGAGCTGGAGGGCTGGAACTGTTTTTGCCTTTCTTTGTTTTTCCAGCACTCAGAACCATTCCTGACATGTAGGAGATCCTTAATAAATGTGAAAGATTTGGAGATTTTGGTTAAAGGGAAGAGAAAGTTTGTAAGATTTAGAGAGTGGAAGCAATCTCCATTGAAGAGTATTGAAGGAAAACGGTGTGAGGGAGGGAGGGTTTTAGTTAAGGTGGTAAGTTGAGGAAATGCCAAAATCATGTGAAGGATGGAGATGCCTTGGGTATGAGGTAGGAGGGAAGGAGCCAGTGAATACAGAATGAGGGAAGGCGAAAGGGAGAGTTTGAAGGAGTGTAGACTAGTAGAGGGTACAGGGTTGGTAACAGAATTGGAGCAGCTGGCATTGGGGAGAAGGCCCATCCTCTTTAGAACCTGGAGCGCTGGAGGAGAGATTGTGGGGGAGCTGAAGAGGAATTCTGAGGTCAGTAGTAAACTAGAAGGGGAAAACTCAGGCCTTTGTTTTCAGTAAAGTAGGAGCAAGATCCTCTGCTGGGAGGGAAGGTGCAGGAAGTGCTCTTACAATAATTGTATTTGGAAAAGTTACACCATTGTTTGATTAGACTTACAAGTAGTGCCCCAAAACATGCTGACTTACGTTATTCACGTTTATAGTGTTATGGAGATAGTACATTTGAGAACATGGGCATGAGTCGTCTCAAGTACAGTTCTAGTTTTATAAAGACATTTTGAATTTTTATTTCAATTCTTACGGTTATTTGAGTTCATTTAGATCTAGTGTGTTGTGGGCCTTGCAGATTTTGGTAGTTGGCTTAAATCTGACTGTACCTTTATAGTCCTAACTCAATACACGTTTTATTTCTTGCTTTATTGAAACACACACTGAGATGACCAGATGGTTTGCATTTCTTTTTATAGATAACCGACAAAAGAGTATCAAGAAGACATGCCATCCTGGAGGTGGTCGGTAATCAACTGAGAATTAAACCGGTAAATCTCTTAATGATTTCTCTTCTACTAATGACTTCATGTTTTTCTTACCTTCTGAGTATGGAAAACTAACTTTGCATGCTAATTGAAAATATAGAAGTAAAACTAGGAACGTAGTGCCAATATGTAGCCAGGAGATGTTGGTGTAAGTTACCTATTTCTTTCCTAAGCAGTGCTGTTATATATAAAATTGGGAAAACTGGTTGGTACTAATACTAATTTATATCATTACCTATTTTAAATGAAATCTTGCAAGGAAAAACATAATAGTATATAACAGTCTTTGAGAGAATAATCTAGTTACTATGTGCTGAAGTTATTTTTTAAAAATCCAAACAAAAGAAAACAAAAATGTGTCCATATCCTAGTTTAGCTTCAAAAAACCACAGCATTTAGCTGCTAATTTTTAAAGGTTTTTAAAGGAAATTTAAGACCTCCTGCTGAGGGCTAGGACTTTTGCTCTGTAGGGTTTCTGATGGACATAGATTGCACAGACTCTCATTTCAGAGACTCTTTGGTGTTATCATTCTGTTTTGTATTCCAAATGAATGATGTGAATGAAAGAAATACATGTATAAATTCATATTTTCTCTTGATTGGTAGCATGTATAGAATTAAACATTAGGTACGCACACGTACAAATCTTAGTGGAATCTTGATTATAGGCCTTCATTTTTTTTCCTCTCTTAATCACTGTGTTCTTTTTGTTCTGTTTTGGTTTTTGGTTGGTTTTAGTAAAGATTTCTAGAGATTGTTGTTTTATTGAGTCATTGTTAAATGCCTCTGTCATTGGAGTTTAATGTTTAACAGCCAGAAATGTCTGTTTTATAGTACTTACCTTTGTTAATATCTTGTTAGTGTCACTTTTGTCTTTGTATCTCCAGTACTTTATACAATATTTTGTATATAGTAGACATATAATAAATGTTTGTGGAATTGAATTGTATTGATCATAGTAGCCAAATTTTTCAGAGTTTGATCATCATTACAGCATTGCTGTTACATTGCCCGATAATCTCCCAATTCTTCTCACTTCACTTTGCTTCAGTTCATATAGGTCTTGCCATGTTTTTCTGAAACCACCCCTCGTCATTTCGCACAGTAGGTTTCCATCACAGTCGTATGCCATAACTTGTTTAGCCACTCCCCAATTTATGAACATCCCCTCAATGTCCAATTCTTTGCCATCACAAAAAGAGTCCTTTTCTTTTTTTCTTTGATCTCTTTGTAGTAGTGTTACTGAGTCAAAAACTATGCAGTTTTATAGCCCCTTGTGTGTAGTTCCAAATTATTCTCTAAAAAGGTTGGAACATTTCACTATTCCACCAGCAGCTCATTAGTGTGCCTATTTTCCTCTTATTCCCTTGCATTTGTCATTTCTCATAGTTGTGAGGTGGTACCTCAGAATTGCTTTAATTTGCATTTTTCTAATCAGTGATGATTCAGAGCATTTTTTTTTAATATGGCTATCGGTAGCTTTGGTTTCTTCTGAAAGCTTCTTGTTTGCATCTTTTAGCTATTTTCAGTCAGGAAATGGCTTTTATTTTTATTAATTGACTCAGTTCTATACTCAGTATATATTTGAAAAATGAGGCCTTTATCAGAGAAACTTACTTAAAAATGTTGATTTTTAATGGTACTTTTGGGCTCACATAAGCAAGGTTATGCTTAAGATTCTGCAAGTTAGGCTTTGCAGTATGTGAACCTAGCATCACCAGATTAAGCTGGTTTTTTAATTGACAGAGAAACTAGAGACCAAATTGCTAAGATCAGGAGAGGCATCACTGTGCTGACCAATATCTATATAGTAAAAGGTACGGTTTTTTTCCAGTAGTAGCAACGTATGGTTGTGAAAATTGGACTAAAAAGAAAGTTGAGCGCCACAGGACTAACACCTTTGAATTGTCGTGCTGAAGAAGACTTTTGAGAGTCCCTTGGGCAGTAAGAAGCTCAAATCAGACAATAAAGACATTAATTAAGACTATTTACTGGAAGGTCAAATACTAAAGCCGAAGAAACTTAAATACATTGGCCATGTAATAAGAATCTCATTGGAAAAGACTGATGTTAGGGAAGATTGGTGGCAAAAGGAAAAGGGGATGGCAGAAGATGAGATAAAGAGATGTCATGGAGACAGTGAACATGAGTTTTGACAGATTTTGAGAGATAGTGGAGGATAGTAGGGCCTAGTGCATTATGGTCCATGGGGTCATGAAGAGTTGAACATGACTGAACAACGATGGTTTTTGCTTTTTGTTTGTCTGAGATCATGATTACCACTCCTGCCTTTTTTACTTCAACTGATGCATATTCGATCCTGCTCTAGTCCTTTATTTTAACTGTGTGCATGTTTCTATTTCAAATGGACCTCTTATAAAAACATATTATTGGATTCCGGTTTCTAATGCATTCTGCTATCTGCTTCCATTTTGTGGATGAACTCATCCTATATACGTTCATAGTTATGATTACTGTGTATTTCCATGCATCCAATTTTCTTCTGTTTCTTTCTCTCTCTCTCTTTTTATCCCATCCCTCCTCAGAAGTCTGTTTTACTTTTAACCACTGCCTTCCTTAATCTATTTGCCCTTTTAGCATCCCTTTCCTTTTTCTTATCTCCTTTCCCTCTTATGACCTTATTGGGTAAGTTGCAATTCTTATATAACTGAGTATGTACGTTTAATCTTCCCTCTTTGAACCAATTCCTATGAGAGTGAGGTTCAAAGCATTGCCCACCATGCCACCTCCATTTCCCCCCAACCCCATTGTAAAAGATCTTCCTTGCATGCCTCTTTTATGTAAGAAAATTTCCCCCATTCTACCTTTCCCTTCCTCTTTCTCCCAGTGCATCCCTCTTTCTCACCCCTTCAATTTTTTGGAGATCATTCCAGTGTTATCTATTGACACCCCTGCCCTCTATGTACACTCCTTTTAGCTGCTTGGATGATAAAATTCTTTGGAGTTACCATATATCATCTTCCTTTATAGAAATGTAAACAGTTTACCTTTATTGATTCTTTCATGACTATTCTTTCATGTTTACCTTTTTATTTATTTCTTGAGTCTTCTATTCAAATGTCAAATTTTCAATTCAACTCTGTCTTTTCATTGGGAATGCTTGAAAGTCTTCTGCCTATATTAAATATCCATTTTTCTCCCTGAAGGGGATTATACTCTGTTTTGCTGGGTAAGTTATTATTGGTTGTAATTCTGTCTCCTTTGCCTTTTGGAATATTATATTCCAAGCTCTCTGCCTTTTTAACATGCAAGTTGCTAAATCTTATGTATCCTGACTGTGGCTCCATGATATTTGAATGGTTTCTGGCTGCTTGAAGTATTTTCTATATCACCTTGGAGCTCTGGAATTTAGCTATAATATTTCTGAGAGTTTTCATTTTGGATTCTCTTTCAGGTGATGAATTGAGGAATTCTTTCAATTTCTGTTTTACCCTCTGAATCTAAGACATTAGGGAAGTTTTCCTCAATTTCTTGAAAGATGATGTCTGGGCTCTTTTTTTGATCATGGCTTTCAGGTAGTTCAAAAATTTTTAAATTATTTCTCCTGGATCTAGTTTCCAGGTCACTTGTTTTTCTGGCGAGATATTTCAGTTGTTTTATATTTTTTTCATTTTTTTGACTTTGTTTTATATTTTCTTGATGTCTCAGAGTCATTAGCTTCCATTTGCCAAATTCTAATTTAAAATTTTTTTCAGTGGATTTTTATGCCTCTTACAATTTGACTAATTCTGTTTTTTAAGATGCTATTTTCTTCAGTATTTTTTGTACCAAGCTGTTAATTCTTTTTTTTCACAAATTTTTGCATCATTTACATTTTTTTTTCTCAATTTTCCCTCTACCACTCATCACTTTCTTTAACTTTTCCAAGAATTTTTGTTAGGTTTGGGTTCAGTTAGCATTTTGGTTTGAGACTTTTTTGGTAGTTGTCTTTATATTATTGTTTTCTTCTGAGTTTGTGTCTTGGTCTTTCCTGCCACTATAGTAGCTTTTTATGGTAGAATGCTTTTTGTGGTGGTTGTCTGCTAATTTTTCCAGGCTGTTTCTTGACTTTGAACTTTATGTTAAAGTTGAGTTCAGCTCACATGGAGGTAGGGAGGCACTGTCCCAAGTTTCAGGGCAAGTAAATGGCACGGTGGGTAGAGTGCTGGGCCTGGAGTTAGGAAAAATCATCTTCCTGAGTTCAAAGCTGGCCTCCGATACTTAGCAACTGTGGCAAGTCACTTAACCCTTTTTGCCTCAGTTTCCTCACCTGGAAAATGAACTGGAGAAGGAAATGGCAAACCACTCCAGTATCTCTGCCAACCAAACCTCCAATGGGGTCACAAAGAGTTGGATGTGCCTGAAAACGAGGGAACAACAAATAATGTCTTCTCTTCCATTATAGTAGCTTGTTATGCGCAAATTCTGTTTTTGTTGTTTGCTCATGTTTCCATCCTCTTTCTTGATTTTGAACTTAAAGTTTGGCTCTGCTCCCCAGAGCGTGGAGGGCACTGTCTCAAACTTCAAGCTTTCTTGTATTGCTATTTTCAGAATCCGTTTTAGGGGTCTGTGAGTTTTAGTGTTTCCAAGATGGTGTTATCCTAGGAGAAAAGTATGGTCACTTCTCCTGGTCTGTGCTGGTCTTTATCCCTAAAGAACCTTTGATCCCCTCCAACCACCAGTACTAGTGCTGTCCTTTTGGAATGGTGACCAGAGCCCCTATTCCCTTGTGACTGACTGCCAGCACTCTTCCTCACGTTGCCTAGAACTGTATCTGGGCAATAGAGTTGCCAGTCAGCTCCAGCTGTACCCAGTGCCAGCAAAGGTTCCCCTGTAATCTCTTTCTGATCAGTTGTCTGACCCCCTTACCATCTCTGGGCTGAGAGCTCCTGAAGCTGCCGTTGCTGCTATGGTCACTGTTGTTGAACCAGTGGTCACCGGTGTTGATCACTGTATTTTTTCTGGACCAGACTGCTCCCCCCTATAGTACTCCCCCAGCTCAGTATTACAGATTTCTCCTGTTGACCTCTTAAGTTTTCTTAGGCCAGAAAAACATCTCACCCAGATGTTTTGTTGACTCTGCCACTCTACAATTATTTTAGAATTGCTTGGAGGGGAATGTTGGGAGAGTTCAGGTAGCTGACTGCTTGTATTCTACCGTCTTGACTCCAGCCCTGACTGACAGGTTCTTACAGAATAAAGAGGTTTTTCCCAATAATGAGCTTCCTGGGTCATAGTAGAGGAATCAGAGAAGTAGTGTAGTCACATGAGAAATGAAGAGGACAAGTGACCATCCATGATCACAACCTCCAGTCCTTCTGTCCTGTCAACAGGCAATCACAACTTCATGAAACTTGTAGAACATGCATGTGGAACCCAAAGACTTAATAATTCATATAGAAGTTTGAGTATTTATGTTAGTACAACAAAGAAAGGGGAAAAAGGACAGAACCCCTCCAGAAGGGGAGGAGTAAGGCAGTGGCCAAAGCCACATTCTTTTCCCTTTGAACTGCTGGACCATGAAGGATATGATGGTTTCCCTATCTACAAGGGTCCAAGCTGCACAATCAATTTCACAGTCTAGTGCAGACTGACTTGTGAAGACACAGGGAGTCCATTTTGGGATGCAAACAACAAATTATGTCAGCTTAGAGAGGGACTTTGTCTTTGACACATTCTGGGCCTCCTGCATACTCTGGGTCCAGTGCTTCTAGAAAATATGACAATTCAAAAAGACAAGTTCAGGAGACCCCTTAACAGTCCTTAACAATTCCTGCTCTGTCATTACTCTCATTCTTTCCCAATATTAATTACTTGATGCATTAATTTATGTCAACACTATATTCCACTCTTAAATGTTTTTCTCCCTGATCCTGTTGATCATGCTTTGCCAAACCATAACCCTAGATTACTCTTATCATCTATCTCACTCATCCTTACTTGCTGCTGAGCAGAATTGGAGAAAATAATGAAATCATTTTGATTGAATTGACTTTAAATTTTTTCTAGCTAATCTTAATTGGGCCTTTACTATAGCAAAGTAATCCTAATATTTTTTACCCCAATTTATTTCTGCTTCACCACAACGCTGTTATATACCTCTTTGTCCCTTCACAAACCTCCTACTACACTCCCTCCACCCTCTGTGCTGAAGATTCCATCTCAGATTTCACCAACAAAAAATTGAGTCTGTTACAGTTGTCAACAACTTGTATTTCATCCTTTGGGAACTGCCTGTTCATATCCTTTGACCATTTATTTATTTGGAATGACCCTTGTTCTTATATATTTGAATTAGTTCTTTATATATCTTGGATATGAGAAATTTGTCAGAGAAACTTGTTGCAGAGGAGACCCCTCCCCACTTACCTAATTTGAACTACATTACTTTTGTTTGTGCAAAACCTTTATTTTTATCGAATTCATTTTTTTAACCTTCCATGGTCCTCTATCTCAGGCATTTCTCTTAAATTAATCCAAACTATCAATAGACATGAAAACATACTCTAAATGATTAATAATTAGGTATAAATTAAAAGAACTCTCAGGTTCCATTTCATACTGATCAGGTTGTCAAAGATAACAAAAAAGGAAAATGATCATTGTTGATGGGGCTGTAAGAAAACAAGTTCACTAGTACACTGTTGGAGCTGTGAATTCACCCAGCCATATTGGAAAGAAATTCAGAACTATATTTAAAAAGTACTAACTTGTATGTGCCCTTTGACCCACTCCCAAAGACCCATATACATAGGTAATTTTAACAGTTCTTTTAGAAGTGGTTTCCCATCATTTGGGGAGTGGCTGAACGAACTGTGGTATATGAATGCCCTAGAATATTACGAAATACAAACACAAATTTCACACAGACTTGGGAAGACTTGCATGAACTTGATGCATAGTGAAGTAAAGCTGAAGCTCAGAGAACAATTTATAAAATGGCAGCAACAATGTAGAGAAAAACAACTCTTAACTACTAAGGACCAGTCCATACAATGACCGACTACAATTCCACAGAACTGATGATGAAACATAATTCCCACTCCTGACCGAGAGGTGATAAGCTCAGGGTGGAGAATGCGATGTTGTCGGACCCAGCCAATGGGTATTTGTTTAGCTTAAATATGCATATTTGATACAAGGGTCTTCTTTCATGTTGATGGAGGAAGTTCAGGGAGACAGTAAGTCTAGGGTTACCAAAGTGAAAAAAATAGAAATCTATAAATTTAATACTATTGAAGTATTACAAAAATGAATATTGTCAGTGGAAGGATTATTAGGAAACAACAGACCAATGGGTAAGCTTTGAAATTAAGGTAATGAATTTATTATACATTTAAAAGGTGAAGCAAATGTGGTAGAGATTCATACTTTTATGTACAGTGTTCTTTTTTGTTCTTAATTGTTTATGGACATATTATTTGCTATTTGCTAAACTCAGAATAAATAAATGAAAAAAAGGATAGCTAGTTTTAAGTCTTTAATATAAAGTATATATTGAAGTCATATAAAATATATATACATGTCATATAAAGTGATTTCTAATAGGTCCATGAGCTATGTGATCAACTCTCACATTACTAAGAGAAAAATATAACACTCAAGCAGTGGCATAGAAAATACAAAGTGGTAGATATAGAATTACAGAGAAATAAGGAAACACCAAGTCTAACAAGTTATATCATAATCTGCAAGTCACTTAGCTAGCTTTGTAACATTTTTATACTTGCATTTTAAAATATAAATGTGATCATATTATTAGAATTTGCTTTTAAAAAATTATTTCATAAAGACTTAATTCAACTTGAGCTGAAAAGCTGTCCAGCATTAGACCCTTGCTCAGCTAATCAACCTTTTCTTGATGCTTTGATATTGAAATTTTTGAGCCAGAGGGTATCATAGAGAAGTTATTTCTTAGGTGATAAGATTTTTAGGTTTAGAATTTTTTCGTTAATTAGTTTTTGTGTTAAATGTTTATAAGATCATAAATTTATTTGTAGTATATTCCTGTTAACTGTATTTAGTTGTCTTTTTTGGATGAAAAGGGACAAGTAAGAATGAATATATGAAAGAACCAACTGAAGCTTCCTAGTGCACTTGCTCTTCCTTTGCATTGCTGCATCTGTGGGGAACAATAGAAATTCTTTTTTTTTCCTCTCTTTTTGTGGGCAAGTATATAATGGTAAAGCACTCCAGTATCTTTGCCAAGAAAACCCCAAATGGTGACCCTATATATGTTTATATATGATGATGTGGTCAGTATGGTTATATTTGAAAATGTTTAGGGCAGACTTTTTACCTAAGTTAAATATTGCTTGAGTGTTATATTTTTTTCTGTATAGTTTTATTCTGGTATATTTTTCAGAAACGATAATTGGTTCTAAGGAATAAATTCTTTATTGTTATTTTTCTGTTTGACAGACCCATACAAATCCTTGTTTTTATCAGCCTTCTGAAAAGAGCCAGCTAGTACCATTGGAGATAAATAAATGGCATAGGTTGAATCCTGGAGATAGATTTTCCTTATTAGTTGACAAATACATTTTCCATGTTTTCTCCACACGTTCTGAAATGGAACGCACTTTACGGTAAGGTCTTCTGATTTGATGACAGTAAAGAATGCTATTTGCCATGCAGGCTCTCATTTATAGATGTTAAACCCATAAACGCTTAATCGGAAGCCATTTTAAGACCAAACTATACAAGAAATCAAGTAGCTGCATGATTTTTAGAGATTTCTTTCTAGAAAACTTTTGACTTTATGAGTAGTTGTTATGTCTAAAAAATAATCAAGCTTGTCTGTGGTTTGTGCTTGCCATCCTCCATAAGAATAGACTTATTTCTATGTAAACAGCCAAGTGTGAAGGCAGGAGCCAAAAGTTAAATTGACTTCAGTGGAACAAATTTTTCCCTTCTTTGTACTTTGCCTTTTAAATTTATAGAGGCGATACTTGTGTGATCATATTAAATATAGTTCCACATTCGTCATGTTGTGAAGGAAGAATCAGAACACAGGGAAGAAGCATGAGAAAGAAAAACCAGAACAAAAAGACAGAGAAAATAGTATATTTTGATCTGCATTCACACTCCATAGTTCTTTCTCTCGATGCGGATAGCACTTTTCATCATGATTAGATCATTACATTGCTCAGAAGAGCTAAGTCTAACAAAGTCAGTCATCACGCAATGTGGTATTATTGTATACAGTGTTCTGGTTCTGCTCACTTCGTTCAGCATTACTTCATGCAAGTCTTTCCAGGTTTTTTCTGAAAACTTCCTGCTCACCAAGTCTTATGGAAAGATAGTATTCTATTACATTCATAAACTACAGCTTGTTCAACCATTCCCTAATTGAAAAACATCCCCTCAGTTCCAATTCTTTGCCACCACAAAGAGCTGCTTATAAAGATTTTTGTACATGTGAGTTCTTTTCCTTTTTTAATGATCTCTTTGGTATATGGACCTAGTAGTGGTATTGCTGGATCAAAGGGTACCCACAGTTTTATAGCATGTTGGGCATAGTATGGATTACTATTCTAAACAAATGACTCAGTTACTGACATGAAATATTAAAACTCACTTCTTTGCTCTACATAAATTGAACTCCAAAAATTGTGTTCTAATAAATGCTTGAAGAGAAATGTTGGACCTCCCAATAAAACCAATTTATGCATATTCATTGAATGAAGTTATTAAAATCTTCGTTAATTTAGAAGTTATGCTGCACTTGGTAGTCTTTAGTACATCTGTATAAATTAACATAGGTTCAGAGTCTGAGGGAATAATATTGGGACTTGAAGTCTACGAAAAGTAAGCATTTTCATTAAAACTTAAAATAAGACTCAAAAGCGTAGTGCTATACTTTTTTCAGACTGCTGTAGTATCTAGTGCTTTGTTGATGTGATAGAGTAGAAAGGAGTGGTAAACTTTACAAATACCATATTAGACTAGTCGTTTTTTTCATGTTTATCTGCAAGCCTAACTAAACAGAATATTAAGTTGCTCATTTTCCCTATTTAGAGGATTTATTATTTCTCTGCATCTTTTCAATTTAGGATAATAGTAAAATCAATTTCTTCTAAAAGAGTATTTAAGCTGTATGACTTTTTTTTTTGTTAAGTAATGTGCATAGTTCCGTGTCATAAAGAATCTTCAAATGTTCCATTTAAAATGAATTTTAGTCTTTGCTTGGAATAATTAAGGGGAAAGAAAATTGTTCTCTTCCTTGGTAAACAAATACGAGCTCTTCATATTCCTTCAAGGAGCCCAATATTATTGCAAATATGATTCAGAAAATTGGTGAGAATATTGAATTCACACTTAGGCATTGTTGATAAAAAAAAATAACCTACCAAATTTTCCATCCTTTTAAAATAATAAAACCAAGCTCTTCTTCATTTTATAAACTTTTTCATATTTGTATTGACTTTTGAATGATTAAATTTGAGAGATTATTCATAAGGCCTACCAATTGAACCTAGAAAAACCCTATTTAGTGTAGTAGTTAATTTTTTTTTATAATGGTGTAAGTTCCTTAGCTCATAATTCACTAACAAATGAATTTTTTACTTTATAGAAATAGCCAAATGCTTGATGAGGATGATCTGCTCAATGAATCACCAACATCCCCTTTAAATGGCTTTCCTGTTACTGTTCAATGTGCTAGTTTTCCAGTGGAACCACCCTCACGTCGTACCAAATATATCTATTCAAGTTATTGTTTAGAGCCGGGGGAAGCAGTGGAATTAGTGATGCCAGTCACTATACCCCGGAATAATTTGGTGAGACCTTTTTAAGATTTGATCCAATTTTTTAGAGTATGGATTGGATGGTAGAAAAGTAGAAGTAGTTATGAGATAAGCAAGGCAACATGAATTTTTGTATTTGACCTGCTTTTCAAGCTAATCTTTTAAGAAATGTCAAACATTTCAAGAGTGAGTAAAACTGATGAATTCTTTCAAAGCACTAGTAACTTCTGAATAGCTAATAATGGATTATTGAATGATGGTTCATGTGAAATAACTGATTCTGGATTTATAAATGTAGTTGTATCAGCAAGTTATTTGTAAGTAGTATTACCAAGAGAAGCAGTGTGAATGTGTGCAGGAGGTAGAGTGTTGGAGTCAGAGTCACTAAGACCTGCATCAGATTGTTGCCAAAATGAGGTCCCACTCTCTTTGGGTTCCTCACCTTGATGAAATCTCGTGTCCTTTTGTCTGCCACATAACTTCTAATTTGATTAAATAAATACTTTTTCAGCTTCTTCCTGCAAAATATAGAAACAGTAGTGAGCAACCAAACTCTTTCCAGAGGAAACGAATTCTCCCTTCTTGGATGGTTCAGGGAGATCTAAATGTTCAAAACTTTGAGGTACCATTTGCCCAGGAAGGTAAATTTATCTTTCTGCTACTAATAGACATTTTATGTTAAACATTACTTAAATTCTTCAGAAGGAATTTAGTTGGGGGTAAGAATTGTGAGTTATAAATCATAATTTTCAACCTTTATGTAATAATAAAAGAATTTTAGAAGTTCATATAAAGACTAGGTTAAAACACAACTTATTGTTTTGTATTTTATCTTTTAGGTTTAACTGATTATTTTTGAAGCAAGGGATTTCTTCCTCTTACATCTATGCTACTAAATTTGTCATACTAATATAAATTCAGAGCCTAACAAGTTGACCTATACTACTTATCTGCTGGCAGTTACCTCATTTGGAGATATAGCATGCCAAGGAAATATTCAATCTTTATAGAGCTGACCTTGCAAATTTCAGCCTTGTAAGAGATGGAAGCATTATAATAACAGTCTAACCAATTCACAAGTCCCATTGTTTTATTACTGTATTAATAGAACTGTAGAATTTTTGAGTTCTCAAGGTCCTTAGAGGTGATTCAGTCCAAAACTTTCTTTTGCAGCTGAAGAAGCAGCCTCAGGGAAGTTAAAAGGTTTGTTCAATATCACTTTTATACAGTTACTGGCCAAGTGGGGCCTAGAACTTAGATCTCCAGACTCCTAAGTCTAGTATATTTTTCACAACAAAAAATGAGCAATTTTTTTGTGGTCAGCTTTTTCTGCTTGACTGACTGAGGGAAAATATTATACCTTTTTATGAACTTTACCTTAGATCTTGAAAAAGAAAAGTTTAAATGCAGGTGGGATTTTATAGTGCAGACGCAAAGAACATTACAGTTGGGAGAAGCCTATGTTTGACACTTAGAGCTCTTCAGTACCTGATACCTTTCCATATTTCCTTCTCTCATTTTCCTTTCCTTTATGTACTTTATGATGCCTCTGTACTGACCTACATGCTGATCTCCATATGTGCACTGTTTCCTGTTTCTGAAATGCCATTCCTTCCTCGCCTTTGTCTCTTGATATCCCTGAATTCTTTCAAGATTTACTTCAAAGACCTTCTTCTCTAGGAGTCATTTCAGCCTCCCCTCCTTCCCTCTACACTGAATTGATGGCCTGGAGAGAGAAAATCCATTAAATGCAAGCTCCTGTGCTTGAATCCCTCTGAATCTCTGTTTCCTGATAACTGAACTACTAGTGCCTTGCCTCAAAAGTTACCTTGTAGTTAATAACTTTATATTCTTTAGAAATATTTTTTCACTGCATATACTTGAGAGGCAGCATGAGATAGTGCGAAGTGTGACCCATGGGCCACATTGCAGCCTCAGAACTCCCGTTTGGGCCTGAGCCATATTAAAATGTAATTGGGAAATATTTAACAAAATAGAAATCCAGTAGAACATAGGCAGTAATAATTTGTGATTTTGTAAGTCACTATGTGGCTGCAAGGATCTTGATGCTTGATTTATTGGATCCCATTGCAATTTAAGTTTGACACCACTGATGCAGTGCCTAGAGAGGCAGCCTGAGCTAGGAAGACCTGGATTTCACAACCTGGATTCAGGCTGTGCCTGATACCTGCTGTCTGTGCAACTCTGGACAAGTTTCTTAGCCTGGCGGTGGTTTAGGCATCTCTGATACTTGAAGTCACAGTGAAGATGCTGATCTGCACGGGTAGAGGAAGTTCATTTCCAGGTCTTCCATAATAATGAAATCACAGGCCATCTCTGAATCTGTGTACACAACGCTAATAGAACTCATCTACCTCATCAGAAAGTGAGCTCCTTTGGGTGGGGATTTGTTTCATTGCATTTGTCCTCGGTATCTGGCACACAGCGTGGAACCTGGTGGGTACTTAATACTCATTGATCCCAGGCTCCTACTTGAAGCCCTTATAGATTGTTAGGACCTTCCATAGTGAGTTTGTGTTGTCTGGGATAGCCTTTGAAAACCCAAAAGTCAGAGTTAGATCTTGAATAGAATTTTTATTGGTATTCAAGACAACCTGACAAACAATTAACTGAAATGGACTGTCTTCTGCTCAGCAATTCATTTTTTGGTGAAATTTATTCAATATAATTGCTTCTGTTTTATATTGCCCATATGACATTGTTCATAGTTGGCTAAAACATATTTTCCCCAAAGTTACCATAAACTATTATTATCTACCACTTGACAGGGTGCCAGATTAAATTTGAAGCACCTTTTTGTGTTCTGTGTTTTGGAAAAGTGAGATCATTTTGATAATGTGCTCAACACATATTAGTGTAGAACACAGTATACTTAAATGAAAAGACCCAGCCTTCAAAATGTCATTGAAAAAAACCAGTTTGTGCTCAGGTCTGTCTTTTTCTTAGACGTACGTACTGTTAAGATATGATTGTTCTAGTAGTGCATTTAGGCCAACTAAAACGTTGTGTTAAATGTTTTATTTTTATTTTTAGGCAGAAAAATATTTTCTGATATAGACTTTGTAATCAAGTATTGAGCATTTATTAAGTATCTGCTGTGTACCAGACGGTATTCAAGATGCCAGGGCATACAGATACAAAGCAAGTATATGTATGTATGTGTATTTATACACACAATGCACACATGCATACATATACATTCAGAATAAATATGAAGCAGATACATATAAATATAAGCTGGTTAAATACAAAGTAACTTAGTAGGAAGGACATTAGCAATGGTAGGAAAGGCTTCAAGTAGGTGATATTTGGATTTCATGTTTAAGGAAGAGAAAGATTTTATGAGATCAAGTTAAGAGGAGAGTACATTCTGGGCTTGGGGGGTGGGGCGGCGTGGTGGCAGAATCCTGGAGATAGATGGAATTCCTTGTATGAGGCATAGATATGTCAATATCAATTAAGTTAGAGTTTTCTCTACAACCTAAATTTCAGGGGTTTTTTTTTTTAAGTTCAGTACATATCTGGGCTGTAGTAATGCCTTGTACAGTATATATTATACAATAATAATATTTATGTGGATGATCTGAGGTTTCCCAGGGTCCTGTAGACCCTCTGAATCATCAAAGAATACAAGTAATATTTGGTAGTCCAGCCCCAACTTTGCCATGTGACCATGGACAAGTCAGTTGAGGAATCAGATTTAGTTTCCTCATTTTAAAAAAAAATGCATTTTTTTGAATTGGGAAGGGAAACTCTAGATCTGTTGTATCGTCCTTGCAGGGAACCTCTGGTGCAGAATTACCCTCCTCTATTGAAGAATAGCATCTCATCTCCGTAACTTAGTTTTACAACGTTGCCAGGATCCTAGAGAAGTTGAGGGACTTGCTCATGGTCACATGACTAATATACTATGGATCGCCAGTCTAGAGTTGGAGGAGATGTCACCTGGCATCTAACCCTTCCATTTTTACAGATGAGAAAAGTAAAGCCCAAAGAAATTGTGTCTGACACAGAGTTACACAGGTATTAAACATTAGAAGCAGGATTTGAAGCCAAGTCCTCGGACTCTCAAGAGCCAGTGATTTTTCTGCTCTACCAGTCTTCTGGACTCCAAGTCTAGCTAGCAAGCTACCACACCACTCCTAACCTCACGAGATTACTTAGAGTGTCAGATGAAATAATACATGTGTTCTGTTTTGTATAATCAGGTTTGTGAAAGTTAGCTCCTGTTACTTCTGTGCCTTAGAATTCTATAAAGGAAGCTATAGGATATTCTATTTAAAGATAACTGTATTCCTAAATTATATTAAAGTGCTCTCATGATCATCAGAGTCATTAAGTGCTAACTGTGGTGCAGACTTTGTGCTTTGCACTGAGGAGCATGTAAGTTAAAAAATGAAACACTACTCACAGAAAACTAAAATTTATACTTATGCAAAATGAGGCTAATATAAATTGAGAACGCATTCAAAAGTCTTCTGAATTGTGACTCAGTGTCGTAGAAAAAAAATTATATGCCTAAGCAGAAAGTGACAGACCCATATTAACTATGTGTGGGTCAGAGACCACTGACTCAAAAAAAATCAGAGACTTCTCAAGATAGAAGCAAAGCAGCAAGATTTTGTTACAATGTTGCGAGAAAGGGCATCCCCTCTGATAAGTAATCAGGAGGGTGAGGCAATTATGGAAGGCAGAAATAGAGATTGTACAGCCCTGATGCAGATCCCACGCCCCTGCCTTTTACTCCCATTGGCGGGAGACAGGCTACCCTGTGAATAGGGGATAAGGAAGCAGTGGAATAACCAATAGGCATTATGTTGATGTGGCAACCCAAGGAGGGTTGTGTTATGTGGCAACCCAAGGCAGGGAGTTTAAGTTTCATATTCCCAGAAGTCACATGATTTCTGGGAAACTGAAACTTAGGCCTAACCATCTACTAAAAGCCTTTTGTTAAGCACTGAGAAGTCTTCACTAACTTCATTCCATTTAACTAGTACTTAAGCTACTAAAGTTTTCTAGTTTGAATTATGCATTAAATGACAGTTTTTATTTTTAGACATATTTCAAGCGTCCTAATTGGAGATATTTGTACAGAATGAGATACTTTCTTGCCTTATTTTTCTTTCACTACAGCCTTGGTCTAGGGCTTCCTTATGATATAGAAGTAACCCTGAGTTTTTAGCTTTTGAGGGCCATGCTATAGTGGGACTCCATTTTGGGTAAGTCTTACTAAGCAAGAAAAGTCAGCTGACAAGACTGTATTATCTACTGTCTGAAAACCATTCCATATAATGTAGGAGAGGTTCATAACCAGAATTGACTGCTTAATTATTATTGTCATAGCAAGGAGATGTCTGAATGCGAGAGATTGGGACCTGCATTGATAGAGTAGTAACCATCAGTAAAAGCAGGGCTTTTTGAAATGAGAGGCATATTGGATCATTTACTGAATGCAGAACCACTGCTTCAGTCTACCTTTTGTTTAGGAAATATCTTAGGAGCAACTTGGTAAACTACATGTTAACAATACAAGTTTCACTGTTTCCCCCAGCACTTAGCACTGTGCATGGCACACGGTAGACCAGGCCTGTACAACCTACGGTCAGTGGGCTGCTTATGGCCGTTGGGCTGCTTACAGCTAGCAAGCACACCCAAGGATTTCAGATGGATGTTTCCCTCTACGATTTTTTTCGGGCCTCCCAAAATCCTTTAGCATACGACAAGCAACCTGCAGGCCACAGGTTGTTCAGGCTGAGTTTTTTTTTTAAAGAAAATTGCTTTTTTTTTTTATCCTTGAGAGGGCTAGTCCCTTAAATTATTTCAGTTGTATTCCTATTTGATTTTATATTGCCTGTGGATATGGCTTCAAGCATATTAAGCCATAGTTTCTTCATTGATAAAATTTTGAATTAAAGATCATGTATGGGTGGAGGGGTCATAATCTACATAAAATGACATTTATCTACTTAGTGCCTACACATATATAAAATTTATTAATATTGCTGGGTTAAAATCACTTTCTCATGAGAGAACATTAATTTAGCATATAGATGGTGGTATAGGTCTAGGGTTGTAGGTTGTGAGTTTTAATTCACTTTTCTAAGCCTCTGTTTCTACATTTGTGAAAGGAAGGAGTTGAACTGATAGGTGAAATCATTTTCTATTCTAACTCTGTGGTCCTATTTACCTGAGACTCCCTTCTAGAAAAATCAGGTTTTGAAATTCAAAACAGCTTTATAAATAGTTATTGGACAAGTTGGCATTAATATAAACGAAAAATTAGTTTAATGTGATCACATTATGTAATGAAGTATATGATATATAATTTATGACTCTGCATGTATCTAACGTCATAACAAAAAAAATTGGTTATCTTCCTCAGAAAATTCAGAAAATATTGAAGCAGAGCAAGACCCAAGGGAAAAATGCAGGATTGCTGACCAGGGAGATTCTACCAGTTCATCAAAGGTAATTTTTTTTTAAATTTAGTTTTTCTTTCTCTTCCATAGGTATTCTGTATGGGAAGAGTTTATTGTAGAAAAGTCATGTCAATCTGAAACAAAACTGTTTATAGTTAGTCATTTATTTACTAAAATATCTAGATAGCACAAAATTCCACTTTGCTTTTTGTTTGTTGACTACAGAAAAAAAGATTTGACTTGATAGAGCAAAATTCTACTCTAAAGACTGTCTTTTTACAGGGTGTGTCCCAGTCATTTGTCCAAAATCATAAGAGATTCTTTTAAAGAATGCAAAAGTTTTTATTCAGTGATTATTAATGTTAAGTGAGGTATAAAGTGGGAAGATATGCTCACCCTGGGTGTTTGGGCTGTTAAGGAGATGAAAGAGGGATTCTAGATTCTGATTCTGTAATTGAGACTGTGATCATTGCACTGATGCCCAAAACATTAGGCCCCAATCTCAAAAGGTCACTTGGGAACAACCAGTGCCTGTGGACCAAATTGTGGTATATAGATTAATTGGCAACTGATAGGTCAAGTTTATCATTAGCTATACATACTGGTCAGACAGTATACCTGGGCAGTGAATCTGGCCCAAAATTTAATATGAAAGAGCAAGGAAAGACTGCCTTTAGGAAATTATTCAGTAATAGGCTTATCTTTTTAGTATCAGTGTTCCTCCAGCGATGCTCTGTGCCTAAGAGTCATGTGCTATCACAATCTCTGATGAGATGAATTTGTGGGACAGCTGGAGAATAATGTATGTGCACAGCTAGGGCAAGAATAAGCTGAATCATGTTACCAAGGAAGAACTGTGCACTAGAAGCAGCATATAGGATGATGAGGAAAGATGAGCCAGCCATGTCATGATAGCAGGGGATAACTGGCAGGTGGCCTGCTTGACTGGAGGAAGCCTCCTACTCTGTCAGGAAGCACTCCCCCTTTTGAGTCCCTTGATGTCTGTACTGTCTTCTGCCTTTTTTTGTATTTCCAGAGCTCAGCACAGTGCCTGACACATAGTAGGTGCCTCATAAATACTTTTTTGACGGCTTGACGAGTTGAACACAAAGAGAAAGCATAGATGGTTTTTGATCTGCCTTGCTGGAGGGAATATGTACCCAGGCCAGTGAGGTCATAAATTCTTTGAAGTACAGAATAGCTGCAGTGAAAAAAACGTTCTTTTCTATTATGGACAATTTTGGTATTCACAAAGAAAAAAATTAAAATGTCAGCTTTTGAGATCTGATCTTTTCAGTTCAGGAGAAGCAGTGTATTAGCAATATGACCTGGGCAAATTACTTAACTGTTTGGTCTTCTAGGCATCTCTCTAAAGATTGGGAAATGCATCAGTAAGGATGCAGTAGAGAGCTAACACAATTGGATCCTATAATTTTAAGTTTTCGATAGTAAGGATATGTTACAGTTTATTTTTGGTTTCTCTTCATAGGAAGTGAGTGGATCATCTGTTATAATGGGTGTAACTGAAACAGAAATGACTAAGGCCAAGTCAGAAAGATCTGAAATCCCAGGAAAGCAAATCGATGAAAATCTTCACAGTGAGGACTGTGAACATAGAAAATCTCCTAGAAGCAAAAGAATTAAGATGGATGAATGTGAAAAAGATATGCCCATGGAATATTCTGGGCATCCCAAGAGTCACCATGACAACTCATTCCAGAATAAGGATCCAGGGCTTGACCCAGAACTGAGCTCTGACCCTGAAGCTTCAAGTTCAACTAAAAGCAAAGCTATTCCACAAGATTCTGGGGAAAATCATCCCAGGAGAACACCTTGCATTTATGGAGCAAGTTGCTACAGGTAAAAAGCAATCGCTTTTTAAACTCTGTATATTAACAGACTTGTTACTCCACAGATACGGATATGAGAGTACAAAGAATATCCTTTGAAATATAAAAAAGGTATGATTTAATACATTGGTTTATAAAATGGTGGTTCAGTTTTGAAAAACCAAAATCTTGAAAAGGTTTATTCTACTTTGATGGATTGTAAACTCTGTAATTGACATTTTTATAAAAATCATTTTATAAGGGTTTAGAATTTGGGGGTGGGCAAAATGTTTATTCATGAACTTAATACTTATTAATAAGGTAACACTGAAAATAGCCTAAAGGATAAAATTTTACAATAAAAAAAAGTTGAACACGTTTAATCTAGGCATATATTATCTCTGATCTTTTTAGACAGTAGAGAGACCTCTTTAAAAATAGCTATTTTTATTCACATGGCAATTTCTTTCGATGACTATTTTGCCCTCTGGATCTAGGACTTCTGGGCAGTTTTCCTTGATGATTTCTTGAAAGATATTGTCCAGGCTCTTTTTTTCATCATGACTGTAGACTAATAATTCTTACATTTTTCTCTCCTGAATCTATTTTCCAGGTCAGTTATTTTTCCAATTAGATATTTTACATTTTCTTCTGTCTTTTCATTCTTTAGATACTATTTGACTGATTCTTGATGCCTCATAGAGTCATTAGCTTCTACTTGTCCAATTCTAATTTTTATCAAATTGTTTTCTTCAGTTAACTTTTGCATCTCCTTTTCCATCTATCCAGTTTCTCCTTTTAAGGAGTTATTTTCTGCAGTTAGTACTTACTTTTCCATTTGTCTAGTTTTCCCAGCTAGGTTCTGTGCTTCCTTTTCCATTTGTCCAATTTTCCTTTTTTTAAAAATAGTTTTATTTATTTTTAGATTTTAACATTCATTTCCACAAAATTTTGAGTTCCAGTTTTTCTCCCCATCTCTCCCCTCCCCTACCCCATAACACCTTGCATTCTGATTACCCCTTCCTTCAGTGTGCCCTCCCTTCCATCAGACCCTATTCTTCCCTTATCCCCATCTTCTCTCTTTTCTTGTAGGGCAAGATAAAATTCCATGCCCCATTACCTATATTTCTTATTTCCCAGTTATATGCAAATAACAATTCTCAACTTTCGTTTCTAATACTTTGAATTCCAACCTTCTCTTCTTCCTTCCCTCCCTCCCTACCCATCCCCACTGAGAAGACAAGCAATTCAATACAGACTATATGTGTCATTTTGCAAAAGACTTCCATAATAGTCATGTTGTGTAAAACTAACAATATTGTCCTCTATCCTACCCTGTCCCCTGCTTTTTTCTATTTCATTTGACCTTGTCCCTTCCCAAAAGTGTTTACTTCTAGTTACTCTCTTCTCCCATTTTCCCTCCCTTCTTTTATCCCCCTTAACCTAATTGTCCCCTTCTCCCCTATTTTCCTATGGTGTAAGATAGATTTTCATGCCAAATTTAGTGAGCATGTGAAGAGAGTAAACTTCACTTTTCCCCTTACCTCCTCCCTTTTCTCCTCCATTGAACAAGATTTTTCTTATCTCTTTTATAAGTGATAGTGTGCCCCATTCCATTTCTCCCTTTCTTCCAATATTTTCCTCTTTCATCCCCTTAATTTAATTTAATTTTTTTATGGATATCATCCCTTCTGATTCAATTCAATCTGTACTCTCTATGTGTGTGTGCGTGTGTATAATCCTTCCACCTACCCAAATACTGGGAAAAGTCTCAAGAGTTACAAATATTACCTTTTCATGTAGGAATGTAAACAGTTCAGCTTTAGAAAGTCCTTTATGATTTCTCTTTCTGTTTACCTTTTCATACTTCTCTTGATTCTTGTGTTTGAAAGTCAGATTTTCTATTCAGTTCTGGTCTTTTCATCATGAATGCTTGAAAGTCCTCTATATCATTGAATGACCATTTTTTCCCTTGAAGTGTTACACTCAGTTTTCCTGGGTAGGTGATTCTTGGTTTTAATCCCAGTTCCTTTGACTTCTGGAATATCCTATTCCAAAAACCCTTCAGTCCCTTAATGTAGAAGCTGCCAGATCCTGTGTTATTCTGATTGTGTTTCCACAATATTCAAATTGTTTCTAGCTGCTTGTAATATTTTCTCCTTGACCTGGGAACTCTGAAATTTAGCCACAATATTCCTAGGAGTTTCTCTTTTCGGGTCTCTTTCAGGAAGTGATCAGTGGATTCTTTCAGTATTTATTTTGCTCTCTGGTTCTAGAATATCAGGGCAGTTTTCATTGATAATTTCATGAAAGATAATGTCTAGACTTTTCTTTTGATCATGGCTTTCAGATAGTCCCACAATTTTTAAGTTGTGTCTTCTAGATCTCTCTTCCAGGTGAGTTGTTTTTCCAGTGAGATAGTTCACATTATCTTCTATTTTTTCAATCTTTTAGTTTTGTTTTGTAACTTCTTGGTTTATCATATAGTCATTAGCTTCCCTGAACTCCACTCTTATTTTTAAAGAAATATTTTGTTCAATGAGCTTTTGAACCTCCTTTTCCATTTGGCTAATTCTGTTTTTAAAGCCTTCTCCTTTTCATTGACTTTTTGGTCTTCTTTTGCCAATTGAGTTAACCTATTTTTCAAGGTGTTATTTTCTTCAGCATTTTTTTGGATCTCCTTTAGCAAGGTGTTGACCTGCTTTTCATACTTTTCTTGCATCTCTCTCATTTGTCTTCCCAATTTTTTCTCCACCTCTGTAACTGGATTTTCAAAATCCTTTTTGAGCTCTCCCATGGTCTGAGCCCATTGAATATTTATTTTGGATGTTTGGGACACAGAAGCCTTGACTTCTATGTCTTTCCCTGATGCTAAGCATTGTTCTTCCTCTTCTGAAAGGATGGGAGGAGATATCTGTTCACCAAGAAAGTAACCTTCTCTGGTCTTATTTTTTTTCCCAGTTACTTGACTTTTGGGTCCTTTGTCAAGAGTAGAGTATACTCTGGGAATCTGTGAGATCTCAGTTCCTCCAAGGTGGCACAATCAATTGCGTGTACTGGTCTGGACGTAGACAGGGATTTTGGTGCCCAGAATCTTAGCAGATACCTCTCCACAGCCACTTGGCCTCCAGTTCCGATAAGGTCAGCACTGGGGGCTGATTTTCAGATAAGCTGGATGGGCAGGGCCACCATTCAGTTTGAGACAAAGACCAGCTCAGCCAGGGCCTCCACCCAGGGCTGAGGTAAGACTCAGCTCTTCAAATGCCCCCAGGGATTTTTATGCTCCAACAATGGAGCTTCCATACAGTTGCTGTGCAGCCTCTGTGGCCGCTGCCTGCTGCCGGAGCTATGGGAAGGCCCTTTTCCCTTCCTGGCCAGCTGATAAAACCCCTTCACTGACCGTTGGCTCCTGTGGATTGAGGGATCTGAGGTCCTGCTGCTGCAACTGGAGATTCCGCCCCTCCTCCCAAAGTCTCATTGCACCACGCTGCTCGGCCAAGGCTGGGCTGGGCTCTGCGCTCGGCTCTGTGTCTGGCGCAAATGACGTTTCCGTGGGCCTTTCAAGTCACCATGGGCTGGAAATCTCCTCCACTCTGTTGTTCTCCACTTCTGCTGTTCCAAAATTTGTTGAGAGTCCCTCTCTACAGGTATTTTTTGAGGTGTGGGGAGGACCCTGTGTAAATGTGTCTTTCTAGTTCCATCTTGGCTCCACCCCTCTCCCATAGTTCTTGTGCCTTGAACTTGAGGCTTTATAAATTGTGGCCTCTGATTCTTTCAGCTGGAAGTTAAAATGCTGCAACTTACTTGGTGCTGAGCTGATTGGTATTTTAAAGCAGAGGCCAGGTGAAGTCATTCTGGGTTTCCCAGGAACTATCCTGGAGCTAGCTGCGTTAAGTGTGGGGGAAGGATGGTCTGGCCACAGGAGGTCTCCTCTGCTGAGCTCAAGCATAGGCAAGTTCCGCAGTTGGTGATCCCGTGTGCACTAGTGTCTTCTCCTCGGTTCTCCTGAGGTGCTGAGTTATGCCTGGGATCTGATATTGGCGATTTCGAGCTCCCAAAATTATCATACATTTATTTTATATATATTCTGCATAGAGTTGTTTACATACATTTTATCTTTCTTGATGGTATGTAAGCACTTTGAGAGTTTCATTTCTGTATTGTCAGTACCTGGCAGAGTGCTTAATAGTACAAAGCAGGTGTTTAATAAATGCTTGTTGATATTTAGTTTGTGGTTTATCCTTCTTCATTGCTCTTTGTATTTTTCTAAGGATTCTCCTGTATCTGCTTAGTACCTTTTATGGCAGCTGAATATGTTATTATGTTGTTTTACCATTCCTACCCTTACTGCACTGTATGGTACTACAACCTAGTGGGATTGAAAGGATCGCAAAGCTCTTTATTTGGATTCTAGTCTTTTGCTTCTGTTGTGTTTGTGTCGCCTTTTCACATTAAACACAAGGATACAATGTCTTCCTGATCTGACATTAAAAAGATATATTGTTCATTTATTATAACTTGTTAGTGAACCTAGAGCTCCTTCTGATTACTGCTTCCACGTCCATTCATAAACCTTCAGTAATTTGCTTAACAGTCAAACTATTATGCACTTTCTATGGACCAGGTTTTGCACACAAAAGCACCTCATGTAGAAGGTGGTTCCTGAGGTGATCTGGAAGGAAATGAGAGATGGAGATTAGGAAGGAGAGATAGCCATAAAAATGTGGAGATAAGGTAAGAGATGATTGTGTATGAGGACAACAAGCTAGTGGGTAGTATGGCTGGATTGTATAGGGAGTCAAGGGAAAGCTTTAGTCTGGAAAGGTAGCATAGGGCCAGGTGGTGAAGAGTTTTAAATGGGGAAAAAAGAGTTTCTGTTAGATCCTAAAGGTAAAAGCAGTACACTGGAATTATAGGAAACGACATAGTCACAACTGCACTTTAGGAAAATCATTGTATGCTAAGGGTAGATTGAAATGGGGAGAGATGTGGCAGGCAGACAAGTAGGAGGCCTTGCAGTCTTCTGAGGGACAGGTAGTGAAGGCCTGGATTAAGATGAAGAGGAAGCATGTGTGAGAGATAGTGTAGGGGTCTCAATGACAAGATTTTGACTGCTTAATGAATATGTCCAGAGAATGAAGGGAAGACTCAGAGAAGATGCTGCAATTGGGAGCCTGGGTGACTAGCAGGATGGTGGTAGTTTTTATAGGGTTTATAGTTTTTATAGTTTTAATAGGGTAGTTTGAGAGGCGGGTGGGTTTTGGGGTCAGGGAGAATAATGAGTTGTTTTAGAATAGGCTGAGTTGAGATATTTATGAAACATAATGGACTGGATCTCATAGAGTTGATAATTAAACCCTTGAGAGCTGATAAGGTCACTCGGAGAGAGTTTGTAGAGAAAAAAGGAAACTATAGCATATGCTCTTCCAGCACCACATTGCAGACCCAAATCCCTTAACTTCTTTTTTAAGGTTTTTATTGTCTTTGCCAATGGGAACATCATTCCTCATGCTGTCTCCACCTGTTTTCCTTCATGAATGACTGTTGCTTTCTTTCCCCTTGGTTTTCTGTCTGGGTTATACCTAGTGTGCTCTCAGTAGCCAGATTTACGCTAGCTGGGTGTAGTTTTATCAAACTTGCTCTGTCTTTCTCCATTTTTAGTTCAAAGCCTACATGATCAAAACAAATCTCCAGGCAAATATTTCTTTTTGGCTCTTGCAAAGAACTTAAATAATTTGCCCATACTTGTTGTTAGTAACAGATTTAGCACTAATAAATTCTGGCTTGTAAATAGCTTTAAAAGTAGTTTTTTCTAAGTGTAATATTCAAATATTCTTCCTGAAATGTATTTGCCACCAAATATTTGCAAACTAAAATCTTTTCAACAAGTCTCTTCACAATATGCATGAAATAGGGGTTGGATGCAGACAGGTATTTAAGAATGAACAGTCCTCCAGAGAGAATTCTGGGTGGACACATAGTGAGCTGTTCTGGGAAACCCAACACTTTAAGAAGTGATGACTGGGATGATAATGTTGCTGATCTTTGCTATGGGTGAAAGCTCAGAATTTCCTTAATTCATGTTTCTCTAATAAAATGACTTACATCACTTTCATATTGTTGCTGCCACTTCATTGGCTTTTGTTGTTATTAATTTGAGTTAATTCCTTATATGGCCTGATTATGAATCTTCTATCAGAGACACTTGTTGCAAATTTTTTTCCTAGTTAACTATTCCCTTGTAATTTTCATTGCACTGATTTTGATTATGTAAAAAAAAAAACCTTTTAGATTTTATCTAATTAAAATTATCTATTTTATTTTCTGATCATCTCTGTGCCTCATTTGTCCATGAACTCTTCCCTTAGCCGTAGATCTTAAAGGTAATTTCTTCCTTGTTTTTCTACTTTATGATGTCACCTTTTTTATTTAATCTGTGTATCCATTTGGAGCTTATCTTATACAGAGTGAGGCGTTGGTACAGTCCTTTTCCCGCTGTTGCATACTGACTTTTCAAGAAATTTTTCTGTAATACATATTAGCTCCAGTTCCCTTTTCTCCAAAAGCATTATTTCTGAATAAACAGGACATTATATATGATATATCATAATTTCATAGAGTTGAAAAGGTCTGTAATGATAATTGAATCCAATTGTTCTTCTCCATTTTAACAAAGGAAGAAATTTTTAAAAGATTAAACTTTAATGAATGAGCTTGTAGTCATTTCCTTACACATGTACATTTCATTCTTTACAGTAGGGGTCAGCAACAGCGCTAGGTATGAGAACAGGAGCTGGGAGAGAGAAAAAAGGAGATTGTTGTTAGGGTAAGGTTTGTAGGATGGTACTAGAATCAGTCATGTAAGAATATGCTAGAACTTATTCTTTCTTAACAATAGCCTTAACAATAGGAACTCAAGATCACCTCCATGCCATGATGAAGAATCAGTTTCTATGAGGGCCTATTATTCCTGTTGAGAAGGAGAAAGAAATAACTATTTATATACCTGCTATGTGCCAGACACTTTGCTAAGTGCTTTTTACAAGTATTATTTCATTTTGATCCTCAGAATAACCCTGCAAAGTAGGTGCTGTTACTATCCCTATTTTATAGTTGAGGTATCTGAAACAAATAGAGGTTAATGACTTGCCCAGGGTCATACAGGTGTCTAAGGTCATATTTGAACTCAGATCTTTGTGATTCCGGACCTGGTGCCCTATCACCTACATCACCAGTTGCCTCTGCCAAGTTAAACCACTATCATTACCTTGACTACCATTCCCCCTCACGTCCCTTGATAAGGACAGCTCAAGACCTTAACTTCAGTAGCCTTGGGTATATAATCCTTCCAACCTAGGCCTTGCAGTTATCATCTTGGAAGGCAACCCCTGTGAAGATCAGTCTGGCAGTTGCTCCCACAGGTGCTGTAGCCACGGCTACTGAAAAACCAGAAAAGAAAGTTCCTGCCACCAAAGTCTTTGGCACTCTCTTATGATTCATAAATAGAAACTAATATAATTCTACAATGGCAATGTCATTAAAGAAGAGTTGTTATCATCTGCTTAGTTGCTGTACCCTAAAGAATCATGGGACCTTTCTGTTGGACTTATACTTGAAGTCTTTCATTCTGGTTCCCTCCTCCATTAGAAGGTGAGCTCCCCAGAGCTGGAGGGAAGTAAGTAGGTTCAGACATAAATATGTTCCATGAAATATAAGTGTATGAGATAATATTTGTAAAAGCTTAACTGAGTTTGGCATTTAGTAGATGTCATATAAGTACCTATTCCCTATTCCTTCCTATGAACAATATATCCTCTTTTTCACTTAATATTTCATTCAAAGAGATTAAACTGACTTTTTCAAAATTTTGCAAATTAAATTTTTTTCTGAATTATTCATACTTGTAAAAAACATTCATTTTTGGTTCTTATTTCAATAGTGAATTTTCTTTAGACTAGAATGAATCAAAATGGAAGCTGCAAACATCCTGTATTTTTTCATCTTGTCCTTTAACTTCCAGATTTAACTTCAAGTAGATAATTATTATCCGCTATTCTGTTTCTGAACTCTCACTTTTAAGAAATAAAATTCTGTTTTATTCCAAAAGTATTGAGTATCCATTGTTGTCTTAAATTCACATATTTAAAAAGAATAAAACCTTTCCTTCTTACAACAGGAAAAATGTGTTCTACTTTCCATTTATCTTTTAAATACTGTATTCAATTTCTCCAAACAACTCAACCAATAAAACACATCGACCATTTAAAAATGTCATAATATTCTCTTGCGTGCTTAAATTTTATCAGCAAATGTTTGTAATCTTGAATCAACCCAGAATATCTTTGACTTTTTTTGCTTTTGATTTATCAAAAACCTATCAAGGTTTTTTCTTTCAGTGGTTATTTAAAAGTAGTCTTTAAAAGTTGTCATGCAGTGAGTTTGCCATTTGTGTATTTATCACCAGATTTTCAGTGGAATTCAGTTTTAAAGAAAGACATAAGAATGTAAATTCTGTCTCTTGATTTGAACTGTCATACCTTCTAGACTGATGACTGATCAAGCCAAAGCAACTTAGTTTTCATTGTATCGTTTATTATTGTTATAGATGACTTTCATTTTCAATTAAGAAGATGCTTGTTAAATTATTATCAACTTCCACGCACTGGAAGTAAAAAGATGAAACTGAGAAAGTGCCTTCCCTTAAGGAGATTGTATTGGGGCAGGACCTTGGTGAAAAGATAGAACACTTGAGGCGTGCCAAAAGTCTTAGTTCCGGTGTAAGCTGGTAAAGCTGTTTAAGCTTAAAACTGCAATAAATAAGACTTTTGGAACACCTTGTATTTAACATCTACACAACAAAGGGCAGGGTTTTAAAGTCTTCTTTAGTAGAACTTTGAAATTATCAGTGATTTCCGTAATACAAGTCACAATTCCATCCAAATTCTAATATAGATGACTTCATAGATTGCTACTTAGCTGGACGGGCTGTCTCCTGACACACAATCTATCACTAATGTCTAAACTTAAAATACTCTGTGCTTGAAATCTTTTCCCTTTAGGACTTGACACAGATTGGTCTTTGCTGCATAGTCTTTGAGAATCCAGTGTGAACCTTGATGTCATAATGAGACATCAGAGTGAGATTTTAGTGGGAGATTTCTTATTGGTAGTCTAAAAGTTTAGAAATGCTAACTACATTTGAAACTTTTATCTTTATGGGGCTATTTGTCTAATAAAGGAATATAAATTTGTAAAAAAAAAAAAAAAAGTATCAGTAAAAACTCAGTGGATGTTCTTGACCCACTGAATGTGATGATCCACAGAGTTCTGCACTGACTTTGCGGCATAAAATAAAACCTGCTTTTAAAAATGAGTTTTCCTCTGAGGTTGGGGTTACCCAACATTTGAATAAAAAAAATTTTCAGATTCTGCCAATTCTTGTTTCTGACAATATATTTATTGAATTCATAGGAAGAACCCTGTCCATTTTCAACAGTTCAGCCACCCTCGTGATAGGGACTTTGGAGATGCACAAATTGTGAATCAAGATGATTGTGACAACAGACCTGAATGCCCTTATGGGGCTTCTTGTTATAGGTATGTAAATCTAAAAATATCTGGTAGTAATGGTCATTTCTGAAGGGACATCTACAGCCTAGCTGGATAGAGATAGCTTCCCCTTGCCCAGATGCTTGAGATGGCTGAACCTCATGATCAAACCATATTCTCAGCATGAGGAGTTGAAGACTTTTAGCCAACCTCATAAAATGTTCACCAATCAATTTTGATCTTCACTTCTCTGGGGAGTTCCCTTTTGGAAGTAGTTTGAGTCTCCTATGGTGAGAGAAACCACTGACCATCAATTTATTGATTTCCAAACAGCCTAATTAATAAATTGATTATTAAGTACCCAGAAACTCTGTCCCTTGGGTTTCTCATTCATCTCACTAGGTGCTGTTTTGAGAGTAATGTTAATACACAGAATATTGGAGAGCCTAAGAAAGAAGTGGGTGATTTTGTTTGTTTTGTTAAATGGAAATTTTTCACCAAAATGATCTTAGTCTTCCCATCTTGTTTTGGTACAAGGCCAGAGGAGAAATGTTTGCCACTTTTGTAATCTTAAAGTGAACTACAGGACTGTCACCAACAATATGAGCTTTGAGATCAAATACAATCACCAAAACCTCATCATTTTTTTTAAATTAATTAATTAATTAATTTGTTTAACTTTTTACAATCATTTTCACAAAATTTTGGGTTCCAAATTTTCTCCCCTTTTAACCCCTCCCCCCACCCCAGTACCCCAAGCAATCTAATTTTCCCTGTCTCCAATCTGCCCTCTCTTCTGTCATCCCTCCCTTCTCTTGTCTCCATCTTCTCTTTTCTCCTGTAGGGCCAGATGACTTTCTATTCCTCATTAACTGTATGTCTTCTTTCCTAGTAGCAACAGCAATACTAAACAGTTGTTCCTAAAACTATGAGTTCCAAATTCTCCCCATCCCTCCCTCCCCACCCATTCCCTTTGGGAAGGCAGGCAACTCAATATAGGCCATATCTGTGTAATTTTGCAAATGTCTTCCCTGATAGTCGTGTTGTATAAGACTAACTGAATTGCCCTCCATCCTACCCTGCCCCTCATTGTTTCTCTTCTGTCTTTTGATCCTGTCCCTCCCCAAGTGTTGACTTCAAATTGCTCCCTCCTCCCTTTGCCCTCCCTTCCATCATCCCCCCCCTTGCTTATCTCCTTCTCCCCCACTTTCCTATACTGTAAGATAGGTTTTCATACCAAAATGAGTGTGCATTTTATTCCTTCCTTTAGTCAGATGTGATGAACCTCATCATTTTTCTTGGTAAAGTTCAAGCAGCTATTATTGAGAACAAAGGCAGGCATTTTTTTTTTTTTGCTGTTCTTAATTAGATGAACTCTTAAACACTTCCTGGTGGCAGAATGGGGCTGCTTGACTTCCATATCAGCTTTTCCCAAGAGTGTCCCCTTTGCATGGGATGCTCCTCCAAATGAGTTGGCCTCCAGGGCAGTACCCAAATAGGTTTTCTTGTACTGTTTGTCATTCCACTTTTGATATTTTCTGTGACTGGAACTTTGTAGTTGTGCAAAGATCGTGACACTTTCCCATGGTGTTGCTTTCTTGGCCTGACAAAAAGTTAACTGAAATGGGTATTTTTTAAAGAATCTCTACATCATTGTTTTTTAAAAATTTGATAAATATTTCACCCATATAAAAGATTATAGGTAGATAAAGTCCCTAAAAGAGAAGGGATGAGTAGGGTATAGAATTGCAAGAATATTAGCTCGAAGATGCTTTGGGATGATTTCCCTTCTCCCCCTTTCTCCAGCTTTTATAATTTATATAAATCATTAAGTCATAAGAATTTGTCTTTTTCAAGCAAAAAAAGGGAAATCACAGAAAGCCAAGAAGAATAACTTCTAAAACTTCCTATCAAGTTAGATCTAACAGAAGTTTAATTCTTTGTATAACATCAAAGTATGCATACAATATTTAAGCCCAGTTCTAAACCAGTTCAGTCATCAGAAGCCACATGTGCCAGTGAAAAACAATCTGCTGTACAGCTGTGGGGTTGCAGGGTCTTCCTTACTTGAACTAAACTACCAAGCTTTCAAATTATGCTTCAGCAAGCACAACTCCGATGGTCTGACCGCATTGTTCAAATGCAAAATGTGTGCTTGCCAAAAAGAATATTTACGGAGAGCTCACACAGGGCAAGCATTCATTCATATGATGGTCAGAAAAAGTGATACAAGAGCACTCTCAAGGTCTCTCTTAAGAACTTTGGAATTGACATGATCTAGGTATAAAGATTGATACTATAAACAAATTAGTGGTGCTTGAAACAGTGTGTTTATCAGATTTAAGGAGAAGGGAAGAATTTTTGATGAAAGAAGAGCTAAAAAACATGAAGTGCAAAATGGATAATTTTGATTACATTATACTGAAAAGTTTTTACACAACCAAATCCAATGGAACCAAGATTAGGAGGGAAGCAGGAAACTAGGAAAGAATCTTTGCAACTAGTGTCTGTGATAAAGGCCTCATATCTAAAATATGTAGAGAACTGAGTCAAATGTACAAGAATATAAGTCATTCCCCAGTTGATAAATGGTCAAAGGATGTGAACAGGGAGTTTTCAGAGGAAGAAATTAAAGCTATCTATAGTCATATCATAGTCAAAAATTCTCTAAATCACTATTGATTAGAGATAGAGAGATGCAAATCATAACAACCATGGGGTACCATACCACACCTATCATTGGCTAACATGACAAAACAGGAGGATGATAAACGTTGGAGAAGATGTGGGAGAGTTGGACACTAATTCATTGTTAGTGGAGCTGTCAGCTGATCCAGCTGTTGTGGAGAGCAATTTGGAACTATGCCCAAAGGGCTACAAAATGTGCATACCCTTTGACCCAGAAATACTGCTTCTAGGACTGTATCCCCAAGAGATCATAAAAATGAGAAAGAGTCCCACATGTACAAAAATATTTATAGCAGCTCTCTTTGTGGTGGCCAAAAACAAATCAAGGGGATGCCCATCAATTTGGGAATGACTGAATAAACTGTGGTATATGAATGTAATGGAATACTATTGTATTATAAGAAATGATGAACAGAAAGACTTCAGAGAGGCCTGGAACGACTTATATGAACTAACGCTGAGTGAAAGGAGCAGAACCAGGAGAACTTTGTACACAGCAACAATCACAGTGTGTGAGGAAGTCTCTGAAGTCCTCCTGTTCATCATTTCTTATAGCTAGTTTACCATAATAGAGTTTTATATTCTTGTAGTATTCCATTACATTCATATACCACAAATTGTTCAACCATTCCCTATCTGATGAACATCCCCTCAATTCCCAATTCTTTGTCACCACAAAAAGAGCTGCTATAAAGATTTTTGTCCACATAGGTCCTTTTCCCATTTTTATGATCTCTTTGGGATACAGCCCAAGAAGTGGTGTTGCTGTGTCAAAGGGTATGCACATTTTTATAGCCCTTTCTGCATAGTTGGGAGTTGGGGGTTTTTTTGTTTTGTTTTGTTTTTTAGTAAACAAATCAAGTCAATAAGTATTAAGTGCTAACTATGTGCCAGGCACTATTTCAAATGCTGGGAATACTAATGCATGGAGAAAAAAAAGATAGCCCTTTTCAGGGCTGCTTATCCACCTCTGGTGTCCACCTTTACCCAGCTCTCACCTGTGTGCAGTGGCCACAAATGGACTCTAAGCCAACTTAAGAGTGACTGACAGGCCTCAAATCTGGTAGTGTGTTGGGGGATGTGGACCCCAAGCATGTAAAGACTGGGCGTATGAGGACAGTGGCCATGGAGGTGGCTGAAGCGGGCACTGTGGAGCACTTAGAGGTTGGTTAGACATAGAAAATGCCCTGGTCATCTACTGCATCGCAGGGTATCTCAAGTCATTGTGACTTGTCCTACCACTGGACTTCATTGTCTCAGAAAGAGAGAGTGAGTTTGATAACTTTATCCAACTCTGCCTCACTGAAATCCAGTTCACATGAAAGACAATTGGTTGCCATGATGTCATTGGTTCTTTTCAAAATGAAGGACAAACCACCTGAAAGGGAGCTGGAAAGGGAGTGGAAGAGGACAGATGATGACTGGACTCATTATAGGGGAATGGTAGAGAAAAGTCAGGAGATTCAGGAGCACAGCCTGGAGAAAACTGACGATATATCTCCTTAAAAATCGAGGTTCTAGAAGAATCCAATGTGAGAGGGGTGCTTCCAACCCCTACTTAAGGGGTAGAGTGAGATTTTAAGGTGAAAAGGATTCTGTGACCTCAAAGAGAAAATCTTATGAGATAATTGGGAGTACATCCTGGAGAGCAATGAATGGTAAGTGCTCCAACTCTAAATCCAGCACTCTTCAGACACCTCAGACTTATTAAAAGTTGACTGAATGAATGAGTGCATCACTACAGCTTATTACCAAAATGTTGATTCTTTTTATAAAGATTCTTAAGAAAAGACCAGGAGTTAGCAGAATCAAGTTATTAATGCCTAAATGAGATCGTGTCTAAGAAAAATTCAATATACTTTGAGGTTGCCATCAGAAAGGAAAACAACTATATTTTCTGTCCAATCCCAAGTAACTTTTGTGATGGCCTAACAAGAGTGAAGGTAAATAAGGAGTTCAAGATGCTTATTAGTTGTATTTTAGGAACTCTTACTTTTGTTTTGTGTATTAAACTATCAGATTTTCATGGTTTCAAAGAAGCTGTATACATTGTTAATGCCAGAAAATTCTATTTTATTCAGGTCCCAGGTTTGTTAAGTCAAGGTGGTAGGAGGATCTTTGGTGGCTAAAGTTGTAAAGATCTCAGTGCAAATTCTTAAACCAAATAGGCATTTCTTGAGATGTCCCACTAGAAAAATTCTCTTTCCTTGGAATTAATATTTTAAATAAATTATTTGGAAGTGTCTTAGATCATGGCATTGCTCAGAAGAGCTAAGTCAAAAAAGTTGGTCATCACACAGGGTTACTATTACTGTGTACAGTGTTCTGCTTCTGTTCACTTCACTAAGCATCAGTTCATGCAGATTTTTCCAAGTTTTTTCTGAAATCCATCTACTCACCATTTCTTATGGAACAGTAGTATTTCATTACATTCTTATACCATAACTTGTTCAGCTATTCCCCAGTTGTTGGACATCCCTTCAATTTCCAATTCTTGGTTTGTAAAAGAGCTGCTATAAATATTTTGTACATGTGGGTCCTTTTCCCATTTGATGATCTCTTTGGGATATAGACTAGTAGTGATGTTGCTCGATCAAGGGGTATACACAGTTTTATAGCCCTTTGGGCTATAAATTGCACTCCATTATGGTTGGATCAGTTCACAACTCCACCAACAATACATTAGTGTTCTTACTTTTCTCACCTCTTCTCTGATATTTATCATTTTCCTGTTTTGTTAGTTGTTAGCTAATCTGATAAGTGTGATGTGATACCTCAGAGTTGTTTTGATTTACATTTCTCTAATCAGTAGTGATTTAGAGCAGTTTTTCATATGACAATAGATAACTTTAATTTCTTCCTCTGAAAACTACCTGTTCATATTCTTTGACCACTTATCAATTGGGAAATGACATATTCTTATAAATTTGATTCAGTTCTCTGTGTATGTTGGAAATGAAGCTTTTATCAGAGACACTGGCTGTAAAAGTTTTTGTCAGCTTTCTGCTTCCCTTCTCATCTTGGTTACGTTGGTTTTGTTTGTGCAAAAACTTTTAAATTTAATGTATTCAAAATTATCCACTTTGCATTTCATAATGTTCTCTATCTCAGGTTAAACTATTCCTTGCTCTTCTAATTTACTAATAGTATCAGCCTTTATATCTAAATCATGTACTCATTTTGACTTTTTCTTGGTATAGAGTATAAGATGTTGGTCTATGCCTAGATAACAAATGATGGGATAAGTGATAAATATTCTGGACAAAAAGTGGTAGAGGGAAGTTCAGAGAATAGGGAGAACTCATTTTGGGGTGGTGAGGGGGGGGCGTTTTCATTGGGTACTTGAAAACTTTAGATAATATAGTAGGCAGAGAGATGGTAAAGGATGATTATTTTAAGGATGGGGTGAAAGCCACAGGTGGGATCCATATGTCAGGCATTGAATGATAGGGAATAAATGATAGGGAATAATCAATAACTGTTATTTCCTGGCTTCCCTGTTTGGTCTTAGAACTCTTATTTTTATTTTATTGAAAGTCTGTTCAATAAACTTTTCTAAAATCTTTGATATAATCTGCTTTTAATTCATTCAAGAACTATTTGATGACTTAAAACATTTTTTCTCTTTAAGAATGTAAATTTTCTTATTAAAATGCAGCTACTCTGTGAGTTGTGTCTATCTGTCAAAAACAAGGAAAAAATAAAATATTATTTTTAAAGTAGGAAACTAATGAACAAGATGTACCATTTTTCATTATCAGTGAAACAACAGTGTCAAAAACATAATTGGTATTTTCATTTTTAAGCTCTGAAGTGAAATGTGGAAAATCCCCAGCTCACCTTGTTTCTACTAGGCTGTATTTCAGTCTTTTCTGGAAATAGCAAACTGTACAAGTCAAAGAAGCAGAAGTAGGGACGGCTGGGTGACTCAGTGGATAGAGAGCATGGACCCTGGAGTCAGGAGGACCTAAGTTCAAATCCAGCCTCAGACACTTGACGCTTAACTTCTGTGTTACATTGGGCAAGTCACTTAACCCCAATTGCCTCACCTTCCCCTCCAAAAAAAAACAAACCACCAAAGAAGTAGAAATAATAACCCAGGCCACAATTAAATACAACTCTGAGACTTATTTGTACCCTCAGTAACTTAATTGCCTCTGTTTTGGAAGCATCAATGCTGTCTTGACTGGCACATGAGCAAACATATATCTGCATGGTTCACTTTATCAAGTCAAGCCCAGACCCCTTCACCTCCTGTCCAGTTGCACATTATTTCCTTGCTATCTGCCCTATTGATTCTGCCCCCCAAGTCACTCCTTGCTTACTACTTCATGCTCTAAGATAACCAAATATACCAAATAAGATTACCAAAATAACTACTTTTGGTAATTGCGTCTAGAAAGGGCATGCCATTTATAGGTGAGGGTCTCCTTTTACTAGAATAGAAGCTCCTTGAGGGCAATAACTATATTTGCATTTGAATCCCCAGCACTTAGCACTTAACACAATGCTTGGCACAAAGTAAGTCCTTGATAAATACTATTCATTCTTTCCCAGAGTTTGTATCTACCTCCCTTGACTAGACAAAACAGATATTTACATCACTGTTTCCTATTGAAGGCTAGGGCTTCAGGAAGTAGACGTATTTGGGAAATGAATAGCTTGGTAATTAAGGTCTTGCCAAGCACTTGAGAATAGAATTTGGATTTAGATCATGGCTTAAAATAGGAATGACAGTCTGTTTGTAACACAGGTATAGATCTTAGGAGGAATAAGGGAGAAGGCAGCAAAAATGATAAAAAGGAGGATTGGAAGAGAAAGAGAAGGAAAGGCAGATGGCAAGCCCAAGGTAAAGGGTCACTGAGAAAGAAAACAGGTTGTTTAAGTGTATACTTTCCTGTATTCTTGGAAAGATCTTTAAAGTGAACAGCTGGTGAGGAAACTGCCAAAGCATATCCACCAAGATACATTGTTTTCTTTGCCAAGGAGAATGACCTTTGCCTTGGAAAGGACAGAATCAAATTGGCCAATAGGAAGTTGATAACCAAGGTGAGTAGAGATTTAGTAAGAAAGTTTCTAGTTGCCCTTTATGAGTTTAAGTCATGCCCAAATTAACTGGGTTAGGTTCCTGGCAGTAATGATGACTGAACCATTGTCATTCTTTGAAGGACTGTAGACAACAGAAGGAAGGTGCCATCTGATTTGAGAAGAGCACATATTCTGATTTTTAATAGAGGGAAGAAAATAGGGCTTTAAAATATAGGCTGGTAACTTTGACTTTGATTCTTGGCAGCATGTGAGACTATATTATTATAGATGTTAGTGAACATCTAGAAATGAAGATGATAAGCAAAGAAAACTAATGCAGTTTTATCAATAACAAGTCCTGCCAGTCTAACATCTTTTTTGTTGTTGTTTTTGATAGCATGACAGCAGGACTAGTCTGTCACATTGAAGGGATGTGTAGATGCCATTTACCTAGATTTTAGCAAATAATTTATCAAAAGTATTTCATGCCATTTTCGAAGACAAATAAGAGAGATGTTGTTCAGTTGTTATCTGACTCTCAGTGACTCTGGACCCTTCTGTCCAAGTTAATATTCATTGTTTCCTTGACATTGTCCATCTCATCCTCTGCTATCCAGCTTGAATTAATTTCTATAAGTATTGATGGATTTGATCTCCTTGCTTTTCAAGGGATTCTCAAAATTCTTTTCCAGCATCGTAATTTGAAGGTGTTGATTCTGTGGCACTCAATTTTCTTTATAGTCCAACTCTCACAGCCATACCTCAATCAGCAAGGTGATGTCTCTCTCCTTTTTAATATGCTATCTGGATTTGCCATAGCTTCTTTCCAAGGAGAAAGTGTCTTTTAATTTCATGACTATAGTTGCCATCTGCAGTGATCTTTGAGGCCAAGAATATAAAATCTGACACTGCTTTTCTCTTTTTGTTTGCCAAGAAGTGATAGAACCAGTTACCAAGATCTTGGTTCTTTTGATTATAACTTCAAGGAAGCTTTTACACTGTCCTCTTTCACCTTCATCAGGAGGCTTCTCAGTTCCTCTTCACTTTCTTCTGTTGGATTGTTATCATCTGTATATCTGAGATTGTTGATATTTCTCCTGGCGTCCTTAATTCTGGCTTTTGATTTGCCCAGTCCAGCATTTTGCATGATGTTCTCTGTGTATGAGTGAAGTAAGTGAGGTGAATATACAGCCTTGTTGTACTCCTTTTACAGTCTTAGACCAGTCAGTTGTTCCATGTTTGGTTCTGACTGTTGGTTCTCTGTCCTCATACAGGTTCCTCAGGAGACAAATAAGATGATCTGGTGTTCTTATCTCTGTGAGGGCTTGCCATATTTTTGTTCTCTCCATAATCTATCAAATTTCAACAATTTGGTCTCTCATTCCTCTGGGTCTTCTAAAAGCAGACTGCCGTTCTGGTAATTCTCTGTTCATATGTTGGTGAAGCCTAGCTGGCGGAATCTTAGGCATAACCTTGCTGACATATGAAATGAGTGCAATTTCCGTGTAGGGACCACTGTTGAGTTTTCAAATTTGCTGGCATATTGAGTGCAGCACTTTAACAGCATCATCTTTTAGGAATTTAAATAACTCAGCTAGAATTCCCTCACCTTCACTAGCCTTATTGTTAGCAGTGTTTCCTAAAGCCCATTTGAATTCATTCTCCAGGATGTCTGGTTCTAGATCAGTTATCATACCATGATAGTTATGAGTAATGTCAAGAATTTCTTATATATTCTTCTGTATATTATTGTTACCTCTTAATCTCTCTTCTCTTAAGTCTCTGATATTTTTGTCTTTTGTCATGTCTATTTTTACATGAAGCATTTTCTTGGTAGCTCTAATTTTCTTAAAGAGATCTCATCTTTCCTATTCTGTTGTTTTCTTTTATTTCTTTGCATTACTCGTTTAAGAAAACCTTTCTCTCCTTGCAGTTCTCTGGAAATCTGTATTCAGTTGGGCATATCTTTCCCTTTTTCCTTTCCCTTTTGCTTTCCTTCTTTGCTCAGCTATTTGTAAAGCCTCATCAGACAGCCATTTTCCTTTCTTGCTCTCTTTTTTTGTTTGTTTGTTTTTAGTTTTTTTCTGCCTCATACCTGGGCCACACAGCCTGTAAGTGTTAAGGCCAGATTTGAACTGAGGTCTTCCTGATTCCAGGCTCTATTCACTGAGCCATCTAGCAGCCCTTTAATTTAGTAGAGATTAATAAAAAATTTTTTACTTAGGTCCAGAGAATCAATTTCACAAGAGCAAGATGGGAAAGATGTGGCTGCATGTAGAGAAGCCTGATGTCTGATTGATGTTTCCAATAATGTCTTGATTAGACCACATATAGAATATTAGGAAGAACATTGACAAGCTAGAGTTTCCAGAGGATGGCTACCAGGATGATAAATGACATCTAGTTTATGTCACCTGAGTAATGGTATGAGTTGTAAAGAGACTAAAAAAAAAAAGTCTTTTTATAAAGAAAAAAATTTCCCAACAAATTAATCTGTCTCAAAATACTCTGGAATGTCTTAGAAGGTTGAAGGTTCCTCTTCATTGGATTTCATTAAGCAATAGTTGAATGACCACTTTGGATCATATTATGGAGAAGATTGTTGTTCAGGTGTGGGTTGGACTGCATGACTTCTGAGGTCCCTGCCAATTCTGGTATTTTTTGTTTCTGCGTCATAAACTAATTTCTAAGCAATTATTAATGGGTAAACCTGATTTTATTTTATTCTCTTTTCTTTATAGGAAGAATCCTCAACACAAGATAGAATATAAGCATAGTGAATTATCAGGTAAATCTTTTTCTTTCATAAAACTGAAAATCATGAAATGGTATTACTTATGTTGAGATTTTGTGAATACGTGATTTCATTAGGATTTTAATATTTAGCAGATTAATCCAGATTCAGAAATTCTTAAATTTTTAATGGCAAATAATGAGGCACAGTTCACTTGACAACAAAGGAAAATTCAAGGGTAGATAAAGCAGAATTATAGGAGAACAATTAGCTTTATAGAAGATTTTTTTCTCTATAATCCAGTGAGCATTATTTATCAATTAATTGGCAAGCATTTATTAAACATCTCTTGTATACTAGGTACTGTGCTTAACAGTGAGGATACAAAGACAAAAATGAAACCATTCCTGCCCTCATAGAACTCACTTTCTATACATATACATAAATTAGTGTATGCAAAATCTATGTAAATGAACTATAAAGTTTTTGAGCACTGGCAACTGGGGCGATCAGAAAGACTTTGTGTAAAAGTATCTCTTGAGCAAACTTGCAGTAAACAAGGCATTCTGAGAGGCAGAAGTGAAGGAGTGTGTTATAGTTATGAAGGACAGGAGGCCCATTCACAGGTGAGGAGGTACAACTGGAGGATCATGTGTGAGGAACGGTGTGGAGGTAGTTTCTCTGGACCACAAACAGTGGGGAGAGACTGAGACCAGGTTGTAAATGGATTTAAAAGCCAAACAGAGAAGTTTCTATTTGAATAGCAAGTCTTCAGTTGCTGTGTGAGACACTGAGGATACAAAACTAAACAAAAAAGTAGTCCTTATTCTCGAGAAGTTTATCCTTTACTGGGTGGGTGGGTTGGAGGGATGGAGGAAAGGATACAACGCTGACACAGATTAGAAAATAAAAAATAATTTATGGAAGAAGAGATAATTAACAACAGTTATCATTTCCATACAAATAATTCTGTAGTCAAGATCTAGTTCCACTCTTTCTCCTTAGCCTCAGTCTCACATTGCCACTCACTGGATGTCCACAAACATCTCAAACCCAGTATGTCCCTTTTCCTTCAGTTCCCCTGCCCCTCTTTTTCTTCCTGTTGAAGGCACCATCCTCCTTCGGTCACCCCAAGCTGTAATGTCAAAATCATATTCTAGCACTCCTCTCCCATATCCCACAAAGATAATCAGTTGACCAGTCTTGTATGTTGTGTCTCCTCAACATTTCTCATCTGTATACTTTTCTCTACTTGTGTAGTATCATTTTGGTTCAGGCCCTTCACATTTCTCATCTAGATTATTGTAATGTCTTCTAATTTATCTTCCTTTCTCATATCTCTCCTGGATCCAGTCTGTTGTTCACACACCTGCAAAATTGATATTCCTAGAGTATGGGCTGACAGTAAGCTCCAGTGATGCCCTTTCATCTCTAGGACCAAATATAGACTCCTTCATTTGAAATGTAAAGTACTTCAAAATCTGGATTCCACTGTCCTTTCCAGGTTTATTATTCCTTATTCCCATTCACAGTCTGAGATCCAGCCAGACTTCCTCTTCCTCAACGATGCCACTTGATCCTTTACCTCTGTACCCTTGAACAAACTCTCTTCCATGCCAAGAATGCATTCTCTTCTTACCCCAGACTCTTAAAACCTTCACTTTTCTTGAATGCTCAGCTCTTGTGCCTCCTTAGGCACAAAATACCACTTCAAACAAGTATTTATTGAGTACCTACACTGTGACAGAGCATACTAGCTCTGGGGGATCAAAAGACAAAACTGAATTGTTCCTGTGCTGAAGAGTCATGTCTTATCAGGGGAGACAACATGTCAACATACAGATGGATTAGCCCTGAAAGGTCTCATGTTGGGGACACAGCAAGGAATAAACCAGTGACTCTGATGGTGTAATTATACCTTTACCAAGATTTTCAAAAGAAATAAGGAACATTAGCAATTTATGATATGTGATGAAAATACAGACTCAGCAGTTGTAATCAAATGTGTTATAAACATGCTGGCCCCTCCTCAGAGGCTTTTCCAAGGCCCTCATTGCAATCAGTATAGACAAAAGAAAGACAAGGTCATTTTAGGGATTCTCTGTAGCTTCTAGGGCCTCTTATCCTGGACCAACTTTGTATTTTCTTTGTTCTCTCCTCTTGCAGATGGTAAGACATTTGTGGGCAGAGGACTGCTGAATTATCTTCTTTGTGTCCCCAAGCACCTTGCACAATGCTTGGCACATAGTAAACACTTAGTGAATGTTTGTTGACTTAGTGAATGTTTGTTGTTGTAAAAAGGAACATACTACCTGAAAGAAAGCTTTATGCCTAAATAAAAGGAGAATGCAAAAGTACCCAGGGGAAATAAAGTCATCTATAACAATGAAAACTAGCTGCCCTCTACTGCTGGGGGAAGGGGACATGGATTCAGAACCTTAGGTATAAGGTCAGGTTTTATTAATACATTAATCAGTTTTATTGATTTTTTTTCTCTAATTTTTTATCCTTTTAAGATCTTTGTTTTAAAGGATAGCTCTTTTGGGGAGGAAAAAGGCAGGGATGGAAAGGGAAATTTGGGTGATGTCAAAAGATATCAATAACTGTTTTAAGATAAATATTTGTTAAATGTCTGCTCGTTTGACTTGGCTTAAAGTACATAACAAATTGCTTTAAAAAGAAAAGGCCTTGAATAGTAGAAGAATCTGTATCAGAGAAGTCAAGGATCTGTAATTTCGTAAATGTTGGCACTTAGTAGCTGAGTCTTGTAGAGTCACCTGCCTGCTTTTAGAAGTTAAGGGACTTACTTGTGAGATTTGGATTTAAGTCTTCCTGATGCTAGATCTGACATTTTATCTACTAGATCTCTCCATGCTGTATTCATCACTTATTTTATTCCCTTGTTAAAATGTCATATTCCAGTTGGCATTTATTATCTTTGTAACTTGCTACAATTATTCTTTGAAGTTGGAAATTTTTTATTCAATTCTACTTAAGTATCTTTCTACTGTTATAATAACACTTGCATGTATTTCTGCAGAGATGAAAACCAAAAGATCCAAACGCAAAGCTACTAAGAAAGGTGAGTAATATGGTTTAACGTGAAGTATTAAAAAGGGGCTATTCTATGTGAGAAAGACTGAGAAGAAAAAAAAATACAAGATGAAAATCTGGTGAAATCCTCTTATATACTGAATATAAAAATAATAAAGTTTAAAAAACATCAGGTGTCTTCTTTGAGCATTTCATTGTATTAGAACCTAGACAAGATAAAGGGTTGCATGAGATACTTCTGCCATTCATGGGGAGAAGAAGCAAGAACTACATTTCAGTGGAGTTCTGTGGTTACTCTTTCCAAAGACTCAAGTGATATAACCCAGCCTAATGGGATTCTTTTTTGTGTCATTTCACAAATCCTTCGCAGGGAATCAATCTAATGTTCCAAAAGGCTCTGTCTTTAATATTTCTTGGGTTATTAATGTAGCCTTCAGGGTCCCTATTTCTTATGGCTTAGCCCACTTCCATTTCTGATTGTTTCCTCAACAGCTCCTCCTGCTCTACTTCTTGCACATGTCATTGTTAGAATGAACTACAGCCCGCTTATACTCACTGTGCATCTCTTTATTTCCCTTTAGGTCACCCACAATTTTGATTCTTCATACAGTTTTGTATTACATGGTTCATAATATGCAGCATCACTTGAAGAATATTAATCTTAAATGGTTTTTTTTTGTTTGGATGGGTTTTGAGGGCTTTTTGTTTCTCTCTTTTGAGTGGGAGTTGGGGCGAGTGTGTTAGTAACCAGCACAAGATAGCTATAACACAAAATAATTGATGATAAATTCCTTAGAGAGGTTCAGAACATAAAACTTTCTGATTTGAGGGGAGTTTGACTGGGGGAAAAAGTAAGAAGAGATCTCACAATAGAGTTGGCTTTTAATGGACTTTAAAGGAGGGGTAGGATTTCAATAGGCAAAAATGGAGATGAGGGCATTTTTCACATAATCGGCATGTACACTAATGATGAGAAGTGCTAAAATGGAAGTTTCTATTACATTTCAAAATTAAATTTAGAACACTGAAAGGAAATGGCATTTCTATAAGTAAAAGTATTTTTTAAAGAAATTTTTAATGTTATATATTCCTTGTCAGTGAAATTGAAAACACTACTCATGATCTGCTATAATGTATTTCTAATCAGATCCAACACATCTATTTTTTTTTAAAAGAAAAGAACCATAGATACAGTATGAAAGTTTTTACAAAGAAAAAATATTTTTTGATGAAGTTACTTGCTTAAAAAAGAAGAAAATATTGAAGTATTAGTTATCGGCTGTTGATTTTTATTGAAATAGCTGCTGTCTTAGATCCCAGTACGGAAAACCTGTATGGAAAGTTAGCGGTTTTAAAAAGTTTCTGTTTATATAATTAGCTTATAAAATGATGATGTGATTTTAAAAGTACATCTGAAAAACACGGTATCTGATAAAAGTGTACAGTTACAATAAAGTTGTAAAGGAAATATAGATTCAAATTCTGAAATATATTCATGTAGAACTTTGAAGATACAGAAAAAGAGAAATGGATATCTAACAACTTTAATTCTGCTTTGCTGTTTATAGAGCAACCACATTGTTAACCAGTTCACATTTCATACTACCATATTTTTAGAGTAGATGAAGGCATTGAATTTTAAACTCAAATTCATAGAATTTAGGAGCCTAAGGAAACCTTCAAGAGCACTTAGTATAAGACCCTCATTTCATAGAATTTTGGTTATGATCCCCATTCTTTAGCCTTTTAGAATATCATTCAAAGCCCTCTATTTTTTTATAGGGGTAGCTACTAACTCTTGAATGATCTAGACTGTGCCTCCATAGTATTTGGATTCTTTTCTTTCTGGCTACTTGGCCTGGAAACTCTGGAATTTAGCTATAGTATTTCTGGGAGTTTTCATTTTGGGATTTCTTTCTTGGTAGATTCTTTCAGTTTCTATTTTGCCATCTGGTTCTGGTATCTGGGAAGTTTTTCTTTATAAATTCATGAAATATGATGTCTAGGCTCTTTCTTCAAACGTGGCTTTTAGGTAGACTAATAATTCTTAAATTATCTCTCTATTATCTCTCCTTGCTCTGTCTCTCCTGCTCCAGGTCAATTTTTCTGTAAGATAGTTCACATTTTGATTAAATTTTTGTTTGATTTTGGACTTTATGTTAGAACTGGGCTCTGCTCTCTCTGGGGCAGTAGGGGTGTTGGGCCTAGTCTTCTGATTTTTATGTCCTACTGCTTTCTCAGCTAAGTTTGGTGTCCTGTAGGTTTTCAGTGTTTGCTGGGTAGCATGATCTGGGCAGAGATCTGGTCACTGCTTTCCTGGTCTGTGCTTTGGTCCTTTCCTAGGTAGAGTCCTGGCTTCCTTGCAACTGCAAATAATCTTCTTCACTATGGACCCTTAACTAGAACTGGAGTAATAGATGGTGAGGTTGCCAAATGTCACCTGGTCCTGTACCCAGTGCTACCATAGTGGTGCCCTCCCAGTGGTGATACCACCACTGTTGCTGCTGCCACTACTTCCGAGGCCCACAGCTGGTGCCACCCCAGCATGCTCTTGGCCAGCCCCCACCTAGGGTCTACAAACCTTTCAGTCTTCCTTAGGTGTCTTGGACTGGAAAAATGACTTGATGTGACTTTTTATTAGTTATCCCACTTAGAATTTGGTGGTGAGGTGCTCTATAAAAGTGCTCTAGAGGAGTATGTTGGGAGCTGTGGAAATGTGATTACTTTGCTCTGCCATTTTGGCTCTGCCCCTAAAGGTACTATTTTCAACGTGAAATCTTTCCTGATCCCCTTAGCTTCTATTTCTTTCCTTCTCTCCTGTCACCTTGTTTCAGTTTCTCCTCACTAGATTGTAAGCTATGCAATGTAGAAGGCTTTTTGACATTTGTCTTTGTATACCTAGTGCCTAGTACTGTTTTTAGCATGTAGGAGGCATTTAATAAATGTTTTATTACCTTGCTACCTTTGATATGTTTAGATCACCAGGTTCTGCCAAACTGAGTGTCCCAAGTTACAGAAAGAATTGTTAGATGTGATTGCTGAGCCAGTGATAGTTGCCAGATTGTGGGGAACAGAAGATGCTAAAGAGAAGAGAAAGTTCAAGGCTCTGATTTTTTTTTTTTTTTAAAGAAGAGAGTGAGAAAATTCCAGAATGTGGTATTAAAATGATGGTTAGTGAATATCTAAAAAAGGAAAGAAACACTGATTGCAAAGAGCCACCATGACTTCATTAAGAATAGTCCTATCCAAATTAAACATTTTCTTTTTTAAAAAAAGTTAGATCAAGATTTAGCTTACCTAGATTATAGCCAAGTATTTGATAGCATTTCTTGCTGTTCTTGTTATCAAAATGAAGAAATGTAGGCTGGATAATAGACTCAGAGCCCATAGAATCACTGCGCCTCATGTCACCTTAGAGGGTTCTTGAGCTGAGCGACCTTTCAAGAGGCAGAGATGAAGAATGTTCCAGGAAAATGAGCAGACAGTGCAAAGGCACTGAGATACTGGATGGACTGTTGTGTGTCAGGAATGGCAAGAAGACCCATTTGGCTAGACCATTGAGCCTATGGAGGAAGGGATAATAAGGCTGGAAAAGCAGGAAGGTGTCAGGATAGTAAAGGTTATACAGGCATGACCTCTAAGATCAGCTAAGGGATAATTCTGCCTTACTCTGCCTTGGCTTGGGTGCCATATTTTAAGAAGAATATTGATAAGGTGGAGAAAATCTAGAGGAGGGTGACCGGTATGGTGAAGGGCATCAAGATGATGCCATATGAGAATCAACTGAGTGAATTGAAGGTTTTTGGGGGGTTTTTTTGGTTTTGTTTTTTACTGTTCTATAGAAGGGAAGACTTACAGGCATTTCCATAGCTATTTTCAAGATTATCATGTGAAAGGGCTGGACTTGTTCTCCTTGTCCCAAGGGTGCAGAGACCAAAGAGTGGAAGTGCAGAATGGCAGGTTAATCCTCACAATGAGAAGTATCCCAGGGTTCACTGAGCTGCCTTGAGAAGGCTTGGATAGGACCTCAGTGGAGATTTCCAAGCAGAGAACTTGACTAACTGCTTGTCAGGTTATGTTCTAGTGGAGATTATTGTTTCAGGGCACGTGTGACTAGGTGACCTTTGAGGTCTCTTCCAATTCCAAGTCTAGGATTCTCTGATGGCAGTATGTAAGACAGTGGAAGGAGGCTCTTGTAATAATAGCTGTCAAAGGCCTGAATTAGTGAAGGGGGGGGAGTGAGAGGAGGATATCAAGGAAAACATGGTTCAGTGACTTACCCAGGGTCACACAGCTAGAAAGTGTCTGAAGGCAGATTTGAATTCAGGTCTTCCTTAATCCAGGCTCAGTGTTCTATCTACTCTACCACCTTACTGTCATTAACTCATGGGGAAGGGTTTAACATTTTTTTTCTATTTATGTGAACAGAAAAAAAAACAAACCCAAAAACTTTATACTGTTTGGTTCTATGAAATTATTGTGCATGGGAGAAAAAACTACTGAAAAATAATGACTTTTTAGATCTGAAGTAGCTGTTACCTCTGATGTTATTACTTTGTTCTTTTCTGACATTTTTACATGAAAGTACATGGGAATCTCAGGATAAAGCTCTTTTAGGGACTGTTGCCTTGCAGCCAACCACCTTGGTGGTGAGACTTCTTTATAACAATTCCTTTAGTACCCTAGGGTCTAAACTCTCTTGGATGATGTTCATCTTCTCCTGAATTGTCTCTGTAAATAACTAGACTTATATGACTTCATTAAGCTTTACAGCTTTTCTCTTTTCACTTAGATCTTCAATTTCTAGTATAATCCATGCTATATCTTCTAAATCAGAGAAAACTTGTATTAAATGCTCCCAGTATTTAATTTTTGCATAAAAGTAAATTATGCTTATTTTATGAAGATACAATCATTCCTTAGATAGATACAACAGAGTTTCTTATTATTGTTCAAGCAACTTAAATGAAAAGGTTAGCAATATTTATTTTAGAAATAGTTTTGATTCCTGAACTGGTTGCCAAGGTACAAGAAAACTTATCATAGTTAGAATCTACAAGTGCCTCCTTTTCAAAGCAGTTTTCTAAGCAGATAAGCATCCGTTAACCTTTACTGAATGCTGTTTGGCATGGCTTTGTTGAGGAAGAGAGCTGACATTCCCCTAAAAATACATCTAGGCTACTAGGAAGTTCAAAAAAGCAGGCTTCCAGCTAGATGATTGTTGATGTATATAAATCTCAAAGTCATTAATTTAATTGATAATTGCTTAGTTCACAGAGAGTCTCAGGTCGGTGCTTTAAAACATATATTGGCATTTCTGGTATAATGTCAGATGAAAATGACCTGCTTTCACTTTGGGTATATTATTGTATAAAACAGTGGGGAGAAAGTTGATTTGTTTGCAAGGGAGTTCTTTCATGTGGCCTGACTCTCAGAAAGGCAGCCTGGGTGGTGGAGAGCACGTTAGATTTTGAGTCATAAGAGTTGTGTTTGAATCCTAGCGCAGCCTTTCACTGGGCATGTCATTGTTGGCAAGTCCTGTACCTTCACTGAGCTTCATTATCCTTATCTGTAAAAGAAGTCATTGAACCAGAGGATCTCAGAGTTCCCTTCTGCCTGTAAGCCTACCGTTCTCTCAGTGCAGCTTACTCAGATGCCATGAGTGACTTCGAAGATGAGCAGATTTGATCTGACCTTGAAGAGGCTAAGAATAAAGCTTGTTATTTTCTTTTATTTAAAAAAACTCACCTTTTGTAATTCTCCATTTATGTTTATTGTTTCTTTACTTTTTCCTAAATTCTAGCTGCGTTTAGCTCAGTGACCACTATCTCTGAATTACTGTATATAAATATTTTAGAAAAAACATTACTATTGTATTTGCCCTTTGTTGTGAAGAAGACCATGCCATCAGAGACATGACTTCCACTTGACTTTGTTGAGTAAGTGAGGGAGAGCTGTGCAGGTCATCAACCTCACTTCTCCTCCAGAGCCATCTGAATCCAATGACCTGATATTCATCAGAATGACCGGAGATGACCCTGGAGCACTGAGAGACCTTGGCTCCTTTAGACCAAGGTACTCACTTAGGGTGAGGTAATCCCCATTCATTGCATAGGCCTGTTTAAGATGTAGTCAGGGCATTGCCCTAATGAGGCAAAGAAAAAGAAAGATATCAGGCTGGGAGGGAAACAGCAACAGTTACTATTGATAATCTTAAGCCAGGATTGATAGTCTTAAGCCAGGAGGGACCAGAAGAGCCCTTAGGCAAGGCCTAGTGTCCTCCTATGTATGAGCTTCAGAGTGTCTTAGGTTTAACGTTTTGGGAAAGGAAAGGGGATCTAACCAGTAAAACCCAAGTTAACTGGGCATCTTATGGCCATCCAAATTTACCTGCGCTTGGAGAGGAGAAGGAAGGGAAGGGGGGGGATACAGACAGGAGAGAAGGAGCTGAATTACCCGTATACAGAAGTGAAAAGCAGAGTGATGTAGTGGATTAAAAGTTGGCCTTGGAATCAGGGAGGCCTGTGTTCAAATACTGCCTCTAATGAATACTAACTAAAGTTATGTACCCCTGGGTACAAAACTGGGCGGTCTTCTTACTCTCACTGCACCAAGCAACAATCTGAAACTAAGTTACGATGAGTTGACCATCTGTGCTAGGGAAGGGAATTTCCACACTGTAGTTCACCACACCAAATAAATCATAGGTCCAGGTGAAAAAAAAGTATGCATTTAGAGGCAAAGGTGCTAACTTCTTATCCTGTGACCCAGATGTATCTAACCAGACATTTCATTTCAGTGTTTGTTTGAAACTAGTGTGTTCTGCCATACTTAGTATAAAAGTTTAGGTGAAAGCTTTCCAGGTGGAACCACTCTTGGTTATGGTTGTACTCCACTTTCCTTTTGCTTACTGTGGAGGACTCCATATTAGGGTGAGATAAAGGTTCCAGTTGGGTGCCAGGAGCATAGTATTTGGAAGTTTTTTGGTGCAAATATAATAATAGAAATCATAGCCTTGACAAGCTAAATGTTTTTGACATAATAATTACAGTAACTCTACTTTTCAAAATCTTTTGCATGTATTATATGGCTTGATACTCTCAATAGCACATATACTAGGTAGCACTGTTAGTGATTATAATGTCCATAGAGATTTAATTTTATTTATACCATTCTGTGTGTCTTAATGGGGATCAGCACCAGTGGCAATGGTTGAAAACCTTATATTAATAACTTCCACTTATGTAGGACTATTCAGGTTTACAAAGTGCTTTCTGTGAGGTAAGTAATACAAGTCTTTTATCCATATAGTGGATGAGAAAATTGAGATTTGGAGAGTATTTTTTCCTTTCTGTTATACTGCCCCCTCATGTGGATAAATCATATTCAGGTTATTGTTTAGTATGCTTCCTGGAACTTTGTGGTGGCTGCTCATCTCACTTTTGGTTCTTCTTTCTCTCCTGCAACCAGAGCTTCTGAAATTAGCTTTCAATTAACTAAGAGACAGTAATGATTTAGAAATAATTAAATTGTTAAGTATTCGAATTTTCTGTTGTAGGTGCGAGTGTTTTGGATGAAGATGATGATGATGGCCAGCCGAATGAGTATGATCTGAATGACAGCTTTTTAGATGATGAAGAAGAACATGAACCGACAGATGAGGATTCTGACTGGGAGCCACCAGATGACGACCAGGAAGGTGAAGATGTTGAAGAGAGCTTGTGAAGGAAGCAAAAAAGTTCATGAAAAGAAACAAATAAGTAATATGCAGGATTACATATTAAGTTGATTTTCTGTTAAAGAAAAGACATCTAGCATTGAGGTTCCTGGGTAGCAATTGTTTTCCTAACTTTTATAGTTTTAATTTTTAATCTTGTCCTTTTGAAGATATAAAAACTTAAGCTTTCAGGATCATAGAATAGCTACTGAGCAATCAGATTTTTGTATTGTAAAAATAAATTTAATTTGTTTTGACATTTAAATTTTGTTCCTAAGTGTTCAAGAGAGAACTCAGTTAAGTAGCAGATTTTTTTCTGATGTAATTTTTTTTCTGGTAATAAAAAGTGAAAAATAAGAAGACTTTTGAGAGTTATTTTTCAGACTGATTTTTCATTGACCAGCAGTTTTGTCTTTAAAGAGAAAAAAAGTGCTATGCAAGTATATTTAAAAAAATTCTGTCACTAGTAATGAAGTTGAAATCTTTCTTGATTATCATAGATAGTTCTTTTAAACTGAACCAGATTTTTTAAAATGATAACCTTTACATAATGGTTGTACAAAAAAAATAGTCTAAGAGTGAACACTGCAATTTTTTAAACTGCTTAAGCTCTTAACAACTTGGAAAAAATAAGTCAAAATAGATCCTGACAATGATGGATGTAAGTGTTGACTCTTCAGGGATGCTATTTTATGTCCCACATCATGTTACTATAATCTTTGGCTCTTCTTAGTTTAAGTGTGGAAAAGCTTAATAGCTTTATGTGAAATTGTAGTCTCGGAATAATTTTTAATCTTGAAGAAGCTTTCTTTACCTTGAGAATATGGGAATAATTGGGACAACTGTTCATGTTCTTCTGATTGGCCTTAGCTCTAGGTGAAAATTGCAACTTATGGGTTGGTACCTTTTTAGCTGTTGCAAATAATTGATTTCTCAGTGACATAATGGGGATGGGGAGGTACTCATCAAATTGAATAAAAAAGCACGTTTAAAAGTATGATGTTTTCATTTTAGCTTAGTTTGTATCAAAAACAGATCTTAGGGAAAGAGAATGCTACATATATGAAGGAAAGGAGCTCTCTTTTACTCATACCTTTCAGTAATAATCGCCAAGAGGTGCAGCATGGAAATCATGAATCTCTAAATTGAAAGATATCTTTGTAAAGTTAAACCACCTTGATTTTCAGTACTTGGCCACCACAAAAAGAGCTGCTATAAATATTTTTGTACGTGTGGGCCCTTTTCCCATTTTTATGATCTCTTTGGGATACAGGTGTAGAAGCAGTATTGCTGGGTCAAAGGGTATGCACATTTTTATAGTCCTTTGGGTATATTTCCATATTTCTCTCCAGAATGGTTGGATCAGCTCACAGCTCCACCAGCAATGAATTAGTATTCCAACTCTGCCACATCTTCTCCATCATTTATCATCTTCCTGTTTTGTCATGTTAGCCAATCTGATAGGTGTGATGTGGTACTTCAGAGTTGTTTTGATTTGCATCTTTCTAATCAGTAGTGATTTTAGAGCATTTTTCATATGACTGGTTATCTTTAATTTCTTTCTCTGAAAACTGCTTGTTTATATCCTTTACCATTTATCAGTTGGGGAATGACTTGTATTCCTGTAAATTTGGCTCCTTTCTCTATATATTTTAGAAATGAGGCTTTTATCACAGACATTAGTTGTAAAAATTCTTTCCCAGTTTTCTGCTTCCCTTCTAATCTTGGTTGCATTGGCTTTGTTTGTGCAAAACCTTTTCAATTTAATGTAATGAAAATTAGCCATTTTGCGTTTCATAATGTTCTCTATCTCTTGTTTGGTGATAAATTTCTCCATTCTCCATAAATCTGATACCTAGATCATGTACCCATTTGAACTTCATTCTGGTGTACAGTGTCAGGCATTGGTCTATACCCTTTGACATGACTGTTCTTGTTCTCTCGGGGGCAGCGAGGTGATACAGTGGATGGAGCACCAGTACAGGAGTCAGGAGGACCTGAGTTCAGGTCTCACAGACACTTGATGCTCACTGGCTGTGTGACCTTGGGCAAGTCACTTAACCCTAGTTGCCTCATCCTGGGTCATCTCCAGTCATCCTGATGAATATCTAGTCACTGGATTCAGATGGCTCTGGAGAGAAGTGAGGCTGGTGACCTGCACAGCCCTCCCTCACTCAAAACAAAGTCAAGTGCAAGTCATGTCATCACTTCTCTGATGACATGGTCTTCTTCGGCACCGAAGGATAAACACAATACTATTCTAGTCATATTCATTTTTTAAAAGATTTTTGTTAAAATTCCATAGTTAGGATCAGTGTTGGACTAACATTTTAAAAAAATTTTCTCCAGATTATTGTGTAATACTTAAATTGTGCACTACTTATGCTTATGAGAAATGAACTTCCTTTCCCTAGGCAGGAGAACTTAACTATTCTTTTTATATTTTGTGGGTCTTTGATCATTGTAAAGAAATTGTAATGGGGAAACTCCTACAGATTCAGATAGGCAACTCCTCTGTAACTGAGAACCCTAGAGTTGCCTTTGGAGGCACAGCTTGGGTCCAGATCTTCACTAGGCTAAGACCAACCCTCTCTCATTTATGCCGTGTTGGTTCTGATTTAGTAGCCTATACACTTCTCCCTTTTCTTGTCATCTTGCCAATTTGCCCTACTTAAGAATTAAATATTCTTGTTTAAACATATGTTTGTGTTGACCCAATTCTTATATATTCATGTGATAACTGTCAAAAGAACACAGAAAAGGCAGTGCTCTTAGCAAATGACCCAAGGATTTTAAACCTTGGTCAAGGCACATGAATCTCACATAGTAAGTGGAAGTATAGGGAGTCAGCTGCATCTAAAGATAGGATGTCTTTTATCTCCTGGTGTCTTCACCAGATAGTTATCCTTCAAGTGCACTAGAGATCTAGTGCCAGCACACTGGATTACCTCCACAAATTGAGATGCCAGATATGTAGAGAGGATAACACACAATGAAGATAATCCATGTGTTGTTTTTATTGTGCTTCTCAACAGCTGAGGAGGCCATTCCATGGTAGTGAACTCCCATGGCAGCCACATGATCAAAGTACCATGAAGTTAGCTTGTACCAGAGGGTACTACCCGAGTGGTATCAGATCTTAGAGTATTTAAAGTTAAAGAAACTGTTTCAGTAAAGTTGGAGAGATGGAATCCACATTGTAGTGAATGATGGAAAAGAAAATGTAGGCAATGCAAGTAAACCATTCCTTCCAGAAATTTAATGGTGAATGGAAGAAACTCGATCAGGCATAATAATGAGAACAAGAAAATAAAGCTTTGGGATAAGAACAACTTGAATAGGTTCATAGGCAAAAGAAAAGGAACCATTAGAGAGAGAGAGAGATTATAAGATATCAGAGCTGGAAGGTGCTTAAGAAACCATTTAGCACTTTAATTTTGTAGAAAAAGAAAACTAATCCCCCAAGTAGTTAAGTGACTTTATAGTGACAGAGCCGGTATTTAAATCTGTTTCCAACTTCAGTGGTTCTTTGCATTGTATACACTGTCCCTAAGACATTGGATTGATGATGCAGTACAGGTGAGGAATAATTGTTGGAAGGAAGTCCAGGGAGAGGTAAGAAGAGACAGAATTTAGGATTCAGGTCGAGATGTTAGCGTTGTTGGGAGTTAGATATAAAATAGATCTGAAGAGTGTTACAACACCAGTTATAAAGTGGCAAGGTAGATAAGGGGGTATATTAGAAATTAAGATGAAAATTGTAAGGAAACCTTTCAGTATTCAAATGGATAATTTTATGGATTTGGATATTCCCTCCAGCAATGCAGATTGTGATTCATCCATGGTTACCCCAGCCCATGTGGTGATTGTGTTCTGTAAGTTTATTACTCTGTCTGCCCATCTCTTACCTATAGAAGAGTGGTGACCAGTGAAAGGTGTTTTGTTCTAAAAAAAAAAAAACAATTGAGTGGAAGCACAAGGAAATTGAACAATCTTTCTAGGAATGATAACATTTAGTTGAGTAGAGTTCCCAGAGGAATGAGGGAAGTTGGTGTATGTGGTGTGGGTAGGTGCGGGGGGAGTATAGGAGGTGGAGAGACGTTGGGGGAAAGGAGAGCAGTGTGCAGAAGAGGTAGAAAATAGGAATACCAACTCTAGGTAATGAATTATTTTGATTATGGCAAACCAAGAAACAAAGAAAAGTACAACATTGCCCTGAGTACCGAAGAGGAAACAAAGAGTACTATGTACAAAGTTTTTAGACCTAATGTAATCATTAGATTAATTTTCCATGCTCTAAATGTGAGATAGTTGTCTGTAACCAAGTTAATCCTGAAAGTTAGTTATTCAGGAAAGAATTAGAAGAACTGATGATTTTAGACTAAGAGTAGGACTGGCAGGGACCTGAGGGACCAGTAAGTCCAGCCTCCTCCTTTTATAGAAGAAGAAACTGAGGCCCAGGGAGGTTAAGTAATTTGCCCAAGAGTACCCTGGTGTTAAGTATCAGAAGTGGGTTTTTAACCCAGGTCGTCTGACTGGAGGCAGTTTCCTTTGTATTCTATCACTCTGCCTCACCAGATGGAAGGAGAGCTTGTAGATTTATCTTTGGTGAATAAAGGAACTGATAGCAGATTTCATTGTACCCTGAAATGCAAAGAAGACAGATTTCGTGGGATGGAGCTCTTGGTCATCTTGTTCTATAGTGTTTGTGTTTCAGTGTAAGCAAAAAAGTGGCCATGAAGATAATTGCAATTTATATAGATGTGCTAACATCTGTTGCAAATGATGAAGTAGAGAAATATTATGAAGGTTCTCAAATCAACATATATCTTGACACTTGATAATTTCAACTCCAAGTTGGGCATAAGAGTATACAGCAAAAAAAAAGAAAGAATAATGCTCAAGATTAAAAAATTGAAGAAACCAAAAGGTTTATAGCCTACTAAGAAGCCCAGTGCCCATTACATCATGAACATTTTTTGGGGGGGCCCACTGGAAAATGCTACACACAGCCAGTATTAAATGTCAAGTAAAATCAAATTAATTGTCTTGTAAGTTAGCTAACAATCAATTGGTGTTGCGGGAGATATTTCAGAACTAGTTATGTAGACCAAAGGAATATTTGCTCAAATCAAAAGTTAAGATCAAGTTAGATAAGATTTCATATAATTAGAATTGCTCTAACGACCTGACCTAAGCTGGTGGTGTAATGGGAAATGGATAAAAGCAAAGACCATTTCTGATTTTGAGATATAAAATTCTTCCCCTAACCTTAAAAAGGAGGCCAAAAGAGCACAAAAGCCATCTTAGCCAGGAAATACTTGATTTCCTTACAAGTGAAGAAACATGACAACTAAGGACTGTGCCAGTTTTCATTTTTAAAACATCGAAAAGCAGTGGAGAAGAAAACCATCCTGGAAAAAAGTTTCTCATTGAAACACATCATCCTGAGCATTTATAGATGAAAATTGTAAAAAGTAGAATGAACAAACAAGATGAAAATAATTGCCAGTGGATTTTATAGTGGTCCAGTGTTATAGCTGAGAGTGGATTCAAGTTATCAAATGACTGTAAAGAGGAACAACTGCACTTGACCAAATACAAACCAAATCTGTATTGGAAGGGACACATTTTTGAAAGCATTCAGGAATCAGTTTTCAAGTTATTTTAAAAGAGCCATATGCCTACTTTTTCAGTTTTATAAAATCTTTTATGAGTGGTTCATATATGTATTGATGGGTTATTGATGAAAATATTTTTAAAAAGTAATAAGCTGCAAAGCATTTTTTATGCAAAATAGACCACATCCTCACAGCTGTATTTTTCATGAAAGGTGTAGAGAACACAAGTTGTCCAAGACACTTGGCCAAAAATGTTGATATCATTTTAAAGGCTTTCCTCTAAAAAGTTGTCTCTCATGCATAACTTCAGATGATAAAATATTCCATAATAGAGGCAGTCAAAGGATACAATAGAGACCATCATTAAAGCAATGGACCCTCATAGCTTGCCTATTTTTGTTGAGGGCACCATCATCATCCCTGTTCACTCAGTTTTGTAAACTTGCTGTTACCCTTGATTCATCTCTCATACTCTAAATCCAATTAGTCATCCAGGTCCTGTTGATTCCATCTTCTTCTTCCTACTCTTGTGACTACAATCCTAGTCTCTCATGACTGCAGCCTGGACTATTATGACTCCTAATTGTTAGCCCTGCTCTAATGCCTCCACTGTGCAATTGCTGAAAGTATCTTCCTAAGACACAGGTGTCTGATATTCTGCTGCTCAGAACTTTAAGTGGCTCACAGTTACATATTCAAGGACTGGTACTTACAGTGTTTCATAGTCTGGCTCCAATCTACTCTACTTTTCTAGAATGTTTCTTGTAACTACCCTTCACATAGACACTGGTTCCAGTTTAACTCGACTTCTAGATGTTTCTTGAACAACATTTTGAAACCTTTCACTTCCATGCATCCCTTCCAACAGACCCCGTGCCTGGAATGAGCCTCAACTCAGCTTCCCTAAATGCTTCAAGGAATGAGCTTCAAATGTGCCTCCCTGAATCCTTTGAGGAATGAGCCTCTGCTTCCCTGAATCCTTTGAGGAATGAGTCTCAATTCTGCCTCCCTGAATCCTTCGAGGTTTCCAGGATATTCAAGGGTCACCTTCTCTTGAATCTTTTCCGGTTCCTTCTTGTCAGCTCTGCTGACTTCTTCAAATTACCTTATATTGACTTATTCTTGTATAGTCTTCTCAGATTACCATTTGTCCTGGCTCAGATTCATTCGCAGCTAAGCTATAGAGGATCCTGGGATATATGAGTGCCTTACTTTGATTTTCAGTCAACAGGTAGGGGTCAAAAAGGAAAGGCAGTTTTAACCTTGTAGCATTGCATGGATGGCTATAGTCACTAGGACTAAAGAGCTGTCAGCCTACTATATTTGGACAGGGTCTAGCCACTGTGCTTCAGCATACTGAAAGCCCAGCAAAGGGAAACTGACAGAATCATAGATCATGGATTTAAAGTTGGAAGGGACCTTAGAGGTCATCGAATCTAGCCTCTTCATTTTACAGATGAGGAAACTGGGGCCACAGAGGATTCCTCAGGTTCTCATAGCTATTAAGTGTCTAAGACAGGATGAGCACTTTATCCACTATGTCACCTAGCTTCCCCAGTGAGCCCAGCAGAGACATTAATGAGAAGTAGACCCAACAATGATGACACATGGATTGAAAAACAAACCCAGTGGAGCAAGCAACTTGCCCCCTGAGGAGCAGGCCTTGTGAGAGGAGTGCTGGCATACTGCAACATCTCAGATATTAGTTGTCCTGACACAAATTTCCTCCCCTTTTTGGGCTTTTCATTCCATAAGTGATTCCTATTCATGTTCACTCTCCCATTGGTGGTATATGTGTATGTGTAATTAACTTCTGATATCTATCTTTCTGAGTATACCCTTTGCCTATCAATGGGTAAGTTTTATTACAAGTCTTACTTTGAAGTTTCATTAAATGCCTTTTCTTTGAGCTAATTGTGTTCTTTGACTATTCAAGAAAAAGTAGACACATGAATGGAGTCTCATGAGCTATCATTTCTAATGGATATGTATCCTTTAACCTGGGGTAACTCTTCTGGGGACCCCACGTATGAGAGCACAATGCCACAGGTTCTACAAATTTCAGTGGGACCAGTCAGTAACTACATTACAACCCATTTGAAACCAGGGACCAACTGATTGTACCCCAGAATATAATATGTCATATGTCCGCAAAGTTTTAAGTTTGGTGATCCAACTGTTCCACAGATGAGATACTCCATCTCTCAGGTCTGAGAATTTTCTCTCTCTGTCCCTCACACCTGGAATGCTCTCTCTTTTTAACTTTGTATGCTGACTTCCCTGTCCCAACTAAAATTCCATCTCCTATTGGAAGGCTTCCCCAACCTCTCTTAAATCTAATGTTTTCCCTCTTTGAATTTTTTTCCTTTTTATCCTGTATATATATTACACAGCAGGGCAAGGATGTCTTTTGTTTCTTTTTATATCTCTAGCTCTTAGCACTAGTGCATAATAGGACCTTAATAAATAAAAATTCATTTAATGATTAGTGTGAGGGTTGTTTTTCATTTCCTGCTGTGGCCAGTGACTTACCACAAAAGTGACTTATTTAAAGAACAGTTGATGTTAAGTAGCAGGAAATACTTATGAATCCCTCCACACCACCTCAAATTCAGTGTCAGGCTTTTTAGAGAAGCCTGATAGTAAGAAAATTCCGCGCTTCTTTGAAGGCAGAGGAGAGGGAGCCTGTGTAGAGGAAAACGTTGAAGATATTCCAAGGAGAAGGACTAAGTGATGGAATAAGTTCCTGAGTGGCCATGAAGGAATTTGAATCAAGAACAGAAAAGTACGAATTTTCCTTGGAACAAAGGAAAGACACTTCTCCCTTTGAGGGAGGGAAAAAGATGATGGATGAGGATACAAAAATACTTTGAGATAGACAAAAGTTAACTGAGGAAGTTCATACTGGATGGTGTTGATTTCAACAAAATATGAAGGAATATCATTGCAACATGAAGAACACAAGCTGGATAATACAGTAAATGTTTAGTCATGGAAATAGCTTAGACTAATGTCTGTGAAAAGGAAATGGTTGTTGCCAGATTCATTCATCAAAATCCTGTTTATCCATCTGTCATTTTTGGGCTTAAGACCTCGTATCATATTGAAAACTGACTTTGTTAAAATAGTGACATAAGAGTGGATTTCTGCCATGAAATTCAAGATTTAAATTAAAATGTTTCTGCATCTTGTTATATTCCAGTTTCTTTCCAAGGGAGAAGCAATATCTAATTAGCTGTTCAAACCAATAAATGGTTACAAGTAAAAATGAAAGTAAAGCCATGACCTGGATAAATTAATTCACGGTTAGTTATTCCACATTTACAGACATTAGGCCAAGTTTCCAAACATCCATGAACTTAAATGCTGTTTTACATAGTAAGTTTAATAACTACTTTCTTGAGGCAGATCTGGATTTAGGAAGATCTAGATTTAAATATGGCTTGGACATTTGTTAGTTGCATCATCCTGGGCAAGTCAGTTATACAACTCTCATCTGTAAAATGGGGCTATTAATAGCATGTACCTTAAGGGTTGTTGTGAAGAATGAATGAGGTGTGTGCTAAGTGTTAGGCAAATCTTACAGCATTTCTTACATATGACCTATTATTATTGTATTATTTGAGTTAGTCCCATGAATTGCATTTCTTTGTTGTATTTCCACTCCTCAACTTCCACGCCCAGTAGAATATCAGTCCTTTGAGATCTGAGTCTCTTTTTATTGTATCTCCAGGACCTGACAATGCCTTACACACAGTAAGTGTTTAATAAATGTTTACAGGAAGAGATGAGTCGGTCTCCTCAGGGTTAGTTCTGTGGCTGTGGTGGAAGTGATATGATGATGGCGGACGTAAGTGAAGAGGGTGAGCTGGTGGTGAAAGCTCAAGAAATGCTAGAGGTTTTTGGAGATGCTAAGGGACAGGCAGTTTTGTAACAGGAGAAAACAGTTCTATCTTTCTTATAAGTTTCTCCAGAGTAGTTTAGGGCCTGGAAACACATTTTCAGGCCTCTTTTGTTCTTGCTTCTGATAATGAAGTTTTCTTCAATAGAATGCTTTGTTGCAATGCTTTCTCAACTTTCTTGTAGCTTCACTACAGATCAGATTTCCATGACAACTCTGCCAGACACATGTCTCTGTGTATGTATGTCTCTGGAGAATTCCTCCCAAAAACTGTCTCTTATCCATAGTTGATTTTAGAAAATCCTTCTTAAACACTGCTTTTATTGCTAAGTCATAAATTGTGATTATGTAGTTATCACTGCAGTATTCCTTTCATTAAATAAACAGTTATTCAATTTATCTTCTGTCTTCATTAATTGTTAGGATAATTCTTTTCCTGTGGTTTTTTTCTCCCCTGGCCCCCAAAAAAATTCTCTCAGGAGGGAAAATGGAAATGGTGAAAGGCCAATTTTTGTTCTCGTAAAACGAATATTTCAAGATCTTTTTGATCTGCTGTGTTTTATTATAAACACTCTGGTATTTTTTCATGTATCAATTTTCTAGGAGTTTGTCTTCTTTCAATAGTAAGTGCCACTCTCTGTTCCTGTAATTTGTGGTGATTCTGTATATTAGCCTGTTACTCAAGTGGGAAGTAGCTCCTCAGAGCGTGAGTGAGGATTCAGGGAATGACTTGCTGGAGAATTAACAAAAAAGAGGAAAGAGAGAAAGAGAGAAATACCCTCACTAAAGCAGATTTTGGCTATAGATAAGGTTTAGGAAATTGGCTTCTCCTAAAGACTGCCTTGTCAGTACCCATGTCCTTTTAAAATCAAATGAATAAGAAGATGGAGGCAAAGGGGCTCCAGTGCCCTCCTAGGGACCAGGCCGTTCCTTAGGGGAGTGTAGAGACTTGTGGCCAGTTGTATTGGGGTGCTCTATCTTTCCCATCACCATTTTGGTATAGATGAAACCAGGTTAAGATGAGTATCCAGGCATAGCCTGGAGCAGTGGACAGAGTGCTGGTCCTGGAGTCAGGACAATCTAATCACAGACATTTGTTGTGTGATCCTGGGCAAGGCACACCATCTGCCTGCCTCAGTTTCTTTATATAATAGTACCTACCTCCCGGGGTTGTTGTGAGGATAACATGAGGTAATATTTAATAGAGAAGAATTCTTAAATGCAGATCTTAAAGCACTGTATAAATGCTAGCTGTAATAATTATCATCATATAGATCACAGTACTTACCGTATGCCAGGCATTGTGCTAAGTACTTCATAATCATTATCTCCTTTGGCCATTGTTGTCTCATTATTTATTATGATTAAGATTCCTAAGCATCTTAATGCTTAAAGGTAGATGAGACATCTCATGACTGCTGGTGATGGGAGGGGACGATTGTGTGAGGCCCAGTCTTTCAGGGCGCTGTGCTCACAGTCACTTCCTTGCCCACACTCATCATTACTCAGTCCCTAGTCTCCTGAACTTTGCGAACAGAGGAGTATTACTTCCAGGATAAAATAGGAAGTCCTTTGCTTATCATTTAAAGCCCTTCTCAGTGACACTATTCATTCCACTTTACTTCTAGCACTCAACATTCCAGCCAGATTGTCTCATTTGCTTTCCGTATACAATATCAAAGTCCTGTTTCTGTGCCTTTTCATGGACTGTCTCAGGTACCTTAACTCAAGCTCTACCTCCTACGAGTGCTCTTTCTATATCCTCAGCACTTTCCCCATCCAGTTAGTTTGTATTTACTTTATATGTAGAACCAAGTGTTATTCCCCTCCTCCCCAGTTCTAAGGTCGTGCCCCTACAGGAAGCAGCTAACTCAGATTTAAAGTATTCTGTATGTCCATATCCCCCAAAACTAGTTTAAGAGCCCTCACCTCAATAGTTCAGCAGAAGACACAGTTCCAAACAAAAGCATTTAATGAAATGGAGTGCTAAGAAAAGTACCAATAAAATATTTCCCCCCATAAACCTGGGGGTACACTTTCTAATAGATCCACTCAACGTTGGTGGGAAAAGTGGACAAATATAGGAAACTTTGTATATAGAGTCAACACTCAAGGAATATGCTTCACCAGGGTGCAAATGTGCCTGGCAGGCATGGACTTAGTAAAGATATGTGGCCAATGGGTACATGTAGAAAATAAGTGTGGCCATGGTGTAATGTACCAGGGCCATGGATATGGTCTCATAGTCTCTCCTTGATGCTGCTTCCCTGCCTCCAGTTTCTGACTCAGTTGAAATCTTTGTTTTTTTCTTCCTTAAGGGAAAAATAGGTACTGCTGAAATTAAAACCCATATACTTTTTTCTACAATAGTTTTTTTTTTTTAAGATATTTAGAAAATGATTTAGAAAGTGATAAGGGCTTGTCCTAAGGTGGTGGCAGTATCAGAGGAGAGAAGGAGATGTATACAAGAGATGTTACAAAGGCAGAATAACTTGTACCTGGTAACAAACTGAACATGAAGGGGGTTGGGAAGGAGCAAGAAGTCAAGGATCATGCTGTGGTTTCAAGCCTTGGGGAGTGGGAAGGTGGTGGTGCCCTTGAAAGTAAAAACAAAATTAGGGAAATGGAAGGGCTTGGATGGACAGCAAATGATTTTGGTTTTGGACATGTTGAGTTTAGGATGTATATGAGACATATAGTCTGAGATGTCTAACAGTCAGTTGGAAATGTGAGACCAGGTTAGGGGAAAGGAGAGGACTGGATAGATCAGAAAATCATGGTTCAAACTATAAAATGGTTGTTTGACCAGAAATTAACTATAAGACAGCCCTGGCAGAGTTTCCCAGTTTTCCAACCCAAACTTCTTGCACTTTCCAAGTTAGTTAAAAGGTAAGGGAAAAAAATAGAGAGATCAAAACAAACTTGTAGCTGAATTCTGGACCCAATACTGAGAAAGCAAGAGCAAAGGCTTATTTCTTCATAGTATATATCTCCCTGGAAGAATGTAACCTGGTTGAGGGCAGGGACTTTTATTTTATTTACTTTGCATCTTCTGTGCCTGACATGTGGAAGACACTCAGTAGTTGATACATGATTAATCAATTCAATTGAATTAAAAGGAAGAGAATTTTCAGTGCTGTCTGAGAGAAGCCATGAGCAACCATTCCATCCTAGCTTTGGTAATTGTACCCATCCCAAAGTCTGGTAAATATAGCAAAAAAAGGTCTAGACTTCTAGCTAAAGTATAATGATACTGAGAACCTCGGTATCTGCTAAGTATTATTGCATACAGTAAAAATATTGATTTCACAATTACAAGATGATTTGACTTCGAAGTCACTACAGTACCATTAAAATCACTGGCAGCAACATTTCTCATAAACCAGTAAGGTTCATTTCTTCATTTATTAAACTTACAAAGCTGCTTATGACTAAATGCTATAGCGTGTTATTATTTCATAAAGATATATTAGCCTCTCTAGTTCGTCTGAACACCAGACAGAATACTATGCGGCTGATGAGGAAAAACTAAGGGCAACAAGAAGGGATTAAAAAAATACATCGGAGGAAAGAAGGGGACTAAAGAAGGGTAAGGAATGATGTGCAAGGTGGTTGTCCATCCTTCATTCTTGAGGAGGACCAGTGTGGTCACAGGGTGACAGCTTGACTTGTGCAAGTGAGGATTTAAGTGAGGCAGAGCTGCACAGCATCAGCTTCATTCTCTCTTTCAGAGTCATCGAAGTCCAGTAGCAAGACAAATCATCAGGATGATTGGTGATGGCCTGGGATGTAGTTTGGCATCTTTATTGTCTGACTAAGCTCTAAGCGCTCCGCAGCGCTTGTTTTAGCTGCCTCCATGGCAGCTGTCCATGGTAGACACCCCCTAACTTGCCCATGGGTTTGAGACCTATCAGTTACTCTCAAGCTGGTTTAGCCTTGAGAGACAGTGTACTCTTGTGTGGGTGCTGTGCATGCTACAGCTTCTTGGAGCAACAATTGAGTGCTAGATGAAAGGTGGACACCAAAGGTAGTTGAGCAGCCCTGAAAAGGGCTCAGTAACCCCTCGTACCAGAGGTGATAGTCCTTCTGAACCCCCAACATGTCCCTGTGTAAGGTAGATGTGTTGATAATAATTGACAAGAGAAAAGGCGGAAACATTCAGTTGTTTTCTTCTGTTTTCTCTGCCAAAGGTAATAGTCTTTGGACAGAACAAAAAGACAGAATAAAAATGATTAAAATATACCTAGCCAGGCGATCCTCAAGATAAGTAAAGTGAAAATAGGAGACCATTTAGCTACTACTCTTGATGCAAGCTTGGGAAATGAAAGGAAAAAAAAAAATGCCAGAAATGATTACTGAGCCAGTCTTTGATCTTTAAAAAGTGGTAGAAATAGAAGAGGCCCCAAGAGTACTGAGAAAAGCAAAACCTATCCTGATCTTCAACAAAGAAAGAACTATCCTTCTAGAGTATTGGGCTCTGCTTGGTGGGAATACATCTTAGGTGGAGAAACTGGAGAAAGTCCAGAGGAAAGCAGTAAGAAAGCTAAGGCACTTTGAGTTAAGGCCATAGGAGGATTAGCTGAAGGAACTGGGGATGGCTAGAGTACAGAAAAGAAGTTCGGAGAGACATGATTTGCTACCTTCAAAAATCTGCCAGTCCCTAACGAGAAAGAGGGATTAGATTTGTTCTCCTTGATGGGAACATTCAGAACCAAAGTCAGTGGGTAGAAGCTACAGAAAGGGAAACAGGTTTGAAATAAGGAAAGACTCCCTAAAAAAGCTACCCATAGGTGGAATAGCTTGCCCTTGGAGGTAGTAGGGTCCCCCCAGTAAAGACTAGACAACCAATAGTCAGGGACATTGTAGGTGGGAATTTTTTTTCAATTTTTCTTTTTCTTTGAGAAGTTAGACTATGTGGCCTCTGAGATGCCATGATGCTGGAAAGACACTTGTGGTCACAGGGTTTCTGATGTGCCTGGGTTATGCCTCAGTTTCTGCATGTGGGAGGGAAGCAATTAATTGGTTTTTAAGATCTTTTTCTGTTGTTTTTATTCTCATGCAAAAGTTAGGGCTTTCATTAGGGAAAAAAAATCTTGTTCTTACAATCGTCACTTTTGTAAGAACAAAATAGAACCTTCTATTCCTTATCCATAGCTTTCAAAAAAGACAAATTAATCTTTGCAATTACAATTAAGTGGCAAGTAAATGGATACAGGAAGGATCTAGGGTTTTATCAGGATAGGGTGTTTTTTCCACTGAAGCAGTTTATCTATGATTTCATAGATAAGTTCTGTCGTGTTGCCTAAGTCTCCCAGAAGTCAAATGACTTACCTAGGATCACACTTACACAAGGTAAGTGTGAAAAGTAGGATTTGAACTCTGTTCTTCCTGATGCCAAGTCTAACATTCATTCCACTATACTGGACTGCCTCTCTTCCCAATTAAAATGTAAAGGAGTTGGATGACTATGGATTCTCAAATACAATTTTATCCATGGATTCAGAGATGTATTAACATTTGGAGTGCATTTTCATTAATAAGGAAGAATTCTAGCCAAATCAGCATATTACTGAATTGGATAATAAATTAAAAAGTCGATGTTTACTAGCCTTTGACCATATTAATATGGAGGATAGCCTTTAGTTACATAATGCCAGTTCTGACCAGAAAATGGATGGTTCCTTTTGTTTATGGTGACCTTCTTGTAATTCAATAGACTTGTGTGCATTGGGACGTAAATCCTAGGAAACTGGAAGTATTTCAGGTCCTACTGTGTCAAAGGTGTCAGTTCACCCTCATTGTTTGTAGTAACCCTTTCTAAGAAGTTAATATTTATAGCACCTCTTTTTGTGTTAGCAAAGAATTGGAAATTGAGGGTATGTCCATCAAGTGGGGAATGGCTGAACAAGTTGTGATATACGAATGTAATGGAATATTATTGTTCCATAAGAAATGATGAGCAGGTGTATTTCAAAAAAAAAAAACTTGGAAAGATTTACTTGAACTAATTGCTGAGTGAGGTGAACAAAACCAGGACAACATTGTACATAGTAACAGCAACATTGTGTGATAATTAACTTTAATAGATTTGGCTCTTCACAGCAATACAATGATTTGACAATTCCAAAGGACTCATAATGGAATGCTATCCACATCTAGAGAAAGAACTATGGAGTCTGAATTTTTTTTTTCTTTCTTGTGGTTTTCCCCTTTTGTTCTGATTCTTCTTTTACAATATGACTAATGTGGAAATATGTTTAATATGATTGTACATGCATAGCCTATATCAGATTTGCTTGCCATTTTAGGGAGGGAGGGAGGAGAAGAGGGACGAAGGGAGAAAAAAATTTTGAAAATCAAAATCTTATAAAAATGAATATTGAAAATTAAAATATCTAATTTTTTAAAAGAGTTCCCCCCAAAAGAAGGGTATTTTAAAGAAATTACTGTGCATTAGGGCTTTTATAAAATAATAATAGTAATAATAGTAGCTGACATTTGAAAAGTATTTATACAGCAGCTACTCTGTGCCAATCACTATGCTCAGTGCTTTATAAATATCTCATTTGATCCTCACAACAACCCTGGAAGGTAAGTGCTATTATTAGCCCCACTTTATAGGTTTGGAAACTTGGACAAACAAACAGAGGTTAAGTGACTTGCCCAGGGTCATATAGCTAGTAAGTGTCTGAGGCTGGATTTGAACTCAAGATGTCCTGACTCTAGGCCCAGCACTCTGTCACAGCACTGCCTAGCACTTTAAATTTGGCAAAGCACTTTTGTGGCTCTTATTCAGTTATTTTAGTCATGTACAACTCTTTGTGACTCCGTTGGGGCTTTCTTGGCAAAGATACTAGGGTGTTTTGCCATTTCTTTATCCAGCTCACTTTGCAGATGAAGAAACTAAGGTAAACAGGGTTCAGTGACTTGTCCAAGGTCACACAGTTAATAAATGTGTGAAGCCAGATTTGAACTCACAAAGATGAGTCTTTCTGACTCCAGGTCCAGTGCTGTGCCACCTAGCTGCCCCTTAAAGCACTTTACATATATAATCACATCTGATCCTTACAACAGCCATATGTGGGAGACAGGAACCTACAGAGGAAAAAATGGAAACTCAAGAAAAGTTAAAAGACTTATTCATGATCATATAGATGATACCAGGGAGGGCAGATTAATTGGAGTTGAGTATAATTACATTTAAAAAATTGTGCTGTTGATTCATATTTCAGATCCTGTTGCAAATTAAGAATAGCTATCATATGTAAAATGTGTCCTCTAATGAACAGAAAAGAGCAGTGAGAAAAATGTTTACTATTCATCAACATTAAAAAAAATACTGTGGAAGGACTTTTTGGAGATGTCCAATACACATATATACGTATGTGCGTATATTTGAACATAAAAATTCTGATTTTTCAAATGATAACTTTTGCTTTTGTCTCTCCCGAAACTATTTTAGTGGCAATCTCCAGTTCTCTGGGTTCATCTGTTTTCTGTCAGAAAGTGATGTAGAGAAAGGGATTGAATGGAATGGATAACTTGGATTGTCAAAGACCAGCTTCCTTGTGTTGGGAATCACCAGATTTTCCTGGTTGCCACCAGAAATAAGGTTGCAGTCTTTGTGGTCACAGAAAAATGAGTTGAAGTTGATGGTCATCTAGCAATGGAAAAAGATCATGTGGGCTAATCTGTTGTGAGCAGTGCATTTCCCTCCATCTTTAATCTTTGAGATCCAAAATGCTGGATAACTCTCATCTACCAAAAGGTCTTTGGGAAACTATAACAAGTTGTGCTGCTCAAGGTGCTTTGGATTTTAACATGGTTATATTTTATTTTCTTTTTCCATTTAGTGAATTTTATTTCATCCAAATCCTAAGAGTGAGTTCTTCAGGGATACACTGAGAATGGAAAACAAAGTCAAGGTCAAGGAAAAACAAATGGGATTGGGGATTATAATTTTATAATTTATATATTTATACAAATTACATATTTATATTTTATAATTATATTTATAATTTTGAGAGGATTAATGTAGCCCCTTGATCTTGCGATCACCCACAATTGCACCATTTCCATGTTCATAAGCTCTGAAATTCCCTTACCTGATTACAGTCTATTGGCATTCTACCTCTTCTGCCTTCCCACCCAAACCCCTCTCCTTCATCTTTGCCATGACCTCCAGTCCCTCAACCCCTCAGTTTTCTCCCAGACCATCACCCATGCACTGCTGTTTTTCAGTCATTTCAGTTGTGTTTGATTTTGTTACATCATTTGGGGTCTTCTTGGCAGAGATATTGAAGTGGTTTGCCATTTCCTTCTCCAACTCATTTTACAGATGAGGAAACTGGAGCAAACAAGGTTAAGTGACTTGCCCAGGGTCACACAGCTAGTAAGTATCTGAGGCCAAATTTGAATTCAGATCTTCCTGCCTCTAGGCCTAGCATTCTATCCACTGGGCCACTTAGCTGCCCCAACCATGCACTAGCTATATTCTTTTTCTTTCCACATCTTGATCCCTCAGTGAACTAGCACAACTCTACACTGTTTTTTCCTCTTGAATCCCTTGCCCCTTTATCATATCACCAATCTTGCCCTGCCAAGTCTCAGCCTTGGACTGCTCCCACCATCTGTTGCCTTTATTCCTACACATGTGCTACTGAACGAAGGTGAAAAAAAAAATCAAGAAACTGTGCTGACTGGGTCCTCTGCAAATTTATATTCCATAATCTGAATTGGGCACTCTGCTTATAAGGCAATCTTTTTACACCTCCCTAATGAATTCACTGTCCCCATCACCACAGTGGCTCTTCTACACTTTTTCATCTCTCCTCAAACATTCCACGGTTCCCCCTTCCACATGCTCTCAGCTGAAAACCTTGCCTCATATTTTGCTAGGAAAAAAATGACACTAACTGTTAGATTAGCTTTCACACTAAAAAAAATTACTTCAAAAGGCATGATAAGAAATATACAAACATACTTCTCTTCACAGGTGGGAGGCATAACCCTCCTCCCTCACCCTGTACCACCTCAGTCTCTGGGAAGGGGAGTGGGATTAGGTTCATAGCTAAGTTTGAACTTCAGAGCTTCCTAGAGGGCACAGTTCCATTTCCAAGTCCAAAGCCCTCATCATGACTCAGTCCCAGTCACCTTGGTTTCTCAGAATTTTTATGCCAGGCTGGCATAATTTTTATGTCTGGCTATTCTATCCCACCTGCAATTTTGGCTCCAAGGTCATCATCATCACAGCTCAAACTCCCAGATTCCATGGGGATCACCTCCAGCATCTGAAATGGAGACAGACAAATGACAGAATAGAAACAAACACCCCCAGACTCATTTCTCAGAGCTGAGGTAAAAGGGAGGGAAAAGACTCCTTCCCTTCTCAATAGTGCAGTTCAGGGTGTCTCCACTGTGGGTGAACTGGGATCTGGATCCTCCGGACACAGCTCATAAGAGTCAAGGAGAAAATGCACAGCAGAAAAGATAAGAGAGATGCAGAGAGAAGAACGAATGACTCAGTCTTGCGAGTTTTAAAGACACAGGCAGCCAAAGGAGGTAGAAGATGCAGTGGGTACCATGGCAGACAAAATGAGCATGCTCAAAATGGGCTACTCCATATTAGAACCTGGCATACCCAGAGAAGTCTGGGTTACCCAGATGCATTCTGCCACTCTGGCCTTCTTCACCTTTTTTGCCACATGAAGAGAAGGCCCTTTTTCTTGTCAAGACAAACCACATCTGTGCAAATGATCCCATTTCCATCCTATCTCTTCCAGCCTATTTCCCCTTCTATCATCCCCACTCTCATTTATCTTCAGTCTCTCCCTATCTGTCTACCGGATGCTTCACCATTGCCTATAACTATGCCCATGGCACTCCCCTCCAAAAGCCCTCACTTGATTTATCCATCTCTGCTAACTCTAGCCCCATTGCTCTCCTGCCTTTTGTAGCTAAACTCCTTCAGAAGCCTTTCTACAATAAGCAACTACTTTCTCTCTTCTTAACTCTCTACAAGCAGGCTTAAAACCAAACCATTCCACCAAAACTTCTCTCTCCAAAGGGCTATCTTTTAATTACCAAATTGGACTTTTCAATCCTCGTCCTTGATCTCTGCAACTTTTGATCATTGCCTTTACACTTCTAAACTTGTCTTGTATGCTTGAAATGCCCTCTCTCCTAACCTCCATCCCCTGCTTTCCTATCTTCCTTAGGACTTGGCTCAAATATAACTTCCAAGAGAGGCTCAACTGTTTCTCCACCCCCTCCACCTTTTCCACTTCTAGAGACTTCTTTCCAGGATTTACACTCCCTTTATAATGCATGTAGCTTGAATATACACAGTTGTATATGTACTACCTTCCCCATTAGACTATGTGCTCCTGAAAGGAGTTTTTACGCTAAAAAATTTACTTCAAAAGGCATGAAAAGAAATATACAAACATACTTCTCTCCACAGGTGGGAGGCTAGGTCAGAGCAGGAGAAGGGGAATAATCTATAGCAAGTCTAGAAAAGTAGGTAGGACCTCATTACAATCAGCTTTAAAAGTCGGAGTAGTTGTGTTTTTTAATCTTAGAGGTAAATGGGAGCCACAGAAATTTACTGAACAGGGGAATGATCTGGACTCCACACTTGAGTTTGAGATGTCTCTGGGATATCAACTTTGAAGTGTCCGATAGGCAGGTGTTGATTTAAGACAGAATTCAAAGAATCTGAGGCTGAATATACAGATCTAGGAGCCATCTGCAGAGAGCTGGTAAGAGCTGTCAAAAAGACAGTGTATGGAGAAAAGAGAAGAGGGTCCAGGATAGAGTGTTGGGGGTATGCCAACAGGAAGCAGGTATATGTATGAACGAGTAAAAGGAACTGAGGAGTTAGCAGAAGAAGGACCCAGAGAGGAGGAGAGTGTAGTCAACAAGCATTGCAATTGTACTTACTGATTCTTTTGGGATTTCTGTGTATGAATACTAGTATAAAGATTTCTTCCATCTTTCTCCTCACCTTCCAACCCTTCTTCCCTCCTACATCCCCTTAAATTGGAACAAACAGATGTGTTTGGAATAGCTACTTGGGGTACAATATCTAGACCAACCACCAGGTGGTGGTCCAAACTCTGGACTTGCCTTTGATTACTTGTACACCTATGAACAGGACCTAAGCCCTAAGTTTCTTTAAATTTCTGTATGCATATGAACTGCTTAGGCTTGTATGTCTCTTATGGGGGCCAAAATTGTCCAATCTTCAATAAAAAAAAACTGAGGGAGAATCAATGGGACTTTATTAGTTTTATTTTATTTATTTTATCTTGTTAGACATTTCCCAATTACATTTTAATTTTGTTGCCACTCAGGAGTTTTGTGGATCATTTGTAGTCCATGGATCACAAGTTTGACTCCTCTAATTTAGAGCATTTTTTCTTAATGGGATAGCTTGGATTTCTTCCTCTGAAAACTGTTTTTTTCATATCCTTTAGCTGTTTATCATTTGAGGAATGGCTCTTATTCTTATATATTCCTCTCAGTTCCATATATATACATATATATATACACACACATGTATATATGTATGTATATATGTATGTATGTATGTATGTATGTATGTATGTATGTATGTATTAGAAATGAGACCTTGATAAAAGTCTGTAATAAGAGAAATTTACTGCAAGTTTATTCCCCCAAATTTACCTGCATCTCTTCTAATTAAAATGAGAATGGCTGTATTGGTTTTGAATTATCAGCCTTGAATTATCTCCCTGGCACTGTTCCTTCTGGTGACTGACAGGTGGTTTGGTAATGAAATTCAAGCACAAGTCTGTGTAAAAACCTTTTAGTTTTTTGTAATCAACATTATCTATTTTGTTTCCTGTTAACTTTTTATCTCTTATTTGGTCACAAACTCTTCTGCTATCCATGGATCTGAGAAATAATTTCTCTCTTGTTCCTCTTTTTTGTTTATGATTTCACACATTATATCAGTCATATACCCATTGGGAGCTTATCTTTATACATGGGGTAAGATGTATATCTCATTTCTGCCAGACTGCTTTCCAGTTTTACAAAGTTTTGTTGAATAGTGAATTCTTGCCACAATTGCTGGAATCTTTGGATTATCAAACATTACACTACACTGTTTATTTCTGTATCTTGTGTACTTATACTAACATTAAGGGAAATCTAGGAAGGCTCTCCTGTAGAAAGTGGAGTTTTAACTGGGACTTGAAGGAAGCCAGGGAACTCAGGAGGTAGGGATGTGAAGAAGGATAGAATTCTAGCCATGAGGGACAGTCACTGAAAATGCGCACAGCAAGGTAATGGGATGTCCCATGTAGAAGTGAGGACAATGCTAAGATTGGGAGCCTGAGCTACTGGGAGGGAGGTGGTGCCCTTGGCATTAATATGGAGCTTGGGAGGATTTATGAGGAATGATGTCTCCTCCATTTAAATGTGAACTCCTTAAAGCTGGAGACTGTTTGCCTCCCTCCCCCTCCCTTTTTTTTTCTTTTTTTTTGGTATCTTCAATACTTGGCACAGTACCTGGTACGTTGGAGGAGCTCAGTCCTCCTGTTAACTGACTATTGATTCTATCAGGAACCATTTACCCTTTGGGGAAACTGTCACAGTGCACCTGGGAGGTCACATAAAGTGAGCTGAGAGAATGTAGTGGGTGGTGGTGATTAATGTGACTTAATATCTCAGTTTTGCTTTTGTCCCAGAATATTCATTTAGACTGTAGATAATTAAACCTACCTTAACCTTCTCACCAGTGAGGTAGAAATACATCATCTTAGTGAAATGAGGTCTTGTTTGCCATTTCAACAAATTAGGTAGATCAGTAATGAAATACAAAAGAAGTCAGCTTGGCCTCATCTTTCAAGTGACAACTTCAAGGGTTTCTGAAAGACGTGGTCAGGATTCAAAAGTACAAGGCTTATGACGCGCTGGTTTCAGCCTTGAATTATCTCCCTGGCACTGTTCCTTCTGGTGACTGACAGCTGGTTTGGTAATTAAATTCAAGCAATAGTTGTTTCCTTCTCTGACCTTTACTGAGAAATGAGTTTTCATCTGGACAGGAATGGAACTTTTAAATTCTCTGGCCATTGTGAAATGCAATTGTCCTCAGGGATGCATGAATTTGATTACCTATTTTATTTCTGAATATCCACTTCAAACAGGATTTCTGATGGATTATGCTTTTGAGCAGTTGAAATCACTCAGTGGTCAGCCTCTAAGTTTTGCATTGTGCACCCTAATCACCCAAAGTAGAGGGCCATTTATTATGGTTCAACTAATTATAAGCCTACATCAGAACTATTTTCAAATGTCTCTAGAGAATTAAGGCAGGATTCAATGACAGATTCAGAGCTGGGAGAAATCTCAAAGGCCATTTGGAGTCCCAGTTCTTCATTTTATGGATGAGAAAAGTAGATACCTGTAGAAGTGAGTTGACTATCGAGATTGCTGAGATTGGAGGTCAGAAGAAGGATTTGAACTCAGGTCTTCTGTTACCAGAGTCAGTGGTTTGGTTTTTTTTTCTACTGTACCATTATGCCCCTTCTATGTATGTGTACGGGTATACATATTTTATATATATATATATATATATATATATATATATCTTGCCAACACTTTTCTTCAGTATGTCATAATAATTTCTTCCCTTATTCTTGACTGACTGAGAGAAATTTGGTCCCTTTTATGCTCTACACCTCACCCACTCTTCTTTCTAACCCCTTCTCAAAAAATATGCTCAACTTTTTTTTTTTTAGACCTGTGATTTCATTGGTATCAAGAACTCCCAGTAAGGAAAATCCCATCAACCTCTATAGGTCAGCAGCAGATCTAGAGCTGCCTGGGTCACTGAGTAGTTAAATAAGTGAGTTGCCCAGGATCACATAGCCAGTGTGTGTTAGAAGTGGGTTGTGAATGAAGTTAAGCGGTGAGAGAGAAATGTATTGGGAGGAGAGAGGGAGAAATGGAATGGGGCAAGTTATCTGTCATAGAAGAGGCAGGCAGGAGACTTTTTAGTGGAGGGAAAAAGAGGGGAAGTGAGAGAAAAACATGAAGATTACTCTCATCACATTTGACTAAAGGAAGGAATAAAATGCACACTCATTTTGGTATGAAAACCTATCTTACAATACAGGAAAGTGGGGGAGAAGGAGATAAGCAGGGTGGGGGGGGGATGATGGGAGGGAGGGCAATGGGAGGAGGGAGCAATTTGAAGTCAACACTCAGGGAGGGACAGGATCAAAAGACAGAATAGAAACAATGGGGGGCAGGATAGGATGGAGGAAAATATAGTTAGTCTTACACAACACGACTATTATTGAAGTCATTTGCAAAACTGCACAGATAGGGCCTATATTGAATTGCCTGCCTTCCCAAAGGGAATGGGTGGGGAGGGAGGGATGGGGAGAATTTGGAACTCAAAGTTTTAGGAACAACTGTTGAGTATTGTTCTTGCTACTAGGAAATAAGAAATACAATCAATGGGGAATAGAAAGTCATCAGGCCCTAAAGGACAAAAGAGAAGATGGGGACAAGGGAAGGGAGGGATGATAGAAGAGAGGGCAGATTGGAGATAGGGGAAATTAGAATGCTTGGTGTATTGGGGTGGGGACAAATGGGGAGAAAATTTGGAACCCAAAATTTTGTGAAAATGAATGTAAAAAGTTAAATAAATAAATTTATTAAAAAAAAAGTGGGTTCATCCACTATCCAGGGGTGGGGAACCTGTGGCCTTGAGGCCACATGTGGCCTTCTAAGTCCTTGGGTGCAGCCCTTTGACTGAGTCCAAGTTTTACAGAGCAAATCCTTTTATTAAGGGGATTTGTTCTGTGAAATTTGGATTCAGTCAAAGGGTCACACTTGAGGACCTAGAGGTCCACATGTGTCCTCAAGACCACAGATTCCCTGCCTCTGCACTATATACCATGTGATCCCTTGTAGTTAGCAATCTGTGTTCTGTGTGATTTATGAACTTTTTTTTTAATTGAAAATTACTTTCCTTATGCCTGCAAGGAGAGGATATTGCTTCTCTCAGATATTTTGTTCCTGTCAGGAAGAACAGGACAGCTATTCCAAGAACACAGGAACTGAACAACTCAGGGTATTTTATTCTGCCATTTACCTCTTCCCCCAGAGCTGTTTTAATTTTCTTATTGCCAGTGATTATAGGGTTCTGAGAATTCAGCTGGGTGTTTGAGGAAGTGATATGACTGCCTTATGAGCCATGAAGGCAATAGCACACAGCTGGGAAGAGATTTTAGGCAATAAAGGTGGAGGCATGTGGGCAAGAACCTGGAAGAAATTAGGTCCAGCCCAAAGAATTGAGGATGCAGGGGAGTGAAAACTGACTCTCCTTTAATACTTTTCCAAGTTGATTATATCTATTCATCAAACACCAACCAATTGATTATTAAATATATTGTGCTAGGGGAGCTTCAAAGATGAATGAAATAACATCTCCACCCTTATGTTTATATTGTGGGGTGGTAAGACAGAGGCAAATAGATATAATAAGAATATGATATATGCAAGAGGAGGAGAGAATGTTATGAAATCAGATGAGAGAGAACTCTTCCAGTTGGAAGAACTAGAGAAGGTTTTGTAGAAAGTGACTTGTGAGTTGGGTAGAAGAAAAGGTAGGATATTAGTAGGCAGAAATGGGGTGGTGGGATGGCACAGAAAAAAGCACAAGTAAAAGTATAAGAGATGAGAGCACAGGATGAATTTCAGCAAGGAGAAATAGCAGTTCCCATCCCTCTTAGCTCACATAGAAAGAGGGATTTGGGGAAAAATAGATCAGGGAACAAGGACAAGCATCCTCTATCATTTCTTTGTAAATGCTAACAGTAGATTGCTTAAGATGATCTCCCTTGGCAAAGAAATGTTTCTAATAAATTGATAAGTATGAAAAAATTGTAAATTTCTGAAGTAGGATTCAGACCAAGTTCTTTGTAACTCTAAGAAAGGCACTCGAATCATTAGCTGTCTCCAGATTAATGCAATGATCCAGGCAAGAAGTAATTGGAGTCAGAGACACAGTGGTGTCAATGGGAATGGTAAGGAGGGGAGAGATGACACAGGTTCTAGAAAGAGAATGTATAGAAGGAGGGAGAAGAGGGAAATACCTCTGTGATCAAGAGGAAGAGAGCATCTTTGACACACCTTTGGAAGTGAGAAAGTAGGTTTTAAGGCAAAGGCCATGACTTAAAGTTAGCTTAAATTATAGTGTTAATGGAAAAAGGAAAAGCTAATAAAATGTTTGTGAGCTATAGACAAAAGCAATTTAACTACCAGACTAGTATATCTATTGTTATTGACTAGGTGGGTCAACCTCTGAGTACTTTAAAAGAGATCCCAAAATATTTCATGGATCTAGTAGTATATACACGGGATTTAGAGTTGGGGTCTGTGGAGATGATGCTTTCAAATTTGATTCCCATTTGGAATTTCTCTGATTGCTCTTGGAACATTCCCACAAGCATTATGTGGAGTAGAGGCATATACTTAGGACTGATGGAAGGAAAAACCTTCCTAATAACTAGCTATCCAAGAGTGGAATGGGGCTGCCTTGAGAGGGTATGGATTCCCCTTTACAGAAGTCTCCAAACAAGCATAAGATGGCCATTAGTCTGGTATGTTTTTGAGAGAATTCTTGTTCAAATGTACTAGGTGACTGCTAATGTCTGTGTAAATTCAAGCCAACTCAAATTAGCTCTCAGAAGGTTCTTAAATTTTCAATGTATTTACAACTAGAAAATTGGCAAATGCTTCAGAACTGGACTTAATTTATTCTTTCATCTATTGTATAGATATAAGAAAGTGAAGGGGAAAACATTAGTAATTCAAATTAATGTTAAAAGTGTGTTCTATGTACATTTTTTCCCCTGAAGAGCCAACTATTAAACATTTATAAGCATATCCCTGCCTATAGCCTTGTGACTGTAGATCTGTGGTATCACTTTCATTATTACTTTAATCAAAGGATCACAGGGCTAGAGCTGGAAGGTATCTTAGAAGCCATCTAGTCCAATCTCTTAATTTTACAGATGAGGAAACTGAGGCCAAGAGAGTGTCATGACTTGACCAAAGTCACACAAGTGGTAGAGCTAGGATTGACATCCTCTAGCACAAGAGCCAACACTCTTTCTATTGCACCACAAAATTGTGAAATCCTGGAGATCAGGGACTGTTTTTTTTTGTTTGTTTTACTTTTTTTGCATCCCTAGCACTTAGCATAATGCCTGGACAACAGTAGGTATTTAATAAATGTTTATTGACTGACTGCATCACACTGCCCATGAAATGATTTTTCGTGCTTCATACTTCATGTCCCTTTTGACTTTTTCAGCTTTGTATATTCAGAGCAGGCTAAGCTAGACCCAGAGAAGAGAGCAGGGAATTCCTTTATGTCAAAGACCATAAGTCTTGTCACTAAGTATAAACAGAATTTGGCTCAGACTGTGGCTTGGGGCTAATTGCTCCATGAGCCACTTACAATTAAAAAGTCTTTCCACAGTCTTCAAATGGTTTAAAGTCAAAATACACAAATTATTTTTTATATTGACCCTTCTTAGCATGAAAAAGTCACTTAACCTAAGTGTGAATTTCTTCATCTATAAAATGGAAATAATAATTCCTATAGTATGTGAAAAGGTTATGAGGACTAAATAAGAGGATATAGGAAAAGAATTTTGTAAACCTTAAAGTGCTATTTAAATGTGTGATGGCAATCAAAATAGGATCTTTTGTTGTTTTTGTTCTAGCATAATCAAGTGCTTCTGATTGAATCTTGCCTTTATCTATCAAGAGTCTTTACAAGGAGTAAACTAGAGAAACGAGTTGTTTTTTTTAACTAGAAACAGTACAGGAATTTGTATTGTTAATTATTTTAATGTGATTAAAGATTTTTCCCACCCATTGATGGGCCTGCCCATTGTGGGAAGCTTGATTAGGGAAAGTTGTTTTGTAGGAGGGTCCCAAGTACCTTTTGTTTTTTCTATTGAGTCACTGGGTCAATAAAAAGGGTTGTAATGTCCTCTGGCTCTAAAAAAAAGGCATAAATACTCTGAATTGAGGTTTTACTTTGGGGCTTAATTTTTGAAGTAAGGTTTGAATTCCAGACAAGGACTCTAGGAAGTCACTAAGCTCCCCTCCCCAGCTTTGAGAACCCAGATGTCGTACTTCCCTCTCTGGTATGGTCAGAGAGTTGTACCTGTCTGTTGAATTATGGTCAGACAGAGGAAGCCATGTCTGTTGATTACTTTGGGACTTACTGACTAGAAGTGTTTGGCCAGATGTGAAATCTGGGAAGTTACTAAGGATACCCCCTCCCCCTCTTTGAGAGCCCAGATGTCGTGCTTCCTGATCTGGTAGCTGTGGTCAGAAAGTTGGAATGTCTATTGAATTATGAATTGAGGCAGAGGAAGTCATGTCTGTTGATCTTTAATTTCTCTGTATTTTTTTTTTTTGAAGTTCAGTTTGTTAACTTCCCTGAACTAAATGAATGATATCTGTGCTTGGTTAAAGGATTAATACATGTGTTTGATTAAAACGATTGTTAACCCCTCAAAAATTGCCTTTCCTTTTATGAATGCAGATCTAAGAACCTGTGATATCAGGCCCCCCTGTGCATGTTGAGGTGCTTATGGCAGTAGCCACTATCATTCTTATCATTATCATCATCATCATTTTACCTTTGGTGTTTGGTTATATATTTGGTTTTTTTGTCAGGGAATGATAGATTCATTCTTTCATTCAATAAACTTTATCTAATGTCTACTCCATAAAAGGAATTATCCTACTATGCTAGATGTGGAGAAGAATGCAAAACACAAAAGCAGGGACAAAAAACAAAAACAAAACCTCAAACCAAACCAAACAAGATAAAAAAAAAAAACAACCCAAGAGATAGTCTCTGTCTTCTGAATGATTACAGTAATGATAGAAGATAATAATAGTAGCTACCATTTATATAGTACTTTACAGTTTGTAAGCTGCTTTATAAACATTATCTTATTTTCTTCTCATGACAGTTCTAGGAAGAAGATGCTGTTTTTATCCCCATTTTTCAGATTAGGAAACTGAGGCTGAGAGAGGTTAAATGATTTGTCCAGAGGCATACAGCTAATGCCTGAGGCTGGGTTTGGATTTGGGTTTTCTTGACTTCATACCCCATACACTACTCACCATGTCATCTAACTACCCTGAGATATGGTCATCATAAATGTGGTCATAGGTAGGGATAAAGCAAAGTACTATTGGAGATTGAAAGAAAGAATTAATTCTAGATGGAGTAATCAAGGAAAGTTTCTTGAAGGAGATGGTAACTAAATTGAGCTTTGAAGAATGTGTAGAAATTTGATATGAGGAGATGAGGAAGAACATTCCAGGTGAAGGAAACAGCATGAACAAAGAAGAAAGGATGGATAGGCACAAAATGTGGGAGAATGATATGAATAAGCTTGGTTGAAGCACAAGTTTCGTTTAGGAGGACAGTAGGAAAAAAGCCTGGGAAAATAATTTGAGGTGAAATTCTAAAGGATTCTGAATTCCATGCGATTTGCATTTTATTCCATAGTCCCAAGGACCCTTTGAAGTATCGGAGAAGAGTGACATCATTGACTTTGAGCTTTACAAAAATCAATCCGGTGACAACATGTTGGATGGTTTAGTAGTGGGGAGACTAGAGTCAAAAGGACAAATTAAAGGATGTAACTCTCCAGATATAAGCTTAGAAGGACCTGAAATTAAGTTTTGAAATTAGAATTATAAAAGAAAGTATGACTGAAGAGAACTCACAAAAGATCCATGAAAAGGAAGCAGGAGTCAGACTTGAATAAATGAATGGATGGATAGATGAATCATTGAAAAGAATATATATTAATTATTTATGATGTGATTAGTACTGAGGTAAATCATCAAGACAGCTAGATGGGTAGAATTTGGGGGACTGAAGTCAGAAAGGCTCCTCCTCTAATCCAGGCTCAGATAATTACTAAGTATATGTGACCCTGGGTAAGTCACTTAACCCTATTTGCCTCAATTTTCTCATCTCTAAAATGATCTGGAGAAGGAAATGGCAAACCATTTCTGTATCTTTGGACAGCTAGGTAGTACAGTAGATAGAGCACCAGTCCAGGAGTCAGGAGGACCTGAGTTCAAATCTCACCTCCGACACTTGACATCACTAGCTGTGTAACCTTGGGCAAGTCTCTTAACCCCAATTACCTCATCCTGGGTCATCTCCAGTCATCCTAATGAATATCTGGTCACTGAATTCAGATGGTTCTGGAGGAGAAGTGAGGTTGGTGACCTGCACAGCCCTCCCTCACTCAAAACAAAGTCAAGTGCAAGTCTTGTCATTATTTCTCTGATAGCATGGTCTCCTTCGGCAACGAAGGACAAACACACACACAATGCTGAGGTACAAATAGAAAAGTGGAGACAGTCATTTCTTTCAAAGAGCTCACTTTTTTAAAAGTTTTATAGAAAAGTTTTGTCTTTTACATTACAAACATTTACAGATTATTCTTACTTAATAAGTGGAGGCAAAAAAAGAGGAAGTTTATCCTGTAAGTTAGATGAAAAGGTCCCATTAATCCTTAGGACTCAACAACAAAGCAGATGAGTATATATTTAACATGAACAAGGTAAGGAAACTAGGAGATTCTAGGTATTATTATCCCCATTGTTTTATCATTATTCTAAAAGACAACATAGCATAGTTGGAAGAAAGCTGATCTAGAGTCCAGCAGAATAAGTCCTAAGACTTATGAGCTTATGAGCTCTGTGACTACAGGTATGTCAATATCTTCAGACAACTATCTATGATTATAAGCGTAGACAGCTTGCTGATCTGCTTCTGTGAAGGGTTTTTTACAAAAACAAAATCAAAGGTTTGGAAAAATTAATTATTATTATTCGGAAAATAGATATGTTCAGTTTTTGACATGATAAGTTTAAGATGCCAGTTAGATATCCAAGTGCTAATGTTCTCCATGCAGCTGGAAATGCAGGCCTGGCATGCCTGAATGGTTGGCACCAGAGTATTATAGTTGAGTCTTCTACATAGAGGTAATAGATAATGTGATAGGAATGGATGAGATCATGGAGTGAGAGATAGAGGGAAGAGAAGAGGCCTGAGCAAAGAACTCTAGGGAATGCCTACATTTTAGGAAGCAGAAGGAAGAGGAGAAAGCAAAGGCTTTAGAAGAGTGACCAGAGGAGCAGAAGGAGCGTTGGTATAGGGGTGGTGTCAGTATCTGAACTATCAACATTCTGCTTTCTCTTTTCAACAAAGCATTTTTCCAAACCACATGAACAAACCATCTGTTTTTCTCTTCCTGGCATATGCATATACTGAGAGATTTTTAAAAATTAGGTAGTTCTGTTTTCTTAACCCTTCTTTCCTCTTACAGACATGTCAGAGAGAAAGAGAGAGAGACAGAGAGAGACAGAGAGAGAGAGAGACAGAGAGAGAGAGAGAGACAGAGAGAGAGAGACAGAGAGAGAGACAGAGAGAGACAGAGAGAGACACACAGAGAGAGAGAGAGACAGGGAGAGAGACAGAGAGAGACAGGGAGAGAGAGAGAGACAGAGTTGGGAGGATTGAAGAGTAGTGAGCTCAGGTCACTCTGGAATCTATAGTTCTTTCCTATTACCCATCAATATCTGGGAAAGGGACTTCTTCAGGAGAAAAGCTGGCATAGTCAGTGAGAGCCTGACACTATTCTGTCTGACCAACTAGGAAGTGGAGGGATGGCAGGTTGCCATTATATAATACAGAGCCATTAGCAAAGGACTTCAGACAAAGAGAGAGGAATGATGAGCCAAGGTGGTGACCAATCTCTAATAATGGAGGGTGTTTTGGACTGGCCAAAGACTGCTGTGAGCTAGTCAGGTGGAAGCAGTGAGCATCTAAGGATGCCTATTTGCTTCCCCTTCTTACCAGGAGCTTATCCTGCTGAAACAGCTATTATTCCCATTTACTTATCTGACCACTTTTCCCCTATTACCATTATGAAAATATAAGGAAGGGCAGGAGTAGGGAGGGAGATTAAAAGGGACCCTAGTACCCTTCTGGCTGCAGAATTATCACTACTCACAATTGACTGAGAATCTCTTGGGTCCTGAATTTCAAAAGACTCTCTTCTAGCCCTGTCCCTGGTGCTAAACTTGTACCATATACTGTTTATCCTCTGGGTTCCTTCAGCTAAGAGAAGCCCAAACAGACACTCACTACTCTCTTACAGGTACACTTCCTCACATGCTTTTTTCTACTTTTGCGAGGTTTTGGGGTGCAGTTAGAGAAGGCTATTGGATTTGTGTTTGACTCAGTTGAGCCTTCTCTATATCTTGGAGAGATTTTGAACAGGCTGGTTGTTCAAATTGTCTTTTTACTATTATGGTAAGGGGTTGGGAAAAAATGTGCCAAATTAGAATCATGGCATTGGAGGTTTGGAAGGGATATTAGAAGTTTTCTAGCCAAACCCATATTTGAACAGAAATTTATTTTACAGAACTCCTGACCAGTGGTTTTTATGAGAGCATTTAGAGCTGGAAGAGACCACAAAGGCCATCTACTTAATCTTCCTCATTTTACAAGTAAGACTTAGAGAAGTGACTTGTTTAAGATCACATAGGCAAGCAGTTAGCCTCAGAGGCAGGTTTTGAACTCGGGTCTCTTGAATACAGAGTCAGTGTTCTTCCCATGGCACAATATTGGTCTCAGCTTCCTCTTTGAAGACCTTCAGTAACAGATAACTTTTTTGCCTAGGACAACCCATTTTACTTTTGGGTGGAAATTAAGGCAGTTTGCTGGCACAGTGAATCTAGAAGACTACATTGTGAGACAGGAACATTTGAATTGGAATTGTGCCTCCCATATTTACTGGCAGTGAGACCCTGGTCACGGTCTCAGCTCAGTCTCAGCTTTCTCATCTGTAAAATGAGGATGAAGATACTATCTACTTCTCAGGACTGTAATAAGGATCAAATGAGACAATAACTGTAATGCAGTTTGTGACCCTGAAATCACTATATAAATATTATCATCAAGATGAAATCTGCCTCTCTGCAACTTCTAGCCATTGCTATGCATCCTGGGACCATTTATGACAAGTCTTATTTTTCTTCCTTATGACAGCTGTCAACCTCAAATATAAGAGAATACCAAAGAAGAAAAAGCTAGGATCTTTAATAAAGGCAAATGAATTGCAATTTGAGTCACTATGTAGCACAGAAGTCCTGGAGTACCCTAGAGGACCAGAAGGGAACAGGGTTTAATTTAATATATTTCTACAGGGAAGGAGTCTCATGGGAGGCACACCCTCAAGAAGCCATTGCATGAGTTGTTTTGCTTAATAATTGAAAGTCCATGGAGAAGACTGAGCTTGAGCCTAAGAGGTAGTGTGACATCTGGTCAGAACAACAGACTCAGACTCTAGGTGCAGTAAGGGGGAAACCTGCTCTACTCATGGGGCCAGTTGAGATTAGAGTCAGGTAGCCCCTTCTGATGTCTGCATTCAACATAGCCATTCAAGTATTTGAAAACAATTATATTGCCTTTCTCTGTGTTCTTTTAGAACATCTGCACCTTGTTCTTGATGACAGCTCTTCCAGGGATTCTGTTTTGTGTCCTTCTTTTCACTGAGGAGTAGAATGAAGACTCCAGAGCTTTCTTATTTTGTCAAGCAACAGTTCTTTTGGCAAACTAGCTCCCACTCATTGATTCATTGACTTCTGTCCTGGAGTTTCCACTTGAACTACTCCTCACAGTAGTTTGCCTAGAGACCATGAACATACTGCCCCAGCGTAATGTAGTGGGTTAGAGAGCTGGACTTGGGAATCAGAAACACCTGAGTTCAAATGCTACTTCATATACCATGTGATCTTGGGCAAGTCACAGAATCTTTCTTAACCTCAATTTCCTTTTCAGTAAAATGGGAATAACAACAGCACCTATCTCTCAGAATTATTGAGAGGATCAGGTGGAATTACATATGCAAAGTACTTTGCCAACTTTCAAGTGTTATATGAATGCTTTGTTATAATTATTTCCTGTAAAATGGGAACAACACCCATAATATTTCCTTTAAAGCATTATTGTAAGGCTTGAATGAAATATGTATGCAAAGCAGAGGTAGCCTGCCATAGTGGATAGTGAGCTGGTTTTGGAGTCAAGGCTTCAGATTCTACTTGTGCCACATACTGGTTGTATGACCGTAGGGTTAGGGTTAGGGCTAGTCACTTGACATTTTTTGTCCACCTAGGCAACTGTGACTATATAAATGACTATATGTACATATGTATATATACAATTAAATGACCATAAACTTCAATGAACATACAAACCTGTATTTGTAGAATGAGTTTCCTCAGCTAGGAATTTCCTTGGCCAATGAAATCACTGGTCCAGCACCTATCCCTCTGTAAAGGACAAACTTTGAAATATTAAATAAACATCAGTATGCTGAGCTTGAGGCAATACCCACTTGGACTTTGGGCATACATGGGTATTTTGTTTCTGAGGGTGATGAGATGATTTTCCTGGAATCCATACAAAAGCCTATTCATCATTTTCCCTTCTCTGATGTTGTGTAATGAGGATGAGTATCTTCTAGGTATTATGAAAGGAGTCATGGGTCCTTTCTCACCTGAAACCTGAACCTGCTTCCAAATAAAATTCCTGGAATCCTATCGTTGTTCCTAAAATTGAGGGCAACAGAAAATTCAAGAGAAGTCGATGAAATTGTCAGCTCAGGTGCTGGGACAAGTGGGACAGACCCTAAACTGTGAATTATTAGATCAGGGGCTCAGCACTTGAGTACAGCATACACTGGATGTCAGTCATCTTTTCATGTGTAAATGTTGCCTTGGTAAATCTTAAAATTGCATGTAGATGGGAATGATTATTAATAATGCATTCAGGCACATGGAAAGAAATGCTTATTTCTGATGCCTCAAATTTTAAAATGGACCCATGAGAGTAGGTTCCCCAGAGAGCAGGACTTGGAACTTCTCCAAAGTGTAGAGTTAAAATGCATTTCTTCTGAACTCTTATCTGTCAATTTAGGAAACAGGTCTACAGACACATATGAATTGCAAATATTATGGGTGTTAGTACCTTCCCCCTCTCCTCAGTGAAAGACTTTCCCTGAGGAAATGTTTGCCTGAAGATTATAAGAGCCCCTACAGCTCCCTTTAATTTTCCCTCTCCTTTCTCCACAATGGGAGTGAGAGATGGGATACTTAGCTGAAACTGCTAAATGAGGGGAACTGTGTCAGCTCCTCAACAAGTGGGGAGTGTTTGCTTGGGTGAAAGGCACCTTTCTGAATGGAGGAAAGAAAAATTATATCAATGTTCATGGTTATCACATGTAAACTTAGATGGAAGGGGTCAGCTCTGAAGATGGAACAGCAAGGACCCTGCTTCCAAAGTCAGGCTTTACATGACCTCTTGCCAGTAGGAGCAGTGTTAAAGTCCAGGAAAATAATTTCAAACCTAGTGATCCCTGCTGAGAGGTGCAAGAAAATGGAGGAGTCTTTATGGAGAGCTCTGTATAGCAACACCTGCCAGGAAAACCTGCCACTACAGGGAGCAACCTGTATAGGGATAATGGTTACCTTTGCCCCCTCACCTCCTCCACTCCTAACTTTCCTTAAAGTCTCACTTCAAGCATTATCCTCTCCATGATTTGTTTACTGACACACCTCTCCTCCCACCTTATGGGCACTCCCCACCCTTCACTGATAGTGCTTGCCCACATAAAAGATATGGATTATACTGGGCTTGATTAATGGTTCTGATCCCACTTTGTAATTGGGTTTGTCCCGGGTAGTATCCATGGTACTATTTTACACAGTGTGCTCTCTGTGGTCATTGGCATGCCCAGGGGTCACCTTTGATCAAAAGTGGGGAATGTTAAGAACTGTTAAGAGTTCCCCTGACTATGTCCTTTTGAGCTGCCATACTTTCCAGAGACACTGGACCAGAGCATGCAGGAAGTCCTCAATGTATCAAGGACAACGCTTCCAACCCAACTCCCACCTGATATTTGTTGTTTGCATCCCAAACTGGACTCTCTGGGTGAACTTGGGAGTTCAGACAGGCACCAAATAATCTGCACTAGGCTTGTGTAGCTGGATCCTTGTAGATAAGGAGGTCATCATATCTTCATGGTCTATCAGGTCCCAAGGAAAAAGAATGTGGCTTTTGCCACTGTCTTGCTCCTCCCCTTTGGGAGGGATTTTGTCTTCTTTCCACCTTTACAGAACTTTTCCTCCTTCCATGCCATGGAAGTGAAGATTTATGGTTTTTCCTCTTTGCTTTATTTTATAATCATAAATATGCAAACTTCTGTATGGATTATGAACTCTGAGTTTCACATGCATGTTCATTTCTCTTGTAGTAAACCTAATTTTCGCATAAGTTTCATGAAGTTGTGATCGCCTGTTGATACCCCACCCATCTATTTTGTATGTTTTTACAGTTGTTCAGTTGTTACAGGAATGTCTGATTCTTCATGATCCAATATGCAGTTTTCTTGGCAAAGATACTGGAGTTTGCCAAATTCTTCTCATTGTACAGATGAGAAAAGGGAGGCAGAGTTAAATGACTTGCCCATGGTTACACAATTTGTAAATGTCTGAGGACAGATTTGAACTCACAAAGATGAATCTTCCTGACTTCAGGCCTAGAACCCCGGCCACTGCACCACTTAGCTTGACTTTCCTTACTAGATAATAAGCTCTTTGAAGGCACTTTTGTTCCACTTTTGTCTTTGCACCCCAGAACCTTGCACAGTGTGCCTGGTACATAGTAGCTATATAACAAATACTGATTGATTTGCTTTCCTTGATTTGGGGTTTTTTTTTTGGGGGGGGGGGCAAGAAAACATTGCACAGTATGGAAGACCTGAGTTTAATTCTCATCTCCCAGTATTCTGGAGCTATGTGATCCTAGCTAAGTCATTTAATTTCTCAGTTTCTCAAGCAATTTTCTTTAAGAATGTAAGCTGTAAAGTAATTACCAATTTATGTTGATAGAAGGATTTTTTCCTCTTTGGCAGAGGGACTTTTTTCCTTATTGGCAGATAAAAATCACCAATCCGGTACAAACACAAAAATTCTGAACTGCATGCCTATTAATGAGAACATTGCCTTGGCAAGTTTGGAGGGAAGGGATATTACCAGGCATACACTGTCCCACATTTGTTGGGTGGGGGCCAAGAGTTAAGGGATGAGAACCATGCCTCCTTCCAAATGTTCTCAGATCCTTCTTATCATGATGGTTTCCGACATATGGATTTCTAACATATGAGTTACTTACACAACTTAGGAAAGAAATAAGCCTACGTAAACCACAAACAGCATCAAGAACACATGTTCTTAATGGCATTGAAATAATATCTGATAGCTATGATCCTTTTCATCTGGGATCACAGGGAGAAAAACTCATAAAACTGGTGGGCTAGAGCAAGCATATGGATCTTAATGCAATTATATTGAGAATCTACTATAGGAATTTTTTCATATGCTTCTCAAGATCACAGTTCATAAGACAAACAGTATTGAAAACCCAACCAAGCATACTTTCAGATATTGAAATTCATTTTTCAAGCTCCAGAGAGGAGCTAATAAGCAAAAGTGGAAATGTCCTTGTGAATCATTCCTCCGTGCTGCTGGTGTTGGATGAGAGCCAGGTCACAGTGGGACTTTTTCTTCCATTTGTCTGAAATGAACAGATAATTCAGTCTTAATAAACATTTCAGAATATTGTCAAAATCTGCTTATAAACTGGATCATGTGGGAGTCTTTGATACACTCAACGGTGACTCAGGCAAATATTGAGCATTGAACAGATGCATAATATTTTCAGAGGTCATGGAATATTAAGGCTCAAAATGACCTTAGAGATGTTCTAACCTTTTAATTTTTCACATGAGGAAAGTGTGCCTCAGATTGCATGGATAGCCAATAGCCAAAAATGAGAATAAAAACAAGAGCATCTGACTTTTAATGCACTGATTTTTTCATCACACCAGAACTGTGTAACCTTGGATATAGTTGACTCCTAGCTCAGAGCACCTGAGTTCAAATTCTGCCTCTAATGCTTACTTTCTACTTGTGTGACTGATCTTGGCCAAGTCACTTGACATCCTGTTTTCCTTATTTGTAAAATAGGGGGTTTGGGATAGATTTTTCCTGAGATCCCTTCCATGAGTCTTAATGAGCTTATGAGCTATGACCTTTATCTGTTTGGGTCTCTGTTTCCCTACGTATAAAATGCAAGGGTTAGAATAATTTATGTCTAAGGTTCTTCCCAGATTTAACCTTCTATAATTCTGTTGCCCCCTCCCTTTCATTTCTCAGGACTGATTAAAATTAATATACCACCTAGTTGCCTTTCTTTTGATGATTTTACTTTGTGCTTTCCAAGGCAGGAGAGAAAGGGAAATGAAGAGGTGAATTGCAAATAAGTCCCTCTTAATGTTGCTTCACACAGGAACAGCGGTCTTCGTTAATTTATTCCTTTGTGGGGAACAGGACCCATGACTTCCTGGGAATATGTGATTACTTAATTACATCGTAGACCCAGGGAGACAGACTTTGCATACTTCAGAATTTCATCTGTGACCAATGCTGATATACATACACATCTCTCCACAGTCTCTCGCCATAGTCCTGGACGTTATGTACTTCTTTGAGTTAGCAGCATAGGAAAAGAACGAAACTGAGGCTTGTGACCAAAGTGGCACAGTTGGACTGCTTTAATGAATTTCAGTTATCCCTTCTGTATACCCTGTTCTTTTTCAAAGTAATTATTAAGTTGTTAACTATTGCTAGTCTAACTCATAGATTCTTAACCTTTTTTTATGTGTCAACCAACCTTTGCCAATCTGGTGAAGTCTAAAGACTCCTTCTCAGAATAATATTTTTAAATGCATAAAATAAAATAAATGAGATTGCAATGGAAGTTATCAAAATATATTTTAAGAAACTTATGAACAACAGGTTAAGAAGCCCTGGCACTCTAATCCATGGAAGACCCTCTTCAGTACTGAAAACCAACCCTTCCCCAGTGGTCCTTAGGTCTTACCTCAGTGGGAAGTAAGGTCCTAGAGAGCAAGGACTTTTTTGGTGTCTGTTCTCAGCATGAAGAACAGTACTTTACATTCATCTTTGTTGAGTTCAAATCTATCCTCAGACATTCACAAGTTGTGTAACCCTGGGCAAGTCACTTAACTCTGCCTCAGTTTTTTCATCTGTACAATAAGAAGGATATGGCAAACTCCAGTATCTTTGCCAAGTTAGACTAAATGGACTAGTCTAATGTTCAGAGGTGTTCTTTCTTTTTATCTCCCAAGAGAAATTCTGAACTCCTGCAGGGAGAAGGACTTTTCATCACAGTTGGGTTCATTCAGAAATGGTAGAGGAGAAATTCTTTTAAATGTGCTTAGAAGGAGGCAGTTTATTCATGCAGATAACAAGCTGAGGGGAGCAGAAATCTTGTTGACATATTTAGCTAATGAAAAGCTAGAGGAACTCTTCCTTAAGGCATACTTCTCTGCCACAGCTGTAAGGAAGGCATCTCAGGGGCCAAGGAAGAAACGTCAGAGTGCAAACCTGAGCTATTGTTCAAACCAAAGGTTTCAACTATTATTCTCACTCAGCCTTTTGAATATGGATCTTGGATCATAGATGTAGAGCTGGAAAGTAACTCAGTCCCTTATTTTATAAATGAAGGAATTGGAGATTAAAGAGGTTAGTCATAACTTAAGTAAGGTGACTAAGGCTATATCCCAGGGCATCCATAGCATCAATCGGGACTTCCTGAGAGGAGGGATTCCTTTCCAGCTGGCATCTATGGTGGCACATGGCAGTGGTTATATGTGCTGCTTAGTCAAGCCTGAGATCTCAGACTATATATATGAGCCCTCTTTCTTTGATCTCATTGGGAAATAGACCTTGGTACTGGTATCACTAGGTAAATAAACATTTGTTTAGCATCTACTGTGTGTCTGACCTGTGGTAGAGCTTTTTGAGTTCAGATTGTCCTGATCAGCCACAGTCAAACACTCTGTATCTTGACCCCAATATAATGATGTCCTTTTGATCCTTTTTGAGAATGAGGGACAACTGACCAACTGTGTGCCATGCACTGGTTCAAAAGATCTGTACAATTTAGTGACTTTCCAGATGGATGACCCAGTTTATAACTCCATCAACCAACTTTAGTTTTCCTATTTTTCCTTAACCCCTTAAAATCTGCATTTTTCTTTTTAATCATTTTTGCTAATTTGATAGGGAAGGGTTAGAACTTTTATTTGTATATCTCTAATTATAAGTAATTTTTAACATTTTCATATCATTGGCAATAGCTTGAATTTCTCCCTTTAAAAATTACCTGTTTGCATCCTTTAATAAGAATAGCTAATATTTATATAGTACCTACTATAGTGCCAGGAACTGTACTAAATGCTTTATAATTATTACCTTATTTTATCTTTGCAACAACCCTGGGAGGTAGGTGCCCTTATTATCCCTATTTTGCAGATGAAGGAACTAAGGTAGACAAAGGTTAAGTGACTTGCCAATGGTCAAAGATCTCGTGTCAGAAGCCAGATTTGAACTCAGGTTTTCCTGATCCTGAGCCTACTACTCTATCTATTGCACTACCTATTCTTTGACTATTACTTTATTACTGAATGGTTCTCACTCATAAATTTGAATCATTTCCTTACATATTTTGGAAATGAGACTTTTATAATAGAAACTTGTAAAAATTTCCCAATTACCATTTCTCTTAATTTTAACTGTATTGATTTTATCTGTATAAAATTATTTAACATTTAATCAAAATCATTCATTGTGTCTTCTGTGATCCTCTCTGTCCCTTATTTCTTCACAAACTCTTCCTGTATTCATTGCTGTGAAAGGTATTTTCTTCCTTGATGCTTTAATTTGTTTATAATATATGTTATATATGACATGCATTCATTTGGAGCTCATCTTGGTTAATGGTGTGAGATGTTGATTTATACATAGTTGCTGCCAGAATGTGTTCCATTTTTCCTGGCAGTCAAATAATGAACTCTTACCTTAGTAGTTGAGGTTTTTATGTCTACTGAACACTGTACTGCAAGGTTTGTTTTGGTATGTTCTATTCCTAATCTGTTCCATTGATTGACATCTTTATTTTTGTAAGCAGTATTAAATGATTTTCTTGATGGTTTCTTTGTAGTATAGTTTAGGATTTGAAACTACTGACCTCTGTTCATTTCATTGATTTGAAAATATAGTCACAGAAAGGTTAAATCATTCATGCAGGATCACTCAGCCGGTGGATATCTGAAGCCGACTTTGAACTCGTTTTCTTAATAAGGTACAATACTTTAACCACTCTTCCACCTGCAACTACCAAGTCATTGTTTCTGCTGGGGATTAAGTTCTCAGTTTTCCTTTCAGTTAAATGAAGTGGTTGGATTGGCTCTCCAGTCAATTTTGGTATAAATCCTGTGATGCTTTGAATTTCTTGTCTTTTACAATTCATGGAAGATTTCTGGGCTTGCTTTTTGACTCCTGATTCCCAGTCCCTCCAAACTAAGGTTTTGGCCTCTGCTACCCAGTCATTCTGTGCCTAGGGCTCTGTCTCCATACTCCACAGATAAAGGATTGCTTTTGAAAAGTTTAATCAAAATCAGATCAATATGCAGCTGCCCTCCTTCCACAATAGTTATGAGTTAAAAGGGGTACAGGAGGATTGAGGAATTTTTCAGCTGCTTCCTAGCATGTTTTCCAAGTATGATTACATAGCTAATTAAGAATTATCTGTATTGAACCAGGAGAACGTTGTACACAGTAACAGCAATATTGTTCGATGAAGAACCCTGAATGAGTTAGCTCTTCTCTGCTATACAATGATCCAAGACAATCCCAAAAGACTAATGATGAAGCCTTCTGTCCACCTCCAGAGAAAGAGCTGATATTGACGGAATATAGACTGAAGCATGCTAGCTTTCACTTTCTTTCATTTTTTCCTTTTTATTTGAGTCTTCTTGGACAAAATGACATATGAAAATATTTTACATAATTACTCATATATAAACTATATCTGATTGCTTACTGTCTCAGGGAGGGAGGAGGGAGGGAAGGAATGAGGGACAGAATTTGAAACTCAAAACTTAAAAAAAATGTTTTAAAAATTGCAAAAAAAAAGAATTACCTGTATTCCACCAATCCCCACTCCAATTAAAGCTTTAAAAACCTTCCTTTTTTTTCTTCTTACAGGTTGAATCTACAATGGTGATTAAAAGTGGCTCTCATAACTTAAGATCATTATCAATGAGGATCAGTTTCCAAGCATTTGATTTTGTTCAGTTTTCGTTTTAGCCACACTCCAGAATTCAGGCATCTATTTAGTGTCCGAGTTCTAATAAAATGTTACTCGTTTTTGTCGATAAGACTTTTAGTTTTTGTGAAATGGGAGAAAGTTTGGAAGCTAGTTCATACTGGTGGGGTGGTGTCCCCAGGGGTGGGGAGTGGGATTGTCAGACTCATTGGGTTTTTTTTGCCACAACATGAAGAAACCATATTCAATCATTAAAATGGTTTCTGAATATATATATATATGTATATATACACACGCATATATGCATGTATATATATGTATATGTATGTACACACACAAAGACATACACATGTATATGTTCATATATGTATATATATATATATATACACACACACACATACATATATATGTATATATATTTGGCCAGGTTGATAGATGTGTTCTCTTCAAGATAAGAATGGACATAATAGATAGACACGGAAAGGAATTTGCCCAACCCTCTTTTCAATCTGATCTGATCTCCTCAAGAACATTGCTTCTGTAAGAGGCTCTAGTGTCCTTTGTCTCAGAATAAAACCATCTAGTTCCAACATCTGGTTATGTTGGCTATATTTGCTCCTAACATTTGGTAACTGGGCTATGTTTCAATAGAGTTAACTTCCTGGGAGCAATTACATGTGTTTCTTGATTATCCTAGACCAGACGGAGATGGGGATCTGATTGGCATTAGTAAAAGCAGAATGCTTATGTCTATCTACTCTTTCTATATTGATGAGTATTTTTAATAAATTGGTTAAGTGAACTGAATTGGAAACTTTATCCCAGTTCTTGGAAATCCTAGACCTTTTAATACAGTATCCCAGGTAGGGATGAAGTAATTTCCAAAGCTCAGTTTTCCTTCCTCTTTTAGTGCCCTCTTCTCATTGCTACCAAAACAGCCATAGTCATTGCAAGTCACTGTCACGTACCATTACCCAATGTGAGCCTAATGTAAGCCACAAAGATTATCTAGTGTAGCCCCCTCATTTTACAGATGAAAAAGCAGGCCTAGAGAGCTGAAATTATTAACCTAGGGTTCCAAAGTCACATAAAGTAGGGAATTAGCTAGAATTAGGTTCTCACTTCCTGATTCTGGGTTTTTGTGGTTTTTTTGTTGTAAAGAATCTGTTGCCTTCCTTCACCTCTCCCCTCTCACACACATGGTAATGCCAGCTTGGAGATTGACACAGCATTGTTTTGGGCATGTTATTTATAAATATTTTTAAGAAAAGTCGCAGTGATCTGTTGGGAATGAGCAGATGGATTTAGAGATGGGAGGGGTGTGGGAAGAGGAGGCTGTAGAAGTGCTCCAGCTTGATTTTGAGAGCTGCAAAGAAAACAAGTCAAAATTAGCAGTCCTAGGCAGACACCATGTCACTGAATGACTCCTCCATAAGTATCTAAAATACCATTCTTTCTTTCATGCTTCATTCCTTAGTGGGGAAAATCATTTTCCTACCTTCAACTTCTTTAGCAAAAACAAAAACATAAAAACTAAAAAGAACTAAACCAAAACAAAAGACTTAGGATGTATCAATCAATCTTTTTAACCATAAAGAAATCCCCCAGTTGGAGAGAAAAAAATAGTTTATGTGGAAATGAGGTAAGTGGCCTGAAAGAAATTTGCATCTACCTTTCTTTTCTAATGGTTTTGAAAACTAACAGGCTGCTCTGAAATTTTTCTAACCAATATATTAATAATAGGATCTGACTTGTATGCAATATTTAGAAATTTTTAAATACTTTGCATACATTATCTCATTTGAACTTCATAGTTCTAGCTACCAGGCCCTCAAATAAGGCCCCATGTTGGTTATTCCCACATTGTGATACTAAAGGGGCAATTGTCTCTTACCATTAGTTCACAAGATCCTATTTCCACTGATTCTCCCCAATAAGACTGAAATAAAATATGTGAAATCAGAGTAAAACAAAAAGACATTTACTTAAAACTTAAAGGTACCTATTTCACAACTGAAGCCTTCATGGACTGGTGACAGAAAGTCTATTACCCTGATGTCTTCAACACAACAGGAGACACAGACAGAAAACTTTTCTTGTATGTTATCTGCAAGGCCTTATATATGCTAATAATGAAAAACGAATGATGAAAAATGACAGTTCCTTTGAAAAGCTTATAATCCACTAGAATGTAAGGGATGGAGCAGACACCATGTATTTATATCCCATGGATACCCTTTCACTCACTTTACATTCTAGATAAGCTAAATTGCTAGCTGTTGCCTGACCTCATCTTGCCTATCTTTTATGAGCATTTGTGTGAGCTATCCTTATATGACCCCAAATGTACACATATGACATGAGATAGAAAGAGATGGGCAGAGGATAGATGAAGAATTATATTGGAAAAATTAGGAGAAAATGTTTTTATTTGGTCTTTTCAGATCATCAGGGACCATCTATTCTCTTACAAAATGCAGTGGCATTGATATCAAGAGCAGCGTGGTCATCAGCAGTTACTATGTACATTTATAGGTGTTTTGTATACTGGTATGTACACCTGTCAATTTCCTTCTAAAAGACCACCTTTGCACCATCAAGAGTTGGCTATGGGATTTTTTTCTAGGAGAAGTGGTTCTACGCTTACCATCATCTCTTAACTGACTTTATTTTTTGAAAGTCACCTTATCACTTGGGACCTTTTCACACTGGAATGTCCCTCCATTGCAGCTCCCCTGTTCTCATTGGTGAAGGTCTTCTTGAGGGGAGGGCCCAAGATTGCCATCCTTCATTCCCCTCTTGGCTTTCCTTCTGATTCTCTGTACTTCTCTACCATTTTCTGCCCATTCACACCCCTCTCTTTTCAACTCCCTTTTATGTGTGCCTTCTTCCATTAAAATATAAGCTCTGTGAGATCAGGAGATGTCTGTCTTTTTGCTTGTATATGTATTCCTGGCATTTAGCACAGTGACTGGCATATATTGAGCACTTGGTAAATTCTTGTTGCCAGCCTGCCTTCCTAACTAATTGGGACATCAGGAAAGACTAGCAGGTACTGCTACTAGAAGGTAGCATAAGCATCTGGGTCTTGAGGAAAGAAGAGAAGGATTTCAGTAGATAGATGAAATGGGAACTCATTTTACTCATCGAGGATAGCTTACCTAAATTCTCACAACAACTCATAATTAAGTTTGTTTAAAATGTAAATTAAGTGAAAAGACATCCATCTGTCTATGTTCTACTGAAATGCTGACTCCTAAAACCTCTTACATTTTTCCTGCAAAAATTGACCATCCCAAATCCTTCAAGTTTTCACAGAACAAGAGCTACAGAGAGGAGGCAGTTAGGTAGATCTGTGGATAAAGTGATGAACTTGGAGCTAGGAACACCTGAGATCAAAACTTGTCTCATATACTTCCTATCAGTAGAACCCTTGTCAAGTCATCTTACCAATTTCAGCCTTGGTTTCCTCATCCGTAAAATGGGGATGTTAACAGCTACCTCACAGAATTGTGGAGGATCAAATGAAATAACACACAAAGCCCTTTGTAATCTTAAATGTTTTATAAATGTGAGTTTATTATTATTATTATGCCTTAGAGATAATCTAGTCCGGCATCTTCACTTTGTGTAAGAGGAAACAAACCCTGAAAAGTTAACAGGGTTGGTGAATTCACACAGTTGATGACCAGTAGAGCTGGGATTTGAACTCAGCTCTTTGGACTCCTAATCCAGGGCTCTGGGGCTTCCTCTTTTACAAAAATGCATATTTGCACAACCATTCCAGAGGGCAGAAAAAAATTTTTTTGCTTTGTATTGCACAGAAAATAGGATTTATTTGTAACAATTGTAAAATGGACAGAATGCAGAAAATTTCTCTTTCATCATAATTTTCTTCCCTTTCACTTTTGTGAAGAACTCATATGAACATAAGGGAAAGCACATTGTTCCCTTAATCTTACTTCCTTTCATTTATCAATTTATTGAAACATATTTTTCTTTTTCTTTTTTTTTTAATGTTTGCAAAAATTTTACTTTGGTCGTCTGTTAGAAGACTATCTAATATTTGATATTTAGGCATCATAAATATAACATTTCAGAAATTTTGGTTCCTACATTATTTTATAACATTTACAAATTCTGAGACAATGGTCTAGCAGGACAGTTTAAAAAATAAAATGGGTTGGATCTTTTACAGATATGCTTATTAAATTCAAAATCAAAACAAATGTAGTCACAGATCAACTTTTCTCTAAATATATACTCATATGAATTACGGTTGGAAAATATGCCTAGAGCATTTAATACACTGTCAACTGTCCATTAAAGAGATTAAGTTCCCTATAAAATTAAATGCAAATAAAGTAAGACTTTGTGCAGAAAACTAAGAGACCAACGTAGTCTTATACAAAGAATAAAATTAGCTTTATCCACCCCCCCAAAAAAAAAACATAAGGCAAATGAGAAATGGCTTTGGTGCTCAGCCAGATTTCCTCCTGACTCCAGGTACTGGCATAGTGGGTACCACAGACAGAATTCCTGTGCCCAGCATTGATGGGCTGCCCCATTCCAATCGCATCAGCTCCCTGAGGAGTCTGGACAGCATCCAAAGGACACAGTTGGGTTATTTGCTAATATCAGGCGATCACAGTTTCCCTGCTTTGCCAGTCTTAGAGCTTGTCAGTGTAAAATGACTGCACCTCTGAATGTAATAGGCATCTCAGTGAGCAGTGTAAGCCTTGCTACCTGAGAAACAGGCAGAAAGAAAGGTCAGCAGTCTTAATGTATCTTAATGAGATCACCTTCCTTCATTTCAAAGCTTATGCAATCAGCTGCTAGAAATCAGAGAATTTTACTCTCAGTATAGCAGTTTTTAAAATGACTATTTTCCATATAATTATATTACACTGTTTCCTTGATGCATTATTATACAAGTGCTGTTGAAAGGATACACAAGTATTTTAATGACACCAAAGTTTTCTAGTTAAGTCAAAGTATAAAACTACCATTATAATCTCTTACTTAGGGTTGAAGAAATAACATTTCTAATTTATTTTCCATTTCACCAGCAAAACCATTCAAGTCTTTTCCCTTTTCTGTCATCTCATGAAGTCACTTAGCTGACTCAATTCTTGTATTTGTTGAGGTGCTCTCGAGCTATGATCACCCTTTGGATCTGAGCTGTCCCTTCGCAAATCTGGAAAATTTTGGCATCTCTCATTAGCTTTTCTACTGGATATTCACTATTAAATCCATTGCCTCCAAAAATCTGCACAGTGTCACTAGCCAGCTGGTTAGCAATGTCACCAGCAAACGGCTTGGCGATGGAAGCGTGGTAGGTGTTGCGGCGTCCCAAATCAACTTCCCATGCTGCTCGTTGGTAGCCCAGTCTGGCGAGCTCCACCTTCATAGCCATTTCAGCCAGCAAAAAGGACACTGCCTGGTGCTCCACAAGGTGCCTTCCAAAGGTCTTCCTCTCCAAGGCATACTTGGTAGCTTCATCCAAAGCTCTCTGTGCAAGCCCAAGGGTACCAGCGGCAACCGGAGGTCTGGTTTTATCAAAGGCACCCATTGCAATTTTGAAGCCAGACCCTTCCCCAATGAGGACATTCTCTATGGGCACGACCACGTCTTCAAAGACAATCCCTCTGGTGTCAGAGCAGCGCTGGCCCATGTTCATCTCCTTTCTTCCAATCTGGATTCCTGGGGTGTCTGCCTCGACAATAAATCCGGTAAAGGCTTTACTAGCAGGGGCCTTGGGATTAGGGTCAGTCCAAGCCAAAAGAAAATACCAGTTGGCTTTTCCTCCATTGGTTATCCACATCTTTTGGCCATTAATAACATACTCATTGCCTTTCTTCTCTGCTCTGGTCTGTAAACCAGCCACATCAGAGCCTGCTCCAGGTTCTGTTACACAGTAAGCACACATCATTGGCTGCTCTGTCATCCGCCCCAGGTACTTCTTTTGCTGCTGCTCGTTTCCCGCAATGATAACAGGCATTTGTCCCAAAGAATTTGCTTCTATGGCAGTCTGAACACCCGTGCATCCATATGCCAACTCTTCAGTAATGAGACAAGCATCAAAAATCCCAAGGCCAAGGCCACCACAACTCTCTGGAATGTGCGTGTTGATCAGCCTGAGCTCCCAAGCCCTTTTTATGAGGGGAACAGGATACTCGCCAGTTTTGTCGTACTCAGCAGCAACTGGCATAATCTCTTCCCTGGCGAACTTGCGAGCGGTGTCTTGGAATTCCTTCTGCTGCTCAGTGAGCTCGAAGTTGAAGCCCGCCGCGGGCTCGGCCCTGGGCTGCGCCTTGGTGTGCTGCGCCCTCCACAAGCCGGGCCCCCAGCCCTGCAGAGCCCGGACCCCGCGCCTCAGCACCGTCCCGGTCATTGACTCCTGCACTCCGAGCCTGATCTGCCTCTCGAAACATATTTTTCTTTAGAAAGAGGTCAGAAATCCATCACTTCTCACCTACTTGGCAAAAGTGGATGTCAGTAATTAGAAGTAATACATTCCACATAAATATTCATTTCCAATCAGTTAGTGGTTGGCATTCCATACTAAATAAGAACCTTGGTAACTCTGATAGGAAAAGCAAATCTTTCATTGTGGTACAGTGGAAAGAATATTAGGTGACATGAGTCATGAATTTACGAAGAAGACATGAGTTCAAATCTATACTCTGTTATTTACTACATGTATAAATTACTTAATCTCTCCTGGTCCTAAGTCTTCATTTGTAAAATGAGGAGTTTGGACATGATGGGTCTTTATGGAACCTTCCAGCTTCTAGATCTGTGATCCTGTAATCCTATGGTATTGAGCTCTGAGTGCTCATCAAAGGGACTCCTTGGGGTTTATTTTCCTCTGGGAGTGATTTATTTTCTATTCACATAACCACAAACTTCAGAGATGCATTCATAGAACATTAGCATCTCAGAGGTCACCTGATCCAGAGCTTCTTAAACTGTTGGTCTCAACCCCATCTGGGGTCATGAAAAATTTGGCAACAGTACAAGGTTTCTGAATGCACAATGATCAAAAATTAATTAAAAATCAAAAAGATAATGAATCTTAGGTGCTTCTAGCAGGACTTGCCTGTGTTGCATCATGCAACTTCACTGCATCCTTGGTTCTGAACACAAATCATGAGCACTTTGCACTGTGTGTGCCCTCAAACCATATAACACCAACAAAAGCTGCCTACAGAAAAGAGGTCCTGAGTAGAAAAAGGTCAAGAAGATCTGATCTGGTCTATTCCTTATAAGACTTCCTTCTGTTAAAGCACAGAGAATTTATGAACTCTGTACTTTGTACAAGTCTGCTAGTCAGAGTGAGAAAGTGAAATTCAAACTGCTTTCCTGACTTTAGGTTCAGCTTTCCCATCATCCCAATGGATCCCAGATTGGTTTATTGTCAGACATTTCTGTGGGTACTCACATAATAAGAGTTGTACTGCTAATAAAATTCATTGTTAGGAAAATTCATTGTTGGTGTTCATTTTTTATTTTCAGAAAGGACCAATGACATCACAGGGTGATGTCTGGACTTATGTGTGAATTAGATTTAAAGGATACTTCATTTTCACAGTTGACTGAGAGGTCAAGGTCCTGCTGTGTTTATTGTTCCCCAATTACCAAATTTCATTTCACCTGTTAGAGCAAAGTAGTTTTAAGATCTCTATTCAGATAACATATCTGCCATTTGTAGATCAAGATCATATCAGATTTTACTGTAGATGCAACTGTAGAGATAACTTTGTTCAATAGTCCTCTCTGGGCATTGATATCATAACTCACAATTATATAGCACCTTAAGGTTAAAAGTTTTTTCCTTCCCTCAACAACCCTCAAAGTATATTATCCTCATTTCACAGATGAGGAAACTGAGGTTCAGAGATGTAAAATGACTTGGTCTTGCACAAATGTTAGTATCAAGATTCAAACTCACCTCTCTCTTCCCTCTATACCCAGCACCATTATTCGATGTTTCCTAAACAGGAAGAGACATGTATCTGTAAGGACTCGGCATACACAGGAGGGCCTGCTGTACAGTTTCTTCATCTGCTTTCCTAAAAGGAAAGCAACTTTTGAGGAGGTCAACAATCACTTTAATCAAACACATATATCATTCACTTAGTTCAGGCGAAAAAGTCTGCACCTAGAACTTTAGAGAAAACACAGAGAAACAAAGATAAACAACAGACAGGGTTTCCAATTGTCTGACAGTAAGCAATACATACATACATTACAGATTAACAGATAGAACCAACTGTCGGACCATACATACATAGTTATCAGAGAGAGAAGCAGCAAGGGTTTTCAAAGGGGAGGGGAGGGCTTCTTAGCGGCTTCCCAGAGTCCCATCCGGCCAAACACTTCCAAGGAGTCAGCCTCAAAGAAAAACCTCATCTCAAAATCTTTATACACTTTTCAGAGCCAGAGGGCATCACAACCCTGGAGAACCAGTGCCTCATTAGAAAATTAACAAAAGGTGTGGGCCTCCCTTAATCAAGCTTCCCTTAATGGGCAGGCGCATTAATGAGTGGAGAAGATCTTTAACTCTCATTAGCATTACATTGGGTCCAAAGATTTTTCATATCATTACAAGAGCAACTTGTATCTGAATAGACATTAACATTTCTTAAGTAAATACAACATAATTCCAATAAACAGATCATGAAGTTCACATTTGCAGAATACATAACATCATTTGGGGATCAGTCTTTGGGAAGTGAGCAACCAGATCCTCCTTCCTCAATCCAAAACAAAATTCCAAATAAACTCCTTGTGGGGTGTGTCCTTCTCCCTACACTGCCCTAGCAGGCACTGTAAGGTGCAGGCTCCAGTGAGCCAAATCCCAGTCTTAACAATGCTCCAAGCCCAGCTTCCAAGTCCTGAGAGGTAACTGGGCAACAAAAATGATCAGGGTGGGGTGCTTGGGAGTAGGCAACTCCACCCCCCAGATCCCAAATTGTCCCAGGAGAAAACTTCAAAAAAGCACCTTCATTGCCTTGCTGCACAGTTCCCATCTTGCCCCAGGGTTGAATTCTGAGCTCCTGGATTCCTCCTCCTCCAGCAGAAGCCAGCAGCAACCTGCTCACACCTGAGTCTGTTCACAGGCAATTATCAGCTCCTATTCCACAGCTCACCTCTCCAAGGTCCGCACAGTGGCAGTTTTCTGCTTTTGCTCTTACCTCAACAAGGCTAGCATACAGGTAGTGGGGGAAGTGCCATAAACCCCAAAGGACCCCACCTTGATCAGCCCCTCAGGACTTAGAAGCTGGGGCTGAGCATTGTTAAGACTGGGACTTGGTTCACTGGAGCCTGCACCTGAGAATGCCTGCTAGGGCAAAGTGGGGAGGACACATCCCCAAGAGGACTTTATTTGAATATTTTGTTTTGGATTGAGGAAGGAGGAGCTGGTTGCTCACTTCTCAAAGACTGACCCCCAAAGAATGATGTTATGTTATGTATTCTGCAAATGTGGAGTTCATGATGTGTTTGTGAGAATTATGTTGTATTTACTTAAGAAGTGTTAATGCCTATTCTGATATAAGTTGCTTATGTTATAGGCGTGAAAGATCTTGGGGTGGAATGTAATATTAGTTAGATCTTCCCGACTCATTAATAGGTCTCAAGTATCTTTTGTTAATTTTCTAATGGAGGCACTGGTTCTCAAGGGTTGTGATGCCCTCTGTCTCTGATAAGCACATAAAATTACTTTGGGGCTTAGATTTTGGAAGAAGGTTTATATGCCAGATGAGACTTTGAGAAGCTGCTAAGCAGCCCCCTGACTTTGAAGATTCAGATGTTGGTGTTTGTCTCTCTGGTAATTATGTATGGTCAGACAGTTGGGTCTATTGATCTGTGATGCTTATATATTGCTTATGTTCAGGCAGCTGGGAGCCCTGTCTGTTGGTTTTTATTTTTCTGTATTTTCTCTGAAGTTCAGGCCACTAAATTTTTCCCCTGAACTAAGTGAATGATACATATGTGCTTAATGTGATTGTTGACCCTCTCAAAAGGTTGATTTCCTTTTAGGACTGCAGATCTAAAAACCTGTGATAGCAGACCCTCCTGTGTATGTTGGGGTCCTTATTGGTACAATATACATTCACCAAAAGTGATTATTAGTGTCAAAAAAGATGTCCTTTATAAAGGACAAATGAAAGAAGTATGTTCTAGAAATGATTATTTTCTTCAGAAGGGAAAGGCAGGGAACAAATATTTATTAGGTTCTATTGTGCAATGCCCTTTACAAATATTATCTCATTTGATTGTCACGGTAATCCTGAGAGGTTGGTGCTATTATTATTCACCTTTTACCATTGAGGAAACTGAGGTAGACAGATGTTTAAATAACTTGCTTTGAGTTACATAACTAGTAAGTATCTGAGGCTGGATTTGAACTCAGGTTCTCCGGGCCCAACACTATATCCCTGGCACCATCTTGTTGCCTTAGATGTTTCTGTTGTCATGTAACATTATACTGATTACATTGACTCCTGAAATACTACAGGGTCTCTTCAGTAACATCCTTAGATACTCAAAAGAGATCAATCAAATAGTTTACACAGAAAAAAACAAAGTGGATTAAGAAACCAGATTGCTCAGATTTTAACAGTAATTTATTTAGTTGATCTTCTTTTACATTTGACCTTTCCAGATTCATATGGAATAAATTCACAGTGGAGAAAGCATAATTGTTAAGGTACAAATAGGTTACAATGTACTGCTAATGATGATGTATAAATGAGCTACAAAAGGAAGTGGGTCAATCATGTAACAAGAGTGTGGGACAACCAATAGGTAACTGAAATATCGCACTGGTATCCCTAATATTAAAATGACTAGAAGAAGGCTTCTAATTCATTAGACAGCTCCATTATGAAGGACTTAGGGAGAAATATAGATGAGTTACATAGGACGAAAAGCTAAAGGTGGTATGTAGTCAATTATGGATGTACTGGTGGATGTTTAACAGTGACTCTGGGAAAAATAGTATGCATGGCATACTTTTAAATTGAATCTTAATTAGCTTTTTATCCATTAATTTATTAAATTTAGTCATTCAACAAAATAGTAAATCAAGTCCTGATTTGCAGCATTTGCTGATTTCCAAGGTGTCAATGCTTCCACTGAAAACTGAACAATTGTCTTTCTCCGGGCAAGTCTGAACTGGCTCTAGCACACCTCTGGATATGATTTGCAATTGTAGAAGTACCCACATTCATGAGGTCATTGAGCCATAAAATTATATTGAATTTCATTATGGCCACTGAGTTTGTGGTCTTTTTTTCATGAGCTCTACCTCTAAGTACTATGGAGGTAATTTTCATCAAGACCTCCTTTTCCTGATATGACCAAGGAAAAGGATGAAGGCTGGATGTAGCATATCAGTGGCATAGGCAGAGAAAGATTCTGGCCATTATCATCATCATCATTATTTGAAATAATTTTTGGTCCTTCTTTTGGAAATCTGCCTTTTTAAATGAAAAATTGCCCAACTCTATTCCCTTTTCAAAGAACTCCTGATTCTTTTCCAAATATTGTAGCAACACTTCACTGTAATCTCACTTGCTTGTGCCAACTCTAAGGGTGAATGATTGAGGTGCAACTGGGCTGTGGCATAACTGTTCTCTCTTTCTAATGTCTCCCTTGTGAGGCTTAGTGGTTTATCCCAAATCCTCAGTACTTAGAGTAAGTAAGCCAGGAAAGAATGATCAATAAAAGGTATGTGATGTGTGAAGCTAAATATGTGCCTTCCCATAGAGAGGAATTATCCTCTATGTCTAGGTCCTAGCCAGTCTTTTTAATTAATGCATTGGGTTGTTAACATTTCAAAATCTGCATAATGCATTTTGTGTTCTACCATTCATGGAAACTTGAAGACTCTGGAGTTGGTATTGTTAGGCCAGTTCACACTGGCCTCCAGCTCCAGTCAAGAAGATGTACTTTACTCCTTGCAGATGAAGATGAAATTAAATACTGGTGAGTGACTCTCTTGCTTCAGACATCTGTCTATGGTTGAGTGGGGAGAGCTGGGTTCTAAATGCCAAAGTCCTAGGCTCCCAGATCAAGTACACCTGGAGTGAAGTTGGTCTTCCCCTTTAATTGTATCAAGCTAATGTCTCTGACAGATTCTGAAAATGTGCCCCACTGAGAAAAAGACTTTTCATCCTGAGCTGGTCATGGTCCATTTTCCCTCTGCATTTAGCACTGATTTCCCAAGTGGGTATGTAACAAATGAGAACAAAAACCTGGTTGTTAACTGAGTGAATGTCATATTATCTTCACTCCTTTTGTGTCTGGGACCTATGATAAAAAGTTGTCTTGAAAGTGTGGTTGTTGGATGTGAACAACTGAATCTGCATGTAGGCAGTGCTGAGTTCCTATAGGGTTCCGAGGATGCCCACATCTACTCTGATTTGTCTTTCAGAGGACTGGCCACATCTCAGACATTATTACCTAAAACAGCCATCATGCCCAGGAACTCTGAAATATTCATCTCAGATCATGATTTTTCTTTCTCTTTTGCCACACTCCTGACCCTGATTTATGTGCTCATTGTGACCTCTAGTATTTGCTACAAAATATTTCTTACTGGAAGTCCTTTTAGGTTCCATGCTGAATGTGGCATGACTGATGGATGAGTTGTTCCCTTGCACACAGGACATGGGGTATTGGTTGCTAGGTGGCCTGCTGGGCTGGGTCAAGCAAGTTGTTTCTCAGGGCTGGGTCTCACAAGACTTAGCTAGTATTTCTATTGACTCCAGTTCCTTGAGGGAACCTTCCATAGCTCTTTTGATCTTTCAAAGCTTATAAGACTGTACACTAGTCTGTTCCATCTCTTATACTCATTCACCTAAGATTAGGAAATAATAAACAACAGACAGAAGAAATAGAGGTACCATATGTACATGGACACATGGCACCCAGATAAGCACAGCAGTTCTTCCTCCTCAAAAGCCTCCAGGGAAAATGGAATACAAACCTTTTGTAAGTACACTCAGTTGCAGTTCATCAGATAATGAAAGGCAAAAGATAGTTAAAATACAATTGTGTGTGTTCTGAAGTGGAAGTGGAGGGTATGTCTGGAAGCAGGCTCACCAGACCTCTGAGGGGAGATGGTACCAGGCAGAGTATAATTCATATATTCCAAGGACTGAGCCCTCATAGGTCAATATCCTTATTACACCAGACAAAGGAGATAGGATCTCACTCGTTAGGTAATAAACCTTGTGCACTGAAAATTTTTGAAGAGAGGAATGATATAATGATATCTATGCAAAAGGAAAAAAAAATTACCCTGACAGTGGGTAAATATAGGCAATATTGGAGGGAAAGAGGAAGGAGAGAAAGGGAGATATGTTAGGTGGCTCATCTCACAATATTGACCTTATTGTCAGTCATTTCAAAAGCATTCAGTCCTCTACCCTTGGATCCCTTGCCCCATTTTTTTTCTTCTATTCTCACCCCACCACCCCAGTCATGTCCACCTTCTTTAGTCTTACTCTACAACCTTCAGGTATGATTGGAACAAGTCACAAAATACTACTGACCAGACTCACCATCATGTCATGCTATGTAACCTCGAATGGACCATCACTGCAGAAAACTGTGTATTCATCTTTGATTCAGTTCCCATCATACTCCTCATTATTTGTATCAAACCCCTTCCTCTCTTCTCAAATCTCCAAATCCATTTTTATTGCTAATCTTTAAGCAGATATCACTTACTGCCTTATTAAGAAGGATAAGATTCCTTCCAACTCTGAAATTCTGTAATTTTGTGAAATGGGTTCACTTCTTTTTTTGTGTTTTTAAAAAATATATTAATATTTTATTTTTGCATCACTTACATTTCTCCAGACAAACTTCTATCAGTCATGTTTTTTATTTTCTTTGCCAATTGGCTGGGGGTAAGGCAAAATCACAGAGCTGTTCTGAGTTGCATTTATTTTCTTTTTAAGGATTTGGGGCCAAGATGGCCAAGTAAAAGCAGAGACCTGCTTGAGTTCTCCATCAAACTCCTTAAAATACTTGTAAAAATGACTCTAAACAAATTTCAGAGCAGTAAAAGCCACAAAATGACAGAGTGAAACAAATTTCCAGCCCAAGACATTCTGGAATGTCAACAGGAAGGATCTATCACACCAGACTGGGAGCATAATGCAGAGTGGCCATGCCAACACAGACAGGGACAGAGCTTAGGGGACTGAATCACTGGTAGCTACTGTTGTTTCCATATTTCTCAACCCACAAATGCCAAAGACATCTTTTAAGGTCAGTGGGAAAGGTCTCTCACCTGGGTAAGAGAGGAGCATGGTGGTGTAGTCCCAGCCCCATCCCCATCCCCAGCCCCACCCCTAGGGAGGTAGCAACAGCCACTGCCACAGTAGCTGCTTCTGGATCTCTCAGCCTACAGATAGTGGGGGAATCAAGCAGCTGATCTTTCTCACAGTCCTGGGTGATTGTCCTGGGGCAGGTAAGAGCACTGGCATGACAGAACTTGTGGTGGCTGTGGAAAGGGAATCCTCAAAGTTCCAAGGTAGAGAAGAGTGCTTGTTGTTGCTCACAGACCAGAGCACAGGCCATAAGAGGAGTAAACAGCTCTCTTTTGATCATACCACTTTGCAAGAACTGAAAATTTACAGGTCCCTAGAAATATCTCTGAAAACAGCTGCACTAAACCCCTGAAGCTTGGGGCAGTACACCTTCCACGTAACAAAGAGCTCAAAAGTCAAGTAAATGGCTGGGAAAATGAACAAATGAGGAAAAATCAGACTAAAGAATCTTACTTTCTTGGTGAAAAGGTTTTTACTTACATCTTTGGCGACAAGGAAGATCAAAATATACAACCAGATGAAGACAACAAAGTGAAAGCTCCTGCATCAAAAGCCTTCAAGAAAAATATGAATTGGTCTCAGGCCATGGAAGAGCTCAAAAAGGATTTTGAAAATCAAGTAAGAAAAGGAGAGGAAAAATTAGACAGAGAAATGAGAGTGATGCAAGAAAATAATGAAAAAACAAATCAACAGCTTGCTAAAGGAGAGCCAAAAAAATACTGGAGAAAATAACACTTTCAAAAGTAGACCAACCAAGATGACAAAAGAGGTCCAAAAAGCCACTGAAGAGAAGAATGCCTTTAAAAGTAGAATGGTCCAAATGGAACAGGAGGTCCAAAAGCTCACTCATGAAAATAATTCCTTAAAAATAAAAATAGAGCAAATGGAAATTAATGACTTTATGAGAAATCAAGAAATTATAAAATAAAACCAAAAGAATGAAAAATAGAAGACAATGTAAAATATCAACGTGGAAAATAGATCCAGAAGAGATAATTTTAAAGTTGTTAGACAATCTGAAAACCGTGATCAGAGTAAGAACCTAGACATCATCTTTCAAGAAATTATCAAGGAAAACTGCCCTGATATTCTAGAACCAGAGGGTAAAATAGAAATGGAAAGAATCTACCAATCACCTCCTGAAAGAGATTCCAAAAGGAAAGCTCCTTGGAATATTGCAGCTAAACTCCAGAGTTCCCAAGTCAAGGAGAAAATAATACAAGCAGCCAAAAAGAAACAATTCAAGATTTAGCAGGTTCTACAATAAGGGATCAGAGCCTTGGGATATGATATTCTAGAGGTCAAAGGAGGTAGGATTAAAACCAAGAATCAACTACCCAGTAAAACAGTATAATCCTTTGGGGGAAAAATGGAATTTCAATGAAATAGAAGACTTCCAAGTATTCTTGTTGAAAAGATCAGAGCTGAATAGAAAATTTGACTTTCAAACACAAGAATCAAGAAAAGCTTGAAAAGATAAACAGGAAAGAGAAACCATAAGAGAATTACTAGAGTTGAACTGTTTGCATTCCTACATGGAAAGATGATATTTATAACTCATGAGACCTTTCTCAGTATTAGGGTAGTTGGAGGGAATGTACAATGGAGGGAAAGAGGGGAAAGGTGAGAGGGAATAAGTGAACCTTCCTTTCATTGGATTTGGCCTAAGGAGGGACTTACATACTCAATTGGGTATGGAAATCTGTCTTACCCCACAGGAAAGCAAGGGAGTAGAAGAGGATAAGAGAGGGGGGAATAATAGAAAGGATGGCAGAATGGGGAAAGGTAATCAGAAGTAAGCACTTTTGTGGAGGGACAGGTCAAAAGAGAGAATAGAATAAATGGAGTGTGGGACAGGACAGAGGGAAATAGTTTTTCACAACATGACTGTTATGGAAATGTTTTGCATGACTACACATGTATAACCTATATCAAATTGCTTATCTTCTCAGTGAGGATGGGTGGGTAGGGGGGAAGGAAGAGAATATGCAACTTAAAGCTTTAAAAATGAATGTTAAAGATGGTTTTTCATGCAACTGGGAAATAAGATATACAGGCACAGAAATCTATCTTGCCCTCCAGGAAAATAGAAGGGAAGGGGACAAGAAAAGTTTGTGGGACTGACAGAAGAGAGGGTAGATTGGAGGAAGAGGTAATCAGAATGGATGCTATCCTGGGTGGGGGGAGGTGAGCGATGGGGAGAAAATTTGAAATTCAAAATCTTGTGGATGTGAATGCTGAAAAATAAAAATAAATGATAAAAATATTTAGAACAACATTCATTCAAATAATTAATAGCCTTTAATTCTTTTGAGAAATATTTATTCATATCTCTGTACTACTTATCTATCTGGGAATGACTGACTAGTTCTTTCAAGTAAATTCATGGTAAAGTTATTTTTAAAAGTCATTACTTTGATAGAAATGGGAAAAATAATACCATTACTATGTTTTAATAAGAGAATGACTAGAGAAACAAATTCTCTTTCTATCAATTACTTAGTGGCTAAGAAATGCAAATTGAGAATTATATTCAATCTATGTATAATCAGACTGGATTTTTAGATAAAGGTTGCAATTTATTACTAAACTTAATTAAGCTAGCTTTTATGAGTAAGTTGTTAGAGTTTAACTCCCCCTTACCCACACATTCACACATCCATGAGCCTAAGTCCCTTGTTTTGTAAACCTTCTCCTTCTCTGTGTGCTAGTTTCTCTGTTTGTATGTAAGTTAAGTCCTCATTTAGACCCCTGAAAACTTACAAAACACTCCATGATGCTCTTCTAGTATATCAGTGAGTTGCTTCACTAATCATGGATACCCAAGTCAACAAGAAAGTTAAGGTTTGACATAATTAAAATCACATGGAGTTGGAAATGCCTAAGGCCCTAATATTTCAGATGATCTACTTCCTTGTTTCTATTAGGCTTCCATATTCCTGTAAATCCTATATATATGCATCAGCATCATGAATATATATAAAACATTATTTTTATTAATTTCTCTTCATTGACTATAAAAATGCTCTCTGTAAACTCCTCAGTTTATCCTTGGCTAATGAGGAAACTTAGATCCAATTTATTGGCAATTGTTAGCTTTGTTAATAAATGAATTGTGCTTTGAACTTTGTACTTCAGTTTAACTTTTATTTCTCATAGAACATGGCAGAGGCTAATTAGATGATCCTTGAGTCACAAAAATGCCTTTTTAGGGATTGTTCTTATTTCAGGACGCCAAATAAAGAAGGAGAGGAAAAGAGACCCTTTCAGGAATGTGGTATGACTGCTCCTTTCTTTTGCTTGTTTTCTTTCTTTTTCAATGTGATACAGTGGTCTCTTTTCTCGGAAAGCTGCGGTCTTTGAAGTAATTCTTGTAGTCTGTAGCACCATTAGGACAATCAATATCGAAGGAATCTCCAGGCTGGTAGGAAAATGTTGTATTTGAAATGTCCAGTTCCAACAGCAGAGTGGTTTTTATGTTATCCTCCTTAGTAAGTCAAATGGCCTTTGAAATGGGAATCTAGAAAACTGTATCCCCTGGAGTAAAAGATACTTAGCATTGCTCCTAGCCAAAAGGCTCCTGAAATTGGACATTTAAACATTCTGAGGGTAATATTGGAATGTTAAGAGCAGACTGTATAGTATTGACTGCGTAAGTGAGGGCTCAAACTCTTCAATTAAAATTTTCTGAATGAACATTGGTAATATTTTGTGCTGAAACCTCAAAAACTTTTCTCGCTAAATCATTCAACTTGAGAAGTGCATTTGTGAGTCTCAGTGGGTAACACTTCTAGTTTAACTTGGTCAGTCACAGAGGAGAGAAGAAATCAGGTGGAAGAAATTAGACATGTCTGAGGCTGTAAAGGGTATCTCACTTGGAGTAGCTACTGAGAACGCATGCCCAACCCTCAAGCACCCCGGAGAGCTTTTGCCCAAGGAGATACAAGTTTTAAATGTCATTTCTGCTTGTTTTTACCTATGGCAGATTCTTTACCCTCTCTGGTCTTTGGTTTCTTTATCTGTAAAATTCAAGGATTGGATGATTTTGGTCACTAAGTTCTCTCCTAGCTTGAAACGATCTCTTTAGCTAAAGATGATTTTTCCTTAAATTTCTCAGAGCACATTGCCTGTATCTATCAGTTGCCCTCTTCACATTTTACCTTCCGTTATATTTGTTTATATACATATCTTACTTCTTCCATTATACTCTAATCTCAGTGAAGGTAGGATCTACTCTCTAAGCTCAGTGAGGGAAAGGTCTATTTAATTCTTTTTCTCTCTCTTTCTAGCAAATACCTCCACATATGGTAGGATCTTAAAAATGTAGCCTAGGTGGTATGATTTTCGGGTGCTAGGAAGGACCTTCATTCCCTTTTCTAGATAATTTTTAAATTTCTTCAATAAATCCTTTCATTCCAAAATTAGATCCAATATAGAAAATACAAATGCCCCTGAGAGAGGTAACTCATCAGCTGAAATTTATGCTAAGGTAAATATACCTGCTACTCACCCATTGCCCCAGAGTTCCAGGGGAAGTGGCAAAAAGAATTTTTACTATCCTGTGAGGAAAGGAAGGATTGAGGAGATGCAGACAATTCTGTTCAAAATTGTTTTTGAGGGTAGGTTGTATATTTGGTGATATTACTACTTTTTTATAAAGTATTGCTATTCCCTCATCCTGAAACCATGAAAGGACATCTTTTCTCTTGCCCTTCCTTTCTATGCCAATAAAATTCCAAAGAGAGGGTATAGAATCCTGGGATATTTTGTCACAAATTTCCAAACCAACACTTATCTTTCTGTTCTGCTTCCAAATCTATGGAGCTCATGCTCACTCCTTGTTCTTCATGAGTGATTACCAGGTTTCTTTTTAGCTATCTGAAAATGAACATACACACATATATATGCACAGAGATGTATGCATGTGTCTATGTATATATGTATGTGCGCACACATCTAATGTACACATGTACATATACACACAGATATACACATATCACACATGTATGCATATGTGTATATACACACATGTGCAGTGCACACGTGTATGTATGTGTATACATATGCATATAGACATATATGCGCACACATATACATATGCATATATACTCACATACATGCATACACACATAGATGTTTTGGATCCAAACACCTGGATGTTTTAGTTTCAGATGAATGCTCTTCTGAATTGTCTCCATGCCATTTGTTGTGCAGTCAAATTTGACTCTTCTTGACCCCAGTTGGGATTTTCTTGGCAGAGATGCCAGAGTGATTTGCCGTTTCCCTCTCCAGCTCATTTTACAAATGAGTAACTGAGACAAACAGGGTTCAATGAGTTGCTCAGGGTCACAAAGCTAGTAAGTGTCAGATTTGAACTCAGGAAGATGTCACACTGGGCGCAGTGCCCTCTCCACTGCACCACCCAGCTGCCCTATCTGCATAACAGCCAATTAACACAAAGATCACACATGCTCAAATTAATTTACTATTTGATTATGCCAAGAGGCAAGGCAATAAATAATCTCAGAAGCTTACTATGTTTTTCAGACCTTTCATGTTTTTCTTTTTTCTCCTGAGGTTTCCTGCAGGATCATGAAAGAGTACTGAACTTGGAGCCCCAAAGAACTTTTCTGATAATAGTTGAAATTTTATACTCTTCCTAAGAAAGCTTAAAGGTACATATACTCCCTAAAAGGGAATGTAAATCTAATCTTGTCCAACCCCATCATTTCTAATGAGTGCTTCTGAGAGCAATAGAATTGTTCTCCAAGTAGCATAATCTTTCAGTTTTAATAGTTTGGCATGCTATCTTCTGTAACTTATTTTACAGATGGTAAATCATAAAGATTTTTGTAGCCTTATGCAAACAGATCCAGTTCAATATTACATTACACCAAATCCAACAGAAGATATGAAATAAAATTATATCCAAACCTTTAACATTTTCCTTTCTCTAAATTTAATGTGGCCAAACTCTTAAACTTCGTTTGCATATAGTGGGCTTATTACGAGTTATTCCTTTTACATAACCAGAAGTCACTCAGTTAATGAACATTTATTAGGCACCTACTATGTACCAGGAACTGTGCTAAGTGCCGGGGATACAAAGAAAGGCAAATGACAGTCCTTGCTCTCAAGGAGCTCACAGTCCAATAGGAGAGGTGACATGCAAACAGCCTATGTGAAAGTAAGTTCTAGACAGGGTAAAGTGGAACTAACCAATAGAGAGAAGGCATGAACAGTAAGTAAGACTTCCTGTACATGGTCAGCCTCTAGACCTGGGTCCACATGAGATGCTTCAGAGTATTAGTGATTCCCTGGGTACAAACAAAAAATAGAAAACAATGCATATATGTATTACATTGATTCTGATTAAAAGTGGCATTATATCCTTTAAAAATCTTGAAATTACATTAACAGTGGATTATTTGCCAGTAGAAGAGAAAAAAACTTCATAGCAGTGAAAGTTTTATTTTTTGTTTTTATTGAGACCCTAATAGAAGCAGTAGAGGGTAGGTGATCATCTTTGTCTGTTAAAAACCCTATCTTCCTTCCTCAGTGTCTAGCCTTAGCATAGGGTTAGGTACCTAATAAATGCCTATTGACTGACTGGGTGACTTCCAAGCTCATCTGCAATGCACCTTCCCAAAGTTTTTACTTCAATTCTTAATGCATCTTCCCTGAAAGTGCCTCCTGTTTAATTATATATATATATATATAGATAGATAGATAGATAGATAGATAGATAGATAGATAGATAGATAGATAGATAGTCCTGCTGTACCCAACTCTGGTCACACTACATCTGGAGAATCACCCTTGGTTCTGGGCAAGGTATTTTAGAAAGGTCAGTGATAAACTGGAAAGAGACCAGAGTGAGGTCAACCACGGCAACTCAAAAGTCTTGAGTTAATTGCTTTATGAGGACTGACTGAAGGAACTGGTGATGAGAAAAGAAGGCTTCAGGAGGGGGCATGATAATTGTCTCCCACTATTCCAAGGACTACCATGTGGAAGAAAGATTATATTTGTTCTACTTGGCCTTAATGGACAGAATGAAAAGTAATAGGCAAACATGTCAAAGAAGGATGATGTCAGGTAGATCTATCCAAAAGTAGAATGGGAATAGCAAGTTCTCTTCACTGAGGGTATTTCCAGCAGAAACTGGCTGACCACTTGTTGGGTATATGGTAGAAGACATTCTTTTACAGACATGATTGAACTAGATGACCTGTGAGGTCTCCTCCAACTTAGATATTATGTGCAATAAAATCATGTTTTAATTATTCTGTTCGTTGGTACAGGAAGCATACTGAACACCCCAGCTGTAAAACAACAAATGCATCATATGTTTGGTATCTGGTGACATTTTTCATCATGACCTTAAAGGGCATCAGCTCCATTTTACAAATAGGAACCTGAAGCCCAGAGAGGTTAGTTGATTTGTCAGTAAAGCTAATAAGCCTTAAAGTCTGAATTTGAACCCATCTTCTTCATTCCCAAGCTAGTGAATGCTCTATCTACTATACCAAATCTTGTCTGACTTGGGCTTAGACAATTCCTTTTAATTGCTATCATCTTCCTCATCAGATCGCATTAAAAAAAACAACCCAACTATGCCCTAGAGATTCTACTTAGCAAAAGTATAAAGGAGTTGTATGGAAGTTGTGGGTAACACATCACTCCCCTGGTTGCCATTCAAATAAACTTGGATGAAGACTGAAAGGGCTATTTGTTAGATATGTTGTGGAGGACACTTTTGTTCAGGTAGGGATCTCTGAGGCTCCTTCCAGCTTTATAATGTTGTGATTCTATGCTACTGTGCAGATAAATCTACGATAAAACTCCATGTGGATAGATTCTTTTTATCTTATCTCAGCTTTCTGTGGTCCTGATGACCACTATTGGAGATCTATACTATAATCAAATATTTTATTTTTACAGATAAAGCTATACAAATCAAGAACTGTTTATTCATTAATTCAGCAAATACTTATTAAATACTACATGGAGAACATTGTTTGATACTAGGGGAAATAGAAAGTTTTTGTATTTTATAGGCTTTTATCCTCATAGAGCTTACAACCTACTAAGGAAATAAGACAGGTAATTATAATATACAATATAACATTATAAATAATTGGAGAGCTGCAAAACAAAGTGCATTGTGAAATCTGTCTACAAAGATCATTGCTGACAGAATATCAGAGAAATCTCCATGGAGTAGGTGACATTTGAGTTAGACTTTAAGGGATGAGTGGAAATTCACTCATAAGAAGGAGAAAGAAAATATTTCAACCATAGGGATCAGACTGAACAAAGAATCCGAAATAGAAAAGTACATAATATATCCCTAATGAATATGAAGGAAAGGGTAAAAGGAATTCCAGTAAGAAAGTTAGTTAGATAGTTGGCATTTATTTATTTATGTTGTTTAATTTCACTGTTTATTTTCCTAATGTTAAAATATCTTTGCATCCCTAATATGTCAAAATGACTAATTTCTTGGGTGAACTACTATAGTCTGAAAAAATTTTATTTAAAATTTTTGATTTGATATTTATTAAAAATATTGATCTATAGTTCTCTTGCACTTTATCCTTCTCAGGTTTAGGCATTGGGACCATATTTGTCTCATTAAATCAACTTTGTAGGATATTGTTTTCTCAATTCTTAGGAATAGTTTGCATAGCATTAGTATTAACTCTTTTTAAAAAAAATTGATAGAATTTTCCTATAAATCCACCAGGACCAAGACTTTTCTAGTTCTACTTTCTTTTCTGGAATTAGATTGCTTAAGATTTCGATTTGGACTTTTGTTCATTTGGGCATCTTATATTTTTGAAGATAATCCTCTATTTTTTTCATGTTTTCAGTTTTGTTATATAACTGTGCATAGTAGGTTCTAATAATTCTTTTTTTTCTTTTGGTATTGTTATGATTTCACTTTGTTCACTAGCTGCTTTGTTGATGTTACTGCTCAGATCAACCAAAGGTTTATCAGTTTTCATAATCTCTTAAAAGAAATAGATATAAATTTTATCATAATTTTTATAGTGTTTTGGTTTCCAACTTACCTGTTTTCTCTCTAATTTCAAGTATCACTCTTTTGCATTTATTTTTGGGTGTGGTTTTTTTGGCTTTGTAATTTTTAAGATGACAATTTTCTTTTTCTATTTTGTTAATGTATACTTTAGTGATATAATTTCTTTCTTGAGCTTCAGCTTTAGTTGCATGATCATCATAATTTTCTTTTATAAAATTATTGTTTCTATGATTTGTTTATTGGTACATTCTTTATTTAGGATTTCTTTATTCAGTGTCCACCTCTATCTGTCTTTTGTTTGTGTCTCCTAAACAGATGACCTTTTACTGCATTGTGGTATATAAAAGATGTGTGTACTATTTATGCCCATTTACATTTATTTGAATAACTGTGCACTAAGCCATGGTTAATTTTATAAAATTTCTGTGTGGTGCTGAGAAATATGCATATTCTTTAGTTTCTCATTAGAAGAGCCAAAAGACACATCTCTAGTTTTTCTAGCAATTTTTTTCTATTCCATATTTTCCCTATTATTTTTCTGGATTTGAGAGAGGGATGTCCATTAATCTTTCCTTCTATTAATGTGTTACTAGCTCTAGCTTTTTGAAATTCTGTTAAATTTTCCTTGGCAAATTCAAATAAATTTGAAAATAGATATTTAATATTAATATTGATTTATTGTCAATGTCTCCTTTCAGCACAATATAATTTCCTTTTACCAATCTACATTTATCTCTTAAAATTTTGTTTTGTCTTATAGCATATTTTTGCAGATTTTGCTTTTTTTATATTACCTGATGTATAAAATTTTGTTTCAGTCTCTCATTTTTATTGTGTGTCTTTACTTTCTAGATGTTCCTTGAAAGCAATAGGTTATAGAGTTTCATTTTCTTATATCTTTCATTTTATTGGATTGTTTAATCCATTCATGTTTAAAGCTATGATATATTCATATTTTCCTCTACTTGTCTGTAATATTACTTTTTTCTGAATTGGGATTTTTTGTTCCTCTTCCTTTGAAAATATAATACTTTGTCTCTACAGCCATTGTTTGCTATTGACTTGATGAAAGTAGATCACATAATTCCCTTTATTTTCGACACCTTCTCCTTTTTATACTCCCTAACATTCTGCCATTTAGTCCCACAAAATTTGGGGTGTGGTGTTAGAAGGGAGAGAGTGGTTTGTGAAGTTCAGTACATGCTATTCCAGGCCTGATCTTCTGCTGTCGGTTCTATTTCTTTAAGTTGACTTTCTTCTTCTTGTACCATTGGCAATCTCTTAACGGTCTCTATTATTATATTTTTGTTGTTGCTGTTGTTAACTGCATGGGTTAACTCTTGGGCTGGAGATGAATTTGGAAAGTGAAGTCAGAGAAAGGTTAATGGTCTTAGCAAGCACTGAGAGTTGGAGGGAGTGGAAGTTGATCTCGGTGAAGGTGAAGAATAAATGTAGGAGGGATAAAGTATATGAAGGCTAGGAATTACAGAGATTATGGTCATATAAGGGAAAGCGTTTCTAATTATGGAAATGGGACGCTAGGTTAAGGGCAAGATCTAGGGTGTGACTATCCCAGAGACCATCCCAGATGTGTCTCTGGTGGAATGAAGGAGTAGAAAATAGGACTTAAAGAGGTTGAAGAAATGGCAGCTTGAGGGAGCATTTTGTATAAGAGCAGAAAGCGGTGAATCAGGTACTAAATTCCCTGAGAAAGGAAAGAGAATGACCTGGGGATTGGAATACCATACTACCATTATTTTGACTGATTAATATTTTTTTAAATTAAATTAATTAAATTAAAATAAATTAATTAAATTAAATTAAACTAAAGTTGACTTCAAAGGAGAAAATAGGGAAGGAGGTAAAAAAGGAGTCTAGAAGTGACAAGGAAGAGAGAGATTTCGACTCTCCACGAACAGCATGGAGAGATGTGAGATAAGGTGTAGCCAGTATTGGAGAGGATATATGGAAATGCAATGTTGTTATGGCAGAACAGGTCTCTTGAAGAGATATTAGCTAGAAAAAAACATGAAAGGAAGAAGTCTAGGTCGAAAAGGAGATTGTTCACTGTACAACGGACACAGTGGAAGGGTTTGGTTGGGACATGGGTGGAGTAGGCTTGAAGAAAGCACGGATGAGAGAACATGAGAAAGGAGATAAGGATAATTTTCTCCTAAATGACTGTTGATTATTACATGACAAGGGAGAGAAACAGGAGGATTAGTCCAGGAATTTCTTTCCAGGGAAAGAAAAATCACAAATACGGGCAAAAATTTAAAATTCCAAATAGTGTTCTAAAATAGTTGAGACAATTCACCAGACCTTTCACTTTTGTGTTAGTGTGCTTATTTTTGAACAATTTTGTAAAAAAAAATTGTCTATTTCCACTTTTGCTATCTTTGAGAATTTGATGAGTATGAGGTAAAACCACAACATTGTTTTAATGTACATTTCTCCACTTATAAGTGACTTGCTTCACTTTAACATATATCTATTGATAGTTTATACTTCTGTTGAAAACCATAGATTCACACACACACGCACACACACACACACACACACACATACAGCTTTTGGAATGACATTTGACCATATATTTAGGTCAGTTATCTGTATTTTTGTATCTCAACTTTATCACTGATATTTGATGCATATCTCCCCTCCCCCCACTGATTTCTAGAATCTTCTTTTGGCTGCATTTATTTTATTAGTGCCAAACTTTTAAAATGTTATGTCTTTGAAATTCTCTATTTTGTCTTCTGTGATTTTCACTAATTCTCATTCAGAATTCTATTTTTTGTAAAGAATTTTATCCTAAACAAAGCTGTAAAACATACCTGATCTTATTCTTTTTCACATTTTAAACAGGACATGACCTTTTATGTTTAGGTTGCATATCCATTTGAAACTTATTTTGATATATGAAATAAGGGGCTAGTCCAAAGTTAACTTCTGCCCAACTGTTTTACGGTTTTCCTAGCAGGTTTTTTTTAATTTTGTTTTTGGAATGGTGAGTCCAGTAATTTATGTTCTTGGATTTATCAAACACTGGACTTTATTTCTTTTTATTGCTTCTGGTTTTGCTTATTTTGTCTGTTCCTCTTAACTCCGTTTCTATTTTTAAATTATATATATATATAATATGTACATATATGTATACACACATACATACATATTATTGCCTTTTAAATGTAGTTCATGAACTGGAAATGCTATGCCCCATTTGTTCTTTCTTTTTCTCCACTATTTCCTTTGAGATTCTGGTCCTTTTCTTTCTCCAAATAAATGTTATTAGTCTGTATAGCTTTTAATTAGTTTGAATAAAAATATTTCCTTGATGGTCTGTTTGGTATGGCACCGTATCTGTCAATTAATTTAGGTATTATTATAATTTTTATTATATTGCCCCTCATACTACCATGAGTATGGAACATTTCTACAATTACTTTTTCATTGTAAAAGTTTTTTTTTAATTTTATAGTTGTATTTATTTAAGTCCTGATTATATCTTAATGGTTAATTCTCAGATATTTTGTTTATTTTATATTATTTTGAATGGAATTTATCTTACTATCATTTTCTCCTGGTACTGTATAGAACTGCTGCTGAATTTTGTGGATTTATTTTGCATTCTGCTAGTTTACTCAAGCTCTTACTTATCTCCATTATTTATATTAATTGTGTTATTGAGTGATGGATAAATATAGGAGGAAAGAGAGAATTCAGTGGAAGAAATGGGATAGAGTGAAAAGAGCCCTGGCCTGTGAGTCAGGAGACTTAGATTCTGTTCCTGGATGCATGACTAACTGTGTGATTGACGTCAGATCATTACTCTTCCACTGGGCCTCAGCGTCTTATGAAATGAGGGTATGAACCTTAATGAAAGGGAAGAATACACACAAGGACAATTCTAGTTTTGCATGCTATGGCTCAATGAATTCGTGACAGGTGTTAATAGAAAGTAACCTGAACATAATTGCATTCTCCCCCCCACCCAAACACGATAATTTTACTGCAAGAATTTCCAATATTATATCTTTGAGAATTTATTATTGGACTTACAACAGGATCATAACACAGACTTCATCTAAGAACATGTTAATAGAGGAAGCAAAGGGGAAGGGACTAAGCATTTGTATAGCCCCTACCATGTTCTAGGGACTGTCCTAAACACTTTACTAGTAAGATCTCACGTGACCCTCCCAACAGCCCTGTGAGGTAGGTACATTTATAATCCTAATTTTACAGATGAGGAAACTTAGGCAAGCCAAGGTGAGGTGCCTTTCTCAGAGTCACGATGGGTTGAATATCAACTCAGGTCTTCCTGTCTCCAGGCCCAGTGCTCTACCTACTGTGCCACCTAGCTGCCTCCCAATAGTCATAGTATCTTTTATATAGCTCTGGTAATATTAAATTCTAACGATACATATTCTCTACCTACCCCTCGCAAACTAAGTGAAAATAAGCATGTGCACATATTCTCTGCATGCTTCTGATGATGTGTTGAGTTGAGCTCCCCTGGGTTGCTGAGCCAGTGAGGTAACACACTTAGTAAAAGAATAGTGAATTTTTGGATTGCAGACCTCTGTGAGTTTCTGAAATTCAGTCAGTAAGATATTATTTCCAGCAATGCTGGAGAGAGGGCCTTTGTGTAACTAGATATAATGGCAAAAAAAAGGTGTTCTTCCTCATATGGGGCAGGGATTCAACTAGTTTTATACTTTGGCTACCTCTGCCTGTATTATGTATTTCCTTGCTTAAGAATGAAATTAATAAAAGTTAATGAATGCAATTAATAATAATTGAGAATAAAATTAATTTTAAAATGTGAAGGAAGGTGGCCATGCTATATCAGATATCACACTATAACATAAAGCAGCAATCATCAGAAAAATCTGGTACTAGCTAAGAAATAGTGATGGATGAGAATAAATTAGGTATACAATTGCTGTCATTTTTCAGTCATTCCCCTTTGTGACCCCATTTAGGGTTTTCTTGGTAATGATACTGGAGTTGTTTGCTCTTTCCTTCTCCCGATCATTTTATAAATGAGAAATCTGAGGCAAACAGGGTTAAGTGATGATATCTAAGGCCAGATTTTAACTCACAAAGATGAATCTTTGTGGCTTCAGTCCTGGAACTCTATCCACTGTATCACCTACCTGCTTAATATATATAGCTACACAATATGTAGTAGTAAATTGCCATTGTAATTTAGTGTTTAATAAACCCAGAGATCCAAGTTCTTGGAACAGGAACTCACTATTTGACAGAAATTGCTGGGAAAAGTTTAAAAACATTATGGCAAAAACTAGGTATAGACCCACACACCATACAACAAGATAAGATCAAAATGAGTACATGATTTAGACATAAAGGGTGATACATAAGCAAATTGGGGGACCATGGAATAGTTTACCTGTCAGATCTATGGATAGGGAAATAAGAAATAGTATTATGAGATGTAAAATTGATAATTTCAATTATATTAAATTAAAAAAGGTTTGCACAAACAAAACCAGTGCAATCAAGACAGCAGAAAACTGAAGAAAATATCTTTATAGCAAATGTCTAATAAAAGCCTCATTCCTCAAATATATATAGAACTAAGTCAAATTTATAAGAATACAAATCATTCTCCAATTGATAAATGGTCAAAGAATATGACCAAGCAGTTTTCAGAGAAAGAAATCAAAGCTATCTGTAGTCATGATGACAAAAAATACTCTAAATCACTATTGATTAGACAAATGCAAATTAAAACAACTCTGTAGTACCAACTGATACCTACAGATTGGCTAATATATCAGAAAAGGAAAATGATAAATACTGGAGGGGATGTAGGAAAATTGGGGCATTAGTCTAATGTTGGTGGAGTTGTGAACTAATTCAGATTCTGGAGAGTGATTTAAAACTGTGCCCATAGTACTACAAAACTGTGCATACCCTTTGTTTCAGCAATACCACTACTAGATGCTTTTCCCAAATAGTTTTTTTAAAAAAGGAAAAGGACTTATTTGTACAGCTTTTTTTAAAGTAACAACTCTTTTGTGGTGGCAAAGAATTGGAAATTGAGGGGATGCCAATCCATCAGGGAATGACTGAACAAGTTATGGCATATGACTATAATGGAGTACTATTGTAGTATAAAAAATTATGAGCAGGATGATTTCAGAAAAACCTGGAAAGACTAGCATGAACTGATGCAGAGTTAAGTGAGCAGAACCAGAAGAACATTGTACCCTGTAACAGCGATATTGTAAAATGAACAACTGTGAATGACTTAGCTATTTTCAACAGTACAATGATTCAAGACAACCCTAAAGGAGTCATGATGAAACACGCTGTCTCCCTCCACAGAAAGAACTAATGGTCTCTGGATGCAAACCAAAGCGCACTTTCTCTCTCTCTCTTTCTCTGTCTCTCTCCTCCCTCCCTCTCTGTCTCTCTTTTTTCTTTTGCTTTCTCTCTTTTTTCTTTCTTTCTTTTGGTTCAAGTTATCTTCCACAAAGTGACTAATATGTAAATATGTTTTAAATGATTGTACATGTATAACCTATATCACATTGCTTACTGTCTCAAGGAATGGCAAGGGGAGGGAAGGAGAGAATTTGGAACTCAAAATTTTAAAAAAACAAGGGTCATAATTGTTTTAACACATAATTGGGGAAAGATAGAATATCACTTTAAAAAAGAGTGGACTTTGTGATCATCGAAGACAAGTGAGATCAGGAGAGAAGTAGCAGTGGTTATTGGAACCAGTCGCAGCAGAAATCAGATTGAACTAAAAAAGAGTCATTGTCAGAAAGACAGGACGCTGGAATGAAGATCCTATGTAATATCTGATTAGACTATATTAACTGGTAGTGAAATATTACATAGCTCATTAGGAACCTTGCAGATTGTGGGTATTTTAAGGAGGCTTGAACATTAGCCTGCAAACTTACTGTATTAGTTGTAATAAATCCCTGGATTCTGTCCTAATCACTCTATAAGCAATTCTCAGAATTGCTTATTATATATGGGAATAAACTGCCTATTCCATATAAGATTCATATTTGTACATTGTTGGCTTTTTTTTAAATTACTTCTCTGCTTTCTGGGAAAAACTCATAACCATTTATGTGATTAGCTGTTCTGTAAGTATCACTTGTTCTCAAGACTCTGGGATGGCGTTTGGAATGAATTACTGGATAACCTGATACCCCTACTGAAAAGACGGTCAGATCCAGGGCAATGAACCCTGGGTGAACCTGTATGAAAGGTAAATGATGGAGGTTAGCACAAGTCACTAGACCCTGTGGCCTCAGGTAAGCATTGCCCAGCTAGCCACTGGGTTAGATAAGTAAAGAACATAGGATACTCACAGATTTGCTTTGTAATTTGCCACTTAGTAAATCACTTAGCTCCTTCCTATTGATTTACCTTCATTTCCCAGTAGAAATGAGGATAGGTTGGTAATGCCACTCAGTGAATTGTTAGAGCCTAACATGTCACTTACAAGGTAGCAGTGATTTTCTGCATTAAAAGAATTAAGATCTGCAGTGTGTCATGTCTTATAGCAAACCTGTTGTGTGTTGAGCATTGTACTATACAACAGCTTGAGAAATGGGAGGAAGCTGTTTTGGAGAAAGTAGTATCAGTCAAGAGTGCTCTTTCTATAGTCAAGTACCCTTAAGCAAATACTGGTGGCCATTAAGTTGCTCCACCAACAAATAGAGAGGAAAAGATTTGGTAATTAAAATTAAGAAATCCAAGAATATTATTGAATTCACAGGAGAAAAGACTCTCCAGGGGGCTCATTTAGTCTTTGATAAAATAAAACTAGAAACATCCAAATTTTCTTTCTGTGCAGTTTTGTTTTCTATCACTTAATGTTAATGAGTGAAGAGTGCAGGGAATCATTCCATTTTCTTTGAGGAGATCAGCCTCAGTGTCATTAAGATGGGTACCTAGAAGATGAGAGGGAAGCAAAGTCTCACTAATTTCTACTCCAGTAATTTAAGATTCAGGAATATTGAGACAGCAGCTGAATTTCCTTTTGTATAAAAAGAAAGGATTTACTATGCATTTTAGTACACATATTCATAAATATTTTAACCTCACTTTCAATAATCTACAATTTCACTCGTGTAGGTATCTCCCTCTTCTGATCCAGACTGTATTTCTTTCATGCCTTGGGAGACTGTTTTATGAATTCAGATCAACAAAATCCATTACCTGGGCATCAGTCTTCTAGTGATGAGTCATTCTCTGCTTACCTTGGTTGATCCTTAAATGAAAGACATATAGCCTGCCACTAGACCCATCCTCAAAACGTTTCCAACTTGGTAAGATCAGCTATAGCTTTTATTCCACTGGTATAGTCAGTCTTTAAGAACACAGGTTGCTCACATGCCAGGATGAAGACCCTGGAGTAATACTTCAAAAAGCACATATATAAACTGTCATATTTCATGTGATTGCCAGGTGATGGTCTGGCAAATGACCAGTTGTTAGAGTACTAGTGTAATTAAATTTGAATACAGTTGTCACAAAAATATTCAGCACTAGGCAGTGAAGTTTTTGGCTGCAGCAAATTCATGAGGAACATCTCTTCTAATCTGTAAATATTTATTAGGCAATACATGAAGGGTTACGAATACAAAGATGTGTTATTACACAGTCTCCGCCTCCATAAACTTCTAAGATTTAGGATTAGACGCTATTTTAGAGATCATCTCCAAAGATCTCAAAAGGTGAGATGAGATAAAATGACTCTCCCAGGGTCAAAGAGAAAGGAAATAGAAGAACTGGGATTTAAGCTCATGTCCTCTAAACCCAAATCCTATGTATTTTCTGTTGTACTACAAGATAATTACAGTTTAGGAAAGGTGTGAGACATGTATATGAATAAGTATAAATTTGGGAAATTATTAAGTGCTTAGGACAGGTTGACTGATCTAACAGATTCGAGGGAGTGTTTACTTTTCGTTGGGAGGAATCAGAGAAAGCCAAATCTCTCTATAGAAAAGGTAATACCTGAGCTGGACCCTGAAGGAGAAGAATTTCAATATTTAGATATGCAACATTGACTCTAGGCATGCCAGACATTCCAAGGAGGGTGTAAGAGGGCAAGATTTATCAGGAAATGGGAACTAGCCTAGGCTGACTACAGTATTGAACATGTGAGAGGTAATGTAGGTAGACTTTAAACAAAAGGTGACAGGACTTGGAGTTCAGGTTATTGATTTTTTTATTTGATTTTATAGCCATGAAATGTTTTTAAATAGAGCAGTGATCAACCTATATATTAGGAAGCAATGTGAAGAATGGTTTAGGGAAAGAAGAGATTAGAAGTGGAGGAGCCAATTAAGAGACTACTATAGCAGTCTGGGCCAGGGTGATAAGGCCCTGATCTAGGGTGGTGGCACAATGGGTGGAGAGAATGGATTGGATGCCAAGGATATAATGGCAACATTGACAAGAGTTATAAATTAATGAAATATGAGTAGAAGATGAGTCAAAGACGCTTAGGAGGTTTTGAACTCAGGCGACTAAGAATTTGGTGGAATCATCAACGGAAATGGAGAACTTATGGGTATTTTAGCCACAAATTGATGAACTTGGTTTTTAAATCCTTAAGTTTAAAGTGTAGGCAGGACGTAGGAGATTTTCAGTAGAGAACTGGAAGTATGAGACCAGGTAATAATTAAAGCCACGAAAGTGGTTGAGATTTTTAGGGGAAAGAGTGTAAAGAGAGAAGAGAAGAGAGCAATGGTGAGAGCCTTCAACTCCAGTGGATGGAGGAGTTACTGGCATACACTGATGAAGTCATGGATATTTTGAAATCTTAAAGAAACAGTTGACTCAGACAAATCATTTAACCTCTCAATGTCCTGGGAAACTCTACTATGATAGATTGCAGATTATTTTCTGATATATATTAGTAGAGGGAGTTTCCTTACAAAGAGCTGTCTGTACCAATAAATTTATTTCTCTAGGGGAAAATAAAAAGTGGGTAAGGGAGGATTGGTTGTACCAAACCCCTTTTATTACCAAGAGCGCACATATCAGACTTGGAAGCAGAAGATCTGGGTTTGAAAGGAGAACACTTAAGTAACTGTGAGGGCTTCGATAAGTCACAACATCTCTGTGAATTAGTTTTCTTAACTTTACAATAGATATATTGTATTGTCTACCCCGAGATTGTTCTGAGGAAAATACCTTGGAGGAATATATAAATTTATTTTTCCTGGCCAGGATGAGCAATGAAATCTGTGGCTTTGGATTTATCCTTCTCTGTTCAAAAGAATGAGAAATGAATGCATATTCTCAACTTTGTCAGCACTTGGCACTAATCCAATGAAAGTACCTGCCAAGGTAGCAGGGGAGAGGTTTGATCCATTAGCCTCAAAATACAGAGTCAGCATCTTTCCCCCATTCCACTGTACTCTGGGTATATTCTGTATATGACATGCTGACATGCCCACCCAGCAATAGAGCAAGACAGAGGTGAAAGGTGATTCTTTTGCTATGGACGAGCCCTTGCTAGCTGACTGTGTGATGTTTAGGACTCTTCAGCTTTGTTGAGAGCATAGAGACAATGGCAAAGACCTTAAGGAGGAGACAAGAGAAAATGATATAAAAAAATAGGACTGATTGAGGTCCAAGGAAAAGTTCTTTGAATGGTTGCCTTTGGCTTCTGAGGATCCTTTGGGAACTGATGAGAATCCAGTTTATTTAACATGAAGAAAAGAAAAGGTAGAGAGGATTTTAATAACTGCCTCGGGTTTTATGAAATTTTCTCATGCAAAGGTTAGTTATTAACTAATTTCTCTTTCCACACTGGGAATGGAAAAGATAAAAGAGTTTGAACTGAAATTTCTGGGATTTTGATTTTGAGAGAGTTTTTAAATATCAGACTGCATGAGTGTTCGTGCTGGTCACAGTTCCATGTTTAAGGTATCACTCAGAACATGAGTTTCAAATAACCAATCCCTTTAATAAAAATATATACAAATATCCCTAGGTTAAAGCAGTTCCCAGGGTAGTTCACAAAAGTAAAAGCTGTTGGCAAGAAAATTAAAAGTAGTCAGCAAAGAAGTTCCCTTGGGTTTCAGGAGCTCTGCCAAAGTCCTAAAAACCACTTTTATATTCTTCTTGCATAAAGGGCCCAAAGCTAAATCTCAGAGCAATTTACCTAGGGCAAAGTTAACTCAAATTGTCTTAGTCTGCACCATAACTTCTTCATTCACAGTAGTTCTGACTGTTTTTGTGGGGATGTATAATTAGGGCGGCTAAGTAGTGTAATGGATAGAGCACCAAGCCTGGGGAAGGCTCATCTTCCTGAGTTCAAATCCAGCCTCAGCCACTTACCAGCTGTATAACCTACCCTACCTCATACATGGTAGAGTCTGGATAATTATTTATTAAAATGACAAGTCATTTAATGCTGTTTGTCTCAGTTTCCTTATCTGTAAGATGAGCTGGAGATGGAAATGGCAAATGACTCCAGTATCTTTGCCAAGAAAACCCCAAATGGAGTCATGAAGAATTGGGAATGACTGAACACCATTATCACCACCTATGAATTTGCTGGTATATGCCAAGTCTCCTTGGGAGAAGGGGACTATCCATCACCCTCCCCAGTCCTCATTCAGTTGTTATTCATCACTCCAATCTTCTATCAATCCACACCTTTGACCTCTGCCACATTATACATACAAACATAAATAACTTGCTTTGTGTAATAGGGTTATCTTATCTGAAAAGTCTGTTACTTAAATAAATAATCCTGCAGCGAATCTTTTTGTGACTTTAATAGCAATCTCCCTCACCTATATGCAGATGATTCTTAGATTTATTGGTCCAACCTTGAGCACTCTCTTTACTTCCCATCTTGCATTTTCAACTGCTAATTGAATATCTTTAAGTAGATGTCTTACAGACATTTTAAATAGAGCCCATCCCCAAAAGAACTCATGAACTTTCCCTTCAAAGCCTACTCCCATCCAAACTTCTATATTAATACAGAGGGCACCACCATCCTCCCAGTCACCTAGGCTAGCAACCTGAGTATCATGGGAACAGCTAGTTGGCACAGTAAATAAATAACTAGCCCTAGAGTCAGGAAGACCTGAGTTAAAATCTAGCCTTACACACTTACTGTGTGACCCTATACAAGTCACTTAACCTTTGTTTCAGTTTCGTTATTTGCCAAATGGGATAATGATACCTACCTCACAGGGTTATGGTGAGGATCAAATGACAAATTATTTGTAGAGTGCTTAGCATAGTGATGGCGTGTAGTAAATGCTATGATTTTTATTTTTATCCTTGACTCTTGGACTGCCCCATAACCCTACCAATTTTAAAGTCCTTTCTACCTTCACAACTTCTCTCCTATGTGCCCTCTTTTCTCCTCTAACACACTCACCACCTGGTACAAGTCCTCATTGCTTCATGCCTGGACTATCGAAATAGCTTTTCTGTTAGTCTCCCTGCCTCAGCTTTCTCCCCCTGGAGGATGGAAAGTAGCTCATCCTCCATCTGTTATCAAAATTGATCTTCCTAAAGTGCAAGTCTGACCATGCCATCCTTCTATTCAATCAAGTCCAGTGGCTCCCTGTTACCTCCAGGATCAAATATAAAGTCCTCTATTTGGCTTGTAATGTCCTTCATCACTTGTTCCCTTTCTACCTTTCCAGTCTTCTTACACCTTACAATGTCCCTCCCCTATTCCTCCCCCCAGGTCCTTTGTGATCCATGATCCGGTAACATTGACCTCCTTGCTGTTTCTCACACAAGACACTCCATCTCTGGACTCCAGGCATTTTCACCACGAGGTGAAACTTGCTCTCTCCTCCTTTCTGCCTCTTGGTTTCCATGGCTTCCTTCAATTCTCAGCTGAAATCAGAGCTTCTGCAAGAAGCCTTTCCTGATCCCCCTTTATGCTAGTGTCTTCCTTCTGTTAATTAGCTCCCATTTTTCTTGTACATAGCTTGTTTGTACATACTTATTTACTTGTCTCCCATTAGACTTTGAGAGTCAATCAGTAAGTCAATCAGCTAAGCATTTATCAAGTACTCACTATGTACTACTCCATATAGTATGTATATATAACACAATATATATACGTGTGTGTGTCTATATGTACATATGAAAGAGTGAGAGGGAAAGAGAAAGAGAGAGAGATGACTCCCCACTTACTGAAAACTAAAGATCAGACTCTTAAATGCATTATCTCCAATCTGGCCCCAATCTACCTTTCTAATTTTATCTTTTTAAAAAAAAACATTTATTGATTCTTTTTCTAAAAATATCTCAGTCATTTCTGAATCCCCTGACCCCCAATTATACTCTCTTGTAATAAATAAATACAGTAAATAACTACCATCAAAACAGCAACACAACTGACAATGTAGGAAATATTCTGCCCACTAGAATCCCCAACCTCTCTGCTAACAGGAGAGAGGGGGTGATGCATTATCCAATCTTCAGGACAAAGATGGGTTATTAGAATTGCTTAGAGTTTGTATTCTTTATTGTATACCAAGGAGGCATACTGGGTGGAGTGTTAGACTTGGAACTGGAATAACTTGACTTTGAATCCTACCTCAGATAGTTTTAGCTGTGTGACTCTGGGAAAGTCATTTAACTTCTGTATCTGAATTTATTCATCTGTAAAATGGGGCTAATAGCATCTACCTCCCACAGTTGCTGTAAAGATCAAAGTAGTTAACATGTTTGCAACCCTTAAAACACTATACAAAATGTTATATTATCATGATTATTATTGGAGTAATTTGTATGTTGCTTTTCTGGTTTTGTTTTCTTCATTCTATAAGTTCATATGAATCTTCCCAATTTCTCTGAATTCCTAAATCTCAACATTTTTAGCTGCACAATAATATTCCATTATGTTCTTATGTTCCAGCGATTCCCCAGATATTCTTGTACATACCATTCCATAAATCCCTCACAGAGGAAATATCCTATATACCAGGTGTTTTATTAAGATCATGTGGCTGTAAGTGTGGATTGCTAGTTTGTAGTATTCCTTTTCTCAGTATGTGATTGTTTCATCTCCTTAATCATCATATTTCTCCTTAAAGTTTGCTTTTGTGCCATCTCTAGTGAACAAGTCAACATTGGTGATATGTTATGCCTCAGTCATATCCTTTGTAGATCTTTTAAATTATCGATTTATTTACCTTCAGAACTTTTTTTAAGATTCTGCTGTTTCATGATTCATAATCATATAACATAAAAGGGGAAGAATGTTGGTGATGCAAATATGGACTTTTAGGAGTAGATCAAAAAATTTACAAAACTTTGAACAGGAACACCATTCCTAGGTATAAACCTCAAAGGTCAAAGATTGAAGAAAAGGAGTGATGTGTACTTTTTTTCCCAGTTCCATGCTGGCCAATGATGATGTTTGATAATTTGTATCATCTCTCTTCCAATGCATCTGGTTGGTTCATTTATCAATTTGTGGTTGTTCAGATGTTTCAATGATGTCTGACTTTTAGTAACCCCATTTGGAGTTTTCTTGGCCAAGGTCCTGGAGTGGTTTACCATTTTCTTCTCCAGCTCATTTTACAGATGAAGAAACTGAGGCAAACAGGGTAAAGTGATTTGCCCAGGGTCACACTGCTAGTAAGTGTTTGAGTCCAATTCTGAACTCAGATTTCATTAGCAACCTCAAAAATTTGGGGGGATCAGGGAAGTACCCCATTGTCTTCTCTAATATTTCTCAGTTCACTAATATTTCCCCTTGGAGAAATGACTAGGTTTATTTAATTTATTTATTAATGGCTAGGTTTATTTATTAATTTAATTAATTTAGCAATATATCTTAGAGAAGAGGGAAGGAAGCATGAATTCCTTTAGGCTTAGAAGAGGAAGCCTTGTGGTTCTGCCACATTTGTAACTCATTATATCAAGTACATATGAGAGATGATATGTACATTAGATGTAGATCATATATGGAAGTGTGACACGGCGGAAAGAGCGCCAGACTGGAAATCAGAATACTTGAGTTTGAGTCGTGTTTTTATTATTTAAAAATAAATTTAATAATAAATAAATATCATATATAAAATGCAATAAATACCTTATTTATTTAAAATAAATGTATTAGCTGTGTTATTTATAATGCTATTATTTATCTCTTTGAACATCAGCATCTGAAATTATTTTTGTGAACTTAGCAAAAATCACCAAATATTTTGCTATACAAAAACAGGAAAAAAGTCTACACAAGAAACTCTGAACTTCTGATACAATTTATTGTTTTAAATATTGTGACAATTATACCCTTTCTGAACTATTTTCTGTGCATTTAAAAATGTTCTATTAATGTTTCATTTTAAAAATATAGATATCAGTACCCACTAAGTTCCCCTCTCCTCCTTCTGAAGTAAAAGCCCTTCCTTTTGACAAATGTCTGTAGTCAGGCAAAACAAATCAATGCCACGGCTATATCTGGGGATGCAGGTCCTCTTCTGTAACTCTGTGCCATTAGCTCTCTGCCAAGAGATCAGCAGAGCAATCATCCAATTTTGAAGCATGACAGGTCATTGTTTTGGTCAAAGTCTTAAATTCTTTATTTTACAGTTGTAGTTGTTTCCCCTTACGTTATTATTGTGGAGTCAGGTAAATTGTTCCCATGAGTCTGCTAATTTTATTCCATTCAAGTCTTTCCATATTTCTTGGAATCTATTATATTTATCATTTTTTATGGTTCTGTATTCCCTTCCTTATCCCACAATGTATTTATTCATTCTCCCTTAGATGGGCCCCTGGTTTTTTTTTTTTTTTTCAGTTCTTTGCTATCACAAGAAGTATTGTCCCTAATGTTCCTTTCCCTCTGCCTTTGACCTCCTCAGAGCACACTGCCTAATAGTATCCTTGCTAGATCAAAGGATGTGTACACTTTAGTGACTTTGGAGGGCATATTTCTAAATTGTTTTCCATTATCATTGAACCAATTCACAGTTCCACCAATAGTGCATTAGTATGCTCATTCACCTCCAAACCTCCCCCTAACAATTACTGTTTTCTTTTTTTTGTCATCTTTGACAGTCTGATGAAATAGAAGCACAGAGTTGAGTTAATTTGCATTTCTCTTATGAATAATTTGAAACACTTTTTTATATGGATGTTGACAACTTGCACTTTTTAATTTGAGAACTTCCTATGCCCATACCCTTTGTTCATATCTATTGGGGTGGGTGTCAGTTTCTTCATCTGTAAAATGGAGATGATGTTTCTTGCATTATCTGTGGAATAGGATTTGGATGAGGGAAGAGCTTTATAAACTCTAAAGTATGTGCTATGATGATTTGTCATTTTGTTTCATAACTAATCTACTTAAATATTGCAATCTAGAATCATAGTATTCTAAAGGAGAAAGAGACATTACAAATATTCTAAGACCCAAGTCTATGGTAAGTTTGGTGGCAACATAACTTTTGACAGAGTCTTTCCCCCTCCACACTGGTGTCCAGTAGTCACCATAGAGCAGTCTTTGGTGCCAGAGGGAAACATTGTTTTCATTTGCCCAGCTCCTGCTAAGCAGGTGATGTGCTAAGCACTCTACAAAGAGAAGACAAATGTTCCTAGCCTTCAGAGCTGCAGTGGAGAAAGATTCCAGGCCACAGCAATTAATTTTTCTATTACTTAGCAAAAATCTGCAGACAAGTTCTTAGTCATTATCCTTTTTTAGAAAAATCAGAAATTCATCTTTTTTTTTCTTCCTACAAGCCGTTCTTCTGGGCCCAAGGACTAAGCAGTGTAATATTTTTTGAGTTGTGAGGAAATTTGGATTATAGAGACATTTCATATTAAAAATACTAGAAATCATTCTCCTCTGTATGAAAGCAGTCTTAGTTGGGAAGGGGATACAGAGGGGTACTTGGATAGATTTCCTGGTGAGCAAGGAAAAAGTCTGCAACCTGACCATGAGCTCTGTTGGACAGACAACGTTTTCTCTTTTGCCCTGGAAGGGAATGAGATTACTGCGAACTTTGAGACTGTGGCAGAGAAAGAGAGTACAAGACTGTGGCTGGGGTTCAGAGCAGCTGTCAGCAGTACTGAAATGGTAGCACAATGTTGGCCACAGAGAGGGATAGAAAAACCTCTGCAAGCATTTTGTGATTTCAATTCTGAAACTGGAGCGTGCTGACTGTGACTATCCCTTAGAGAGCCCCTTTCCCAGGTCCCGATGAGAAGAGATCGTTTCTTTATTTTCTCCATTTCTTTAAATTGTTTTTGTTTCTTGATTTCATTTCATATAACAAGTATGCTCAATAACAATTTCTTTGTGATTCATATCTCTATAGGTTAATCACATGGAGGGAGGAGTGTTATAGAAAGCATCAGTGGATAACTATAAAGACGTACAATTCACCCAGTATACATTTGCCCCTCTGTAAAGAACAATCAGTCAATAACCATTTATTAAGCAACTATTACGTGTCAGGCACTTTGTTGTGCATAGGGAATATGAAAAAAGGTAAAAGCCAATCTCTACTCTCAAGAAGCTCACTATACAGTGGGGGAAGATAACATGCAAAGAAAGAGCCACAGTGTAAGTTGGAGATGATTAACAGAGGTAAGGCACCAACATTAAGGGGAGGCAGGAAAAACTTTTTATAGAAGATGGGATTTTAGTTAGGATGTAAGGAAGTCTGTGAAGCCAGGAAATAGAAATAAGGAGGGAGCAAATGCCACTCATGGAAACCCATTATTAAAAATGTCCCAAGTGTGGATCAAAGAAAAGCCACATGTTCAAGTCTCTATAATGAACAGAGAAAAGGGTGTGATATGGAAAGAACATGCCTGCCTGCTTTCTAGGTGAGGGGTGAGTCGGGTGAGTCAGAAGAGTAAGGCTATCTTACATTGGTTTCATTTCCTACCCTAAATCTCCAAACCTTACCACATATTAATTATAAGGAGAAAGAAAAATCTGTATAAAACTTTCAGAAAAAGTTTTGGGAGTCACTCAGAACAAAAAATGATTGATTCACCTAAAGTAAAATTGTGAAGTTAGGTTACACTCAGCTTCTGTGATCACAGCTTCCTCTTTTTTTTTTTCTGACCTTAATGCACTCCTTCCTTCTCTCTTTTATACCACAACTCTGTCCCACTAACCTTTATAAACATTTCAGATACTTGCTGATCCCCTATCCTTTCATGTTTCTCTCCCTTCCACTAATTTTTCCTGGTCAAAACTGGACTAGTTGTTGAATACACTCTGAAATTCATTCAGAAGAAAGTCCTGAAACTCAGACCTCTGACAACCCTATGCTCTTGGGGCTCCTCTCTCTGATTAGAAGGCTCCTTCCAAAACTCTATTCAAGGAAGGTGCCCAGGCTGTCTCTTCATTTCCCCATTGCTCTGGTTTTCTCCATCATGCCCCTGTGCTGGGTACATTCTCCCAGTCTCCTTTTCAGTTTCCTTTTATTTGTTATCTTCTCATTGGAATATAAGCTCCTTGAGGTCAGGGACTATTATTTGCTTTACTTGTATGTATATTCTAGTGTCTGGAACTAGTAAGTGCTTAATAAATGCTTGTTAACTAACTGCTATCTTAACTAGGCACATAAGGCTCTTTGTGTAGCTAGAGTGCTGCCTTCTTTAAGAAAGTAAATTATTATTAAGTTGATTATTTTTAGATAAGTGCAATATTTGACTTATCCACCAGCTCAGCTATATCCATTTCTCTTTGGCACCTTGGAGATATAGCACTTTGCTAAGAGGCTTCAGAGCCTGTGATTGCCTTTACTCACAACCAAATTCCCACTGAGGCAGCCCAGTTAAAGAGTGTGAATTGATTCTTCACTGATTAGGTTCTAAGTTAATCTAAGGGAAGAAATAGAATATGGCTCAGAATATTAAAAGTGAAATATGCTCTCTGACTAGTTCAGATCCTTCATCCCATCTGAATTTCTTGTCAACTTTCTAATCTAGCTCAGACTGATGACCTCCAGGATCTCATCTAACTATGAAGATTTAAGTCTACATGTGAGATAGCACAGTCAAGTTTGGGTAGATCAACCACAGCAACCTCAGACAGGAGGATGATGAACCTCTAAGCAGATGGAGTTCATAGTCCAGGAGCTGAGGGAGTTATCAAAGGCAACATCAGTGAGTTGGTTGGTGAGTTCCAAGCCTAGAAAAGCGGTTTGTTCTCATGCTTTCTGCAGGGTCTGATGAATGTGGATAGCTCACAGGTGGAACTTGTGCTTAGAGCCCTAGGGCAATTCCTGTGAGGCTGAGGGAGGGACAGAGATGTTGAGATTGGTTCTTCTGTAGATTTCACTCCTGCCACTCTTTTGAAGTTTACACTGAAAAAGGCACCATAGGATGCTTCTAGGCAGTGAGGACAGTGTTTTATAATTCTGAGCCTCTTTCAACAGCTGCCATATGTCTCAGAAAGCAATGGCTCACATATTAAGGCTGCTTTGGGGAGACTGATGCTGCTTCAAAGTCTGAGGTCCTGGAAATTCCTCTGCCCTTGCAGAGGAAGCATGGCATCCATGTATCTCACCAGGGCACTTGGCCTGTGGAGTAAATGCAACACGGGAGATATCTTGTGGCTGCTTAGTCATGACTTATTCCAGTGTTACTGACGTCCCTCAATGGTGGTAAAGAAGTTAAAGTAAAATAAGGCAAGGACCTAAAACATTTCCAATGGACTCATGATGCAAAATGCCATCCACACCCAGAGAAAGAACTATGGAGTCAGAATACAGAATGAAGCAGACTATTTTCTCTTTTGTTATGTTTTGGTTTGTTTCATTTTTTTCATGGTGTCTCCCATTCATTTCAGTTCTTCTATGCAACACAACCAATGTGAAAATGTGTTTAATAAGAATATTTGCGTAGAGTCCATATAAGATTGCATGCTGTCTTGGGGAGGGAGGGGGGAGGAAGGGGAAGAAAATTTAAAACTTAGGGAAGTGATTGTTGAAAATTGGAAACAAACAAATAATTTTTTTTTTTTAAAAAAGAAGTCAAAGTAAATCAGATGACAGTGGAAATGTGAACTGGCCACACAAAAGGCCAAATGTCACTGAAAGCCGGGAGTGCCTGGTAGCAGGGTCTCCAGGCACAACTGGGTTTCTGAAAACCTGTGAATCAGGGAAGTTTGTCTTTGGTATCTTCTGTTCTCCTTTTCTGATCCTTCCTCCCTACATTGTGATTGCCTTCTTTCTAATACCCTGTGCTTTCATGTAATTTTCTAGTTACCCAAGTTACTGTAGGGTCTCACTTAGGTGTGTCTTTCTTGGGTGACGCCTGGACTCTGGAATTCTCCTCCACCCCTTCTCCTTCTAACCTCAAACTTGACCTACCTCTTCCCCCCCATCCAATTATTGCTACTCCTAGTTGTCTGTCTCCCTGAAAAAGGTCTGATAAATAAATTCACTCTGCCAAATAACAACTGAGTGCAAATACCAGTACAAATTCGCATCTTGAAATGGCTACAATTTATTCATCCAAAGCAATATATCTTTATTTTTTGTTTAATATTTTATTTTCCCCCAATTACATGTAAGAACAATTATTAACGTTTGTTTGTTTTTAAAATTTTGAGTTCCAAATTCTGTCTCTCCTTTTCCTCCTCTTTCCCTGACATAGCAGTTTCACATGGATTACACATGTGCACTTATGCAAAACATATTTCCATTTTAGTTATGTTGTGAAAGAAAACACAGACCAAAAAAATAAAAACCAACCAAATAAGAAAAACAAAGAAAGTGTTGGAAAGTATGCTTTGATTTGTGTTCTGACTCTGTCAGTTCTTTCTCTGGAGGTGGACCTCATTTTTCATCATAACTCCTTTAGAAACTGATTGTATCATTTCATTGCTTAAAATAGCTAAGTAATTCACAGCTCATCATCATACAATATTGTTATTATTTTGTACAATGTTCTCCTACTTCTGCTTATTTCACTTTGTCATCAGTTCATGTAAGTCTTTCCAGGTTTTTCTGAAATCATCCTACTTTTCATTCCTCATAGCATAATAATATTTCCACAACAATCACACACCACACCTTGTTCAGTCATTCATTCCCCAATTGGTAGACATCCCCTCAATTTCCAATTCTTTGCCACCACAAAAAGATCTTCTATAATATTTTGTACATGTAGGTCCTTTTCTTTTCTTTTTTCCTAATTTTTTTGGAATACAGACCTAATAGTGGTATTGCTAGGCCAAACAATATTGACAGTTTTATAGCCCTGTGGGCATAGCTCTCAATTGCTCTCCAGAATGTTTGAATCAATTCGAAACTCCATCAACAATGCATCAGTGTCTCAATTTCCCACATTCCAATCCAACATTTGTCGTTTTCCTTTTCTGTCATATTAGCCACTGTAAGAGGTGTGAGGTGGTGCTTCAGAGCTGTTTTGATTTGCAATTCTCTAATCAATAGTGATTTAGAGCAATACATCTTTAGAGGAAAAATTTCCAGCATTCAAGAAAAGTTCCTAGATCACAAATTTAGAGCTCAAAAGGACCCTAGATATCATTTAGTATGACCCTTTTCATTTTATGAATGAGGAAACCAAGACTGAGAAAAATTAAGTGACTTGCCCACAGTCATAGAGGAAGCGGTAACAAAGTTGAGATTTCAATCTAAATCCTCTGATTACAGATTCAGCATGGTATCCCCAACAATACCTTCTCTATGCCTTTGTGATCTGGACATGGAATAGTTCTTTACCTTTACCCACCCATCCCTGGCTGCGATGCCAAACTCCCAGATTTTTAAATGAAAGTAAAATTTCCCCAAGGGACACTTACTAAGTTGGTGGCAGAAGGGTGTTTGGAAGCTGAGGCTCTTCTCAGCACCTTTCTAATCACATCAACGAGGGAAGCTTTCATAAAGCCTGACTAATCTTTGAACATTTAGTAAGATTGGAGGATTGAACACCATGCATCCTCTCTCCTTTCCTGAAAATCTTGTAAAGTACTAGGAGCTTGGGCAGGAGAGTAAAGATGAGGGAGGAAAAGAGAAGGGAAGAAGAGTGGAGGCAGGGAGAATAGTCACTGAGCATGAGAAGGCAGAGTTCACTAACGATCCCATGTTCAGTGTTGAACAGAGTGCTTTGAAAGCTGTGGGGACATTAAGGGATCTTATTGATTATTTTTTTCTAAGCTCCCTGGTGATGCCTTTGGCTAAAATTTCTGCAAACATAAAGCAGATGCTAGTCTGGCTTATCCCACCAGGGAATTAATGCATTTGCCACACTATAAAAATGACATTAAATCACTGTATATATTGTTTGCTACTTTAGGACAGTAGTGAATCCTATTATAAGTAATTATGAATATTTGGCTTTTGAATCACATCTTTCTTTAAGAAGTCCAAAGTGCATTAGAGACATTTAATAATTCATTTCCCACACAATATTAAAACAAAATAATTAGTGCTGAGTACTATTTCAATAAAAAAATTTCCCTTTAAATAAATCTTTAATTTCTTCTTTTCTCTTCCTGTTTATTGCCGTGGTGGTCTTTAGATAATGATGATTTCTGTATTGAGTATGTGGAAGTAGATGACTAGAATTAACCAGGTGGACTTCATGAAATGATTGAACTTGGAAATCTGGATCCAAACCCTCCTTGTGACACTTAACTAGCTTTGGGGCCCTGGGCAAACCTCTTAATCTCTCTGAGCTTTGATTACTTTATCCTTAAAAGAAGAGGATAGGATTACATACTCTCTAAGGTCATTTTCAGTTCTAAATCTATGATTCCATGGCTTCTATACTCCCTTCCAACATTAGCCTTCATGGATCTGAATTATGAGCTTAACCAGAGCAATGATGTTGCTCAAAGCATTTCATTAGCTCTACTCTGAAAATCCGGTCTTGTTCATAGACATGCCTGGGGTAGTAATTGGCATGGATCACAATTACATCATAGGAAAAGAAAAAATTGAAAGGATTTTCTTATTCTAGGTCAAAAAAAGGGGGGAACCTAGAGTGTCAGCTCAGAATCAATAGAGTTCAAAAGGCAGACCTAAACTTCAATGAATCTTAAAGCTCTGTTTTTAGTGTATAAAATCACACATATGCACACGTGCACACACACACATACACACCCACACACACGTGAGATAGCCCTGAGGCTATGTGCTAACAGAACTGAAAACCTTTTCTTTACAAGAATAGAAAACATGCAAAAATTGGCAGCATCTTAAAGTAAAGACCAGAAGATGACAGCAGAGAGCAATCTAGCTATAGAGAATCAACAGATGGCTGGGTGGAGGAGAGAAGAACCCAGAAGTGTAGCCCTGAATTTAATGACCTGATGACATCTTTAAAGCATCTGGATAAGATAAACAAACAAATGAAAAATCTTATATCACTTAATGGAATAAAAGAAGAAAGAATAAATATAGAAAGAGAGGCAAAGAGGGGTTCCAACAAGGATACCCCTATTGACCCATGGTTGCATGTGTCCCTTGCTACAAGTGTAACTTTGGACAGATGTGTTCTTCTTATGTATGCCTTTTCTGTATGTTTTCTCTTGTCACATATTTCCTTTGTACATGTTCCCCCATTTCATTGGTGGTGTTGTAAGTTATGGAAAAGTGTATCCCCAACTGTATATGAGAATTTTTCTTGTCCTTTATTTTACTGTGCTATTTAATTGGATGTCTTTTGTTTTGTTTCAGTGATACTCTAGTAGTTTTGGTTTAAAAAAAGGAACATTGGTGGGGGGGCTCATGTGCTAGAATTTTGAATTGGAAGGGAAGCAAGCAGCTAAACCCCAAAGTCCAGTGAAAGACAGAAGTAAGACCCTGAGCTCTAGCACAAAAAGCTTGGGATAGTACAGAACAAGAGCCCAATTCTCACATAAAATGCCAAGTCACAAAAAGGCAGAAAAAAATGAGAAAAAAACCCAATCAGCCAAAAAAAACACTTGACTATAGAAAGTTATTACAGTGACAGGGAGAATCAAGGCATAAATTTAGAAAGGGACAGTAGTGTCAAAATGGCTACATGTGAAGCCTCAAAGAAAAATATAATTTGATCTCAGGCCAAAAAAGAATTCCCATAAGAGTTTAAAAAAGGATTTTAAAAAAGCAAATTAGAGAAATAGGAGTAAAATTTGGAAAAGAAATGAGAATAATGCAAGAGAACCATTAAAAAAAGGAGACACTAGCATGGGAAGAGATATGCAAAAATTTAGTGAGGAAAATAACTAAAAATTATTGACTAAATAGAATTGGCTAAATGAAAAATTACAGAAGCTCACTAGATAAAATAATTCCTTAAAAAATTAGAATTGAACAAATGAAGGTTCACTGTATGAGACATCAAGATGTGATAAAACAAAATCAAAAAAGTAAATAAATAGGAGAAAATGTGAAATTTCTCATTGGAAAAACAACTGACATACAAAATAGATCCAGGAGAGATAATATAAGAATTATTGGACTACTAAAAAGCCACCAAAAAAATAAAGCCTGAACAATATCTTTCAAGGAAGTATCAAAGAAAACTTCCCTGATATATTAGAACCAGGGGCCAAAATAGAAATTGAAAGAATCCACAGATCACAGCTTGAAAGTGATCCTAAAATAAAAACTCTCAGGAATATCATAGCCAAATTCCAGAGCTCACAGAACAAGGGGAAAGTACTGGTACTAGCATCAGGATAACACAGGATTTGGTAGCTTCCACATTAAAGAATTGGAGGGCTTGGTATATGATATACTGGAAGGCAAAGGAGTTAGGATTACAACCAAGAATCACCTAACCAGCAAAACTGAATATAATCATTCAGGGGAAAAGTTGTAAATTTAACAGAATAGAGGACTTTAAAGCATTCTTAATTAAAGCACCAGAGCTAAATTTAAAAAATTACTTCCAAATATAAGACTCAAGGGAAACATAAAAAGATAAAAAAAAAAACAAGAGAAAATATGAGAAATTCAATAAAGTTAAACTGTTTATATCTCTATATGACAAGATAATATTTATAACTCTTAAGAATTTTATTATCATAAGAACAGTTAGGAGTATATGTAGGCAGAGTGTGTATATATAAGATGACTTGGATAGGATGATACCCAAAAAATAAAATAAAGGGTTAAGAAAGAAAATTGCACTGGGAGAAGAAAGAGTGGGGAGATTGAATAGTGGTAAATTATTCCACATAAAAGAAGCATGGAAGAGCCATCATAAAGGAGAGGAAGATGGAGGGAGGATGGCAGGCAAAGCTTAAACCTTGCTCTTATCAAAATGGACTCAAATTGGGAAAGCATCTGCACCCAGTTGGATACAGAGATCTATATTACCTTACAAAGAAGTAAAAAGGGACAGGAATAATAGATGGAGGAGGCAGGGCTGAAAAAAAGGCAGAGTAGAAAGGGGTATGAACAAGGGAAAATTAGCATAGAGGGAAATACAGTTATCATAACTATAAATGTGAATGAAATAAATTCATCCATAAAATGAAAGTGGAGAGCAGAATGGATTAAAAACCAGAATCCTACAATATATTGATTACTAAAAACTCATTTGAAGCCAAGAGATACACAAAAGGTAAGGAGGCTGGAGTAGATTCTAGTATGCCTCATCTGAAGCAAAGACAGAAGGGGTAGAAATCATGAGCTCAGACAAAGCAAAAGCAAAAGTAGATCTAATCAAAAGAGATAAGGAAAGAAACTACATCTTGCTGAAAGATACCATAGACAATGAAGTCATATCAGTAATAAACATATGTGTATCAAATGGTATAACATCTAAATTTTTGAAGGAGAAGCTGAATGAGTTACAAAAGGAAATAAATTATAAAACTATACTAGTTGGGGACCTCAACTTTCCCCTCTAAGAACTTCAGAACTAGATAAACCTAGGCAAAAAAACAAGCAAGAAAGAAGTTAAAGAGATGAATAAAATTCACTTCATTCATATCAGATATGATGGATATCTAGAGCAAACTGAATGGATAGAAAGGAACACACATTTATCTCAGCAGTACATTGCACTTACCCCAAAACTGGCCATGTATTAGGACATAAAAACCTCTTAGTCAAATGCAGAAAAGAAGAAATAGTAAATGCATCCATTTTGCATAATGCAATAAAAATTACATTCCACAAGCGACAATGGACAGATTAAAAATTAATTGGAAATTAAATAATTTAATCCTAAAAAATAAGTGGATCAAAGAACACATCATAAATGACAACAAAGAGACAGTATACCAAAATTTATGGTATGCAGCACTTAAAAAGAAAATTTATATCTCTAATTGCTTACTTCAATAAAATAGAGAAAAAACAAATCAATAAATTGGATATATAACTAAAAAAACTAGAAAAAGAATAAATTTAAAATCCCCAATTAAATACCAAATTGAAATCTTGAAAATCAAAGTAAAGGTTAACAAAAATTGAAAATAAGAAAATCCTTGAACTAATAAATCAAACTAGAAGTTGACTTTGTGGGGGGGAAAATAATAAAATAAACTATTGGATAATTTGATTAAGAAATCAAATTGCTAGTATCAAAAATGAAAGAGGTCAACTCACCACTAATAGAGGAAATTAAGACAATTGTTGGGAGCTATTTTGCTCAATTTTATGCCAATAAATTTGACAAACTAAATGAAAGATGAATATCTACAAAAATATAAATTACCCAGATTAACAGAAGAAGGAATAATATACTTAAATGGTCTAATCTTAGAAAAAAAATTACAAGCCATCAATGAACTTCCTAAGAAAAAATCCCCACAGCCAGATGAACTCAAAAGTAAATTTTACCAAACATTTAAAGAACAACCAATCCCAGTACTATATAGACTATTTGGAAAAATAGGCAAAGGAGTTCTAGCAAATATGATGCTAATATCAAAACCAAGAAGAGCCAAAACAGAGAAAGAAAACTGTAGCACAAATTGTCTTAATGAATACTGATGCAAAAATTTTAAATAAAATACCAGCAAAGAAATCACAGTAATATATCACAAGGATGATATACTATGATCATGTGAGATTTATGCCAGGAGTGCAGACTTGGTTCAGTATTAGGAAAACTATCAACATGATTGACCATATCAATAACAAAAACAACAGAAATCATATGAGTATCTTAGTAGATGCAGACAAATCCTTTGACAAAGCACAGCACCCATTCCTTTTAAAAATTCTAGGGAACATAGAAATAAATAGAGCTTACCTTAAAATGATAAGTAACATTTGTCTAAAACTATCAGTAAGCATTACCTGCAATGGGCATAAATTAGAAGACTTCCCAGTATAATTGGTGAAGAAAGGATGTCTATTACCACCTCTACTATTTAATATTGTACTAAAAGTGTTAGCTTTAGCAATAAGAGAAGAAAAAGAAAACAAAGGAATTAAAATAGTCAATGAGGAAACAACACTATCACTCTTTGCAGGTGATAGGGTGTTATACTTAGAAAGTCCTAGAGAAAAAACTAAAAAATTAATTGAAATTATTAACATCTTTAGCAAAGTTGCAGGATACCAAATAAACCCACATAAATCATCAGCATTTCTATATATTAGCAACAAACTCCATCAGAAAGAGACAGGAAGAGAGAATCCATTTAAAATGACTGTAGAGAATATAAAATACTTGGGAGTCTATTTGCCAGGATAAACACAGGAACTATATGAACACAACACATCTGTTGATTCAGTGCCATACCAATCAAACTACCAAAAATGATTTTATAGAGCAACAAAAAATAACACAATTCATTTGGAAGAACAAAAATTCAAGGCCATCAAAGGGACCAATGAAAAAAGTGTGAAAGAAAGTGGTCTAGATACTAGACTACTTTGAGACCACCACAATTTGAGATACTAGATCTCAAATTATATTAATTATCAAAGCAATCTGGTACTGGCTAAGAAACAGAATGATGAATCACTGGAATAGATTAGGTACAAATTACATTATAGGAAATGACCATAGTAATCTAGTGTATGATAAACCCAAAGATCCACAATTTTAGAACAAAAACTCAGTATTTGACAAAAATTCTGGCTAAACTCAAAAACAATATGGCAGAAACTAGGTAAATACCAACATCTTACACCATATACCAAGATAAGATCAAAATAGGTATATGATTTATACATAAAAGGTGATATTATAAGCAAATTAAGAGATCATGGAATTGTTCATTTGTCAGATTTATGGGTAAAGGAAGAATTTAGGACCAAAGAAGACACAGAGAGTATTGGAAAGTGTAAAAAGATAATTTTGATTACATAAAATTAAGAAAGTTTTGCACAAACGAAAGCAATGACAACAAAATTATAAGGAAAGCAGAAAATTGGGAATTTGTATTTTTTGAAAAGGTGTCTCTGATTAAGGCCTCATCTATCAGATCTATAGAGAAGTGAGTCAAATTGGTAAAAATACAAGTCATTCCCCAGTTGATAAATGGTCAAAGGATATGAACAGGGTAGTTTTCAGACAAGGAAATCAAAGCTATCTAATCATATGAAAAAATGCTCTAAATTACTATTGATTAAAGAAATGCAAATCAAAACAACTCTTAGGTATCACCTCACACCTATGAGATTGACTAATATGACAAAAAAGGTAAACGTTGGATGTTAGAGGGAATTTGGGGAAACTGGGACACTAATGCATTGTTGGTGGAGTTGTGCATTGATCCAACCATTCTGGAGATCAGTTTGGAACTATGCTCAGAGGGCTAGAAAAATGTATATACCCTTTTACCCAGCAATACTACTTCTAGGGCTGTATCCTAAAGAGATCATAAAAATGGGAAAAGGACCCACATGTACAAAATTATTTATAACAGCTCTTTTTGTGGTGGCCAAGAATTGGACATTGAAGGGATACCCATCAGATGCAGAATGGCTAAATAAGCTGTGGTATGTGATTGTAATGGCATGTTAAAAAATGTGCTATTAGAAATGATAAGCAGGATGATTTCAGAAAAATTGAAAAAACTGACATGAACTGATGCATGATGAAATAAACAGAACCAGAAAAATATTGTGCTCTGTAATAGCAATATTATTTGACAAAGAACTGTGAATGACCTACCTCTTATCAGCAATAAAACGATCCAAGAAAATCCCAAAGGACTAATGATAAAGCATACTATCTGCCTCAAGAGAAAGACCTGATATCGTTTGACTACAAACTGAAACATGATGTTTTTCACCTTAATTCTTTCAATTTTTTCTTTGATTCATCTTTTTATATAGAACGTCTAATATTTGCATAAACAAAAAAGGCTACTAGTTCCCTTCTATTTTCATTATTCATATATTTTCTACATGTACAAATCATTACCAAAAATATTTGTAAAGATTAAAAAGTAAGCATATAGTAATTGATATTTCCTGGACCATCTTTTATTGTTATTCATATAACTTCTGATTTCCCCCCATGACCATAATTATCTTTCTCTCCTTGAGATATGTTTCAAGTTGTGATGATTCTAATCATTTTCTTGGTATGTAATTTGGTATTTATCATCTCCTTCAGTCCAGTCTCTGGTGAAAAGAAGAATACCTTTATTATCATTGATCTCTCTTATCTTCAATCTTGCTGAATATACTTGTTTTTTTCCACCTGTGTATGAACATGCTCATATCTATCCTCATCCTTAAAAACTCTCTCTTCATCCTATAATATCATCAGCATTTCTATATATTATATAGAAATTGTCTTTTATTGTCTTCTATTTCCCCCTTTCTCATCTAAATCCTTTAAAAAAACCATCTGTTCTTAGTACCTACATTTCTTAACCTTTCACTTCCCTCTCAGACCTCTGTAAATCTCATCTCTTAATTCTTCATTTATGTTAAACTGTTCTTTACAAGGTTACAAATTGACAAATTGTAAAATTACAAATTAATTGACAAATAAGATAACTCTTCTCAGTTCTCATCCTTCTTGACTTCTCCAAAACCTGTTGATCACCTTCTTCTGTGAAGTCCCTCTTCTCTGAGTTTTGGGGACACTTTTCTCTCTTGCTTATTCTCCTAGAAGTTAATATAAGGAATGCAAGTAGCTAAATGAGTGGGTCCTAAGTAGTGAGCAAGTCAAAGAGTAAAAAATGAAATGAATTACTCTATGAAAGACAATTGTGTGTGTGTGTGTGTGTGTGTGTGTGTGTTTGTCCTTCGTAGCCAAAGAAGACCATGCCACCAGAGAAATAATGACGACTTGCACTTGACTTTGTTTTGAGTGGGGGAGGGCTGTGCAGGTCACCAGCCTCACTTCTCCTCCACAGCCATCTGAGTCCAGTGACCAGATATTCATCAGGATGACTGGTGATGACCCAGGATGAGGCAGTTGGGGTTAAGTGACTTGTCCAAGGTCACATAGCTAGTGAGTGTCAAGTGTCTGAGGTGAGATTTGAACTCAGATCCTCCTGACTCCTGCACTGGTGCTCTATCCACTGCACCACCAGTCTCACTAAAGTATCTAGCAACTAGATGAAATAAAAAGTAGTATGATCCCTGAATAAGTGAAATATAGAGTATCCTAGATGAAAAGGAATGGTTTCTCCAAGCACCACCTAGCTACCCCTGTGAAAGAGAATTATATTATGACACAATATATTGAAGTTTCTAAAGTACAACTTAGGTAGTCCTTTGGGGAAAAATATATGTGTGCATATACATACATACATACATACATATATATATATATATATATATATATATATATATATATATACACATACATCCATCCAAAAATACACATTAAGAAAACAGAAAAAAATTATTAATGAAGTGCATTAAAAAATTTAAAAGTTAGCAAACTGGAAATAAATATAAAAGAAGAAATGTAGGCAATTAGAGAAGTAGATTACATGGAAGCAGATATAGAAATAATAAACACATTTAAAAGCAGAATCTTTGAAAAGATTAACCAGTTCAATAAACTTCTTGTTCAACCTGATTTTTAAAAGAAAGAGGAAAATCAAATGGCAAATAAAATAATAAGGCAAAATCAAAGAAATGAGAAAGAAAATTATATACTAGTATGCTACTATGCATATATACTAAAAAAAAGATCATTTAAAGAAAATAGATTATTACCAAAATATAAAATATCCAGCCACCTAGCTGCTCCAGTGATCAGATTTTTAAAATTTCAAATCTTCTTGTTAGCATACAAACTGTTCTCCCGATTCTGCTCACTCTGCATCAGTTTATTAAAGTCTTCCCAAGTTTCTCTGAAAATTTCCCCTTCACTGTCTCTTATAGAATAAAAATCCATTATGCTCACACACTATAATTTGTTCAACCATTCCGCAGTTGATGGTTACAACAAAATGAACTGCCATATTTTTGTAGATATGGGTGATAATCAGCATTTCTATATAACAATAATGATAGCCAGAAGAAAGATCAAGAAATGGAAATTCCATTCAAAATAAATTCACCATGAGTGTTGTCCACTCCTGAGGTCAGATTTTTCTATCTCTAGTTTTATATCTCCCTACCACATTTTTTTTTTTAAAAGAGCTAACATTTATGTAATACTTTAAGGTTTCCAAATGCTTTCTAAACATCATCTCTGTTTATCCTCACAACCATTCTGGGAGATAAGTTTTATTGTCTCCATTTCATAGATGAGGAAACTGAAGCAAATAGAGGTTAAGTGACTTATGCAAACTCATAAATTAGTGTGTGAGACTGGGTTTGAACTCAGATTTTCTTGACTCCAGGTATAATCATTATGCCACGAAACTGCCTTTATTAGTATGAGTACTGACTATTCTTTGGGATCTATATGTTGCCTCTTGTGGGAAGCCTTGGTATTACAACTCTTTATCACAGAAGCTGTTTTTGAAATGTGAAAATTTTCCTCATTTGAAGCCCAATATAAAGTCCCTGTCCCTTACCAAATGCATATCTCCTACCATCATATTTTCATACTATTCTTTTCCGTTTTCTTCCTGGTCAGCATAGCTTTTCTTTTCTTTCTGCATCCTAGTCATTCCTCCAATAGCTTATATCTTATCCTTCCACAATTCTCACTCTTGCTGAGGGAATAAAAAAATGTTTATCCTTCCACTATTCACCTGTCTCTTGCCATCCACCTCCCCATTCTGTTATTTGGGGGTATTTTAAAGTATTTCTGTGGTTTGGGGTGTTTTAAAAGTCAGTTATTCTGCCCACTTAGGCTTTTGGGGGGAATGCCTTAAATTCTCATCAATAAAGAAGCAGCTAGTGGTACAATGTATAGAGAATCATGCATGGAGTGAGGAAGACCTTAGTTCAAATCCAATCTCAGACACTTACTAGTTGTGTGATCTTGGACACATATTTAATATTTAATTGAATTAATTAAATTAATTAATAATATTTAATCTCTATTTGCCTCAGTTTCCTCATCTGTAAAATGAAAATAATAGCAATAAACCCCTACCTCCCAGGGCTATTATGAGGACCAAATGAGATAATATTTGTAAAGTGCTTAGCCAAGTGGCTGACTCATCGTAGTCCCTATGTAAATTCTAGTGACATATATAGTTAGGCTCAGATTTGAAGTATGTGCTCTTTTTGGATTCAGCTTGAGCTCCTTTGCTTTTTGAAATACCCTATTGCACTCGTTTTAAAATTTTTGTGACTAGGGTAATCCTAAATTATTCAAATTAGTTATTTCATATTTTGAGTTCTTTCTCCTGACTGCTTGAAAAAGTTGTTGTTAGTAACTGAAACTATTAAATTTAGCACCCAGGTGCTGTATTTCAAGTGCTGTTTTTTTCCCCTGGTGACACTCTGTGGACTTTATCAGTCAATGCTTGGCTGTCTATATTCAAAGGTTCTAGACAGTTAAACCATTTTCTCATTTTTTCTTTCATCTGGACTATGGCATTTAGCCTTCCTGAATTGTCATGTTTTTTTGAAAGATCTATATTCCTGAAGTTATCATTTCACATCCTGCCATAAAGTCAGTTCATTTAGTTTATATGTGTTCCTTTAACATTGTTACTTTTTGCTCTCTTTTATTATAATTTCTTCCATTTCTGTACTTTTTGAAATCTAAACCTCTTATTCTCTCTATGATCTTTTAATTCTTTGTAGAAATTCTCCATTGTATATTCAATCTTTTAATAGAATCATAGATCCTAGAATCCAGTTGGGAGGGACTTCAGTATCCAACTAATTCAAACCCATATACAAAAGAAACCATCATTACAGCATACCTAACAAATGCTTTTATAGCCTCTCCTTAAAAGCCTTCAATGAAGGACAATCCACTGCCTCTTGAAGAAGTCCATTCTACTTTTGCAAGCTCTAAATGTATTATTAGATTATTTCTTTATATCAAGGTTAAATCTACTTCTGCAATTTCAACCCATTGCCCCTGTTTGTACATTTGAAGTAAAGTAGAACATTTCTAATCTCTCTTCCAGTATAACCCTGAAAACTCTGACTAATGTTATGATATCCTCCCTAAACCTTGTTTGTTCCCTACACTTCACATTTCCTTTCAACTAGTGATCATATGACATAATCTTGAGTTCCTTTCCTGTACTCATCACCTTTCTCTGGGTTGCTTCAACTTATCAACATCCTTTCTGAAATTTCTTCAAAATCTTGTACTCTGTAATCATCTAAATTTTTTTTTTTCTCAGTAACACTTGCTCAATGCTCTTAATTTGTCTTCTTGGATGAATAAGAGCAAGTGTAATCCCTTTTTCACAAGCCAGTCCTCAGAATATTAAAATGAGGTAATCATGAGCCTGTTAAATCTCTTTTCCAGACTAAACATTCCCAATTTATTTGGCCTACTGTCAAATGGGAAGATTTACAAGCCTTTTAACCATACAGATAATGCTTCTTTGGATGCTCCCCAATTTGTCAATGTTCTTCCTAAAATGTGGCACCCCAGACCACCATGCCTCCAAATGCACTCTAATTACTGCAGAGGGTGAGGGGGAATCTCTCTCTCTCCTCTCTTTTTTTAATATAAAATTTATTTATTTAATTTTTACATTCATTTTTCACAAAATTTTGGGTTCCAAATTTTCTCCTCATTTGTCCCCCTCCCCCCCACCCCCAATACAACAAGAATTCTAATTTCCCCCTATCACCAATCTGCCCTCCTCTTCTATCATTCCTCCCTTCCCTTGGTCCCCCATCTTCTCTTTTGTCCTGTAGGGCTAGATGACTTTTTATTCCCCATTAACTGTATTTCTTATTTCCTAGTAGCAAGACAGTTGTTCCTAAAACTTTGAGTTCCAACTTCTTCCCATCCCTCCCTCCTCCCACCCATTCCCTTTGGGAAGGCAGCGCACTTCAATATGTGCCATAGTGTAGTTTTGCAAATGACTTCCATAATAGTCGTGTTGTGTAAGACTAACTATATTTTCCTCCATCCTATCCTGCCCCACATTGCTTCTATTCTCTCTTTTTGATCCTGTCCCTCCTCCCCAAGGGTTGACTTCAAATTGCTCCCCTTCCTCCCAGTTACCCCTCCCTTCCATCATCCCCCCCCACCCTGCTTATCCCCTTCTCCCCCCACTTTCCTGTATTGTAAGATAGGTTTTCATACCAAAATGAGTGTGCATTTTATTCCTTCCTTTAGTTGAATGTGATGAGAGTCAACTTCATGTTTTTCTCTCAGCTCTCCTCTTTTTCCCTCCACTAAAAAGTCTCCTGCCTGCCTCTTCTATGAAAGATGATTTGCCCCATTCCATTTTCCCCTCTCTCCTCCCAATACATTTCTCTCTCACCACTTAACTTCATTTTTTAAAGATATGATCCCATCCTATTCAATTCACTCTGTGCTCTCTGTCTCTGTGTGTGCATGCATGTGTGTATATGTGTGTGCGTGTGTGCATGTGTGTATATGTGTGTGTGTGTGTGTGTGTGTAATCCCACCAACTACCAGATACTGAAAAATTTCAAGAGTTACTAATATTGTCTTTCCATGTAGAAATGTCAACAGTTCAACTTTGGTAAGTCCCTTATGACTCCTCTTCGCTGTTTACTTTTTCATGCTTCTTCTCATTCTTGTGTTTGAAAGTCAAATTTTCTTTTCAGCTTTGGTCTTTTCATCAAGAATGCTTGGAAATCCTCTATTTCATTGAAAGACAATATTTTCAGGGGGCGGAGCCAAGATGGCAGAGTAGAAGGATGCACGTTTAGGAGCTCCGAAACCAAAGCCCATAGAATTAATGTAAAAAGAGACCCCCACTATAACTTCTGGGTCAATACAAGGGTGTGCAGAAACGGAGTGGAAGAGATTTCCATTCCAGGGAGCCCTGGAGAACGCGTCCCCCAGGGTCCCTCGCACACCGGAAAGCAGACCCCACCCCCAGCGCTGCCCTGGCCACGGCCCCACAGAAGCTGATCCGAGCAGGCTTCAGAGACGGAAGCTCCGGCAGCCAGGAAAGTCCCTCCGCTCACAGAAGCTACAGGTCAGTGAGAGAGAAGGCCGGGGCTGGAGGAGGGGGAGCGGAGCGTCTCCGTGACTTGGGCCCCCCTCGGGAGGAAGCGGGCGGGTGGGGCAGAGACGGGGGGGGCAGGAAGCAGGCAGGAAGCTGCGGAGGCAGAGGTGTGGGCGGCGGCTGAGGCGGCAGCGGCCCGGGACTCAGGAATCCCCCAGCAGCAGGCAGGAACTTCATTACGGAAGGTTTCTGCATAAAACCTGAGGCGGCTGAGCCTGGGAGACGCCCCTGCCCCCACCCCACTCCATTCCTGAAAGTCTCTGCATAAAGCCCCTGAGGGGAACTGAGCCTGGGAGGCGGCGCTGCCCTCCACCCCTCAGCCCGCCAGAACTAAAGCTTGCCACTGGAAAAGCCCATTTGAATCTCACAGGCCAAGCACTAGCTGGGCCGGATCCAGGCGGGGGTGGAAAGGAATCTCAGAAGTCAAGTAACTGGCTGGGGAAAGATGCCTAGAAAAGGGAAGAAAAATAAGACTATAGAGAGTTTTTTCCAACAAATGCAAATGATCCCGACCCTTCGCGATCTGATGAGGAGGACGTATTCTTGCCATCAGGGAAAGACGTGGAGGGTGGGGCCCTCAGTACCCCCAGACACCCCAGGGGGGGGTGGCGGGTGGGCTCAGGCCTTGGAAGAGCTCAAAAAGGATTTTGAAAAGCAAGTTAGACAGGTGGAGGGAAAAAACTGGGAAGAGAAATGACAGAGATGCAAGAAAAGTATGAAAAAACGGGGTCAATACCTTGGTAATGGAGACCCAAAAAAAATGCCTGAGGAAATTAACACTTTGAAAAATAGGCTCACTCAATTGGCAAAGGAGGTTCAAAAAGCCAATGAGGAGAAGAATGCTTTCAAAAGCAGAATGAGCCAAATGGAAAAAGAGGCTCAAAAGCTCACTGAATTTAATAGTTCTCTCAAAATTAGAATGGAACAGATGGAGTCTAATGACTTTACGAGAAACCAAGAAAATCACCAAACAAAACCAAAAGAACGAAAAAATGGAAGAGAATGTGAAATATATCTCATGGGAAAAACAACTGACCTGGAAAATAGATCCAGGAGAGACAATTTAAAAATTATGGGACTACCTGAAACTCATGATCAAAAATAGAGCCTAGACATCATCTTCCATGAAATTATGAAGGAAAACTGCCCTGACATTCTAGAACCAGAGGGCAAAATAAGTATTGAAAGAATCCATCGATCACCGCCTGAAAGAGATCCAAAAAGAGAAACTCCTAGCAACATTGTGGCCAAATTCCAGAAGTCCCAGCTCAAGGAAAAAATCTTGCAAGCAGCTAGAAAGAAACAATTCCAGTACTGTGGAAATACAATCAGGATAACTCAAGATCTAGCAGCTTCTACATTAAGGGATCGAAGGGTGTGGAATAGGATATTCCAGAAGGCAAAAGAACTAGGACTCAAACCAAGAATCACCTACCCAGCTAAACTGAGTATAATACTTCAAGGGAAAATATGGTCTTTCAATGAAACAGAGGACTTTCAAACATTCTTAATGAAAAGACCAGAGCTGAAAAGAAAATTTGACTTTCAAACACAAGAATGAGAAGAAGCATGAAAAAGGAAACAGCATCTTAAGGGACTTACCAGAAGTGAACTGTTTACATTCATACAGGGAAAGACAATATTTCTAACTCTTAAAACTTTTCAGTATCTGGGTAGTTGGTGGGACCACACATACACATGTACACGCATGCACACACATACACACATGCACACACATACAGAGATAGAGAGCACAGGTTGAACTGAATAGGATGGGACCATACCTTAAAAGAAATTAAGGTAAATGGTGAGAGAGAAATGTAGTGGGAGGAAAGAGGGGGAAATGGAAGGGGGTAACTATATGTCATTTAAGAGGCAGGTAGGAGTTTTTCTTAGTGGAGGGAAAAAGAGGAGAGCTGAGAAAAAAAAAAAGAAGTTTACCCTCATCACATTTGACTAAAGGAAGGAATAAAATGCACACTCATTTTGGTATGAAAACCTATCTTACAGTATAAGAAAGTGGGGGAGAAGGAGATATTGCAAGGAGGGGATGATGGAAGGGAAGGCAAAGGGTGGAGGGAGCAATTTGAAGTCAACACTTGGGGAGGGACAGGATCAAAAGACAGAAGAGAAACAATGAGGGGCAGGGTAGGATGGAGGGCAATTCAGTTAGTCTTATACAACACGACTATCAGGGAAGACATTTGCAAAATAGATATGGCCTATATTGAGTTGCCTGCCTTCCCAAAGGGAATGGGTGGGGAGGGAGGGATGGGGAGAATTTGGAACTCATAGTTTTAGGAACAACTGTTTAGTATTGCTCTTGCTACTAGGAAAGAAGACATACAGTTAATGAGGAATAGAAAGTCATCTGGCCCTACAGGAGAAAAGAGAAGATGGAGACAAGAGAAGGGAGGGATGACAAGAGAGGGCAGATTGGAGATAGGGAAAATTAGATTGCTTGGGGTATTGGGGTGGGGGGAGGGGAGAAAAGGGGAGAAAATTTGGAACCCAAAAATTTGTGAAAATGAATGTAAAAAATTAAATAAATAAATAAATAAATAAAAAGAAAGACAATAATTTCCCCTGAAGTATTATACTCAGTTTTGCTGGGTAGGTGATTCTTGGTTTAGTTCTAGTTCCCTTGACTTCTGGAATATCCTATTCCACACCCTTCGATCCCTTAATATACAAGCTGCTAGATCTTGTGTTATCTGGATTGTATTTTCACAATACTGGAATTGTTTCTTTCTAGCTGCTTGCAATATTTTCTCCTTGACCTGGAAACTCTGGAATTTGGCCACAATGTTCCTAGGAGTTTCTCTTTTTGGATCTCTTTTAGGTGGTGATCGGTGGATTCCATGAGTAATTATTTTGCCCTCTGGTTGTAGAATATCAGGGCAGTTTTCCTTGATAACTTCATGAAAGATGCTGTCTAAGCTCTTTTTTTGATCATGGCTTTCAGGTAGTCCCATAATTTTTAAATTGTCTCTCCTGGATCTATTTTCCAGGTCAGTTGTTTTTCCCATGAGATATTTCACATTCCCTTCCATTTTTTCATTCTTTTGGTTTTGTTTGGTGATTTCTTGGTTTCTCAGAAAGTCATTAGCCTCCATCTGTTCCATACTAATTTTGAGAGAACTATTTTCTTCAGTGAGCTTTTGAACCTCTTTTTCCATTTGGCTCATTCTGCTTTTGAAAGCATTCTTCTCCTCATTGGCTTTTTGAACCTCTTTTGCCAATTGAGTGAGCCTATTTTTCAAGGTGTTATTTTCTTCAGCATTTTTTTGGGTCTCCTTTAGCAGGGTATTGACCCATTTTTCATGCTTTTCTTGCATCTCTCTCATTTCTCTTCCCAGTTTTTCCTCCACCTGTCTAACTTGATTTTCAAAATCCTTTTTGAATTCTTCCATGGCCAGAGCCCATTGTATATCTATTTTGGATGTTTGGGATACAGAGGCCTTTATTTCTGTGTCTTTCCCTGATGGTAAGCATTGTTCTTCCTCATCTGAAAGGAAAGGAGGAAATATCTGTTCACCAAGAAAGTAACCTTCTATGGTCTTATTTTTTTCCCCTTTTCTGGGCATTTTCCCAACCAGTTACTTGACTTCTGAGATTCCTCTCCATCCCCACCTCACCTCTAGATCCACCCAGCTAGTGCTTGGGGTCTGAGATTCAAATGCTGCTTCCCAGCCTCAGGGTTTTCAGCGCGGGGCAGGGCTACTATTCAGTGTGAGATTAAGTTCAGGTTCTCAGGTGGGGGCAGGGCCGCCTTCCAGGCTCAGTTCCCTCAGGGGGTTTATGTGGAGACCTTCAACAATGGATCCGAGCTCCTGTCTGCTTTGTGAACTCCGGTCTGCTGCTGCCTCTGCCACTGCCTCCCAAGGAGGCCTGAGTTATGGAGACACCCTGCTCCCCTCTCGGCCAGCCCAGAAGTCTCTCTCACTGACCTGTAGTGCCTGTGGGTTGAGGGACCTTTGCAGCCGCTGGAGATTCTGTCCCTGAAGCCTGCTCAGATCTGTTCCTTTCGGTGCCTCTCGGCCAAGGCAGGGCTGGACTCTGCTCTGGCCCCAGTGCACGATGGCCCTTTGGTGTCAGTTTTTCAGGGCTCTCTGAAACAGAAATCTCCTCCACTCCTTTGTTGTGCGGCTTCCACTGCTCCAGAATTTGTTGGGAGTTCCTCTTTACAGGTAGTTTATGGGCTGTGGGTTCAGAGCTAGCATATGTGAATCTTTCTACTCTGCCATCTTGGCTCCTCCAATTCAGGGAATCTCTTTAATCTCGGAAAGTGTACCTTTCTTAATGTAGCCTAAGAATACATTCCCTTTCAGAGCTACAATGCTATACTATTGACTCATATTGAGCTCCTAAGACTTTCTCAGAAATGCTGTCTAGTCTTATCCTGTCTATCTTGTATTTGTAAAGTTTTTTTTGGAACCCAAGTAAACATTTTATATTTTTTCCTATTAAATTGCATCTTATTAGATTTTGCTCAGTGTTCTAGTTTATTAAGCTCTTTTTGAATCCTGACTGTTACCTACAATGTTATGTAAGTGTTCCTCTTAGATTTATGACATCCCCAAATTTGATAAATACGATATATATACCTTTATCCAAATAGTTGACTTTTAAAACTTCTGCTTCTGTCAATCTTCACTCAAATGATCGTCTACCATGCTTTTCCCCTCTACTTAAAGAATTTCCTTATGTGAGTATATTTTCTTAATATTCACTGTTACTTGTTCCTCAGGCCATTTTGCCATCCTTTCATTGTTTTATTCTTTCAGAGCCATATTCCAGTCATGCTGAGACTTAAGAGGTCAAATTTTCCTCCATACTTTGGAGTCACTTGTTTGTCTTACATATTACCCATACTTTGTGCATCTGTTCATAAACATCTGAGTCCATGGGATTTCTTACTGGTTCTTTCCTTGGATTTTCTTTTTTAAACTGAGTGCCTTCACTGTTATCTTTTTTTTAAGCTTTTATTTATGTGTTTGCTTTTACATCATAAACATTACCAGATTACCTTTACCCCCATTCGAGGTCTCTGGTAACTAAGTAAAATGGGTAAATAAAACTAATCATAGTGACCTTATATGAAAGTATTTGCCATATTTCACATCTGCAGCATTCCATGCCCCACCCCCAGAGAAAAAAATGAAAAGAAATGGGAATAAAAGGGAACTAGCAATGCCAGATCTCAAACTGTACTACAAAGCAGTCATTATTTAAACTATTTGGTCCTGGTCAAAAAAAAAAGAAATAGTGGGAAATTAATAGAACAGATTGGGTACACAGCATATACAAACAGATATATCTAATACTCTAATATTGGATAAATATGAAGACCCCAAATACTGGGATAAGGCTTCATTCTCTGACAAAAGCCTCTGGGACAGTGGGATGGGAGAAATTATATTTAGATCATTTGATGATTATATACTTAAGTGATTTTATTGTCTATGATGTCTTTAGGCATAATGTAGTTTCACTGTTTTATCCTCAACGTTACTTTTAAAACATTGACTTTTCTGAGATCAGGATTGTCACAGTTTTAAAACATCAGCTAAAACAGAATAAATTCTGCTCCAGCTCTTCATTTTAACTCTGTGTGAATCTTTTTGAGTGATGTGCAGAGAAAAGCACAATGGATCTGGAGTAGAGTTCAGAAACCAGACAGTAGAGAGTTAAGAAAAGAATGAGAGGAAAAAGAAGTGGAGGCACCTATTGTAGGTGACAGTATGGAGGAGTTTAATCAGAAAAGAGAGACGAGATATGGCACAATAATCAGTGGAAATGGATAGGTCTCATGATGCTTTTTTTGAGGATGGGGGAGACATGGAGATGTTTGTATGCAGTAGGGAAAAAATAGCAGACAGGGAAAGATTGAAGATGAGTGAGAGAGTGTGGATCATACAGGATTCAATCTCTGAGAGAAGACAAGATAGAATGGGATCACTTGTGTATGGAGAAGAGTGGGCCATGGCATAAAGAAAGGCCATCTCTTCAGGTGAGATAGGAGTGAAAGAGGAGATGGTTTCAGTAGGTGTCTGGGTGAAATGAGATGATGAAGAGAAGAGAAGAAGGGACATGGAGAAGAGGCAATGAATGGCCTCAACTTTTGTAGATTGTGTAATGACAAATGGTAAGCAAATGAGTTTTGAAATTTACTTGATAGCCACTAGGGAACCCTTGATGATTTTTACACAGAAGAGTAACATCACCAGACTAATAAAAAAGAAAGATTATTGTGGCAGTGGTATAAAGGAAGTAGCAGAAGTCACAGGATATGAAGGCTAGAAGAACTATTAGAACACTATAACAAACAAATAAAATATAGAGATGATAAATACAATGAAGGCAGGTGGTCATGAGGTTTAGTGCTAAAATGGATCATTGTGGGAATGGTGAAGAGGGTAAAACATGCTTTGGAGTTGAAACTGACCCAACTTTGTAACTGATTTGACTATGAGAAGAAAGCAAGAGGAAAGGGGTAAAATAACCCCAAGGTTTAAATATGGGAAAATATATGAACTGTGAAAAACTGATCTCTGGGACTGCTAGCTGACTTCTCATCAGAACAAATTGTTTACACTAATGTTGGCTTATGTTAGGTTGCTTTATCTTTACTGTGCCCATTAGGGGAAAACTTGTTTACTCAGTATTTGATCAAATGCATCTACAAGAAATGTTATTTGATGTTTATAATCATGACTCCTGATGTGACTTCTGTTGAGGAGGCCCTGAAGCAACTTCTGAACCATCAAAGAAAGATTAAATGAATTCAGTGTAGTTTAGAATTAAGTGTATTTTATTGCATTTTAATTATTTGTTTGAAGATTAGAAATGGCAGCTTGGGTTTCTGAGAATGTCTTCATTAACCAGAATATTTAATTATCCTGAATGTCCTCTAGTCATGCTAGATAATGGAGAGTTTATAATGATTTTCTTTTTCTAAGCATCCAGAAAACATCAGCAAGGATAACTTAGTGTAGTGTCTATGTCTGTAGCAGTGCCATTAATATTCAGATTTCATATTAGTTTGTTCTCCAAACTCATCTGGGGGTGGATCCTGCAGCCTCCAAGGGGGCCTTGTTTTTCTAAGAATTTACAAATTAGAGAGGGCCTGAAGCAGCATTAGCCATGGTTTGAATAATGGTGGAAAAGAAAAGCAAGGTAACAAGGCTCGCTTATTGGCTTCTGTTTATATAGCTCTTTATTCTTTAAAGATATCAAGGATATTAAACATAACTGATGGGAAACATCTTTATCCTACCATCATTTAACCAAGAAAGTCCTTGATTATTGAAGATGACAGGGAAATCTTCACAGTTCTGTTGATGTTAGTTAGATGCTTTGTGAAAGGGTACAGCACAATTAATTATTGTATCATCCATATTTGAGTAATGTTCAACAAGTTACTAGTGGGGAAGTGGCTGTTCTGTTCTTCAGTAAAGGACTTGCCTTCTGCTGATATGCATTTGTTTCTGGTAATGGGGACCAAGGACAGTATATAACTGCAGTCCCCAGGTAATCACAAGACTTCATTTGCCTACAGTAAAAAAATTCTTCCTTCTCCAAATCTTTGGATAGTGGCAACCTTGCCTTATTTGAGCCTGCTATTTTCAGTTAGGAGCATTAATAAAATGATCATAAGGAAAAGGAAGAGAAAGAGGGGGTTCAGGGACTGGAGAATTAATCTAATGATCAATGAAGTTAAACTTGTTCATTGGTATTCTGATCTTTCACCTGCCCTCACTATCCCCAGAACCAAGCAGTTATTTAGAGGTTCATGCTTCCGGGGTGTATCTAGAGGAGGGAAGACAAGATGGTTTAGACACTGAAATCATGCCTTAGGATTGGTTGGAGGAGCTGGTGGATGTTTAGCTTGGAGAAAGGAAGACTGATAAACAGAAAACAACCAGAGGAAGAAGAAACAGAAACCATAGCTACAAATACTAGATACTTAGTTCGTCAATAGTCACTGTGCTGTGGTTGGAGAGGGAAAGGCAGGGACATGATTAACTCTCTTCAAATATTGGAAGAACTATGACATGGAAGGGGAATTACACTGTACACTTATTTGGGCCCAGGGGCCAGAACTAGGAGCAAGGATACAAGTTGCTGTGGGTAGATTTAGGACCATGGTAAGAAAAAACTTCCAAAGAGCCAGAGCTGTCAAAAAATGGAATGGCTATGGAAGGCTATAGGTTCTTATCACTGGATTCCTCCAGTGCATGCTGGAGGAATGCTTGTTAGGGATATTATGCAGAGGATTCTTTTTTTTCAGGTTATGGTTTGGTCTAAAGTTCCCAAAACCCTTCAAACTCTCAGATTTTGTGATTCCACTGACTCTTTCTACAGCTTTCTCTTATTCTACTCCTTAATATGTACCCTGATGAAGCCAGATAGAATGCTTCCTGTTAGGGTAAGGGCTATTCTCAAAGTATTAACAATCCTAAAATTGAAGGTAGTAATTAGATCTGCCTGGAAAGGGAAGTTAGGCAACAAGTCAGTGATAATGAGTCAATGGTAATGGTCTGTAACAGCCAGATTGATTTCTTCAATGTCCTCTTACCACTCTTTCCCTTCTCATTGCATAACTCATTCTCACCTCAGCATCTCAAAACAGTAAGAATATTCCAAAACTTTGGAATAGTTTCAATTTTACTCATTCTTTAAGTCTCAACTGGTCCCCCTTGTCCTATGACTGTTTGCTGCATTCTACCTCATTTTTCCCCTTGAGCAGATCCTACTGTTGTTATTCCTAGCTATTTTAGTCCTTAGACTTTTTCTGTTTTATTATGTGTTATATTTCTATTAAAGTCCTCCTTCGATGTCTTCTATGTGTAAAGCACTGTGGGGATGGTGTGGAAGGAGAGCTGAATTTGGAGGTAGAGGACCTAAGTTTGAATACTGGCTCTGCCACTTATTAACTAACTGTGTGACCATAGGCAAAGCCTTTCCTCCTTTCTTGATTTTGGTTTTCTTACCTATAAAACTGAATTGGATTGGATTACCACCAAGTTTCCTTTTAGCTTTAAGCCTGTGATGCCATGTTAAAAAAAGGAAAGCAGATACAGTCTCTGGCTTCAGAAATATTGATATCAAGTAGAGGCTGATAATCTCATCCCTTTGACATCACAAGGTTGTTGTAAAGATCAGATGAGGTAATCTTTGTAAGAAGGCTTTGAAAATTGCACAGCACAATACAAATTAAAAAAAAACTATAGATAATGTTTCTTATTTCACAAAACAACTAATGTGGAAATGTTTCACGTTATTGCACATACATAATCTATAGCAAATTGCTTATTATTTTAGGGAGAGGGAAGAGGAAGAAGAGAGGGAGAATATTTGGAACTCAAAATTTTTAAAAAATGAATGTCATTGTCTATGTGTAATTGAAATTTTTTTTAAATAGTGAAAAAAACTATAGACAATCAGTAAATATTTGAATGAATTAAGAAAGTTGTCTATGGATGTTCCAGGAGTTCCCTCCCAAATTAAGAGAGATTGATCTGGGAGGATTTTTGTTTAATTTTTTTTTAAAGAAGACAGTGAAAGGGAGAGGGAAAGGCAGGAATATGATTAATTCTCTTCAAATATTGGAAGAACTATGATATGGAAGAGGAATTACACTGTCCACCTATTTGTGTACACTGTACACTCACACTTTGTTTTGACAAAGAACCAACTGAGGAGGCATTACCTGGTTTCACTCTTGGGTAGTGTATCCATTCCATTCCCCTCCCTACTCCTTATATAGGAGTGCTATTTTGTAACAGACTGCCTTTTTGTAACCAGGGAGCTAAACAGTATGTATTTCTGGTTCATGAAATTAATTGCATGACCTGTTAAGACAGGTTGAGACATTTCAAGGTGGGGAAATTAACATTATCATAATCATCATTTTCAGACATGAAAGCTATTTCCTCTGAGCTAAGAGAGGTCTTCTTTCCAGGTGAAGATCATGAAAGGATGAACATTGCTTGTCATTAGAGAGGTTTCGAAAGGAAGAGTGCTTAGAGTCCTCTATAATTTAGAAAGTATCTCTGTAGTTCTTATAATTTAATGATAGTTAAAGAGACAGGGGCCCTAGGTTCTAATCCAAGCTTTGCTACTAAGTTTCTATATAACCCTTGAGAGTCACTTTATTTCTTTGGATTTGTTTCTTTGTTTACAAAGTGAATATGCTGAATTAGATTATTTATAAGATCCCTTTCAGCTCTGTAATACTTCATTTTTTCCCCAGGTGCCTGATATTGTGTTAGCCACTATAGAGGGCAAAAAAGAAGTGTAAGAGATGACCTGACATCAAAGAACTTGCAATCCAATGGTGTACAGAAATCAAAGAAAGGAAAAAATGGCAGTTCTCATTGGGCAAAGAATTGGAAACTTAGGGGATGCCCATCCATTAGAGAATGGTTGACCAAATGATGATATGTGTATGTATGGAATACTAATGTGCCATGAGAAGAGATTCAGAGAAACCTGAAAAGAAGTTTAAATGATAAAGAGAAAAGTAAGAAGAGCCAGAACAATTTATGTAGTAATAAAAGATTCTAAAAATGAACAGTTTAGAAAGCTTTAAGAGCTCTGACTAATGAAATGACCACCATGGTTCCAGAGGCTAATGATGAAGCATTCCATTCATCTTTTGACAGAGAGATGAAGGAACAAACATGCAGAATAAAGCACATTTCTGACATGGTCAATAGGGGAATATATTTTACTTGACTGTGTTTATTTGTAATAAAATTTTGTTTTTATTTATTTTTCTTCCAATGGAGGTGGGAAGGAGAGGAAATAAACTTTTCATAATTTAAAAAATAGTATAATGGGGGGAAACAAGACATGTATGTGAACAATTAGAGGACAGTAAGGATTCGTTGTGTGTGCACTGATCATAGGTGCAACTGTTTAGAGAAGGAATTGATCTCCGGTTATATAATCTCAGACTCAGAATTTGAAGGGATCTTAAATGTGATCTATCCCAGCCCTTTCTGGAACTGGCAACCTTCTGTAGCATTGCTGACAAATGCTCACTTAACTTCAGTATAAACACCATCAGGAAGTGGCAACTCATTACCTCTTTGAGATAGCATTTCCTACTTTTCTAATAGCTGTAATCCTTAGGCACTTTTTCCGTTTACCAACCAAAATCTGTATCTGTGAAACTCGTCCTCATCACTCCTAGTTCTACTTTCTGAAGCAGATTATGGGAAATTGAATTTCTCTTCTATTACTGAAAGCTTTGTAGAGGAAATGAAATCTATGCCAAAGAATAAGATTTAGATAAATATGGAAGAGAAAAAAGGACAAGGCAAATGGGTAACATGAAGGCTATGGACCACTTTTCAGAATGATGTTTTAAATGAATAAAACAAAATATATACGATTATAAAGGAAACCATTATATTGAAATTCAGTTATCAAATGTTTAAAAAGATCATGCATCCCAGATGAAGAACTCTGGCAGTTGTCAAAACACTGCTGTGATGACCATCTTGCAAAAAGGATTCTCCCATTTTATGTATCAAAATTATTCAAAGTTCTTTTAAAATTATAACAAAAGTAATGTTGTTTGATGACCTGATCATTAATATCTCTAAGGAAGGACTAAAACATGCATATTGATGTTTGCCTAGGGTATTTTTCTCAATCATGGAGTAGGCCCAACATTGATTTCCCACTGAGGGATGTCCTCCATGAATGGGGAGATCCTCCAGATGCCCCATCTGTAAACGACATTATGCTGGTTACCTCAAGTCCTGAAACACTGCAGAGCCCCCTATATGAGATCCATAAGCACAAAAAGTTGAGTCTAAGCATTCACACAGGAAAACCAAATGGGTAAAGAAAACCTATTGTTCAAATGTTTAGATACTGCTGGAGGAAAAACATAGAGCCCATCCTATATATGTATCAAGCAGCTAGGTGGCACAATGAGTAGAGTGTCAACCTTGGAGTCAGGAGGGCCTGAGCTCAAATCTGGCCTCAGACACTCACTAGCTATGTGGCTGGACGTCACCTAATCCTGTTTGCCCCCGTTCCTTTATCCATAAAATGAGCTGGAGAAGGAGAGGTCAAATCATTCCAGTGTCCCTGGCAAGAAAACCTGAATGGGGGTCACAGAGAGCCAGAAATGACTCATCATCTGTAATGACAATGTATGTACAGTTATATATCTATGTAGCTATATTTGACAGACACTGCAAATGGACAGTGAATTGGTCAGCCAACAATAATCTATTAAGCATTACTAAGTGCTAAGCACAAGAAACACAAAGAAAGGCAGAAACAGTCCCTGACCTCAAGGCAGGAGGCAACACCTAAATAACTGGGTATAGTCAAGAGATATAAAGAGTAGGTACAAAGTAATCTGACAAGGGAAGGCACTCACATCTGAGGGACTGCTAAAGCCTCCTTTAGAAGGTAGGATTTGGGCTGAGTCTTGAAGAAACCCAAGGAAATTAAGAGGTGGAGCTGAGGAGGAAAAAACACTGTACACAAGGAGAGGCAGTGCAAAGGCATAGAGATGGAAGATAGCACTGTGGGGGAGTAAGAGCAAGTAAGCAAGTATAGTTCGATCATAAAATACATAGAAAGGCATACAATTTGAGAAGACTGGAAGGGTAGGGGAGGTTCAGATTATAAAGAGTTTTAAATGCACGCCAAAAAACAAAACAAAACAGTTTGTATTTGATCTGGGAGACACTAGGGAACCACTAGAAACAAGTCTGGTAGAAATTAAGGTTGGAATTGTATCTCATAGCATACCCCACAATAGGCTATAAATGGATACAGGATTCATTGTGGCATTAAAAAGATAGAGAAGGGAAGAAAATACCTTTTACATATATAGCTAAGGGAAGAATTTTTAACCATATAAGAGGTAGAGGTGATTATAGATGGGTATATACCCATATGTGGAATTGATGCAAATATATAAGAGCAAGAGTCATTTCCTAATATATAAGTACCCAAAAGATATGATCATAAAGTTTTCACATGAAGAAAAGCAGTTTATCAAAAACCATATGAAAAATGCTCCAAAGAACTAAAAATAAGTAAAATACAAATTAAAAATTATCCTGAAGTTTTGCTCCATATCCATCAATTTGACAAATACATCAAAAGGGTGAGGTACTTGATAATGATACAGATACAGACTTCCTTGGAAGAAACACATTATTTAACAGTTGTTGGGGGGTGGAGCCAAGATGGCGGAGTAGAAAGACTCACGTATGCCAGCTCCGAACCCACAGCCCATATATTTCCTGCAAGAAGAACTCCCCACAAATTCTGGAGCACTGCAAGGCACGCAGAAACACAGTGGAAAAGATTTCTGTTCCAGAGAGCCCTGGAGAGCCATCCCCAGGGGTCCGTTGCTCCTCGGAAAGTGGAGTCCACCCCTGCCCTGCCCTGGCACGGCGGCCCCAGAGGAGCAGATCGAGCAGGTTTCAGGGACGGAATCTCCGGCGGCCCTGAAGGTCCCTCCACCTACAGGCGCTACAGGTCAGTGAGAGAGACTTCTGGGATGGCCGAGAGGGGAGCGGGGTGTCTCCGTGGCTTGGGCCCCCTCGGGAGGAAGTGGCAGAGGCAGGGGCAGTGGCAGAGGCAGCAGCAGTGGCCCAGGACTCCCAGAGCAGCAGGCAGAAGCTCAGGTCTCTGCATAAACCCCCTGAGGGAACTGAGCCTGGGAGGCGGCCCTGCCCTCACCCAAGCACCAGAACTTAAGCTCACATTGAATAGCAGTCGTGCCTGCCACGGAAAGCCCATTTGAATCTCAGAGCCCAAGCACTAGCTGGGCAGATCTAGGCAGGGGTGGACAGGAATCTCAGAAGTCAAGTAACTGGCTGGGAAAATGCCCAGAAAAGGGAAGAAAAATAAGACTATAGAAAGCTACTTTGATGGGGTACAGATGTTCCCGCCTTTCCATTCTGATGACAAGGAAGTATTCTTACCATCAGGGAAAGATGTGGAGGTCGAGGCCTCTGTATCCCAGGCATCCCAGCTGGATGTCTGGTGGGCTCAGGCCATGGAAGAGCTCAAAAAGGATTTTGAAAATCAAGTTAGACAGGTGGAGGAAAAACTGGGAAGACAAATGAGAGAGATGCAAGAAAAGCATGGAAAACGGGTCAATACCCTGCTAAAGGAGACCCAAAAAAATGCTGAAGAAAATAGCACCTTGAAAAATAGGCTCACTCAATTGGCAAAAGAGGTTCAAAAAGTCAATGAGGAGAAGAATGCTTTCAAAAGCAGAATTAGCCAAATGGAAAAAGTGGTTCAAAAGCTCACTGAAGATAATAGTTCTCTCAAAATTAGAATGGAACAGATGGAGTCTAATGACTTTCTGAGAAATCACCAAACAAAACCAAAAGAATGAAAAAATGGAAGAGAATGTGAAATATCTAATGGGAAAAACAACTGACCTGGTAAAGAGATCCAGGAGAGACAACTTAAAAATTATGGGACTACCTGAAAGTCATGATCAAAAAAAGAGCCTAGACATCATCTTCTATGAAATTATTGAGGAAAACTGCCCTGATATTCTACAACCATAGGGCAAAATAAATATTGAAGGAATCCATCGATCACCGCCTGAAAGAGATCCAAAAAGAGAAACTCCTAGGAACATTGTGGCCAAATTCCAGAATTCCCAGGTCAAGGAGAAAATATTGCAAGCAGCTAGAAAGAAACAATTCCAGTATTGTGGAAATACAATCAGGATAACAGAAGATCTAGCAGCTTCTACATTAAGGGATCAAAGGGTGTGGAATAGGATATTCCAGAAGTCAAAGGAACTAGGACTCAAACCAAGAATCACCTACCCAGCAAAACTGAGTATAATACTTCAGGGGAAAATATGGTCTTTCAATGAAACAGAGGACTTTCCAGCATTCTTGATGAAAAGACCAGAGCTGAAAAGAAAATTTGACTTTCAAACACAAGAATGAGAAGAAGCATGAAAAAGCAAACAGCAAAGAGAAGTCATAAGGGACTTACCAAAAGTGAACTGTTTACATTCCTACATGGAAAGACAATATTTGTAACTCTTAAAATTTTTCAGTATCTGGGTAGTTGGTGGGACCACACACACACACACACACACACACACACACACACACGTACACATGTGCGCACACACACATACACACATGCATGCACATACAGAGAGAGAGAGCACAGAGTGAATTGAATAGGATGGGACCATATCTTAAAAGTAATTAAGGTAAATGGTGAGAGAGAAATGTAGTGGGAGGAAAGAGGGTGAAATGGAATGGGGTAAATTATATCTCATTCAAGAGGCAAGCTGGAGACTTTTTAGTGGAGGGAAAAAGAGGAAAGCTGAGAAAAAAACCAAGAAATTTACCCTCATCACATATGACTAAAGGAAGGAATAAAATGCACACTCATTTTGGTATGAAAACCTATCTTACAATACAGGAAAGTGGGGGAGAAGGAGATAAGCAAGGGGGGGGGATGATGGAAGGGAGGGCATTGGGAGGAGGGAGCAATTTGAAGTCAACACTCTTGGGAGGGACAGGATCAAAAGACAGAATAGAAATAATGAGGGGCAGGATAGGATGGAGGGAAATACACTTAGTCTTACACAACACGACTATTATGGAAGTCATTTGCAAAACTACACAGATATGGCCTATATTGAATTGCCTGCCTTCCCAAAGGGAATGGGTGGGGAGGGAGGGATGGGGAGAATTTGAAACTCTAAGTTTTAGGAACAACTGTTTAGTATTGTTCTTGCTACTAAGAAATAAGAAATACGGTTAATGGGGAATAGAAAGTCATCTGGCCCTACAGGACAAAAGAGAAGATGGGGACAAGAGAAGGGAGGGATGATAGAAGAGAGGGCAGATTGGTGATAGGGAAAATTAGATTGCTTGGTGTATTGGGGTGGAGGGAGGGGATAAAAGGGAAGAAAATTTGGAACCCAAAATTTTGTGAAAATGAATGTAAAAAGTTAAATAAATTAAAAAATAAAAAAAATTTAAAAAAAAGCAGTTGTTAAGCACCCACTATGTTCTAGGCACCATGGTAGCACTAAGGATATAAAGATAAAAATTTAGTAGTCTTTTCCCTGAAGGGGTGTACTTTCTATTGGGGTAAATGGATTGCCAATGGAAGAATCCTTCATTCCATTGCTTTGCTTGATAGACATTCTATGTTTTTGGTGATGTGGACCCCAAACTGGAGGGAAATGACTTTGTTGCATTCTGATGTGGATTTGTTTTAGTGATTCAGAGGTTAAAAAATATATATACACACGCACATATATACATACACACAAACACACACATATATATGCATATATATATATATATATATACATTCATAATATACACATATATGATCCTGCACAACCAGCACCACTGTGGGTGCAGCTGATTCCATGGGCTCAAGTAGCCCTGCAATCAATTGGCTTCCATAAAAATAGAATACACTCATCCAGTGGCAGTATAGAGCAGGAGCATCCTGAAGGCAGGGTGACTATCAGCAGAACCTAAGCAGGAATTCTTAAACTGGATTCTGTGAATTAAAAAAAAAAAGATATTTTGACCACTATATTTCAATATAATTAGTTTGAATAGATATTTCAAGATAATTATCTATTTTATGCATTTAAAAACATTATTCTGAGAAGGAATCAGTCAAAGAGATCTAGGGTACAAAAAAAGGTGAAGACTCCTTAGACTAGAGGAATAGGAATTACATATTTCTATCTGGGCCAGCAGACAGTGTATTAGTAAGCACCCTACCACACCCAAGATGGCCTGCTAGCACAGGTTCTTTGATCTGTTTTTGTAAAGGAAAGACAAATTCAAAGGGGTTAACAAATAATGCAGACTTTATTCTATCTAACTTTATCACAAGGGGTTGCCGAGCACCAACTCCTATAGCATTCTCTAATCACCCTTCTTTCAGAGGCCAGTGAGAAGTAGGGCAACTCCCCCTGCATCTTGATGGGGTCAATCAAGATAGGCACAACTTGTCCATCCCCCTAAATTCCCTCAAACCTCAATGGGGACCAGTTAAGGCAAGCACAGATTCCCCCCAAGTCTTGACAGGGGCTGATCAAGGCACACAAAGCATCCTACTAAAGGTCCACCACTCACTGACCAGTGCCCACCTGTTTTATACTTATACTCTACTTCTACATGGTCCTGGCCTTTACAATCTAAACAGGTGACACCTGGCCCTTACAATCTGAGGGCTGTTGTGGAGATGTTTTGAACCATAGCTTACACTTGATAACAAGAGATTGTTCTGGTCATGGGTCCTGGAAAACCAAACTCCAAAAAATACTAACAAAAATCCACTTTGCATACACTTACTGATGGATTTCACCACTGTAGCCACAAAGGACCTGTCCTTTCTCTTTTTAATGTATGGATCTCATGTAAGTAGCCATATGCAAAAGCTTCAGTCCCTGATCTAGGAAGGGATCATCTTGTAATCCATATTCTTGGGACACAATTGCAGGGCCTACTAGTCTTTGTGAATATTAGGAGACAGAATTGCTTGTTTAGGGGCAGGAGTGAGGGATAGGTCCAGTATTTGCTTTGTTGCCGGTAGGTTGGTGGTCTATGATGCAGTTTAGTGTTATGGCTTCTTTGGAGAAGATGGAGAATCCACTTATGTCATGGCATCCTGTTTACGTATGTGTGTGTGTGGGGGGTGTATACAATACAATTTTTGTTATGTAACCAGTCAGAATTATTAACATACATGTATAAAAAGTATAATCAAAAGTCCTGATTTGGTAAATAGTACAAGCCAGTTCCAAAGAGGTAGGAAGAAATATAATGAGGTTTAGGAAGGTCCATGAAGCATTCTAGATCAATACAACCCAGGTCAATACATAGAGAAAATCTATGAAGAATCAGAGGTATGTTTAACAGAACTCAGCCATTAGCTGTCTGCTCTGGGCCCTGCTGCCCCATGTTTCTTTTTAAACATGGTCGCTCATGCTGACTGGAACCAAATAAAGAGCCATAAAGAATAGGAGCATAGATCCAGAGCAAGGAATCTCAGAGACCATCTTGCCTAACCCCTTTATTTTACAGATGAGGAAACGGAGGCCCAGGAGAGTCATCTGAGACCCCACTTTTATTTAAGAATAGGTAAGAAAAATAATGGACTAATGATGAGCTAACAAAATGACCGTAATCAGTCAGCCACTTGTCTACTATTCCAATCATTCTATATTAGCTTTTCACTTTGGGGTGGGTGGGGTGGGGGCAAGGATAGCAAGAGGTATTTTATTACATTTTTCCCCTAACCCATCCCTCCTCCAAACTTTTCTATTTCTGTTGAGCAAACCATCATCCTTCCAGTCACTCAGGAGAAATACTTGGGAGAACACTAAATAACATTTATTCATGAAATCCCCCAAGGCACTATGGAATATAATGCTATTTTAGGATTATGAATGAAGGATCTTGTCCAATGCTTGACTCTTCCTTCTCTATCAGCTCCAATCCCTATCCCCTGCCATCCAAATAGTTGACAAGTCTTGTCAATTCTACCTCCGCAGCATCTCTTGGATCTATTTCCTCTTACATAACTTATACCTAGGGAGGTTGGATAGTGCTGGATCTGTAGTTAGGAAGACCTATGGTCAAATCCTACCACATTATGAGCAATGTGACCCTCACCAATTTACTTAAACTTTTTGAGCCTCAGTGTCCTCATCTTTGAAACAGGATTATAAGAGCAATTATACCACAAGGCTGCTGTGAAGTTCAAATTGGCTAATTTAAGTAAAGGGCTTTACAAACATTAAGTCAACTACTGTTATTATTAATTTAGGGCTTCATCACTTCCTGCCTGAACTATTCTAATCGCCTCCTAATTGGACTTCCCATCTCTAGTCTTGTCTTTCTCCAGCCTATCCACACAACTGTCAAACCAAAAATGCTAAAACACAGAACTAGTAATGTCACTGTCCTAGACTCCACTAGCCCATCCACAAAACTCTTCTGTGTGTTTCTTCTATTGCTTTTAGAACAAAATGCAAAGTCCTCAGATTGGAAAGTAATGTCTTGCTCAGTATGGTTATGTCCCCAGTCATTTTATATCACTCCAACCGCACTGGTTGTTTCCTGTACACATTACATCTCCTGGCTCTGTGATTCCCAGGCTCTGGGGTGCAGTCCCCACTCATTTATACCTGTTAAGTACCCAGCTTCCTTTATCACACAACCTGAGATTCATCTACATAAGGTCTTTCCTGATTTCTTTCATTGCGATTGCTTATCTGTGGGATAATGAGATAAAGCATGGCACAGTTCCTGGCATACAGTAGGCACTTAATAAATGATAATTCCCTTCCTCTGCACCACACACTCCATCCATCCAGCAAAATGTAAGCGTCTTTAGGACAAAGGTTATTTTACTTTTCTCCTTGTATTCAGAGTGCCTGGCAGAGAACTTTATGCATAGTATGCACATAACAAATATTAGCTTAATTGAACTGAAGCAAATCTAGGGCTAGGAAAGAAGGAGGACTAGTAATGGGGAGACCCCTGTAGTTCTGGATTCCTCCTCCTCTCTCCACAGCACTTCCATGCCACTGATCATGAATTAAGAAGAAAAATCTTTCCATATTCTTAAGTCTTTGAGCTTCTTCTCTTTAAGCTTAAGGGTTGATGCCAATTAGCATAGTGTCCATCCTTTCTGAATAATTCACATTTGGAAAATCCCATAAAAATTTATGAACCTTCCCTCCTTCTCTTCTTTTATCTGAGAAAATAAAATTACAATATTTAATCAAGTAAGAATGGTCTGTCTACCATGAAAGAGTTTGTGGCCAAGAATACCCTCTCTATTTCCTTTCTGAACACTTGTAACATATGTACGATCATCCTGTGAGTTAATGAGAAATACTTGAGAGAACATTAAGTAACGTTCACTCACAAAATCCCTCAAGGCACTATGGACCATAATGTCATTTTTTGGGTTATGGAATGCATTATTCATTTTAAATCTAGTTTGCCTTAAAGACATCAGCCAACTCAGCGGCTTGTCATACTGCACATCTATTGATGGATATAGGCAGAAATCTTTAGGAGTCTGATTTTAAAAAATTAACTGCAAATGTAAACTTAGAGGTTAAGATTACAAATCAATTTTTATAGCTTCAGGCTATGGAATCACCATCTTTTTCTTTGTGGAGAATGTCAGAACAAAGGAAGAATGAGGTTTGATCCCTACTGTCTGCTCCTATATATATTTATTTAGCATTTTGCAATTTATTAAGCTTCTGCTTTATGTGACACATTTGTACTCAGCACATTCACAATAACTGTTGCTGGGGTTCTTTTAGCACAGTCTTCCTTCATTGAGCCCTCCAGTCATCTTGTCTTTAAAAACATTTTTTTCCCTCAATCTCTATCTACGTTCTTCTATCTCTTCTAAAGGCACTATGTGGTATCATATTTCCCCCCTTGAAAAAAATGAAAATGAATTCAATTGAATTTAATTTCGAAACCTTCATACATTCTCTCCCTTTGAGATGAGTAGAGATTCTAAAGCTTCCTACTCAAAACTTTCGCTGAAAGATGGTTTGTATTGAAGGGGGAGCTTGGAGTCTCACAATAACCCTTCTTGACCTGGGAATTCTGGAATTTGGCCACAATGTTCCTAGGAGTTTCTCTTTTTGGATCTCTTTCAGGCGGTGATGGATGGATTCTTTCAATACTTATTTTGCCCTCTGGTTCTAGAATACCAGGGCAGTTTTCCTCGATAATTTCATGGAAGATGATGTCTAGGCTCTTTTTCTGATCATGGCTTTCAGGTAGTCCCATAATTTTTAAATTGTCTCTCCTGGATCTATTTTCCAGGTCAGTTGTTTTTCCAATGAGATATTTCACATTCTCTTCCATTTTTTCATTCTTTTGGTTTTGTTTGGTGATTTCTTGGTTTCTCGTAAAGTCATTAGACTCCATCTGTTCCATTGTAATTTTGAGAGAACTATTAAATTCAGTGAGCTTTTGAGCCTCTTTTTCCATTTGGCTCATTCTGCTTTTGAAAGCATTCTTCTCCTCATTGACTTTTTGAACCTCTTTTGCCAATTGAGTGAGCCTATTTTTCAAGGTGTTATTTTCTTCAGCATTTTTTTGGGTCTCCTTTAGCAAGGTATTGACCCGTTTTTCATGCTTTTCTTGCATCTCTCTCATTTGTCTTCCCAGTTTTTCCTCCACCTGTCTAACTTGATTTTCAAAATCCTTTTTGAGCTCTTCCATGGCCTGAGCCCACCAGACATCCACCTGGGATGCCTGGGATACAGAGGCCCCGACCTCCACATCTTTCCCTGATGGTAAGAATACTTCCTTGTCATCAGAATTGAAAGGCAGGAACATCTGTACCCCATCAAAGTAGCTTTCTATAGTCTTATTTTTCTTCCCTTTTCTGGGCATTTTCCCAGCCAGTTACTTGACTTCTGAGATTCCTGCCCACCCCTGCCTAGATCTGCCCAGCTAGTGCTTGGGCTCTGAGATTCAAATGGGCTTTCCGTGGCAGGCATGGCTGCTATTCAATGTGAGCTTAAGTTCTGGTACTTGGGTGGGGGCAGGGCCACCTCCCAGGCTCAGTTCCCTCAGGGGCTTTATGCAGAGACCTTCGGTAATGGCCCTGAACTTCTGCCTGCTGCTCCGGGAGTTCCGGGCCGCCTCTGCTGCCTCTGCCACTGCCTCTGCCACTGCCTCTTCCACTGCCTCCCAAGGAGGCCCGAGTCACGGAGACACCCCGCTCCCCTCTCGGCCAGTCCAGAAGTCTCTCTCACTGACCTGTAGCATCTGTGGGCGGAGGGACCTTCCCAGCCACCAGAGGTTCCTTCCCTGAAGCCTGCTCGGATCTGCTCCTCTTGGCCGTGTGGCCAGGGCAGCACAGGGGTGGACTCTGCTGTCCGGAGCGTGATGGACCCCTGGGGACGGCTCTCCAGGGCTCTCTGGAACGGAAATCTTTTCCACTGTGTTTCTGCGTGCCTTGCAGTGCTCCAGAATTCGTGGGGAGTTCTTTTTGCAGGAAATTTATGGGCTGTGGGTTCGGAGCTAGCATACCGTGAGTCTTTCTACTCCGCCATCTTGGCTCCTCCCCCCTCACAATAACCCTTTAGACACAGAAGGATGCTTTCTGAGAATTATCATTGAGAGTAAAGAAAACTGAGCCTAAGGAAAGACTGGATGGATAATTCCCTAGAGTGAACAGCTGAGAGAAGACAATGGGCATCTCTGTTAGGCTATCTTGGGCACCAGCTGAGCTTATCCATCCAACAGGTTGAAAGGGGAATGGCAAAAGGGAATAATAATGGAAACCTTATCTGATATTAATTCTAGCACCTCATTTATGCTAATCCAAGGGAAAGTAGGTATCTTAAGAAGAGGATACATAGCTATAAGCTGTCCGAAAACTATTCTAGGTCATTACTATTTCCATTCCATCTGTAAAGTTTAGAAAGTGGTTTGCAATTTACAAAATTTACAAAGCGTTTCTAGCATTACATGAGTAATTAGCAATGTGAAGGAACTTGCTAGCCTGTTGCTTGGTCTACTAGCTCATCTAGCCCCATCCAAGCCCTTGGATAGCATCAAAGAGTAAAGTGGGCTTCATTAATTCCTTTCATGCAATCATAAATTTAGAGCTTTATGGGACTTAGAGGGCAACTGGTCCAAGTCCTCCATTTTGCACATGAAGAAACTGAGATTGACAAATGTTAAATGACTTACCCAGGACCAAACAGCTAATAAGTGTGTGAGGCAAGTTTCAAACTCAGGTGTCCCTGACTCTTAAGTCCAGCATTCTATCCACTGCACTGCCCCTGCCTTTCTTCTTTCATTCCAGTCCAGAATTCTTTGGGGGTTTTATATTTAGTTGATCATTTTTTAAAGAAGTTTAAAACATTCTATTGATTGGAATTTTTAGTTTAAATTTTGATTGCTTCTGGGAGGTTGAGAAAGTGAAGTAATATTTTTTTTAGTGACACTTGGAGAATCAACTTATCAAGCATACATTAAGCACCAACTATGTGCCACGTACTGTGTTAAGCACTGAGCACCTTCAATACTTATATACTTTGATGAAACATTGCCAAGTGATGTTTCCTTCAACCACGTAAATTGCAACCTACCTACCTATCCCTTGTGTGCCCTGTGCAACTCTTGTTCATGTCCTTCTATAAAATTGTTGTAGGACTTAACAATGTTCTGCAGGGTTTCTTGTAGATCTCTTGACATTGTTATGGATAAAAATGTAATTTGATGGCTGTCTAGTCAGTCATTCTGTCAGTCAATAAGTATTTATTTCGGTTATCCCCAGTAGTGTGCTGGCGAATGTTTAAAAATGGTTTTCTGAGGGGAAAAAGTACATATGGTAAACTTTGAAGTTTACTCTGCAATATTAATACTGTCTCCATCACTTTCTTAAGTCTAGACAATTAACAGAACAATACAGTCCTGGCATAGTTTGATGTAGCTGATTCCTGAGGTATAAATGCTCACATTAAAATTTAAGGATCCACTTTCTTGAGCTGGTTTATTTTGGCTCCAGGCCTAGTTATTTATCAATTTTGCCATGTGACCTACCTATCCTTCCCCCTCTTCATACATTTCTCTGATAATATTTACAATTCTTTTATAATTCTTCATGAGGAATTGCATCCCACTCATGCCAAGTATCTCTCTATTGCCTCTCTCATTTCTTATCCCTGAACCACATTGTCCAAAATATATTTTGGACACCTTCATATATCCACTTTAGCATTAAAGAGCTAAGCATTACAATTAGATACTGATTTAATTTAGAGGATCTGATCCACTTCATGGAATTTCTCTACCCCCCTTTTCTTCGTAACAGATGTTGGTGCATCAACTGAAATCATCCTCCTGATGGTCTTTATGAGAATGCTTATCACAAGTACCATAAGATGAGATCATACCTATCACTATTCTTGTCCCCATTTTACAGACAAGGAGGCTGAAGCTCAGAAAGGTTAGGTGACTTGCCTAGAGTCACCCAAACAGTACATGTCAGAGGCAGGATTCATACCCATGTCTTTGCTGACTCCAAGTCTCACACTCATTCTACTATGCCAATTGGGCTGGTCAATCATGGAAGGCTCCTTAGAAGAAATGGATTTTGAAACAAGTTTAGAACCATCCTCTTATGTTTTCTGAAGTGTGAAGAAAATGATCAATGGAAACATGCAAGGAAATGACTCTGGATTTAAGGTAACTAAAAAGCCATTCTCTCAAAGAAGAAAGAATGAAGGAGGAGGGGACCTAGTTGACATAACCCGGTCTTTACCACAATGTCAAAAAAAATTGTGATAATTCTGGTTGAGAACAAACTGAAGGAGCTAGTGTTGCTTAGCTTGCAGAAAGACTTGAGAGAAAAGTCTGCAAGTATTTGAAGGGAAATCACATGAGTGAAGGATGCTGTTATCCTGAAAGTAGAGTTAAAAATGAAAATCTTTGACATACCCTAGGGAATAAAACAGATCTCTGTCATTCAGAATCTCTAATTCAGAATCTGAACTTTCTGGCTTTGGAGGATTCATGCTTTGCCCTCTATTTCCATTTGCTTAACCCCATTTATTGGATGAATGGTCAAGACATATTATAATGTAGCATGGGAGAAATTTGTGAATATTATGGTCAGATGGGAACATGAAGACACAGCCTTTGGACTGTGTAAAGTTACTTCTGTGCTGGGTAGTCTTAATGAAAAGCCTGAGGGGTGAAGCCAGAATTTAGTGCTGTTCTATTATTGAATTGTGCCTGGTGAGATGAAAGGGTGAGAGCATTAACCCAAGAGCTAATTGTTATATCCACATTCTAATAATTCTGTCAAGGGATGCGAGGCATTTACTTGATATGAGAAACATTTATGGTCATGATGCTGACAACATATCATTTCACATATCAGATATCGTAGACTTGTACAGAAAATTCATGTACACTCGATAGCAGTTCTCCTAATGAGTTTTTTTTGGGGGGTGCTTGTTTTGTATTTTTTTTTTTTGCCAAAATCAAGAGTACAGTAGCATATCTAGGACGTACTATTCTTTAATACCTGGCAGGCACTAACATTTAACATCTGGAAAGTACTATTTGTTAACATCTGGCAGGTACTGTCATTTAACACCAGGGTTAATATCTCCCTAATAAATAGGGGTTTCCTCTCCTTACTAACTGCCCTAAGAGTTCTTTGCAGCTAGCTTTATGAAGCTGTCATTGAATGAGTCAAACCTCATCATTTGTTTACAGAAACTGATGTGGATGCCCAGGAATTTCATTAAACAATTTATAATTTAAAGGGAAAGCAATTAGGTGGTATAGTGGAATCATGAATATTCATCTTCCTGAGTTCAAATTTGACCTCAGGCATTTATTAGCTGTGTGATCGTGGGTAATTCACTTAACCATATTTGCCTCAGTTCCTCATTTGTAAAATGAGTTTAAGGAAATGACAAACTGCTCAAGAATCTTTGCCAAGAAAACCTCAAATGGGGTCATGAAGAGTTGGACACAACTGAAATAACCTAATAACAACAATACAAGGAAAATCAAATGGTTCCATAAGAACAGTATCATTGATGCTAAAACTATGAAGGCAAAGAAAGCAAATGACCCTCCAAAGGGCTATTTAAGCTGTACTGGAACAAGGTTGCATCTCAGCTTCAGAGGCTGCGTTGAGTGCACCATCTGAAGCTGAGATGCAACAAAGTATAGATCAATTCTCTGCTGCCTAAGCTAATTTTGGCCTAATAATAAACACCAAAAAAACACAGGTGCTCCATCAGCCACCACCACACCATCCATACGTGGAACCATTGGTTACAGCAAATGGAGAAGTTTTGAATTCTGTGGATAAGTACACTTACCTTGGCAGTGTACTTCTCAGGAATGTAAACACTGACAATGAGGTTGATACACACATTGCCGGAGCTAGCTCAGTGTTTGGGATGATCTGAAGAGACGTTTGGGAAAAAAGAGGTATTAGACTGACTACTAAATTAAAGGTCTACAGACCTGTTGTACTGACCTCATTGTTATAAGTCTGTGAAACATGGACAGTCTACCAGCAGCATGCCAGGAAACTGAATCGCTTCCATTTGAACTGTCTTAGGAAGTTTCTGAGGATCACCTGGCAGGATAAGGTACAGGATACTGAAGTCCTTGCTCGAGTTGAAAACTGCCAAGTATTCAAACTATGCTTCAGAGAGCACAACTACTGACTTTATGCCCAGTTTGCTATCTACTCTACTACCTAACTGCCTCTGGATAAACTACTGAGTACCCAGAAAAGAGTAACCCCAAACTCTCAAGTTTATTCCATTTGAGGGTGCTTAGAATCTTGAGAAGTAAAGGCTTATGGCAGCAGGAGGAGGTGTATGATAACTGCCTTCAAATACCTCAAGAGTTGTTGCATGAAAGAGGGATTAGGCTGGTTCTACTTGGTTCTGCTTGTCCCAAAGGACAGCACTAGGAACAATAGGTAGAAGTTGTAAAGATACAAATTTAGGTTTGGTATTAGGAAAAACTTATAATGATTAGAGACATCAGAAAGGGGAATGGAATTGTTGACATGTTGTGGGTTACTTCCTATTCTTTGACAAAAGAATAAATGACTACATGCTATGGTTTTAGTAGGGGCCCTTGTTCAGGGATAGGTTGGAACAGATGACCTCTGAGGTTACTTTGAATTCCAAGTTTCTTGGTTAATGGTTAAACAGAACCTCTCTGTTAGAGAAGGAGTCATTCATGATTGCAAACAACCTTTAAGGTTCAATTCAATTCAACAAATACTTATTAAACACATGTTATTGGCAAGGAATTGTGCTCAACTGGAATACAAAGACAAGACCAAACTGTCATGACAAATTGAGTGTTAATAACTGAAACATCAGGAAAGATGTCACGTGAGAGGTCATCCTTTGAAGGAAGTTAGGGGGTTCATGAGATGAAAGTAAGTAGTAATCAAATTATAGATTCTTGTACAGGTGAGAAATAGTATTATTTTAATTTTTTAATTTCTCTAATCAGAAGTGATTTATGTGACTATCGAAAACTTTGATTTCTTCTTATGAAAACTGCCTGTTCATATTCTTTGATAATTTTGTCAACTGGGGAATCGGCCTTATTTTATAAATTTGGTTCAGTTCCCTATGTACTTGAGAAATACGGTCTTTATCAGAGAAACTTGACAAAAATATTTCCCCCAGTTTTATGCTTTCCTTCTAATTGTGGGTTCATTACTTTTGTTTGTGAAAAATCTTTTTATTTCCATGTAATAATTATCCATTTTACTTTCTTTGATCCTCTCTCTCTCTCTCTTTCTCTCTCCCTTTCTCTCTGTCTCTCTCTCTCTTGCTCTCCCTCTCTGTCTCTCTCTCACTCTCTTTTATCTATCTATCTATCTATCTATCTATCTATCTATCTATCTATCTATCTATCTATCTATCTATCTATCTCTTGTTTGGTCATCTTATCAATAGATCTGACAGGTAATTTTCCATGCTCTCCTAATTTACTTATATCACCCTTTATGCCTAAATCATTTATCCATTTTGGCCTTATTTTGTAATATGGAATGAGATGTTCACCTACGTCTAGTTTCTGCCAAATGGCTTTGCAGTTTTCCCAGCAATTTTTGCCAAATGGTGAGCTCTTGCCCTTAAATCTTAGACTTTTGGCTTTATCAATCACTAGGTTACTATTGCTATTCACTACTGTGTGTTGTGTACCTAATTTATTCAACTGGCCCACCACTTTATTCTTAGCCTGTTCCAGATTGTTTTGATGAATACTGATTTTTAATATGGTTTGAAATCTGGCACTTCCAGGCCACCTTCCTTCATATATTTTTTGTCAACTATTCCCTTAGTATTCTTGACCTTTTGTTGTTCCAAGTAAATTTCATTACAATTTTTCTTACCTCTTCATAATAATTCTTTGGTGGTTTGATTGATACAGCACTGAATAAATAAACTTAGAAGAATTTTCATTTTTATTGCATTGATTCAGCCTACCCATGTGCAATTAATATTTTTCTAATTATTTAGACCTGTCTCTATTTATGTGAAGTGTTTTGTAATTGTGTTCATATAATTACTGGGTTTCTCTTGGCAGTTAGACTCGCAAGTATTTTATGTTGTCTGTAATTATAGTATATGAAATTTCACTTTCTTTTTTCTTGTCTTATTGCTATGAGTAGCATTTCCAATAAATGTTGAAGAATAGTGGTTATAGCAGAGATCTTTGCTTCACCCTGATCTTATTGGCAAGGCTTCTACTTCATCCTTACTATAGATAATGCTTGCTCTTGGTATTAGATAGATAGTACTTATCATTTTTAGGGCAGCTGGGTGTCTCAGTAGATAAAGTTCTAGAACTGGAGTCAGGAAGACTCATCTTTCTGAGTTCAAATCTGGCACAGAATAAATAAATTTAGGTAGAATTTTCATTAATATTATATTGTCTTTTACTGTGTGATCCTGAGCAAGTCACTTAACTCCCTTTGCCTCAATTTTCTCATCTGTAAAATGAACTGGAGAAGGAAATAGCAAACTACTCCAGTATCTTCCCCAAAAATATTCAAAATGTGGTCACAAAGAGTTAGACATGACTGAACTACAACATCAACAAAAACTTCTCATTTTAAGAAAGGCTCTTTTTATTCCTGTGCTTTTTTATCATTTTTAATTGGAATGGGTGCTGTATTTTGTCAAAAACTTTTTTTTTGCATCTCTTGAGATAATCATATGATTTTTGTTGCTATTTTTATTTAGATGGTCAATTATTGGGATAGTTTTCTTAATATTGAACCAATCTAATATTCCTGTTACAAATCCCACCTGGATATAGTGTATGATCTCTGTGATTTATTGATATAATCTCTTTGCTAATACCTTGTTTAAATTTTTGCATCAATGTTCATTAGGGAAATTGGTCTATAGTTGTTTTCTCTCTGTTTTTGCTCTTCCTGGTTTAGGCATCAAAACAATATTTGTGCCTAAAAATGAATTTGGTTCCTATTTTCCCAAATACTTTATTTAGTATTGGGGTTAATTTTTCCTTAAACCATTGATAGAATTCACTTGCAAATCCAACTAGTCTTAGGGGTTTTTTCTTAGGGAGCTCTTTTATGCCTTATTCAAAGTTTTTCTAAAAGGTTAAGTATTCTATTTTCTTTTTTGTTAATGTGGGCAAATTGTAATTTTTTAAATATTCATCCATTTTACTTAGACTGTCAGTTTTATTAGTATATTGGGCAAAAAAAACTCTTAATAATTGCTTTAATTTCACCATCATTGGTGGTACATTCACCCTTTTCATTTTTGATACTGGTAATTTTTTTTCTTTCTTAATCAAATTGATACATGTTTTATCTAATTTATTTTTTCTTATAAAACCAGATCCTACTTTTATTTATTAGTTCAATGGTTTTTTTTTTTTACTTTCAATTTTACTAATCTCTCCTTTGATTTTCAGGATTTCCATTTTGGTGTTTAATTGGGGATTTTAAATTTGTTTTCCTAGTATTTTTGTTTACATGACCTATTCATCAATCTGCTCTTTCTCTCTATTACTGATATATGTGTTTAGAGATAGAAATTTTTCCCTAAGTACTGCTTTGGGTGAATTACACAAATTTTGGTATGTTGTCTCATTGTTTAATTAAATTAATGATTATTGATTGTTTTTATGATTTGTTCTTTGACTGATTCATGTTTTAGGATTAGAACATTTAGTTTCCAATTAATTTTTAATCTATGTTTCCATGGCCCTTCATTGAATGCAAATTTTTATTGCATTATGATCTGAAAATGTTGTATTTAATATTTCTCCTTTTCTGTATTTGTTTGTGAGGTTTAATTTCCCAATACATGGTCAATTTTTTTTGAAGGTATCATGTATAGCTGAAAAAAGAGGCAAATTCCTTCCTATTCTTATTTAATTTTCTCCAGAGGTCTATAATATCTAACTTCTCTAAAATTTTCTTCATCTCTTTAGCTTCTTCACTTAACATAAGATTTATCTGGCATGTATACAAAAATTGACCATGTACTGGGTCATAAAAACCTTGTTATCCAGTGCAGAAATGCAGAGATAGTTTATGCATCCTTCTAAAATCATAATGAAATTAAAAGTTATATGTGACAAAAGGCCATGGAAAGATAGACCAAAAACTTGATTGGAAACTAAATAATCTAATCCTGAAGATTAGATTTATCTAGTTCTGAGAAAGGAAAATTGATCTAGCCTACCCAATATAGTTTTATTGTCCATTTCCTCCTGTAATTCATTTAACTTTTCCTTTAAGAATCTGGATGCTGTGCCATTTGGTGCATATATTAGTATGGATATTGCTTCATTATCTGTGGTACCTTTTTAACAAGATGTAGTTTCCCAGCTTATCTCTTTTAATTGTGTTAATTTTTACTTTTGATTTCTTCCCCTGCCCCCACCTTTTTACTTTAGCTGAAGCATACTAGAATCTGTCTGAGCTCCTTATTTTAGCTTTGTATGTGTGTGTCTCCTTGTTTCAGGTGTGTTTCTTGTAAATAACAAATTGTAATTCTGGTTTCTAATCCATTCTTCTATCCATTTTCATTTTATGGGTGAATTCATCTCACATTCACAGTTATGAATACTAACTATGTATTTCTCTTTATCCTATTGTCTTGTTTATTCTTTTTATCCTGTCACTGAACTCTGTTTTGCTTCTGACCAATGTCATCCTTTATCTGTCCTCCCTATCATCACTTCCTATTTTCCTTATCTCCTTCCTTTCTTCTCTGTTGGTAAGATAGATTTTTATACAAAATTAGTTTTGTGTGTATACGTGTGTGTATATTTTCCCTTGTTGAACCAATTTAGATGAGAGTGAACTTCGAGCATTGTCTCCCACTGTAAAAAAAAAGTTCTTTGTGCCTCTCTTTTATGTGAATAATTTTCCTATTCTTCCCCTCTTTTGCCCCTTCTCCCAGTGTATCCCTCTTTCTTTCCCATCCAATTTTTTTTTTCTGTTTGGCTCTGATTTTTTCATCAGGAATGCTTGAAAATTCTCTATTTCAGAAAATATCCATTTTTTTTTCCTTGAAAGATTATACTTCGTGTTGCTGGGTTGTAATCCCAGCTCTTTTGCCTTCCAAAATATCATACTCTAAGTGCCCTACTCCTTTAACATGACATCTGTTAAATCTTATATGATCCTGACTGTGGATCCATGAGTTTTTTTATGATTTCTTTGTAGTTGCTTTGTAGAACTATGGGATTTGGCTATAATGTTCCTGGGTATTTTCATTTTGGGATTTCTTTCAGGTGATGGTTAGTGAATTCTTTCCCTTTCTATTTTACCCTCTGGTCAGACTTTCAGGACAGTTTTCCTTGATAAGATCTTAAAATTTTTCATCTACCAATCTTATTTGATTTTGAAAAATCAATTTTTTTGTGCTCTAAATCACTCTTGATTAGAGAGATGCAAATCAAATCAACTCTGGGATACCACATTACACCTATCAGATTGGCTAACATGACAAAACAGGAAGATGATAAGTGTTGGAGAAGATGTGGGCAAGTTGGGACGCTAATTCATTGTTGGCAGAGCTGTGAACTGATCCAACCATTCTGGAGAGCAATTTGGAACTCTGCCCAAAGGGCTACAAAAAGGTGCATATACTTTGACCCAACAATACCACTTCTAGGACCCAGTAGATCATATCCCCAGTAGATCATAAAAATGGGAAAGAGTCCCACATGTACAAAAACATATGTAGCAGCTCTCTTTGTAGTGACCAAAAACTGGAAATCAAGGGGATGCCCATCAATAGGGGAATGGCTGAATAAATCGTGGTCTATGAATGTAATGGAATACTATTGTGCTATAAGAAATGATGAACAGGAAGACTTCAGAGAAGCCTGGAAAGACTTATATGAACTGATGCTGAGTGAAAGGAGCAGAAACAGGAGAACTTTGTACACAGCAACAACCACAGTGCGTGAGGAATTTTTCTGGTAGACTTAGTACTTCATTGCAATGCAAGGACTTAAGTAATTCTCAATGGTCTCTTAAGACAAAATGCCTTCCACATCTAGGGAAAGAACTATGGAACTAGATCGCAGAATGAAGTAGACCATTTTCTTTTGTATTATGTTTTAGTTTGTTTTATGATTTCTCCCATTCATTTTAATTCTTCTATGCAACATGGCTAAGGAGAAAATGTATTTAATAGAAATGTATGTGTAGAACCTATATAAAACTGTATGCAGTCTCAGAGAGGAAGTGGGAAAGTACGGGAGAAAGAGGAGGGAGCCTCTGCCCTCTGCCCCAAAATTAGATTTAGGCCAATATCTTTCAGTATACTACAAAAAGCTCCAGATGGGTACATGGCCTGAATATAAAAGCTTGCATCATAAAAAACAATTTTTTTAGAAGAGACCAAGAACAGTTGCTTCTCACAACTATGACTAGGGGGAGAATTCTTAACCAAACAAGTTACTAAGGAGATTACTTTAGAAAGAGAGATAGTTTTGATGACACAAAATTTTAATAACTTGCACAAAATCACTGAAAATAGAATTACAACAATAATAGAGTGGGAAAAAATATAAGATATATGGAACACTGAAAGCAAATTAAAAATACAAAAAAAAGAAAATCAAATATTTTAGCACTTTCAGAAATTCTTGTTGGGCTTGTTTAAAATTCACACTTTTTTCCTTTGAGGCTTTCTTGTAGCTGTTTTGATATCATTGTTTTCTTCTCAGTTTGTATCTTGTTATTACCTGTAACCATAGTAACTTTTTGTGTTCAAGTTCTTTTATTTTCATTGTCATTATTATTTTCTCATTTTCTTAGCCTATTTCTTGATTTTGAACTTCATGTAAAATTAGGCTCTGTTTCTGGTATCAAGGCAAGGACACTGTACCAGACTTTAGGGGTTTGTTTTGTTTTGTTTTACAGTGCTGTTTTCAGAACTAATTCTGGGGCTTTGGAAGTTTTTAATGCTTTCAAGGTGATGTGATCTCGGGAGAGGTGCAGTCCCTGGTTCTTACTCAGGGAGGGCCCCTTATCTCTTGGCAGAACTGATACTGCTTTCCAGTGCTTCCATTCCCTTTAGATTGCAAGTGATTCTCTTCCCCATGGCTCCTGATCTCTTGTGACTGACATACTGCTCCTCAGGTCCCCTGCTCCCTCATGACCAAAAGTGCTCCTCTCTGCCTTTGAACTGTGACCTGGAAGTTAGTAGAGACAACAATTTCCAGGGTCTGATTCTGCACCCAGTGATAGCCCAGGAGAACCCTGTAACCTCTTTCTGACCAGTTACCCAATCCCCTGGTTCCTGAAGAGAGACCTGAAGCTATTGCTGCTTCTGTTACCACCAAGTCCTGCCACTGGTATTATTATATCCTCATGGTAATATTATATCCTCATGAGCTGCTAGCCTTATCACCATGTCAAATTTTTTCTTTGTCTTCTTAAGTTTTCTTGGGCTAGAATAATGTCTCCCTCTGACTTTTTGTTGACTTTTCCACTCCAGAATTCAATCTGAGGCATTAGTTTAAAGTTATTTGGAGGGGAATGTTGGAAGATATTGGCTGTAGTACTTCCTCTACTTCACCATCTTGCCTCTGCCCTCTGCCCCAAAATTAGATTTAGGCCATTATCTTTCAATATATTACAAAAGCTCCAGATGGGTACATGACCTGAAAAGAAAAGTTTGCATCATAAAAAATTTTTTTTTGGAAGAGACCAAGAACAGTTGCTTTTCACAACTATGACTAGGGGGAGAATTCTTAACCAAACAAGTTGTTAAGGAGATCATTTTAGAAAGAGAGAAAGATAGTTTTGATAACACAAAATTTTAATAACTTGCACAAAATCAGTGAAAATGGAATTAGAGCAGTAATAGAGTGGGAAAAATATGTGAATCAGAAATCACTGATAAAAGTTAGATATCTGAAATATTCAGGGAAATAACTCAAATATCAAGAGCCAATTCTTAATGGATAGGTACATGAACAGTTTTCTTTTTTAAAATTAATTTTTTTCCATGAATAAAAGATTTTTTTCTTCTCTCCTACCAGGTTCTAGATGTTCTATGGTTCAATATCCCCTCAAAGCCATAGCTCATGGGTTCCCAGTAAAATATTTACTTTTTCTAGTCAATCAGAAGATGAATCAAATCAAATGGATACAATAAAATAGCATGAAAAGAAAAGTAATAACAGAATATTCTTCCATAAATTTGGATTCCACTCTCTCAGAGATATACATTCTACTCACCAAGTGAATTTATATCATACACAAAGGGACAACATGCAGCCAGGCCAGGTGCTGAGGGGCACATGTCTAAGGAATACTTGTGGTTAGGATACATAGTGGAGGGGAACACATGTGTGGAAAAACAATTGACATTACTGTTGCTATGAGGTTGATGACTTCTTGTGGTGATGTCATCATTCTGCTCTTGCTGGGGCCACTCTCCACTGGGGGTTACACTGGTTTCTGTTGCTGTTTCCATTCTCCCTACTACCAGCTTCTTGTCTTTACATCTTTAGACCCTCCAACTAATTATTTCAGCTTCCTTTTTCCAAGGCACAGTGACTAGAAAGCAGTTTCCTGATTTATCAGTGAGATATTAGTTCTTTATTCGTACCCAGAGACTATGAATCACCCTATCCAATCTACGGTCACTATAGCAAAGACCAGGCAGAGCATCCACAGCCTAATATGACAGTTGTTCTCTTAACTTCCTTTGTCTGGGGCTTGTTAAGTCCTTTATACCAGAGAACAACATATCTAATGGAGAGTTAGAAACTCCTGGGGTTGGGGATGGGGATGGGGGTGGGGGCAGCTAGGTGGTAGAGTGGATAAAGCACCAGCCCTGGAATCAGGAGGACCTGAGCTCAAACTTGGCCTCAGACACTTGACATTTAGTAGCTGTGTGACCTTGGGCAAGTCACTTAACCCCAATTGCCTCATAAAGTAAAATAAATGAGTTTAAAAAAAGAAAGAAAGAAATTCTTCAGAATTCCTGTTTAAAATCCTGATGGAGATCTTATACTTACAAAACCAATTTCTGGGTCAAATGAGATATTTGTAAAGCACTGTACCTGGAACATAGTAGGTGTTTATAAATGCATATTGCCTTCCCTTTCTCAAAGAAACTCCACAAATGCTGTGTGGAAACTAGCCTATGAGATCTGCTTCAGTCTCACAATGAGTCTTGTCAAACACACGAACAGATGGGGAAAAGTAAGAACAAAAATTTAGATAGGAGTTCTGCGAGGTCAGAGACCTGAGATTCAAACCCTTTGTTTTAAATTTTTGTCTTTCCAATATAATATGGTCAGGAAAAATTTCCTTGATTTTGAGCCACCTTACATTGGCATACTTCTTCCTGAATGATCAGGCAACCTGCTGAATACACATACATATATACATACATAGACATGTATAAATATGCATGTTTGTAAGGTCAAAATTTTATATATTATATATATTTATTATATATTCCTGTTGTATATATAATATATTTATGTTATATAATTACATACAAGATATCCATATATGTTATGTTTATAAGCATATATATGTATATATATATATATATATGTGTGTGTGTATATAGGTGGATTCTTCCATAGAGGAACCCTAGGAATGTCCTACTCACTCTTAGCTAGGGAACTAATGCTTTATGAATTAAACCCCCTTTTTTGCCTTCAAGTAAATTAACAAGATTTCATTTCATCCATAAGTCTACATAAACCTGACATCTTCCTCCAGTCTCTCACCCAGTTGAACCAATAAGGAGGATGTTGGTAAGAATTGAGGCTGCAGACTACCACTGTTCAGAGAAAAGAACACCATGGCCACTGCTATAACCTTATTGTGTCTCTAACTAAGTTAACAAAAAGGGCCTCTGGTAAGGAAATAAGCAGTGTCACCTGACCTGGCACCAGTCCCAGAAATAGTGAGGGTCCTTGTAAGTACACCCCTGCACACTTCTCAAGGTGCTCTTGAGTATGATGTCCCCCATTGGCTCTATATTCATGCATCCTTTTAACTGGTCTGTGTTTGAGATTTCAGACTTGGGGGCCAAGCCCACCCCCAGAAAAACAGAATTTAAGGAGCTATAGCCCTTTAGTTCAGTGGCTCCATGTCAAGTCACATTCACGTCTGGTTCTACTCTGCCTTTGTCAATTCCAATAACAGATCTCCTACCTGAATCCCCTGTGCTCTGCTCCTATTTTAGGTCCCTGGCCAGTAAATGTTCCAGCTGTGCTAGGACTAGAGTTCTGTCACATCCCCATCTAATTCATCTAGTTCAATCCATCATTTATTCACTGCTTACCATATTCAATGGATTGTCCTAGACTTTAGAGAGACAAAGATGAAATAGTATCCAGTCAAATCAAGTTAACTGTTATTTATCATGCATCTACTATGTGCAAGGCAATGTACCAAGTGTTGAGGATACAGAGAAACACAAGTGACAGTGCCTGTCCTCCAGGCTACCTTGCGTAATTAGGGGACACAGTGGATAGAGCATGAGGCCCTGAAGTCAGGAAGACTCATCTCCCTGAGTTCAAATCTGGCTTCAGACACTCATTAGCTATGTGAACCTGGACAAGTCACTCAACCTGTCTGCCTCGGTTTCTTCATCTGTAAAATGAGCTAGAGAGGAAATGACAAATCACTCCAATATTTTTGCCAAGAAACCCCAAATATGATCGTAAAGCATTAGACACAACTAAAAACAACTGAACTGCAATTATATAATGTAAGAATTATAATAAGAGGAAAAAAGTTTGAAGAATACTCAGAAGGAAAAGACTTGCTTTCTATTCACATGCCCCAGTTTGTTCTGTCATACCTAGTCATTAGGCACATATGGCTTGTTTGAAGGTCTTTTGTTTGCTATATAATAACAAATAAAGTTATTGTGAATTTTTGTGTCCTTGTTTTCCTTTCAATAAAATCCTTAGGGCAAAGGGGATCCCTTGGTCAAAACTTGATTAGATCTTATGGTAAAGTCCAGTGTTGATTTCTACAGAGATTGTACCAATTCATAGGCCTACGAGGAGTGTAACTATATGCTTCTTTTAAATTTCTCTTTTTGCTTTCAGATAAAGAAAGTCAGTGTGTGGGACTGCAGGCAGGTGGGAATTTCATTCGATGGCAAGGTTTCTAATATGACCAAAAGACTCCTGCTTCTTGCCTGAACAAAGAATGGAATTCTATATTAACCAGGGGTTGACAACCTATGGAAAGCATTGCAGATTTTCATTTTTCCTAGGGCTACGTTCTCCTTCTCTTTCCCTGTGGGAGTCTCTGCTGATTTCGGGAGGGAGAAACTGCTATTTCCCTCTTGGGAGGGTCATCACCCTTCTCCTCACCTCAGGGAACCCTAGAAAGAGGAGTGATAGAGCCTTGGCTCAGAAGTTTAAAAATGCTGCCAATCTCTTCTATAGATCATTCTGCTACATGAAAGGGCATGCTTTTCCCAGGTAAAGGTACTATCTTTAATGAGCAAACAACTATTAATTATCCATAGTTACTAGAACAATATCTAGGTCACAGGGAAGACATACCTAATTTGTAGAGGGTAATGAACTGAGGATCTACCTGAAGGTAATAGAAAATTAGTTCTTTCTGGCTACACAGAAGTTAATAAACTCATATTTTTCTAGGATCTAATCAAACAGAAAGATCAAATAACCAGAATTTTACCCCCACAATCTTATGTGATAAAAAATAGAGTAAGTAATGATGACCTGGAGTTATGTTCAGAATTATCAAAGAAAGATCAAATTGTATTTATAATAATTGTCCTATGAAATTTAACTTACGGGTAAAGATATTTAGTTACATTATATTATATATATGGTTTTATATATATGTATTTGGTTATATTATGATTCCTTGAAAACTACTTTTCTATGAATGGTTATAAGTTGGTTACTCTAAGTTCACTAGAATATTCAGCTAAACAAAGTGCCCTATACTCCAAGCATTCTGATTAATTGGGAGTTTGCTGTATTTAAATACAAGCAATTGGTTAATTAAAGATTCCTCATCTGCAAAGTGAGGGGATTGAACTACATGATATCTCCCTTCCAGTTCTCAAAATTCTAGGAAACATCTTAGAATTTTCTGAGAAATTTTGAACACTGATTCCTTAGAATTAACAAGAAAAGAATAACCAGGGGAGGATTAGCATATCAGAGTAAAAAGGCTTGGAAGAACTGACCTAAATAATAAGGTTTGGGTTATTGGCAGATATAATGATTTGATTACTTAATAATTGTTGAGTGCCCACTGTTTTCAGTGCTGTTTTCAATGCTTTACAAAGTATTTACATTTTCACCTCAGCAGGTTAGCACAGATCATAGATGCAGATTTAGAATATTATGGCACATCAAACACATACTTGAAAAGAATCCTCACTTAAATATACCTAACAAATGGTTATCCAGTCTTCACTGGAAGACCTCCAAGGAGGGGAAACTTGCTATTTCTTAAGGCAATACCTTCCACTTTTGGACAGCTCTCATTTGTAGGAAGTTTTAACTGACATCAAATTGAAATTGATCTCTTATGTAATTTCTACCCTTTGATTTTGGTTCTGCCTTTTGGGGCCAAACTAAACACATCTAATTCCTCTTCCCTGTGGCAAGCCTTCAAGTACTACCCTGCTTCCCTCATCTGGCACTTCTTAATTTTTGAATTCAACTATAAGATTTTACACTTCTTCCTATTGAATTGCCTCATATTAGATTTAACCGAGTCCTCTGGACTGTTAGATTTTTGTGGGAACCTGATTCTGTCACCCAGTATTAGGTGGGTCTTGAAGCTTTGTATCTTTTGAAAATGTGATGAATATGCCATCGATGCTTTAATCCAAGTCACTGATATTAGTCATCACAGGAACTATCTCTGGGGTACCTCGTTGGAGAACTCTTTCCACACTGGCACTGAATTCAGAAATCCAAACCAGCTGTGAATCCACCTGATTTTATTATCCTACAGTCCACATCTCCTCAAACTATATGATAGGCACTCTATTAGTTTCCAGCATCTACAAAAAGAGCTTCAATAATTATTTGTATTCACATGAGTCCCTATCCTCTTTCTTTGAGCTCTTTAAGGGTAGTGGTAGTATTTCTGGGTCAAAGAATATGCACCGTTTACAATTTTTTGACCAGTTGTGAATTGCTTTCTAGAATGGTTGGACCATCTCACATCTCCACCAAAAATACATCAACATGTTAGTATTCCAGTAGCCCCACCCCATTATTATTGTCTTTTGTTGTTGTTGTCGTTAAGGGCAGCAAGTGGTGCAGTCGATAGAGGACTGGCCTTGAAGTCAAGAAAATCAAGTTCAAATCCTGTCTCAAACATATTCCACCTGTATGACACTGGGCAGATTACTTTACCTGTCTCTCCTTCAGTTTCCCCATCTGGAAAGTGGAGAGAATCATTGCACCTATTTCACAGACTGGGGTTGAGGCTCAAATGAAATAACACAGGTAAAACACTTTGCAAATGCTAAAGTACTATATAAAATGTTAGCTATTATTAGTTATTGCAATTTTTGTCAATCTTATGAGTGTGAAATGCAATCTCAGAGTTGCTTTAATTTTTTAATTAAAAAATTGTTCATAAAAGAAGCTTATATTCTAATTGGGGAGATAATATGTAAATATAGGATAATATGACATGATATAATATTAGATGAGAGAATATATGATATTATACAATACAATATGAATGTGGAAGATAATTTTTAGTGGTCACTAGCAACAAGAGGGACTGGGAAAGGTTTTTAATAGAACATAGGAATTTTAAAGGAAGTGAAGGAAAATAAGAGGTAGAAGTGGTAGAAGAGCATTCAATCAATAAACTTCAATCAATAACATTTATTAAGCATATACTATGTTCTGGGCCCTATGTTAAGCATTGGGCATAGGGCACAACAAGCGAAAAGACTAAGAGGTGGAAGATGGAGTATTATGCCCAAGAAACTATAAGCCGTGCAGTTGGATCCTGAAGTTACTGAAGGGGCATAATAGGTTAAAGACTAGAAAGGTATGAAAGAGCTAGGTTATGAAAAGTGTCATATGCCAAACTGGGGAGTTTATATCTGATGCTAAAGGTAAGAAGGAGCCATTGGAAGTCGCTGAGAAGGAGGTGAGAGCTATGATTTAACAAAAATCACCTTGGCAGCCGAGTGGACATTAGAGGAATGAAAGACTTTAGGCAGGGAGACAAAGCAGAAAACTATTGCAACAGCCCAGGCAAGAGGTGATGAGCAAAGAAACCAAACTGTAGCTCTATGAGGGGAGAAAAGGGTATATGTATGAGAGATGTTGTGGAGGCATAAGCAGTAAGATCTGGCGAGGGATTTGGTATATATGGTGAATGAGAATGAAGAGCCAAGGATGACAAGCATCATCCTCTGTCAAGGATTGTGGGAGATCAAAGTGCCTAGAGGATGATGGTGCCCTTGATAATAATTGGGAAGTTTGGAGGAGGGAATGATTTGGAAGGAGTTCTGCTCTGAGCATGTTGAGTTTGAGATGCCTATGGGACATGCGTAAGAGGCAGGCAGCAATGTGTGATTAGCTCAGGGAGAGCCAATACCCAAAAAGTATCAGTAGTTGGAGAGAAGTCCATTGAGCACATGACTGAACTCTTCTATGTCCTTTCTTAAGGTCAGCCCTCTTGGTAGATTGTGACATTATATCCTGTGAGGTCCCAAGAGTACCTTAATCACCTTGGAGAATACCCTGTGGGAAGGCAGAAACAGAAAAAGGTCTTGTCTCCAGAAAGAGAATCACTGCTGGAGATGGTCCTGGGGTAGGGTCACAATGAAATGGGAGTCAGGCAGTGACCACTCTCCATAACCCCCAATAGCTTTGAGGCAGAGAAATTAAGTGACTTGTCCAAGTCACAGTTAGTAAGGGGTGGAGCAAGGATTGAACCCAGATTCTCTGACTCCAAAATCAGTTCAGGAAGGAATCCCTCTTGTGACATCTCCAGCAGAAGACTATGCAACTTCCACTGAATAAATGGAGGAATGAAAAAGGATTTTTTGAGTTTATAGCATATGCCAGAGACTGTGTTGAGCTGAGTTGGATGCAAATGCAAAAATGCAAGGGGAGAGTCCCTGCCTTCAAGGATATTATATTCTAATAAAGGCAGATAATGCATATAAGGGAACAGTATCCAGAAAACACAGTATCTGGGGATTTAGAGAGGTGATGATTTGATGTGTAGGGTAGCCAATTGTCATATCATTTCTAGGAATGATAGCAGAACCAAATTGATTACTTTCCCCAGATCCAGTAAGAGGTTGTACACATACACGACAGAGTAGGTGATGAGATGGCTAGAGTGGACAACAGGATGTGAAATGAAGCATAGATAATCTAATGATATGATCTGAGGTCTGGACCTGGTTAAATATAGTGAGCTAATAGAGCTTAGTCACATCAATCAAGGCTCCCATCCCTAGGGTGGGCGTTCTGCTGAGTGGATTAACATCCTTAGGGACAGAGTGATGTTTTCTGTCAGTTGTATCCAGAGGTGCTGTTCTTCTTGGGTACATCCTCAATTAGTTTTACATTCATCATGCATTTCTTGAAATGATTCTTGAGCTTTGTAGGTAATTTTTCCATGTGGAGACTATAATTGGAGTTACTTTCAAAATTTTGTAACATCAAAATAAGTACTTAATTTCATTTTATTATGAAGTTATTATGAAGTGATGAGGCATACACTATATGAATGAGGCAGACAATTCCATAGTAGGACAATATTGATTGTCTGAGAGTTCTTTCTTTAGAGGCACTAAAAGAACTTTGGAGATCTCTGAGTCCAATCCTCTCATAAGGATATGAACATTAGATGTGTTAAGCCTCAGTGACCTGAGCCTAAGCTTGGAAAAGTAAATTGTTCTGGAACTGTACCAATGAGCCAGCTGTTATGCCAAGCATGGAGATAGAGTCTTCATCTGGCATGCTCACAATTTAAATCAAAATGGTCAGGTCTTTAATTTTATTTTAGGATCCACTCTGTAAGGGATATAAAGCTCTCACAGGCATCAGTCCTCTGGCTAACCTCAAGAGCTACAGTTGTGCTTAATTGGAAACATATTGAAGATTGTCTGTTCCCATCTGCTTTTCATTCTGAACAGAAGCATTGTCTGCTTTGCATCGAACACATTCGATGTGTCTGATGGGCCCAGGGGTCTGGGAAGCAAGGTCACTTTGACAGAAGATACTGACAATGCAATTGAATGTAAGGGCATCTGCTATTGGGACTTTAGGGCACAAGGGCTGCTTAGCCTATAAAGTTCTTTGGCATTTAAAGTTCTCCATAATCTGACTCCTTCTCACCTTTCCAGTTTTCTTGCCTCCTTCTTAGCTGCATGAAGCCTCCAGTTTGGCCATGCTGGTCATTTGCTGTTCCTTGCATTTGACAATCCATTTCCAATTTTCAAGCCTTTGACTTGATGTTCCTTATGCAGTACTCCCCTTTCCAATCTCCAACTCTCAAAATCTGTGACTTGCTTGCCATACCAATTCCTTGGAGGCAGCTACATGGTGCTGTGGGTAGAGTGCTGGGCTTGGAGTCAAGAAGCCCTCAGTTCAAACCTGGCCTCAGAGATTCACTAACTGTAACCTTGGGCAAGTCATTAAATTTCCGTTTGCCTCATTTTTTTATGGGCATAATAACAGCACCCATTTCACAAGGTTATTGTGAGGATCAAATGAGATATTTGTAGAGTTCTTAGCACAGTGCCTGGCACATAACAGATGTTATATAAATACTTATTCCCTTTCCTTTGTCTGTTGCTTCTTCCCCTGACTCCCAGCTAATGTCTTCCCCTCCAAGATTACCATCTACCTACCTTTACATGTGCCTGTTTGCACACATTGCCTCCCTATTAGAATCTAAACTCCTTGTTTTTGATTTGTATTACCAGACCCAGAGCACCTGTTGATTGATTGGTAATTTGCAGATTGGTTGATTAGTCTCATCCTTGCCCACTCCCCATCAGAATTCTCATTTGGTTGCAGGGGTATTGGAGTGTTAAGGGAAGATTGGGACCTTTGGTGTGAGGGCTGCTTCCCACCTTTGGTGTTCACCTGACTCACCCATCTCTTGCCTGTGGTTCCTAGAAGCCAAGGCATGCGCAGTGGTCAACCCCTGGTATAATAGACAAAAAGGCTAAATGGGGTTGAGGGTAACCAGAGTGTCTCAAACCCTTTTATGAGTTAGGGGGATGTCTACCCCAAGCACGTGAAGACTTCCCCTGGCAGAATGGGTAGATGATAACAATTTGTTCCAAAGGCCATGAATGTGGCTGAAGCAGGTGTTGTGTTGACCTTGTTGTATGCCTGTGAAACCCAGACTATCTACCAGCACCATGCCAGGAAACTGAATCACTTCCACTGGAACTGTTTTAGGGAAATTCTGAAGATTACCTGTCAACATAAGGTACTGGACACTGACATTCTTTCTCAAGCTTAACTGCCAAGCATTCAAACTCTACTATAGAAAGCATAATTCCCATGGGCTAGTCACATTGTTTGAATGTCAAATGTATGTTTGCCTAAAAGACTATGTTATGGAGAGCTCACACAAGGTAGGCACTCATATGGAAGTCAGAAGAAGTGATTCAGCAACATTCCTTCAAGGTCTCTCTGAAGAACTTTCAAATAGAATATGAGACATGGAAAATAGTGGCACAGAACCACCTAGCATGGCATTAAAAAAAAGTATTGCATTCTATGAGCAAAGCAGAGCTGCAGTAGCTCAAAAGAAATACTAGATATGCAAATTAAGAGACACTTCAACAACAAATATTCACATGGACTATTTGTACCTGACCCATATAGCCTTCTGAACTCATATTGGTCTGATTAGCCACAGTTGGACACATTGCACCTTGACCCCAAAGTGATGTCATTTTGATCCTGTTTGAGAACCAACCATTAGGTTCATGCTATGTGACTGTACTTGTACTAGTCCAAACAAAACATATGCAGAAAATATGAGATACAATCCCTGATCTCCAGCCAACAGAAATAGTAAGCATTTAATATATTATTAAAAATAAACTAACATTTGTATACTGTGTTAAATTCTTTACATATATTATCTAATTTGACCCTCAAAACAACCCCATGAAGTAGGTGCTATTATTCCCATTTTATAGTTGAGGAAACTGAGGTAGACAGAAGTGACTTGCTCAGAATCTTATAGTAATAAGTGTCTAAGGCTGAATTTGAACCTAGAATTCCTTGCTCCAAGTCCAGTGCTCTACCCATTTCACCACTAGCTGCCTCTGCAGAAGCTTATGATTTCATTTGGAAACACACATACACACACACACACACACACTAGTTAAATGGCAACATAAGGCATCCTATCATGAGGGTTATATGAATAATAATTGTAAGAAGATGCTGGAACCAGCTTAAGCTAGGGACAGCTGACTGTTAAATTTAATCAGTGTGAAAATTTATTTTTCAGAAATCAGCTTCAACAATAAATTAGAGCTTGATTTGTTGTTTTGTGGATTGTCTAAACTTAAGAAAACAGTGTAGAAAATGTTAATAATAATGTAGCTTCAACTTAGAAGTGTATTATATTCCTATAAAATGTGAAAGATGACAAACATGGCATTAGTCAATGTTGGAGGGGTAATGGCAGGGTAGACAGTGTCCTGGGTGCATTGTTGGGATATCTGGGAATTGTTGGTGCAATTATCTTGGAAAGCAATTTGGAATTTTGCAAGTTAAGTGACTAAAATGTCCGTACTCTTTGACCCACGGCTTCCGTTGCTGGTCTTAAACCCAAAGGAACCCATTGATAGAAATAAAGTCCTTCATATATGCTAAAATATTTATGGCAACACTTTTTGTGATAGCAAAGAAATAGAAACAAAATGGATGCCCATTGTTTGGGTAATAGCTAAACAAATTGCAGTATACAAATGTAATGGAATATGATTGTGTTGTCAGAAAAGATGCATGTGATGATTACAGAGAAGCATGGAAAGATCTAGATGACAAAGTGAAGCAAGCAGTGCCAAGAAAACAATAGATACAAAGATAAAGACAATGCAAGTGGAACGAACAACCCCAAAGCAAAAAAATGAAAAGTGTGTTTTGCAGATTTTTGGACATTTTCAATGTATTGATTGGTTGGGCTGATTTTTCCTTCTTTTTTCTTCCTTCAGTTATTTAAAAAAATACTACTTGGTAGATAGAGTGACTATCTGGAAGAGGGAAGGGGAGAGATATTGAGGAAATGATGATGTAAAAAAAGACAACAATAAAAAGCTTATTTTTAAAATATGTGTCATGTATACCTTTTTGCCTTGCAGGGCCAGTTTTTAAATATTCACCAGCATAACCAGGTTAAGTGCCAAAGGAGGGAGAGAAAAAGAGAGAGACAGAGACAGACAGAGAGAGAGACAGAGATCCTTTCCCTTGGCAAGATCTTATTATCTTGGGCACCATTTATGTTTTAGGGTGAAGGTGGGAAGAGACTTGGAGCAGAATTTAATTTTTACAAAAGCTGGTTGTTGACCACATATACACACGAAAGGCCAAGAATGCATGGGGAAGGATAGTGGCCAAATTCCCTGAATTTAGCTGGCTATTTAGCTGACTACTCCTGAACTATTGCCCGTACCATTCATTTGCATGGGAGAGTCAAAGAGTTTTTGGTTTGAGAAGCTGGGAGACCCTCAGAGAGTCCTTAGCCATTTACTGGACAATGAATATTTAAAGATTATTTTAGTTTAAAGATTAGTTTAGTTTAAATACTAAAACTTAAGCAATGAGGGAAATTATTTTTCTGATCCCAAGACTGGTTGAGACTCTGCTCTTTGGTCATGGAAGAAAGCTAAAAAAATAAATAGATTATCATGAGCCTAAAGGCATTGGTTAGCTATAGCTATGCTGTCCCTATTCTCAAGAGATTAGTGCCTGGGATGCAGAATCTCCTCCTGGAAAAGAAATAGACATTCTAGTCCTGGTTCAGAGAAATGAACAGGTCTCCTATGAAAGAAAAGCCAGTGATGGCTGGATGTGTTAGAGCTTACTTTTCTAAAAGAGAGTAGGAGAAATGCTTTGAGGTTTTCGATTAAAAGAGCAGTGGTGGAATCCATTCCTCTAGTTTTGAGAAAAAAAAAGTTTCAACCATCTCAAGTAAAGACTCCAGCTAAAACCAGAATCCAGGAGTGAAGAGAAATTTAATGTAGTAATCAGAAAGGGTTATGAAACCAGCAGACAACATGTAAGATCATCAGGGAACATTTCCCAAAGGCAGGAAGGAGGGAGTGAAGGAGGAAAGGAGAGAGGAGAAAAAGAAGGGAGGGAGGGAGATAAGGAAGGATAGAGAGAAGGAAGAGAGAGAGACAAAGAAGGAAGGAAGGAAGAAAGGAAGGAAGGAAGAAAGGAAGGAAGGAAAAAAGGAAGGAAGGAAGGGGAGACAAGAAAAGAAGAAGGGAAGAGAGGCAAGAGAGGGAAACAGGGAGGAAGGGAGACCATGCTCATGGTGGCCAAAGAATAAAGGGAAGGAGGCAAAGAAAGGATGCAAGGAAGAAAGAAGGGGAGGAAGAAGGAGAGAGGGAGGCAAGTAGGGAAGTGGGGAGAAAGGAGGAAAAGCGAAAAGGAAGGAAGCATTGATTAAGTGCCTATTATATGCCAGGCACTGTTCTAAGTGCTTTACAAATATTATTTCCTTTAATTCTCATAATGATCCTGAAAGGCAGGTGCTATTATTATCCCCATTTTAACAATTGAGGGACCAGAGGCAGGCAGAGCTTAAGTCCAGAGTCACACAGCTAGTCAAGTGTGAGACCAGAATTGAACTCAACTCTTTCTGACTCTAGGTGGGCTCAGACTCAATCCATTGTTCTACCTGGCTTCCTCACAGAGATTGTATACCATACTCAGCAGATAATTTATAGCATGCCCAATGTGCTACAACCACATGCCACTTGAGACCAGCAAAGAATAAGCCCCTAAGGACCAAGTATGCTGACGTCAGGAGAAGACTCCAGAAGCCAGGCAGAGTTGGCAGCGTTCTGTGAATGGGCCCAGGCCATACATAAGTACTTCTAGGTGCCCACATTCTTCCCACTGATGGTGTATGCATTATGGGAGAGTATGTCCCAGGTTCATGGGGGAAAATATTTTATAGTTCCTTTTCTTCCTATGCTGCTTCATGAGAAGCCTTTGCTTTGAATTGATTGTATAATCTGACTGACTAGTTAAGGTAAACTCATTAGTGAGGGCTAGTGAGCCATGGATTTGAATGGTTTCAGAGCCACAGAATGTCTTAAACATAAAATAACCTTATGGGGAAGGAACAACTGTGTGAATTCAGGCTGTGCCTGGGTCTCAAGTGCTCCACATAAAACAGCCAGCAGCGTGAGAACAGAGGCAGCTGTAGACGCAACAACGTTTATCCTGTCATGGCTTGCCCTTGCCACCCCTTCATACACATAAACAGAAACAACATTCTTTCTTTATTTCTCAAGCATTGAAGGTGCATTCAATGCTCTATATAGGAAAGTACAAAGAAGCAAGCCTCCTAGCTCTGGGAGCTGGGAATAAAAACCCAAGCTGGAGCGCACCCAACATAATGGAAAGAAGTACCACATACCAGGCACCGAGGGCATTGGGGTCATCCTGACTGGAGGCAGGTGCCAAACATAGCCTCCTCTGGTGTATTTATTTCTTCAGGGAAGGGGCTGGACTGAGACCCAGGCTCTGTGAGGAAATAACTAGAAACATTGTGGTGATAAGGAGAATCAAAGCTGGGTCACTTTCAATACTGAATACGACAGCCAGGACAAATGAGGCAAAGAAAGGCTGATGGGGAAGTTTTCAGGAAAACTTTATTCTGGGGTTAGCAGACAACCAATTCCATCAGTAAAACAGAGTTTGGGGAAATCAAAGTAGAAGGCCTAATGAAACCTGAAACTGAACAAAATTAAATATTGGCTATTGGGTAGGTGAGTCAAGGTACTACTGACAAACTATTACTTCTCTCCTGTGTTTGACTATCCGGTGACTCTCAGTCAACACAGGACTATATATTTAGAGGTACAGGGAACCTTACAGACCAGGAGTGGGGAACCTGGGGCCTGGAGGCCTCAAGTATGAGGACCTAGAGGGTCACGTGCAGCCTCGAAGCCACAGGTTCCCCACTCCTGTTTAGGTCATCTTGTCCCACTCACTTATTTTGCAAAAAAAGGTTGAGAATTTAAAGAATTTCCCTGTGTTCACATAGCATATAGATGTTAAAGGCAGGATTTGACCCTACATCTCCCCAACTCTAGGTCCAGTATTCTTTCTGTTGTACCTTATTGCTTGTCACGGTACCTTGAAGGAAGGGTGTGGGATGAGGAGTCACATGAGCATAAAATGGACAATCTATTCTTTGTCAGAAATCAGAGCCCTGTGGGGAAGAAGGTAATAGTGGAGGTGGGGACAAAATAATAGAGAAGCCTTGTACTACTACCTTAAAATCCTTTGCATGAGTCTTTAGGGATTACAAAGCACTTTTCCATTCATTAAAACATTTGTTGTTCAAAATGCAATCATGAGAGGGTGAGGCAGATGGCATTTTTAGTTGCCAGATAATGAACTTGAGGCCCAGAGAATTTAAGTTACTGGCCTAAAGTCACATACTTAAGTTGATGGCAGAAAACTAAGATTGGGATCCATCTTCAGTGCTATTTCTAATACTGACAAACTAGCCTAGAATATATGGCCATAATTTATTTTCTTCCAACACTATTTGCTATTATTATTGAAACAACATTTATTAGGCACTTCTGTGCCAGACATTGTGCTATGAGCTGGGGATATAGACACAGAAAGGAAGACCATTCTTGCCTTCAAGTTGCTTCTATTCAAATAGAGAAGCATAACACCTATAAAGGTGGGATAGGCAAGAAGGAATATTTTGACTTGAGGAACTGCAGAACTAGATCAATGGAGGACAATCAGTTGGTACCCTGGATAGAGTTCTGGTTCAGTGAATAGAGCACAGGGCCTGGAGTCAGGAAGACTCCTCTTTCTGAGTTCAAATCTGGCCTCAGACACACACTAGCTGTGTGACCCTGGGCAGGTCACTTAACCCTGTTTGCCTCAATTCCTCATCTGTAAAATGAGCTATTTATAAAATGAATATCTTTGCCAAGAAAACTTTGAATGGGGTCATGAAGAGTCTGACACAACTGAGACAACTGAATAAAAACAGAAAATTGTGATTAATAGGATGCTGTGGAGTCAGGTAGCCTTAGGTTCAAATCCCACTGCTCACACAGACTAGCTTTGTGACTCTGGGCAAGACACTCTCTAAGGTTCAGTATCTTCATCTACAAAATGAAAGTGTAGCATCGAAGTTATCTTTCAGCTCTAAATCTGTGATTCTTGATTTGATCATGGTACTAAAAGCAAAGATTGAAACTGGGGTGTGGCCCAGCAACAAGTTGGCCAGAGTGCTCTGTGGAAGGTCTGGGGCCAAGCAGATGTGATGAACTCTGACCTATCAAGAGAGTGTGGTCCCTTTGTGGGAACTAGAAGCCTGGGCTGGAAGAAGAGGTAAAGCTACAGAAGTGATTCCATTTTGTAATGGGGCAGGAGTATTGAGATTTAATCTCATTTCTGTAGATTCTCTCCAATCTTCTTTGAAATAATCAGAGACAGACAAAATGCCCCATCTTATTCCACATGATTTTAATTTCTTCCATTAGATCTCATATTTTGAGGAATCTTCAATTCATTCATTTAGACAGCTTATACAACTGCCCAGGATTTACATACTTAGAGGCAGCTATGTTTCCCAGGGTATAGAGTATGGGGTCTAGAGTCAGGAATCCAGCCTCAGATGCTTCTTAGCTGTATGACCTGGGTCAGGTCATTTAGCCTCTGTTTGCCTTAAGTCCCCTCACTATAAAATGGGGATAATAACAGCAACCCACCTTATAGAATTGTGTGAAGGTCAATTGCGATAAATCTGTAAGGTGCTTAGTATAGTGCCTGGTATATAATATGTGCTACATAAATGGTAGCTATTTTTGTTATCATATACTAACTTGTAGACTACTATCATCTGTGTGGGTGAAGTGAGCTCCCACATCAATGGTTTCTTGCACCAATTAAATTATAAATCTTTCAAATGAGTAAAAGATAAAACAAAGCAGTGTGGTATAGCAGAACGGATGATGGATTTGGAATCAGAGGAACTGGTTTGGATTCATTTGCTCCTTATATGTCCTTGGGTAAGGCATTTACGTCCTCTAGGCCATTGCTGTTGTTTGGTTATCAGTCCCATTTGACTCTTTGTGACCCCATTTGGAATTGTCTTGGTAAAGATATTGGAGTAGTTTGTTATTTCCTTCTCCAGCTCATTTCACATATGAAGAAACTCAAGCAAACAGGGTTAAGTGACTTATCCAAGGCCACACAGCTAGTATCTAAGGTCAAATCTGAACTTGGGTCTTCCTGACTACAAACTCCATGATTTATCCACTGAGCCACTTAGCTGACCACTTCTCTATACCTCAGCTTCCTTAAAAAACAAGAAAGTCAAACAAAATAATAATCTCTAAGATCTTTTCCAGCTCTAAACCTATAATCTTATGATTCTAAAATGAATGAATGATTGAATGAATAAAAAACATTTTTTCAGCATCCCCTGTCTAAATATCAGGCACTATGCTATGAACTACACTATGAACACTGGGGAAAAATAAAAATGTAAGGCAGCTCCTTCCCTCAGTGTGTGCCTCTCTAAGAGAGGCAGACGAGACATTATAAGAGAAGGTGAATTTGATTACTGTCCCAACTATTTAAGTGATATTTGGAGCAGAATATTTTAATGTTAGCATGTTAACTGAGGCAATCCAACAAAGCTGTGGAGATAGAAGGTGCTGGTTGATATGGTTCCCCAAGTGCCACTATTTCCATTATATTGAGACTATTTGAACAAAGATAGTTAAGCTTGGAAGGAGCAATTAACTTTGCTGTACTAGTGGTAGGCTGGCAAAAGACCCTATTGCTTTGAGGCATTTCTGGAGTGTTTAGCTATTGGTTCTCAAAAAAAAAGTACATTCAATATACTTCAGTGTATTGTACCCTTTAGGTTAAATTTGCATTATTAAAATTTTCTCTACCATTTTCTTAAAGTCTATAGAATTGATGAAACAATAAATCAAGCCCTGATTTGTAGTAAAATGCAAGTTGTCAATGCTTGCACTGAAAATTTAACAATCAGCTCTTGGATTTGAGCTAGCTCCAGCACACTCATGATAGAAGTAGAAAAATGACAAATCCAGGTAAGATCCTGGCATTAAGGGGAAAATATGCTGTGGTTTTAGTCAAAAAACATTAAGTACCTAATATGTACCAGGCATTGTGCTAAGCACTGGGGATACAAATCAAAGTAAAAGACAATCCCTGCCATTGAGGAGCTCATAATCTAATGGGGAAATAATGAGCAAACAGCTATGTAGAAATAAGTTATATATAGGATACATAGGAAATAATTAACAGAGAGAAGTTACTAAAATTAAAAGGGATTGGGAAAGGCTTCTTATAGAGGGATGGGATTTTACCTAGGATTTGCAGGAAGACAGGGAAGCTGGGAGGTGGAAAAGAGGAAGAAAAGCATTCCAAGTATGGAAGAAAGGCAGAGAAAATGCTTGGAGTCAAGATAGTGTTTTATTTGTTCAATAGCCAAGCAGCCAGTGTAAGAATGGGGGATGCAGGTGTTCCTGCAGTGTAAGAAAACTGAAAAGGGTCTGAGGGGGAAGGGCAAGGCAAGGCAGAGCTTTGAATGACAGAGGATTTTGTATTTGATTCTGGATTTTAGTGGTCATGAGAGTGACATGGTTGGACCTGTACTTTAGGAAAATCATTTTAGGGGCTGAATGGAGATGAGAGTGGGGAGGGACTTGTGGCTTAGAGAATCAGCAGACTGTTGTAATGGTCCAGATGTGAGGTGGTAAGGGCCTAAAACAGGCTAGTGGCATTGTCAATGGAGAGAAGGGCATTGCCTAAAGATACTGAAAATGTGAAATCCATAGGCCTTAATAACAGATTGGAAAGGGGTGCAGTGGGGAAGTGGTAAGAGAGTAAGGAGTCAGTGATGCCTGAGTTGTGAGCCTAGGGGTGGCTCAACCACCAGTATTCTGAGACTCTTTCCAAGAGCAGTCATCAGCACATAAAAGTAGAGAAGGTTGTGGAAGGTTGAAGTTAGATAAAGGAATGAGCTGGGCAGCTAGGCACAGTGAATAAAGCACAGATCTGACCTGAGACACTTATTAGTGGTGTGTCTCTGAGCTAGTCACTTAACCCTGTTTGCCTCAGTTTCCTCATCTGTAATTTGATAATAGGGAAATGTGTTCAGTTTGGGGCATGTTGAGTTTAAGATGTCTACTGGACATTCACTTCTTTTTGAAAGACAGTTGGAGATGTGAGACTGGAGGTCAGCAGGAAGGTTAGGGATGGATAAGAAGATTTGTGAATCATCAGCAAAGAGACGATCATTAATCTAAAGATGACTTCTTTGTGTTGTGTGTATGCTGTTGGTATTCCCACCTGTTGAAACATAGAGGAGCAACTATGGTAGATAGGTTTTTCTTCTCACAAACATGTCATGTCAAGTGCAGGGTCTGAAATTGACACCTGAACCAGAACTAAGGTTAACTACAGCTTGGGGGAGTCTATAATAACACTATAATTCAAACTCAGCTGTTGGCTCTTTGAGTAAGTGGGCTCTGAAAGCCTGTGATGCCTTAAAGAGAGGATTTGAAAGAGCCTCATACATAACAGTTAGAAGCTGCAGCAGAAAGCTAATAGTTACAGAACTGAAGATGGATGGACCTTAAAGGCCACTGGAGGCTCCAGCTCTTGATGTTACAAGAATCTGTTCTAACGTTTATCTGACAAATTCAGCCTTTGCTTGAAGATCTCCAGTGAATGGAAGCTCTCCTCCCTTGGCTACCACATTCTGTTTTGGAATAGCTCCAAATTTTAGGAAATGTTTTCTTTATGTCAAGCCCATGTTTCCCTCTCCGTTGCTTCCATCTTTCATTCCTTGTTCTGTCCTTTGGGGCCAAGCAGAACAACAAGACTAGTTTTTCTTTCAGATGACAGCCCCTTCAATATTTTATTCTAACTGATCTATGTGTTTTGCTTTAAAAAATCCAATCCAATTCGATTTAACATACATATGTTAATTGCTTACTACAGGTAAAATATATCCCTAGGCAAATACTGAGGAAATCAATCTTTTGCACTCTTTAGTTGTTGGTTTTTAGTAGGTATTGGTCTGGTGAGGTTGCTCTTCAGCTGAAACTCAGTTTGATGTTCATTATATTTGTGCAAAGGCTCTAATCCCATTTGTGGAATACCTTAATTTTTTAAAAGATGAATTTGAAATGACAAAAATGTGAATAGTATAAATATTAACAGATTAATGATAATAACAATGTATCTATCACTTCCTTTCTGTCCTCTTCCAATCTGTTTCTTTATTCACCATTACTGTGTATAGTTTTTTACATAGTTATAGTCCATATGTATGCTGTTTGGGGATTTATTTTGTTTTTGTATTTTATTGTTTTGAATATCTTCCCATATGTCTGTGTAGTTATAGTTTTCCTTTTAGTGATGCTACTAAATCCAATGTAATCCATTATGTTCCATTATACTGATTCACCATCACTTGGTCAGCTATTTCAAAATAGCTAGACTTTGAGGTTGTTTCTACTTTTTTAGCTTTTACAAATAACATGGCTTCAAAATTTTTGTGTTGACTATAATTATTATTTTTTTCTTTTTTAAATTATAGCCTTAAAGCATATTTCTGCGTAATGGGATTTCTGAGTCAAAGGGTATGGTCAGTATCACAATTTCCTTAGTGTATGACCACATTGCTTTCCACATGTATGCATCATTTCCATAAGTCTGCCAGGGTTGAGTTTTCTCACTCTTAGTTATTGTCAATTTGGTGGTTGTGTGGTGGTAACTCAAAAAAATTTTGAATTTAATTAATTTTATTATTGAAGATGAATGCTTTTAGTTGATTACTATTTGTGTTGACTCTTTTCTAATTATTGAAATCCTTGGACCATTTATTTTATGGTATCTAGGGTTGTTCTTTTCATTTTGATTAAATTTGAGGGTGTCCATCACCCTAATAGGAGGACAGCGCACCACGTAATGGAAAGAGTGAGAGGATGGCATTCAGAAGAGCTGGGTTTGACTCCAAGTTCTAACACTTAACCTGCCAGGTGACCAGGAGTAATTCATTTATTTCATCTGAGCCTCAGTTTCTTTTTTTGTAAAATGGGAATAATTATAACAGCTCCACCTCTCACACATTTTTTGTGAAGGAAAGTGCTTTGTAAACTTTAAAGAAACCATATAAATGTGAGTAATCATCATTAATATTTTCCATCTACTGTGTCCTCAGTAATTTCTTCCATTAGTCTAATAGATCATATTACTATTGAATTAAATCCAATGAGAATTTATGAAGCCCCTACTGTGTGCAAGGGGACTATGCCAGATTCTACAGTTATCAAGACAAAAAGGAAGCTTACATTCTAGAAAAGCATACTAGGTATGGGGAGCAGTCTATAAAGAGATACAGTATAGGAGATAGAATGATGCATGCAGATAGTAGTATATAGGCTGGTTATTTTGAGTGGAAAATCAAATACTTGAGGGGAAATAAAATCAAAGCAGGTCACTTTTGTAGGGTAATCATGGATTACAGAGGCAGAGGAACATATATGTTGTCCTAGAGGAAATAGGGAGCCACTGAAATGTCTTGAGCATGAGAGTGACATAGTCAAGAAGCTCTTCATCAGAGAACGGAATGAAGAAAAACAGGGGTAATATTGAGGAAGATTTAGGGTATACAGCAGGGGAGAAGAGGAAACTCTTGCTGGATGGCCTCCACTTTCTTGGTAAAGTATGAAGCCAAATCTTCTGTTTAGAGAGGATAGGGAAAGGAATAGTGGTTGTTTAAGGAGAAAAGAGGAAAAACGTTGTTGAACAACTGCCATGCAGAGTGGGATGAGACAGTCAAGAGATTTCCAGGAAGCATGAGGGCTCAGTTGAGAATAGGTAACAGACAGTTGTAGGAGGCTCAACCACCAGTATTCTGAGACTCTTTCCAAGAGCAGTCATCAGCACATAAAAGTAGAGAAGGTTGTGGAAGGATAAAGTTAAATAAAGGAACGAGCTGGGCAACTAGGCACAGTGAATAAAGCACAGATCTGACCTGAGACACTTATTAGTGGTGTGTCTCTGAGCTAGTCACTTAACCCTGTTTGCCTCAGTTTCCTCATCTGTAAAATGAAGTGGAGAAGGAAATGGCAGCCTGCTCTCATATCTTTGCTAAGAAAAACCCAAATGGGGTCATGAAGAGTCAGACAAAACCGACATCATGAACAAATGCAACAACATCAAAAGAAAGAGCTACATGGGATAAGGGGGCAAGGAATTAGTGTAAAGTAGAACTAGTTAACTAGTCACAAGTGTGAAGAGAGGTCAGAGGAGGGGTAATGGACAGGTAAAACAGAGGAGAATGACTTGAAATCATGATGAGGAATAGATTTTGGAAGAGTGAGGCAGAGACAAAAGTGAAAAGATAACGTCAAGATATGATACCGGTATCTCTGCGTTCTGGATCATAGGGGATGGACCGTCATAGGAGAGGTTAAGAATATGGGGTGAGGTGGTGCAGTGAAAAGAGCACTGGACTTGGAGCACCTAGGTTCAACTCATCTCTTTATCTTAGTACCTGTATGACTTCAAGCAAATCACTGATCTCACTACCATCTCTACCCAATTTAGACTCCAATCTTGAATCTCCTCCAAGTTATTCCTGTCATCCCCTCACCATTCCCAGAGCTCGTGCCTTCCTCCCAACCCATCCTGTGTTCTAGCACCCCATTTTCACATTGTCTTCCCCCATAACAATATCAGAATATAAGCTAGAATCTCCTTGAGGGCAAGGACAGCCTGACTTCCTGCATTTGAATCCTCAGGTGCTTAGCACAGTGCCTTGCATATAGTAAATGCTTAATACGCGCTCTCTCTCTTTATCTTTCCCTGTCTCTTGATCTTTCTCTGTCTTGATCTCTGTCTCTGTCTCTCTCTCTTTTTCTCTCTCTTTTTGTCTCTGTGTCTCTATCTTTCTCTGTTTCTCCCTGTCTCTTGGTGTATCTCTGTCTCTCTCTGTCTTGGTCTGTTTCTCTGTCTCTGCTGCCCTCTTTCTGTCTCTCTGTTTTTGTCTCTCTGTGTCTCTCTGTTTCTGTCTCTCTGTGTCTCTCTGTTTTTGTTTCTATTTCTGTCTCTTTTTGTCTCTCTCTTTCTGTTTCTCTGTCTCTACCTCTCTTTCTCAATAACCTTTCTGGCCTCTATTTCCAGATCTAAAAAATAAAATAAATGGAGTTGAACTTTAAGGTTCCTTCCAACTCTAAATCTATGGTGCTATGGCCATTTCTGTGTGTGGTTTAGATGTAACCGAAGGGAAGATCATGAGCATTAAAGAAGTTGATGAAGACCAGGAATTCAAAAGGACATCAACACATGCATTGAAGTATTCAAATATAAGGGTAGGAATTGTATGGGAGGGGTGAGGCGGGAGAAGAGAGACAAAGACAGACAGAGATAGAGACACACAAAGAGAGGCAGAGAGACAGACAGAAGGAAACAGAGACAAAGAGACAGAGACAGGGGAGACTGAACCAGGTGCTATCCTCCTTGAGAAGGAAAGAATGACCTAGGAACCTGTAATTAACTGTAATCAGGAACTGACTAGTATAGCTGAACAAAGAGAGTCTCAAAGGAAAAGAGGTTGTTGAGTGACATGAGTTGGTGGGTGCCTGATGGTTAAGATCTTTTAGTTTTTTTAGTTCTGTTTCTGGATTCTACTTTTAGTTTCATTAATATCTTGGTTCTGTTTTTTGTGTGTAGCTTTAATTGTTACTGTTTTATAATGTGTGAGAAGGGGCTCAATTTAAAGAGTTGCAAGAGTGAGTCTCATATGGACCTGGAGCAAGGAGAAGCATAGACTTCTGGTGACATTCTAAGAGATGCAAACTGGTATAGAAGAAGCCCTAGGATTTTGTTGGGGATGTCATCTGAGTTGGGGAAGGAAGGAGACTCCATTGAGCAGGGGAAGGGATCATAGAATGTGTTGTTCTTTTCAGTCACATCTGACTCTTTGTGACCCCATTTGGGATTTTCTTGGCAAGGACACTTAGAGGGGTTTGACATTTCCTTCTCCAGATCATTTGACGGATGAAGAAACTGAGGCAAACAGGGTTAAATGATTTGCCCAGGACCAAACAGGTAATAAGTGCCTGAGGTCAGATTTTAATTCAGGTCTTCCTGACTCCAGGCTGGGTGCTCTATCTACTACACCACCTAACTTCAACTAAGTGTGCCAAAGACTAAATGCTTCACAGTTCTGTTTCAGACAGTCAGAACTATGAATAGCAATTAGTCCTGGGGTTAAAGGCTCAAAACAGCATCTTGGGTAAGTGATGTGAAACTTGTGAAGACTTTGGGACATTTGTGTGAAAACTAGAGAGTGGAGGTGGGGGCCAGAAAGAAACTCACCTAGAGTAGAAAAAAATACATCACCATTTAGTTTCCTATTTTAACTAATTACTCTGGTTAATGCAGTGCTAAATTCTTTTATTTCTACACTGATGATGGAATAAAAGTGCCATCAGTGTCTTCTAAATTTCAGAACTTGAGTCAAACCCTCCAATTGCTCTGTCTTTATATTGCTTTCAGATCCTTCATTCATGCTAAGGCATACGTAGCTAATCACAAATTAAAGTGTTTAAGTTTATAGCCCTTTAAAATAGGGAACAGAGCCTAACCAAATCAATAACCCTCTGATGGTGGAATTCCAGGCATTGTCTAGAAGATTGAAGTAGGCTTGGAAAGGGCAATCAGAATCTCTTCCCGTCTTTCCTGGGACCATATCACTCAGGAGGAGGCTTGCTTCTTTACCTGTGCTACATGTCAAGCTGGTTCTAATTGAATTATGTCCATTTCATTCATAATGATTCCCACTGAAGTCTGATTCTGTTCAGTCTTCCTTTGCTTTGTTTCTGTTTATTCTGGAATCATCTACATGCCTACATCCTGACTTTTCTACCAAATGGGAACAAACAGGTAGGTAACTTTAATAAAGGTCTGGGAGAATTAGGCAGCATCGCCAGTACTGTTTACTCTTCCAAGGTGGGGGCTTTGAGGCTGCCAGCCCAAGTATGATTTGACAATGGTTGTTATGGCAACCATATTCTGTAAATTTCTAATTCAGAGAGGAATGTGAAATCATGTCCATGTGACAAAAGCAGTGTTGGGGAGGGCACAGATGAGTTTAAAGAGGGAGAAAAAGGGAGGAAAATAACAACAGGAGATACAGTCGGGAAAACACAGATGAACTGAATTAGGATGGAATGATTGAATATACTTTAGTAGCAGCTGGGAATTGGCTAGTAACGTCTGTCACAGCTTCAAGCAGGGAGCAAGGGTGAAGCAATGAAGTGGCTGGAAAGGAGACAGGTTTTTAGGAATAGAATTTGATTTTGCCTTTACCAGAGCTGTCCTGGCCCATCTGGTCCCCAGATAGGCTTCTCCTAGGAGAAGAGATAAATTTCCCACAAACACATAGAAAGAATGAATCAATGGGCCACTGTTTGGACTTCATCATCGCCATTTCCTCTCCCTCCCCCTGTTTCATTGCACTTTGAATGCTCATGCTTGGCTGTCTCCTCCTTCCTTTCAAAGTTTCTTGATGGCAGACATGTTGATGTTGTTCATTGTGTGAAAAACATCTCCTTTTTAGTAAATGGACAATTGTTGTTAGGAGTGTAAGCCAAGAGGAGCAATGTTCTTGGCATCGAAGGGGCAAAGAGTCACTGTAGACAAATGAGGATGAATGGGCTTTGCTTATGAGAAATGTTTAGTCTTGTGACTTAACTTGTGGGTTTGGGATAGACTGAAATACTGGAGGGAGTTCCTAGTAACTCAGTATCAGGGGCAAATGTAGAGAACTGATGCTTAGGGTAAGAGGAAGTGGTCTAAAGAAGGCACAGTACAAGTGTGTGGGCACACTTGCCCAGTGAATTGTAGACTGTAAACTCTTTGAAGGCAAGGACTGTTTTTTCTTTTCTTTGTATCCTCAGTGCCTAGCACAGTGTCTGGCAGAAGTAGGGCCTTGATGAGTACTTGTGAACTTTAATTGCCTTGATCTGTGTAACTGACTATTCTACCCTTCCTTTCCCACCACACAAGTGTTTCCTGCTCATCTATGGAGCAAGGTCAGAATGGTAGTGGAGACCACTGCTGTGAAAGTCTGGAGAGCTCAGTATGTGTCCAAGCTCAGATACTTACTAACTGTATGACTCCTTGACTACAGTCAAGTCAGGTTGCTTAGATTTAAAGAAGTGAGAACACATAGAGAGAGGAGATTAGATCATCCTTTCTAGTTCTAAGGGTCTTCAAGTCTATGATCCCTCTCCCATTTAGTGACAATCATTAAGACTAGTGGCCTACTGGAAGACACTGTAACTAAGAAGCCAGTGGGAAATACGTTGAAGAGAATATACCTGAGAAGGATGTTCAAAAAAATGAATTTCCAAGGTTCATCATACTGGTTCAGGATGAAAGACAGAATGACACAGGTCATGATGTATTTGGGGGAGGGGAGACAATATGACAATGCCATCATATAAGTCAGCTTTAACTGTTGGGAACTTCAGGCATTGACATATATACAATGCAAATACAAGTAAATGGGACATGTCCTATATATTCATATGTATACAAGTCATCTCTTTAAATAGAGTATTAGCTCCTTGAAGAGAGGGACTGTTTTATTTTTGTCTTTGTGTTTCCAGTACCTAGCAATGTACCTGGAACATAATAAGTGCTTAAAATATATTGAGTGATTAATCTCTTGTATCTAGACCTTTCTCTCTTCTCCCACTGGAATAATCAACCTTTTCTTCCACCCTCCCCCATTTAGTAATAATAAGTAATAATCATAATAGCTAACATTTACATAGTATTTATTATGTGTCATATATTGTTATTTTTATATTATTTTCTTTAAATTTATTTTCTTATTTGATCCTTGCAACAAGCCAAGGGGATAAGTGCTATTATTATCTGCATTATACAGATGAGTAAACTGAGGCAAACAGAGGTTAAGTGACTTGCCCAGGGTCACACAACAAGTAAGAGTCTGAGTAGCTCATGTTTTCTGGTCTAGACTTGAGTTTGTAACTGCTATTTCCTCTTCAATGCATTTTATTTTTAAATTTTTTCTTTTTTTATTTTATCAGCAATCATAAAATTTTACCAAAGTACAAATAAAAATGAACAATCACCAAATTTTACTATACAAAGAAAAATATAATAAAGAAGAATAACCTCAAAATTTTATCAAAGAACAAATAATAATGAACAATCACAAATTTTGCTATACAAAAAACAAATCATAATGAAAAATCACAAAATTTTGCCATACAAAGAACAAATAACAAAATAAGCACACAAAGAAGAAATAAGATGATTACATAAGAACCCATGAACTCTCATCATATAGTTTTCTTTAAAGTGTATTTTACATTTAACAAGGCAGTAAGAAAATCACTTTATTTGTATTCTCTTCTGAACTCCTTTTTGTTTTCTTCTGCATTTGTTTAATATTTTATTAAAGCTCTTTTCTCTAATCTATTTCCCACATCATGCCCAAATAATCCCCCTAAGATACTACTTTAAATGTATCATCTGTCTACTCAAAACCTTCTAATGAATTCTCATTGCCTGACAAATGAAATATAAAATCTTAAAATGCCTTAGGGGTGCTCTACAATCTGCCCCCCCAATTATCTACAAATCCTCATGTATGTTCCCCTTTTTATATAAGTCCTTGCCTGACCTCACTCCTGTACTCTTTCTGGCTCTTCTTGTGCTGGGTGTCTCATCACTCTCCTGTATGGCATCTCAGGCTACTCTCTTCCCACATTGTTGCTGACCCAGAAGCTCCTTTCTTTCCCTACCTTTGCTGGCACCAGGCTTCCCTTCAACTCTACTGTGGTGGGAAGGGGTTGTCTCAACTCTTATCAGGCAGGTGCCAGCTACACATGAATCTCTCTTTTGTACTTTTTCTTCCTTGTATCCTAGTTATTTTTGGTATTTGAACCTCTTCCCACAGTACAGACTGTCCCAAAAATCTTGGTGCAGTCTTAATCTCTCTCTGTGTCTGTATACACATACATACATACCTACATATATATGTTTCAGAGTGAGGAAAACAAGTCTGCAAACAGAAGTCCTTTTGAGAAGGAGGGCTTGAGGACTTGTTGCAGTAGTGGGGTTTTTTAGCATGAAAACCACAAAGAGGTGGGACCCAACACAGTCATCCTTAGTTCTTGAGAAAATAGTTCCCACAACAGTCCCATGCGTGTAGGCATTTTTAGGACAACACAGGCATTCTTGGGTCCTGTGGGAACAGTCTCCAAGCATTAGAATCATTAAAGCTTGTGATTATCTCAAGTCTTAAGGGTTGTTGAATCTTGTGATTGTTCAGTAGGGTACAGAACCAGTTAGGGTGATGAGAACCAGAGTGCAGCACCTGGTTCAGTTCACTTAGCAGGTACAAGATCAGGAATTGTCTAGTGTCAGGAGATGTGATTGATCACTTCCTGCTGAAGTATGTCGGCTTCACTTCCATCTCTTGGGTCAGAATCTCCTGGGAAATAGGGAAATCATAAGTCCCAATTCTGGGAATTTGCTGTGGCTGAGGTTATCCAGAGGGTGAGTGCAAAGGATTGTTGTTATGCCAAACTCAAGCCTGAGCTTGCTGGGCCTCAGCTCTAGAAAACAGGATATCTCCTAATATCTTGACATCATACACACATACACATGTATACACACATATATAGATAGGCACATTATGTATGTTATATATTATGTGTATAAATCTATTTTATATATACTATATATTATATATACTATATTATATATATATATACATAGAGAGAGAGAGAGGAAAGACTGAGGGAGGGAGGAAGAAAGGAGAGAGGAAGAAAAGGAGAGGGAGGGAAACAAACATAGAAAGACAGAAGCAGAGCACTCTCCATGGGACTTAATGCTAAAATAATTTCCATGAAGATAATCTGTGATTATGTTCAAATTCTAATTAAGGCATACTAAAGAACTTGGAAAGTATCTGTCATTCAAGAAAAAAGTTTTAAATCCTCTCTTGTGAAATGCTTTTTCAGAAAGAATGAAGTGGCATTCCTCTGCCACAGGTGTAGAGATGTCAGTCTTCAGCTATGAGGTCAGGAAAAATAGCCACATGGGAACATGGTTTCTTTGGCTTGTCCTCACAGCTTTCTACACAGAGTGGGCACTTCATAGATGAATAGGAGGAGAAGGGATACCTCAGGGCTTTCCATGTTCAGCTGTGGTTGTGCATACATGACATCAGACATCCAGATGGTAAAATAAAATGCTAACACTTGTCCAGTCGTTTCTCAATATTTGGATATGGGAGGCTGCACAGACCAAAAGCCAAAAACAAAAACCTGGATAATTAACTCAATCGCCAGTTTTCTTTCCACCCTGATATTTTGGCATCTTGTGGACACAGCTGCCACTTGTGCTGGGTGTCAGAAGCTTCAATTCATCACAGCTGATGACAGGGAAACTCCTGGATGCTCAAGAATTCTAGCATCAGGTCACATTCTAAAGGCACAGTGAACAAAGCCAGGGAAAGGCATATTCATGACTCTTATGGTCAGAGAAGTCCCCGAATACGAAAGGGGCAGATGTGTGACAAGAGGAGAAAGGCAGACAGACAATATAGCTGGGAGAAAATACTGATCAGCTATGGCTTCCACTGGGGGAATAAGGTTATTTCAAGAGATTGTAGATCACAATCTACGCAATGACAGAGGTCATCTAGCCAAATTCCCTAATTGGACTGCTGGGGAAACCAAGATCCAACCCCTATTCATTCTAATGCTTTTTTCTGTAAATCATCTCCTATTTATCCTGTTTGCACATGTTTATCTTCTTGTTCTCTCTCTCTTTTAGACTGTGAGCTCCTGAAAGGCAGGGTATTCTTTCTGTATCCCCAGTGCCTGGCACACAGTAGGTACTTAATAAATGCTTACTGGTTGATTGAATAAATGACAGGTTGAATGATTTGACCACCATCACATGGGTATCCAAAAAAGCTGTGCAGAAGCTCCCCTTACTTCAAATGCACTGCTTTCTCTTCCCCCAGTTCAGGCCTGCACAACCTGCAGCCTGCCAAAGGATTTCCAGAGGCCCATGAAAAATGTAGAGGTGGTGCAGGCTTGTCCTAGGCAATAATGCTTTGTATAAGGCATCTATGGCAGCTAGGTAGTGTAGTAGATAGCATGCCAATCATCTTCCCAAGTTCAAATCTGACCTCAAACACTTACTAGTGGTGTAACCCTTGGCAAGTCACTGAACTGTTTACCTCAGTTTCCGTATCTATAAAATGAGCTGGAGAAGGAAATGACAAATCACGCCTGTACCTTTGCCAAGGAAATCCTAAATGGGGTCAAGAAGAACAAAGGTGTCTAGCCTGAAGCTGTATTTTGCCAACAGTAGCAATTCTTCTGATGATGGTGATCTGACTGGTCGTCAGAGCCAGGAAGAGAAAGGAGAGGTGGGGCATGACCAACGCACTTCCACTCCAAACAGATGTCACTGTCCAATCACGCTGTCATTCCTTGAATTTTCTGGTCTTGCTTTGATTAATTTTCCTGAGTGTTCATTTCTATTTGAAGCTTCAATCTTTGGTTGTTGGTATTGCTTGCAAATATTCCTGGAGTAGTGTTCCCTCACTATTATTTTATTCTGGACAGAGGATTGCTGCCACTCAGATATCAGCTTTGATTACTGAGTACCTCCAAAGTCAACCTCACTCTGGGGCCCAAGCAATTCTTGTCTTTTCCCTTTTCTCTTCCCCATAACAACATAACAACATTCACCATAACTGAAGACAGCTGTCCTGGTGTCTTGGCTCCTCCTGCCCCACCAACCTTCATTTCTATAGCCTAAGCCTACCTAATTCCTCCAATAATTCACATGGGTAATGAACAATGCAAGGCCCTTCATCATTGTGATTGCCATCCTCTGGACATTCTCCAGCTTATAAACTTTCTTTGTGAATTGTGGGCCTCAAAATTTTAAAACACTCTCCCTCCACCCCTTCCAGCACCCGACTACCACCACCAGGGAGATTATAACTAAGCTTTCATCTTCTCATTGCTAGAGTTATGCCTCCCTCAGTGCAGCCCAAGGTCACGTTAACTTTTTGGAGGCCACATGATGATGCTGACTCATACTGAGCTTTTAGTCCACTAAAATCCATAGTTTCTTAGGCAAACCACTATCAAGCTATGCCCAGCCCATCTTACTTTTAGTAAGTCATACATTCACATGAAAAAGGGAGGAGACGTAGTGGGGAAAGAGGGAGAGGGTGGAGAGGAGAGGAGAGGAGAGGAGACGAGAGGGGAGAGGAGGGGAAGGGAGGAAAGGGGAGGGGAGGGGAGGATAAAGGGAAAGAGAGAATTTAGGAAGACCTGAATCTGTATTCAGATCTTACTGCAGTACCTTGCTAGCTCTGTGACCACTGGCAAAATATTTAACCCTTCTCAGCCTTGATTTTGCTATCCTTACAATGGGCATACTAATAGCACCTCTTTGACAGGGGTTGTTGCAAAGAGCAAAAGAAATTTCTATACATATGCATATACATCACATATCTACATATATAGTGCCTTGCAAATGTTAAAGCTTTGTTTAATTAACCATTATTTTTCCTTGTAATTCTGTGATTCTATATTGCTTGGGGCTAAAAGGGAAAAATGAGCTATTTTGGAGGTGTAAACTACAAAGCCATTATATTATCTGAGAAATGAAATTCATTTCTAATTTTCCAATTTACTTCATGAATCCTTTAACTTTCCTGTTCAGTCAATATGGGATTGTTTTCATGCTTGAAAGTCTAAAGAGGTGGTTGCAATATCAGTTTCTTCAATTTAGGAAGTAATTTGTTTAAAATTATGTAAGCAGTAGCCTATCTTTTAAAAAAAGGTTTGAAAAAAAGTTTATTCCTTAGTCTTGTGAAGACTGAGAAATTTGTTTTAACTTTTCCAAATGTTATTCGTTGCTGATGTGAGGAAAAGGAGTGTCGTTCAGTCGTGTCCAACTTTTTATGACTCCAGTCAGGGTTTTCTTGGCAAAGATACTGGAGTGGTTTGCCATTTCCTTTCCAGCTCATTTTATAGATGAGGAAACTGAGGCAAACATCGTGAAGTGACTTGCTCAGGTTAGTCACTTCAGACAGGTAATAAGTATCTGAGACTGGATTTGAACTTGGAAAGATGAGTCTTCCTGATTCCAGGCCTGACACTCTATCTCTACTGTGCCATCTAATTGACCTAAAAATGCTTTATGAAAGGCATTGTTTCATAGGGGGAAGGGATAGCACTGAATTTGAAGTGATGGGAGCTGAATCTGAATCTCCACACAGCTTTTTTAACACCTATGTGATGGCAAATAACTTAATGTCTCTGTCCGTCATTCATTCAATCATTCAATAAACATTTATTGGGTATCAACTAAATGCCAGGCACTTTGCTAAGTGCTGAAGATAGAAAGAGAGTCAAACACCCCTGAGGAGCTCACAATTTAGTGAGAGAGATGATAAACAAATGTACAAACTATGTACAGGAGAAGTAAATAGCCGAAGCTGGATTTTGAATTCAGGTCTTCCAGACTCTAGACTCAGTGCATTGTTCATTGGGTCACCTAGCTGCCCTAGTAGAAAAGGAGTATTTGTACCCAGATGAAAACAATTGACCCTGGGAATACAAGAATAAAGAAATACATAATTTCTTGCTGTGTTATCTTCAATAGCATTTCACTTTCTAGAACCCCCCTAGGGGCCAGTGGATAGTGGAGAGAGCTTTGGGTCTGGAATCAGGAAGACTCATCTCCATGAGATGAAATGCAGCCTCAGACACTTACTAGCTGTGTGATCCTAGGCAAGTCACTTCACCCTGTCTGCCTCAGTTTCCTCGGCTGTAATACAAACTGGAAAAGGAAATGGCAAACCTCTCCAGCATCTTTGCCAAGAAAACCCCAGATGGGGTCGTAGAGAGTTGGACGCAAGGTCAATGACTGAATAAAAATAATAACAATAAAAGTTGTCCCTAGTTTGGGAGGGTTGATGAGGAGTGGGAAGGCTGAGATTGGGGCCATCAATTAAATAAACAAAGTGCCAGATTGGGAACAGAAGTGTCATTACAGCCACTATAAAATGGTCACCATTTGTGGATAGCACTTCAGTTTTGTTTTATGTAATGTGTATAGAATATGCCTCATATTAGCATGCCACTATAAGAAAACTAAAGGATTTTAGACAAGAAACTGAAAAAAGTAGATGTAAGTTTGTGATTACAAGACGACTTTGATATTTGCAAGCAATAATTTATTAATTCACACAATTTGACAAATATTTATTTAAGTGTTTTGTGTGGGCAAAGCCCTGTACGCTTCCTGTCAAAAGTAGACTTGCTCAGATTACCTCACATCATTTATGCCCAAATACAGAGACATAATTAAAGAATTTTGTTTTGGGGGGTGGGGGAGACATGGATGAATAGTGTGGTCAGTTTTCCATATCCATTGTTTCACATGATAACACAAGATTTATATTCCCTAGAACATCACAAGCAGACAGCAATATTTAACAACCATAATAATAACAGTAATTATAAATGACATTTATATAGAGCATCATAGTTCACAAAACACCTTTTATACAGTATCTCATTTGATTTACACAATATCTGTGAGATCTATCATGCCCATTCTAAAGATGAGGAAACTGACACTGAGAAGTTAGGTGACTTGCTCAGAGTCATATGACTCGTGTCTGAGGCAGAACTTAAAACCAGGTCTTTCTGACTCAGTTCCAGCACTCAGTCCTCTTAGAAAGCTCTGCATCTTGCAAATGTTTGCATTAATATGGGGGGAGGGGGCAATTCTCTACATTTCATAACAACAATGGAGGATAGGGACTGTAGTACTACCTAAAAAGCTTCAAGTTTAATATAGCCAACTCTCAGTTGTCTTTGCTAATGGAGACAGCTACTTTCTAAAAAGCAAAACTCAAATAACATCCCAGATAATCCCAGACTTATTCTCTTGGCATTAGAATGCATTATGTGATTTGGTGCATTCCAAGTTATGTTTTTCCTAGAAGGCTATTAAAAGTCCTTTGCATCCTTTGAGGATACTTTGGCTGGGGAAAGAGGCTGAGAATGCTGCATGGTGGGAAGAAATTGGCCAGAGTCTGAAAATTCACTGCAAAAAGGAGCATTTGTATTTGGAAAAGAGCAAAACCCCCACTCCCATGGTGCCTTTTCTAATTTCCATAAACCCATTTTCCAGTCAGTCTGAACTTTTATGTATACTAAAGACAATTAGAAAATAAAGTCCTTCTAGAGATATATACACATGGAATAAGAAAGACACAATTAGAGAGGAAAATTGATGAGTCCCAGAAACATGCAGTCTTGGAAGAACTCACATAAAAATAACTCACATTTATATCACTTTCCCCACAATAACCCTGTGAGGCAGGTGGTGCAAGAAATAGGATCCCCTTTGACAGATAAGGAAACTGAGACTCAAAGAGGTTGTAATTTGCCCATGGTGAAAATCAGTATCAAGGTCCTCTGGACCCAAGTCCAGCATGCTGTTTGCTATACCATTCAGCTTCCCAAACATGGTGAAGCTTTTCAGCAGCTCATGGCTGAAATCCTGCTGCTGTTCTGGAGGTCATTGAGCCAAATGGATGAGATCATGTGCTCCTAATTGCTCCCCAGACCTTGATCTCTTTCACCACTCTGTCAGCTAACGTCAAGGAGAACAATGGAGAAGCTCACACAAAGAACAATGAAGAAGGATTGGAGGAGGTAGCATTTGGACTGAGGTCTTCCTTGGTCCAAAGAAGCTACCTAATGATATTTAGCAGTAATACAGGATATGGCTCCACCAAGGAAAAGAGGGTAGAGAAAAAGGAGACTTTCTTGTTTCTATACACGCTTCTCCCTTTCTGTGTTTCTCTTCCCAGCAAGTGCCCAATGCTATTTCAACTCCCCCAGTCTTGGCTATGGCCAGGCCAACTAAACGCACTCATTTCACCTCTGCTTAGGAATATGTACATTTTGAAAGATGGTCACTGAGAGAGAGGCTGCCTGTGAGTCATGAATAGTAGAATTTCAGGCATGAAGAGACCTATTGGGAGCTTTCCTTTTGTTCTTCATACCATACCATGTAAGAAAGGTACCTGCAGTAAGGTTCATCCTTTTGGAAAGGACCTCTTAGTCTCCGACGTGCCTCAGCATGGAGTACATTCTAGAAATCACAAGAGGTTGTGCAGAATACCATTGGCTGAGAGTCTGAAGGTCTCCCACATAGAGTACCAACTTCATTTCCAAGCACTTCATGTTCTTTATGCTGGACAGCAGAGGAAAAGTTGGGATTTGGAGCCTGAACAATTCATAGCTAGGAGTGAAGTCAAAGAAAATCCATGTTCATGTTTGGAGAGTAGTCCTGGGAGTCAGAGAAGCAGAACCTAACATTCTAGGAATGCATTTACCTGTCTGTGCTCACCAGCCTGAATATTTGCTTATCCCTGGCCTGTGTTTGATACTAACATTTTATTATTCATACTCAAATACAGGAAGGATCTGTGATTTTTTGCCAGGGTAAGGAAATTCCAGTTGTAAACTTTTGCTGGCACAGATTACTACTTATTAATAGCTTATTTAAATCCCAGGAAATTTACTTGTAGCTTATAGAAGCTAAATGATTTGCCCAGGGTTACACAACAAGTAAATGTTGAAGGTAGGATTTGAACCCAGATCTTCTGTAACCCCAGCTCAGCATTTGGATATACCATGCAATGCTGCCTTGTTTAAGAATGTATTGGTTTAATTTATCTCTGTATTCTTCTTTTGATACATTCTGGAGACAAGCTAATATTCCCAGCACCTAACATTACTGTTTTGTATACAGTAGGTGCTCAATAAATATGGGTGAATGATGATATCTGTTCATCTGTGATAAGATACTAGACTGCATCAGTGTACTTTTCTGATTGAATATTTGAACCTTGATTCAGTTGGTAACACTCATTTAATAGCATTCTCTTTACCTCTGTTATCCTATAGCTTGAAGGATGTTTTATTTCTTCATAAAGATCCAAGAGATTACTTTAATCTGATACAGTCCACCTCTTCTGTAACAGGCATGCCGCTAGTCTTGAGGTCAACATCTGCACTGGACTTGCTCCCGTTGTATGAAGACCTCCAGCGGAGTAGCATGATCTTCTTAAAGTATTTCATGGTGTTATTTTTGACAGTGACAAAGCACACTGTATTGATCATACTGTTGCTCATGGCGATACACTCAACAATGTAGAAAGCCGTAAGATAGTGCTTCTCCTTCACAAACACGGTAGGGAAGAAGTCTCGGACAATGGTGAAGCCATAGAAAGGGGCCCAGCAGATTACATAGGCAGTCAGGATGCACATGAGCACAAGGACCGTCTTCCTTCGGCAACGGAGCCGTTTCCGGATCTGCTCTGTCTGGAAGCCAGGAACAGCTTTGAACCAGAGCTCTCGGGAGATCCTGGCATAACACAGGGTCATGGTGATCACGGGTCCCACAAACTCAATGCCAAAGATGAACAGGAAGTATGATTTGTAGTATATTTGCTGATCCACTGGCCAGATTTGGCCACAAAAAATTTTCTCCTGGCTTTTGACAATGAAGAGGACAGTCTCTGTTGCAAAGTAAGCTGATGGGATAGCAATGATGATGGATACAATCCAGACCAATGCTATTAGAAAGGTGGCAGTTTGATAATTCATCCGTGGTTTCAGGGGATGGACAATAGCCAGATATCTGGGGGAAAATAACCACAACAATAATGAAGACGATGGACTCGATGTTATTCTAATTTTAGCCACACTATTATGAGGAGTTAAAGAATAATTGCTAGTGCTATTAATAGTGGTCCTCCACCTAAGTCCTCTGATGCCTCTATGGGGTGAAAGTGACAGCACTAGTTATTTGAAGGCTATGCTGCCAGTGGAGCACAGAGGGGAGGTATCTCTGGGGAGGTTCTGCCAAACTGGGAAGTCTTCAAAAATGGATTCAGAAGTGGATAGCTATTCTGGGACTCTTCCAGCTAAGCTTGGAGGTATCTGTATTCAAACAGCTGGCAACTAGGTGATGGATTTTTTTTTGTCATAACTCACCAGATATTCTATTAAGCATTTGCAATCTGCATCAATGGTAGAAGTACCCACATGTATGAAATGACCAATTTTTTGATGTATTGAAAAAACAACTATAAATACCAACTTTATTCCTAGCCTTCCATTCCCTGAGTTTGAGACTCTGGGTGTGGTGCAACAGGAAGGAGTGTTCAATTTGGGGGTCTGAGACATAGATGTGAATCTGAGCTTTGTCATCTGTAGGACCTTGGGTGAATTATTTCATTTCTCTGGGTAGTCATTAATCACTTTCCTTCTTTGGAATATGAAACAGTTGGGCTAGATTACTTCTAAGATTCCATTCAGGGTTAAATCTATGATCCTAACAGTTTTTCTATAGATATTTATTCCAATTCATTTGTAATTCAAAAAGTAGGATTGTCAGTAATTCACAGAGCAAAAGAAACAATCACTCCTAAGACAGCACTAGAAAGAGAGATTATTCCTTTCATACCTAGAAGGCGAATGAGGAAAGGGAAGAGCATATATCTATTTTATAGGACCATAGATTTAGACCTTAGGATAGACCATAGGATAGGTCTTAGACATCATTAATTACAATCCCTCATTTTACAGTTTAGAATATTGAGTCTCAGTGACTTTAAGTAACTTAGCCCAAGATCAAAGAGGAAGCAAGTGGCATAGCCAAGAGTTGAATTCATGTTCTCCGACTTCAAATTCATCATTCTTTCCTCAGTACTATGCTGCCTCCCTATTTACCTCAATCTACTCTCACAAACATCCATTAAAGATGGGGAAACTACATCAAGAAAAAGATTCACAAAATGGATCAAGGTCAAGAAGAGCAGAGATGGGAACTCAGGCTTCCTGGCTTTCTCCTGTTCTGTTTCCACCACTGAGGCACACACTGTTTCTACCACTGTGACCTGGACAAGAACTCAGAATTTCTTACTGTCCTTTCCCTGAAGCACAATGCTTTTTCTTCAAGTAATCCAGACAAGAAAACAGCTCTTTTGGGGAGGAAATGAGCTCATTTATGTGAGAAGGATTTCTTCCAGGAGAGAGTCCAAAGAGCTACAGTATATACAGTACCCTTGTGTTCTAGAAGAATGGATTGATACTGGCAAGAAAAGTTAATGACAATAAAAAATTAAGCTATATATGGGAAAAAGGTATTGAAGGAAGGATAAAAGCCCCTCTTTGTATGGATGACAGAGAAAAAGCAGAGCTACCTGGTTATTGTTTTACTTCTCTTTTCTCTTCTAAAGAGAATTCTCTTGGTTTTTGAAATAGTAGAACAAAAATAATGGGGCATAGCTACTCAAGATAAGTAAGAGGATAGTAAGAATACAACTACTTTTCCCTGATAAATTCAAATCACTGGATCAGAATGAACTGCATCCAGGTCTGGGGGCATTTGACAGAAAAAACTAATAAGCCTTTGTCAGTGACATCTGAACATTTGTAGAGCATGAGGAAGGTACTGCAGGACTGGTGAAGGGCAAAGTTTTTCCTGATTTTCATAAAAAGAGAGGGTGACAAAATCTATAAACTATAAGCCAGTGAAATTGACTTCAATTCCTTGGAAAATTTAAGAACAGACCATTAAAAAGATGATTAGTGGACATCCAAGATGATTAATGAAGGAATCACTGATTACAAAGAACCTAGAAGATTTCAGCAAAGGTCAAGTCACACCAGAATAATTTCATTTCCTTTTTTGAGTTACTGCACTATTATGAAGAGAAATTCTGAAGCTTGAATTTGACTATGTTTTAGAGACTCATTTGATAAAATATCTCATGCCATTCTTATGCAGAGATGAAGAGATGGGGACTAGGTGATAGTAGAAGTAAATGGATTGGAGTTAGTTGAATGACTGACAATGAGTAACCATTAATGTTCAATGTCATTTTGCCAGAAGGTCTTCATTGAAGTGCCTCAGTGAGCTGAATTTGGCTCTGTGCTATTCAATATTCATTAATGACTTGGATAAAGGAATAGATGACAGGCTCATAAAATTTGCAGAAGAGGCAGAGCTGAGAGGTATGGCTAACACAATGGATGACGTTCAGGAACCAAAGAAATTTTGAGAGACTAAAGCATTGGATTCAATATAAGAAGATATATTTTGGATAAATGTGAAATCTTATACTTGGGTTTAGAAAATCAACAAGTAGAGGATAAAAAATATATTAACCAGAAGTTTGTTTGAAAAAGATCTAGAGGTTTTGGTGAAATGCCAACTGACTAGTAGATTGTGGCAGTCAAAAAACTTAGTGTGATCTTGGGCTACATTAAGAGAGGCATTATTTCTAGAATTATGGAGGTAATGGTGCCTCTTCATCTCAGTCCATATATGGAGTTAATTATGTTCAGTTCTGGGCAAGACAGTTTAAGAACGATATTGATAAGCCTGAGAGCATCAAGGGGAGAACAACAAGGATGGTAGAGGGTCTTGAGTCTTTATCATATGGGAATCTGTTGAAGGAACATGGGTTGTTTAGCATGAGGATGAAGAAGAGTCTAGGATGATGTGTTAACTCCTTAGGTATTTGAAGAACTACCCTGTGAAAGAGGGATTGGAATAATTTTGTTTAGCCCCAGAGTTTCAGAAAGAAGACATTTTGACTTGATGTCAGGAACAAACTTCCAGACGATCAGAACTATACCAAATTGAAATAGGCTGCCTTGATAGGAAATCACTTCTCCTTTAGTAGAGGTCTTCAAATAGATGATCACTTGTTGAGGATGTTACAATGGCAATTCTTTTCATATGTGAGATGGATTCTTTGACTTCTAAGGTCCCTTCTAATCTAAAAGTCTATTATTCTGATAGGGTGATGGAATCTAGACCTCTAAAAGGAAAAGACTGTGTCTTTGAAAGCAACCCAGTCCCTGAATTTTCCCATACATTTGAGCAGCCAAGATCCCTGATGCCTCTGCCCAAGGCAACTGGCCCACACCAATCCACCTGGATCACTTAATTAGCTTGACATCCTTTCACTGTCACTCTCAGTCCACCTTAGGCTCCTTAATCCCATCCAGATCACCTAATTAGCTTATTTGATAGTCCTTTCACTGCTTGTACTAGCCCAGACTACTTACCTCTCCTTAATTCCACCCACATCCTTTTACCCCCCATTAAGTTGTAGATTCCCTTAGAATCTCTCCCACTTCTATTGGCATTACAATAAACCTTGTCACTTGACAGGAAGGTTTCAGTGGATGAATCCATCCCAGGCAGATGCTACCTTGTACCCTGATATTTGGGGGTTCCAAGTACCCCAAACAGCATCAGTTATATAAAGAATTCATGTACCTTGTGATGGGGGAAATGTGAGGATAGATATTTGTATGGGAAGGGGCATTGAAAGGAGAAGAAGATTGTGGAAGTGGAACAAACACTATTAAACCTTGGAAATGGACAGGCACTTAAAAATTCAAAGCTTATAAATTAAGAAAGCATGAAGGAATAAAGGCAGTGGGTCTAAAGGAAATCAACAGAATCTTAGCCTTACTATTTATATTGACTGTACATCCAGCTTCATGGTACTATTGGTTTATGGAGAAAGCTGTATGACTACAAATTTGTTGTTTTTACTCTTAGCTTTCTCTCCCTCCTATTATTTCCCCGCCAGTTCTGGCAAGAGCAACCAACTGAACATGTCCCAAATCCTTCTACACCATGTTCCCTCTAAGTGCTACCATCACCCCAAACTGGCGGGTAACCCAGATGCCTCCCCTTGGACCCTTGGCTCTAGTAGAATAGCGTTTGCTTTATCTGGGTGGGTCCCAAGGCTCCCAATCATTCTGTGCACATATCACCTCCATCTTCCAGTTCCCTGGCCCATGTGGTCTTTCCTCAATAGAATATAATCTACTTGAGAGCAAGGACTGCCTTGTTTGCTTGTATTTGAATCACCAATGTGTGGCATATAGTTCTTAAAAAATGATTCTCTCTCTCTCTCTCTCTCTCTCTCTCTCTCTCTCTCTCTCTCTCTCTCTCTCTCGATTTTACTCAAGTGCTAATCCCTTTCTTGGCTAGCTCTCTGAAGATGTTAGATAAAATTGGATCAAATCCCACCCACTATTCCCCCCAGCTGGCTACATTATTATTCAGGGTGGCTGTTGGAGTTGGAGTTCTCCAGCCAAAGTTCAGCCCCCTCATGGAACTCATTGCCAAGTCCATCAGTGCCACTTGGGTGACTATAACAGTGTCACAAAAGACTTACAGAGGGCTCAGTGTGGTTTGAAGTGTGCTAACAATCCCCTCATCACTTAGTGAGGGTCCTCTTACAAAGACCATGATGTTAGCCTGACACAGCTGTCTTCAGCAATGGGTGCTCCAAACCTATTGCTACTCGTGATGGGAGCCCAGGAGTTTATGGCTTTTTATCACAATTTGGCACCACCATATTAAGCATAAATGGCAACCTAGTCAAAGAAAATCTCCATATTTATATGTTTTTGTAGTCAGCACTTTGATTCTCTTCCTTCCTGCCTAAAAGCATCTAATTCTTTGGGATATTTCATAAGGAATTTCAAGTTATTTGAAAATTCAATCCCCTTGGGATAATAAAATGTAATTCAGTGGAACTTGTAATGAATAAGTTGTTATCTTCTTTCAGTGAATTCATTGGTAAAACTTCTTGTTTTCAAGGCTTGGCTCAAAGGAATCAGAGCCGCCAGAATCTTAGGGATCATAGGTTCTTAGAGGTCATAGGATAGTAGACCTAGAGTTGTGAAGGACCTAAAGGGGATCCTTTTACAGATGAGGAAACCGAGACCAAGAGAGGGGAAACAATTTGTTTAAAGTTTGCCTGGATTTATCTTTACTTCAAAACTAATTCCAGGTAGTGGACTAGCCTCTGGAAAACCATTCCATCCTAGACATCCCTTTATTTTGCAGGTTCCTATGACACTGTATATCTGCTCTGGTTGTATATGAAATCAGCCCTGCAGCGCTGATGTACTATACCAGGTGAAAAAAAGAAGTAACACTTTTTGGGGTTCTTTTTATCTGATCGAAGAATTTGGGATGTGTTGATGAGGAGGGAGGGTGCCTGATGACACTGTCCCATGAAGGCAGAGGTGGCCCTGAGGTTCAGCTCAGGCTCTCATAATTGGCAGGCCAACATTGTGCAGTTCATTGTCAGTGCTTCAAGTAAATACAGGGTAAACAACTGAATTTTGCTCTCAAGGACTGAGCACATGGCTCAGCTAGAGAATCCAGACTTAAAGGGAAGGATGCCTTATAACCCATGAATCTCCTTGGCTCTGCTCTGAACATTTTTTTAGCCCAGCTCTGTCTGAATAAAAGGAATTCATTCATTACAAGAGTACATAGAGTAGTGAAAAGATCACTGTCAAGTACTATGGATATAGCACTTATTAGCAAGGTGACCTTGAATAGGTAACTTTCCCTCTCTTGGCCTCAGTTTCCTCATCTGTAAGATGAAGCAGTTCAATTTGATGATCTGGAAGGGTATTTCCAATTTTAGCACTCTATATTTCTAGAATCCCTTCCATCCTTCATGCACTGGACAAAGGATTCTGTGGGGAAGAAAAAAGAATCCCTTGAGAAAAAAGGAGTATGGGACTAGAAGTTAGACAAGGGATTGGGTAGGAGAGAGTGTGATGCAAGAGAAGATTCTACAAACTCAGTTGGTGCTTTTGCTAGAGATCAATACATTGACCACATTTTAATTGTTCTTCTCTAACATCACTCACAATGATCATCACAAGCCTGGACACACAGAAACTTTTCAATCAATGCTTCTCAAGTGAGTGACACCTCTCCTTATCTGTATTCCTTACCATCATCTGCTTCTCTCTGCATTAACGTTCTAAGAAAGAATACCTCAATCAGCAGATTAATATTTTCTGTTTATGCATCTGTCACTAGCTTGCCCAATGCCCAGTCAGCTAACTATAGGCAGCCTCAATGACTCATCCCTCAATCCACTTATTGCTGATATTTCAAGGAAAGAAAGGCTGTCTGAGCAGGCAAAACCTCAAATAATTAGGGTGAGATGAAGGCATGCCAGCAAAGCAGAAAGCTATTTTGCTTTTCTTCTGTATTGACTAAATGGAGTCACCACCATACCTATCCATGTTAATCCTTATGGTAGCAGTCACCAGATGAGATATGTAAAGGGCAATGAATATATGACCAGAGAGCCTTCATTCCCTCTTCTCTGCCTCCTGAAGTCAATCAGAAACTTAACTCCTTCACAAATAAATTCACCCTGGAATATTCTGGCTACAGTGACAAAAAGGAGTGAGAATTCCCTGAATCAAAAAGTTTTATCTTTGCCGTTCTGTAGGTGGTCTCAACAACTCAAGTCACCATTGGAGTAATAATTCCTCTCCTTTTTCAGACTCATACCTCTTGACTTTTGGTCATCTTCCCATACCCCCTACTAAATATGAAAGGACATAAATTCTCGCTTTTACCCAACATAGGTATGTAAGAACTAAAGCAAAGAGATTAATTTTAATAGGACAATAGTTATTTAATTCAAATAAAGTTCTTTCCCATACCTCCTGACAAAACATCTTATACCCCTCTGAGGGTATTTGTACACCACGCTGGGAACCCTTTTGCTGCAGGGAACTATGTGCTAGGGCAATGGGGGTACAACGCTAGAGCAAACAGCAGCAGCAGCAACAACATAACCCTACCTGAGAACCAGATTATCTCTGGGGGCCCTTCCATTTCCAAACCACAGTGATTCAGTCCATTCTCTTTTGCTCTTGCTTCTAAAACCCTTTGCAGTTTGGACCTTTTTAATCCACCAGCCTGATATCCTACTAATTCTTAATGGCAATTCCCTACACTCCTTGCCTCTGGCACGTCTCAGGTCTTTGCTAGAGTAATTCCTTCTGGAATACTCTCTTCTGTTCTGTTCATTTAGATCCTACACATCCCTCTAAGCCCCTTCCCTGAGGCCTTCCCTGACTACTCTAGGTGCTCTGATCTCCCTTTTCTCTGAAGGCTATAATCCAGTGAAACAGCGTTGATTAGATACTGCTATGTACCAGGCATTTTGCTAAGTGATGGATAGGTTAGCATTTAATTGTTTCATATATCTATATAACTAATCTATCCATAGATCTATGGATAGATTAGCTATATAGATAATGGATATATATTTATACATTTGCTCTGTCATTTCCTGCCCCTCCCACACATGCACATACATTGTATTATAAACCTCTTGAAAGAAATGGCCATGTCTTACAAATCTTCTATAGCTTGTCCTTTCACTCTTGCCACCAGTAACTAGGGTAGTTTTGGACCCAAGGTAATAACAACACTATTTGTTGAGCTCTTTAAGGTTTACAAAGTACTTTACAAATATAATCTCATTTTATTCCACTCAACAACACAGTCACTCATTTCTGAGGTAAGATTTGAACTCAGGCCTTCCTGGCTAAAGGTCCAATGCTCTATCCAGTACCACCTAGGTGCCTACAGTAAATATCTCATCATCCCTTACTGAATTTGTTAAGCACCTACTATATGTGCTCAGGATACAAAGATGTAGAAGACAAAATTGTTGTCTTTGGGAGGTTGGAATCTAGTTGGGGAAACAGGACATTTTTTTTTAAGACACAACATAAACTAAGTACCGATCCCAGTGCAAATAAAAAATACTGAAGGAAATCACGAATGGTTGCTCATGGAGGAGGTGAGATATGACCTGGACTTTGTAAGATGAGTTGAATGTAGAACATCATAAGCAAAGAGAGGGTACATTCTGAGGAGGGAATTACTGATTTAAATTTGAAAGAGATCTTAGAGATCATCTAGTCCATCCCTCTCTTTTGCAAGTGAGTAAACTGAGTCCCAAAGAGGATAAATGTTTTGTCTAAGGTCCCAAAAGTAGGAAATGGAAGAGCCAGGGTTCAAATATGGGAAATGACATGAAGAAAGACAATGAGTCAAAAGTGTGAATTGTGTGTACAAGAGACAACAAATAGGTCTGCTTGAGTGTGGAAAGGTTAAAGAGAATATTTAATATTAGGTGAATGAGTTTGAACTTTACCCATAGGTGGCAAGAAACCACTGAGCAGGGGCTGGAGAAAGGGGACACATATAAGACAATGTTTTCGGAAGAGTAATCATTCAGCATTAGTTACAAAGGACTGAAGGAGGGACCACATAAGGAACTCCTGGAAAAAACACAGGTTTAAGAGATAAGATCCTAGACTAAGCTGGCAGTAGTAGGAATATGAAGAAATAGAAAATGGCAGATATCAAGAAGGAAGAACCAATGTGTCTTGGTTACTGCCAATATAAAAAGTAGGAAGGGAGGAAAAGGTAAAGGATAAAACCAAGATGTTAAAGCTGGGTGATTGGAAGACTGCACTGTACTACCTTGGAGAATAGAAAGTGACCTGATTTTTATTCTTTAATTTTCATTTTATTAAGGAAAAGTGACACATTCAGTTTTAGATCGTATGGTACAATGGAAAGAATGCTGGACTTGAAAATCAAGAATTATGGGTTCCAGTATTGGCTCTGACATTTATTATCTCTGTTCACTATAGGCAAGAGAGATTTGGCTTATTCTGGTTTTTTCCTTAAGGTAGAGCCAGATGAGGCACATTAGGTGGAATCTGAAATAAGTAAAAACTTCTCTGAGTCTCATCTCTAAAATGGAAACAATGATATTTGCACAGCCTACCTCACAAGAGTGTTGTGGAAAAGGTGCTCTGTAAATCTTAAAGTACCATACAAAGTGGAGTTGTTATTCAACTCAATTCAACTAGCCTTTTAAAAGTGTCTGCTTTCCAGCAGCCACTCTGCTTGGTGCTCATGAGATGGAGAAGAAAAACAGAAAAACAATTTCTGCCCTTGAGAAGAGGTCCTATTTCTAGAAGACATATTGCGTGTGAGATCACAGCAGGACGTCCAGGTGGAGTTGGCCAGTAGGGAGTTAGAAATGCAGAATTGAAGGGAGAAAGGTAGGGGCTGATAGACTGATACTTGGTCTGAAAATATACGGTAAGAAAAAAATTACCTAAATCCCAATTCTTTTCCACCGATTTCATAATACCAGTGGCTTTCCCCTATCACCTGATCTTCTGTTTAGTTGTTATCCCTGTACCAAGGGACCACCTGCAATGGAACAGTTTACTCTGAAGGAACTGGGGCATTTTAAACAGTGGGTTATTTCTGTTTCTTTCTGTGGTCAATTCTGATAGGGGTTGGAGACTGTGCTCTAATTGTACCAGCAAACAAAGGTGATGAATTTGAAAATTCTCCCCTTCCCATTTTGCTTTTGTTGTCTTCCATCAAAATGTCAGACTGCCTTCTTTGTCTCTACTGCTTTCCTTTGTCCCACCATCTCTCCCTACAGGAGATCAAAGGTACAGAATGCAATGGGCTTGAAAACCCTTAGGTCAGTGTCTCAAGAGTTTCAGAGGAAAAAAAAAAGGCATTGAATAAAAATTTAATAAGTAAATACTGGGCAGAAGAAGCCTTAGCTTTTGTCTCCCACTTTCTAAAAAAAAAAAAAAAGTTAAATTAAAGGGAAATGAAAATGCATGTTATCTAAAATTGAACAGATGTTTTGCATTCAAGTTAACGGATTTTTCAGCTTTGTATTCTGCCAATGCTAGCTGCGTTGGAGCACACAAGCTGAGAGCTATGGTGGAGAAATATTTCTGATTTTTTTCAAAAAAAAAAAAGGATATGCTTTTTGCATTTTAGAGCAGCTAAGCACATGCCCAGAGAAAGGATGTAGTGCCAGCAAGAGGTTGCATGAAATAATCCATTCCACTTCTTCTCAGGGCTGGCAGATTTCAATGAAGGTACAGAACAGCCCTTTTGCTAAGTAAAGGGAGTGGGTTTTCACTTTCAAAACTGATTTCAGTTCAAAATTCCAAAGTCCTGGAAACCCATTTCCAGCTGTGCTAGGAGTTCAATAATTAATTGAGGTTGGGACAGGGCTCTGAGGCTCAGCTGCAATGGCCTTGGCCACGAAAAAGTATTAGGCAGAATTCTGGAGAGTGGGAGTGGGGGAAATGTCACTGCTTCCAGGTAATAGGTGGCACAATGGATAAAGTGCTGGATTTGGAGTCAGGAAGGCCTGAGTTCAAATCCTGCCTCAGGCATTTACTACCTATGTAATCCTGGTAAAGTCACTTAACCTCTCCCTTGGTTTTCTCGTCTGTGAAACAGGGATAAAAGTACCTGCCTTATAGGGCTATGTTGAGGGCCAAATGAAATAATAATAATAAACACTACCATTTACTGTGTTCCAGGGACTATGCTAAGCACTTTACCATTATTATCTCATCAAATAACACATGTAAAGTAGTTTACAAACTTTAAAGTGTCATGTAAGTGCTATTTATATTTATATTATAGCTGTTATTTTTACTATTATTAGGCCATAGGATAAATACCATCCATAAGCCCCGAGGACAGGTGAGAGGCCTATGGTTTTTGAATCAGACTGACAGATGATACTACATGTTATCCCCAAAGTCTTTGTGCAACTTTAAATTTTTAGTAGCCCAGGGTCACAAAATAATTAAAATGTACTAAACCTTTTGGGATACACCATGTTTCCCTAGGACTAGTTAGATTTTCTTATCCCTCTCTCTGGTTTAAGGGAATAATTGGAAGTATCTAGGTCTTTACTTTACAAAATTATGATACTTGTATTTTTCAAGGAATATAATGTTCATAAGCATTGGGTTTGAAAATAAGGAGGTTGCTGCAAACCAAAACAACTCTGAGACACCACATCACACCTATCAGATTGGCTAACATGACAAAACAGGGTAATGATAAATGTTGGAGAAGATGTGGGAGAGTTGGAACACTAATTCATTGTTAATGGAGCTGTGAGCTGATCCAACCATGCTGGAAAGCAATTTGAAACTATGGCCAAAGGGCTATAAAAATGTGCATACTAGGGCTGAATCCCAAAGGGATCATAAAAACAGGAAAAGGACCCACATGTACAAAATTGTTTATAACAGCTCTTTTTGTGGTGGCCAAGAACTGGAAATTGAGGGGATGCCCATCACTTAGGGAAAGGCTTGTGGTATATGAATGTAATGGAATACTATTGTGCTATAAGAAATAACTTAGCAGACTTCAGAAATACTTGGATAGACTTTTATGAACTGATGCTGAGTGAAGTGAGCAGAACCAGGAGAACATTATACATGTTAACAGCCACAGTGTTTGGGGATTGTTTTTGATAGACTTAGCCCTTCACAGCAATGTGAAGACCTAAAACATTTCCAAAGGACTCATGATGCAAAATGCCATCTACATTCAGAGAAAGAATTATAGAATCAGAACACAGAATGGGCAAACTATTTTCTCTTTTGTTATGTTTGGTTTTGTCTAGTTTTTCTCATGCTATTTCCTATTCATTTTAATTCTTCTCTGCAACATGACTAATGTCAAAATGTGTTTCATAAGAATGCATGCTATCTTGAGGAGGGAGGGGGAGAAAATTTAAAACTTATGGAAGAGAGTGTTGAAAACTGAAAACAAATAAATTTGGAAAATAAAAAAGAAACAAAAAACTTTAAAAAGGAAATAAGGAGGTCTCCAAGATCTCTATAATTCTAAATTTCATGATCCTTGTTGAAAGGAGTCCTACCATAACTCTGGTTAGGAAATAAGAGATAACATCTTGGTAACCCATTATATAGAGGGATGGATGAACTCTATGTCACAGGTAACAATGGTTCAGTTAAATTGGATCTATACTATGGAAAAGGACTTTACAATGAAGCTTTATTTGTATTGGATTTTTTAAAAAAAGATTGTGCTCATATGATAAAAATCAGTTAGTCCATAAATGATTAGACCATAAGAAATGTGTAAATAATAGTTGCTGTAGGCTGCTCTCATTAATTTCACTTTACATAGCTGAAACCAGGGTTCTGGAAGGGCTGCATGTAAATGTATGCAAATAAGCACACAGATTCATGCAAAAGAATATAAACAAATGTGTCCCCGGATTTCAAGCAAACAAATCCAGTAACCTTGTTTTAAAAATCTGTTGTTAAGAAAGAACTGACTTGACGGGGGTGCCAGAGAAGGGCGGGGGACTGGGAAGGAGGGATATCTCTATCTGATAACTGAAAGGTCCCTCTCGACTTATGTGCAGCTTTGAAGTAATAGACCACTGAACCTTAAACCTGTTATCTCAGAATTTCAGAGTCAGAGCTGTTCTTCTCAATCTAAATAAGATTAAGTGAGGGGGAACTGAAGACTGCTGCTCTCAGAAATCAACAGCTGAGTCTAGGTCAGGTAGAATATCTAGCAGATACAGATGCCTCTTGCCAGGTCACAGCTAAGAAATTCAGGACTTTGTCAGTATCTAGGGAGCATGGACACCTCTCACCAGGTCCTAGATAAGAGACAAGGGTTCTTCCTGCTGATCTTCAGCTGTGAAACTTGGTTCTTACAAACATGAGACAGGGGGGTAGAGACACTGCTCTCATCAGTCCCTAGATGGGGTGAGTGTAGTAGGAACACTAAACCGTATCTCAGTGGTTGCTCTTACCTCCCTCCCCCCCCCATTCTACCTGTCTAATACTTACCTGTCTACAGCAATGGCCAGTAAGGCATTGGTAGAGACATAGAGAGAAACAGTTCGAAGATAGTTAACAGAGGCACAGAGCACATGGCCATGCTCCCAGGAGAGTTGGCGGACCACATAGTAGTCCATTTCAAAGGGACAGCATACGATGGCCACCAAGAAGTCAGAGATGGCCAGGTTGGCAATGAGCAGGTTGGTGAGGTTGCGAAGCTTTTTGTATCGGGCCAGGGCAGCAATGAAGATAAAATTACCAATGCCACAGACTAGCATGATGCCCACTAGAGCTACACCAATGACAATCTTGGCAGCAAAGAAGGTACGGGTCTTGGTTACATCATCATCCTCATCTAGAGGCAGGTCATAGTCACCATAGCTGAAGTTGAATGGAAGGGAGGCCGTGCGCTCCCGGTGGGAGTTGAAGATAGCTGCAAAATTGTTGTGTGCCCCAGTGGCATTTCTCTCTTCAGGTCCCATAGTGGTCAGCGTGGGCAGGGAGGAGTGAGAGAGAGCTCAACTGCTATGAAATTGAGCCTGGGTCAGAGTCCCAAGGGGTTGGACCTCTAGATACTTTGCTCTTACACAGCAAGTCACCACCTTGTTCCCAACATAATTGGAGTGCAGATCTCAGGCCTTTGAGAGAGAGAGAGACAAGCAGCAAATGATACATATTAGTAAATCATGTCATTGTCACAGTGGTATGGATTACAGTCCAACATGACCTTGTTTGCTGTGTGCTAGAAATGGTTACCCAAAGGTGATGGGAAGAGTAATGAAGGGGAAAGCAACTGGTTAGAAACAAACCAAATGGTGGCAGAGATATGGAGAAAAACTGAAATGCAGCATTAGTTGGACTACTCCAGATAATAATCAGGCACTGGCCCGATGTCTACACATGTCCAGAATAACATGCTTTTTTTTTTTTACACTTTTCCTCAGTAACAGGGGTGAAGGTAGAAGATGGCCAGATGGCAGTGGAGGCCTGTTATCCCTAGGAATTTTGCCTAACTTGACATCTTGAGAATTTGTCTAGTTTCCTTGTAGAGATCATCCCCCTTTGCCAAAGTACTCTTTTTCAATGACTTAAACAGGTCACCATATATCTCAATGAGGGCAGGAAACTATCATCTCATCCCACTGGGTCTTCCAGCAAGCAGGTCATACTTCCTTGTAACCCTAGCTTAGAAATAGCTTGGAAATTCAGTGTCCATTCTTATACGGACTTGCTGTATGACACTAGACCACTCATTAACCCCTTCTGGGTCCCAGGCTGCCTACAAAATAACTGCTTTTAATAGTTTTTTTAAATATAAATTAAACTTTTCTTAGATATAAGAAGGAAGGATGAATGAATGCCCATAAAATCCTTTGCACTCCTTGGAGATGGGGCTACAGAAAGATGAAGTCGTTCTTTCCCCAAATCACTGAACTTCAGAAGGGAATCCTTTTTCTGCATAACTAAGGATACTTCTCAGTCGTTCCCTAAAACACTGATGCTATTATCCCTTCTGAAGCTATGTTCTTCATGGATGCTGAGAAGTACAGAATGGTCACAAAAGGTTACATCCTTTCAAGAAAAGGTTATATGTGAGACTATTTAGTTCTCAATGAACCAAAAGGAGAAGGCAGTATGGTTATAACAGAATCCTTGACAGGCAAGGGGTCAGGAACGCTGAATTCTATGACAAGGATCTGTGTCCTGAGAAAAAGTGTGTTGTGTCAATATTCCCCACAAAGGCTTCAAATTCCCTCCTTAAACTGTGCTGTAGATCAGAAAGAACTCAAAGAAATACTGAACAATCAATGTTGGATTGAACAGTTTTTCACTAAGAAGGAAAAAAGAAAAATTAGCCTGGATGTCTATAAAATACATGTAATTACAAATACCAAACTGTCATATCTGACCCACAATCAACCAATTCCTTTTCCCCTCTACTTCCCTAACTGAATACCTTCAAAATATAGTTGGGGCTGCTTCTAAGGTTTTTTCCCCAGGACTTGAATCAAAGACTAGGGTAGGCTTTGATTGTTAGAAGGAAGCTCTTACTGAGCAGCATGGTCAACAAAACTTATTGGAAGAGATTCCAGAGGACATGTTGGTCCAGTGAAGAAAGCAGCTCTGAAACCTAGATCACCAATAAAGAACAGCTACTCTTTGAGCTCCTAAAATAGTGATTCTTAACCCTTCTTTTGTGTAACAAACCCCAATTTGTACAAACCCCAAATTGGCAATTTGGTAATGTTTTGGGAATCCCTTCTCAGAATAATGTTTTAAAATGAAGAAAATACACAAAATACCATCATCAAAATATTTACAAAAACAAATTTATGACTCATAGACTAAGAACCCTTATTCTAGAAGAAACACCAGGAGAGCAAGGGGTGGGGGAGCATAGAGATAAGCTGCACCAGATCTCTTCTGAGCAGTGTAAATCCTCTCCAAGCCCTTCCCCTTCTTCCCTCTCTAGGGAGGACCAATAAGCCCCTTCTGCCTAGGGAAACCAATGCACTCCTTCAATTTCTTCCCAAGGCTGCTCTGTCCTTAGTTAAAGCCATCATTTCTGTCCCTCTTCTCTCCAGTGCCTTTAAACCAGCTGAGATATGTATGGGTGATGGCCCTCTGAAGATGAAATGTCAGGATGTGACATTTCCTTTACTTCAGGAACTCTTGGATTTTAATCTCAGTTTCTCCAATTGCTACTGCCACTCTTTGACCCCTCAGACACTGGGGTGGGGATAGGGGAAGAGAGGGAACTTTCTGCTATGGGAGGCACTTCACTTTAAAGAGGGGATTACTATTTTAGAAGGCTGTCTAAAGTTCATCAGTTAGGGAAAAATGAAACTTTGTGGGGGGCGGGAGCGGGGTGAGAGAGCAGAAGCGAACAAGAACACTTGGGAGTGAATTTGACCAGTGCCATGTTTTTTCCCTTCCTCTTTCCATCTAAAGGCTTTCCCACGAAGTCCCATGGGCGGCTGCTTTCAGCACCCACGTTGTAGCCAGCTCCCCTCCTGCACAGTCATCAGCCTCCCGGAGAACCCTCTCTTTCTCTGAGATTTCCCACGGTACAAGAATTCCAAGAGAGGGTAACTAACATTTCCTAACTTGTTAGCATCTTACTTTCTTCAAGGAGCCCAGGGAGGCTTCTGGGAGTCATAGGAAACCCATAAGCAGTCCTAGCTCTCCCATAAAGACACGAGAATACCCTACACCCTCAGTAGAGTGCCACCAGGGCGCCGGGCTCAGTCTGATCTCCTGGTCCCCTCGCTCCCACCCCTGCTTCTGAGATACCCCGGTACCTGGATTATTCTATCGGGCTCTTTGAATACCTTCTCTTCCACCCCAGAACGATCCTCAGGGCTGCAATGGAAAGGAGTCAGGGATGAGTTTGTTGTTTCTTCTTTTCCGGGAGAGGGAGAGAGGCGCGAGGTGGAGACGGTCGGTATCTTCACCCGAGGTACCCCAACAGAGACGATCCCACCTCTTTCTCCCGCTTTCTGCGCTCCGTGCCGGCTAGTTGGGATTTTTCTCTCCCTGCTGCAGTTAGTGCTCCGCCCTCCGCGCCCGCAGATTGGAGGGGACCCTCTCCACTGTTCAGCGGACCCAGGCGATCTGGTCCGATCAGCGCTTGGCTCCGGCGCTCCCCCTGGCGGACTGATGACTGCAGCCTCCCGGCAGCCTGGGAGGGGAGAAGCCAGGGAAGGGAGAGGAAAGTAGAGGTCACGATCAAGGTGGGAGGTGGAAGATCCTGCTAATCTTGGAGTCAGCTGGCCAGAGTGGAGATGGTCTCTTCTGCAGTGGCTGGTGCGAGTCCTCAGGCGCTGGGGAGAAAGCTGGCATTCCCATCTGCTCTGAACTTCCTCAGAAGCCGGCCAGCTGCGGGTCAAGGGTCTGTCGATACTGCCGCCGCATCTGTCTGCGAGCAGGTGCGCTTGGGCACAAATGCACAGAGGTGACCGTAGCGAGCGAAAGTCTCACCCCGGGCAACTTCTCTTAAGATGAAACTGATGAAAAGAAAAGTCCTAACCGAGTGCGTGCATGCGTGTAAGGTGAAAGAAGGAGGGAACTGGACTCTCGGATCCAAGGCTAGAACTAGAAGACTCTTAGTCTGGAAAATGACCTCTCAGGTCTTCTGAAAATGGTGTGGCAAGAGACAACTTGAGAGCTATAGGCACCTCTGTTGTGATAGCAATGTACCCTCTGGGCAGGAGAAGCTGAAACAGAGTAATTTAAAGGGAATTGAAAGGCCACCCTAACCCTCCACCCACCCCTCTGCCCTAGGTCATAAAACACTTAACCTTTCTTGGGGATGCCGTTGCCAGAAGTCCCACCATTTGACTTCATTCCTTGAGTTTAAGCCAAGAGGTGACATTACCGCCTCTTCAAATGCAAATCTCCCTGGGGGAACTCAGGGGGAAGCAATTGTAATACATTAAATTAAGGAAAGGAGAGATGGGAAGGAAGGACTATCTAGAAACACAGGAAAGGGCTCAAGAAGCAGAGGAAGGTCCTCTTTATCAGTTTCACAATATTGTCCTGACCTGGTCCTGGTCATATCCACCAGCAGGGGTCCAAAACCAGAAGGCAGTACTTTTCATGTTCAGTTTTCTTTCCTTGGACGGCAGCATAGGCCAGTGCCTAGAGATGCTTGCCTCTGCCTGTTTCAGGGAGATGCTGTTGTTGTTATTTAGTCAAGCACAACTCTTTGTGATCCCATGGACCTTTGTCCATGGGATTTTCTTGGCAAAGATACTGGAGTGGGTTGCCTTTTCCTTCTCCAGCTCATTTTACAGGATAGGGAGGCAAACAAAGTTAAATGACCTCCTCAGGGTCACACAGCTGGTGTCAGAGGACAGAATGAACTGAAGTCTTCCTGACTCCAGACCCAGCACTCTATCCACTGAGTAGTCATCTAGCTTCCCCTTTCAGGGAGATCTGCTAATAATTAGGCTCTCTGAGATTCAGTCTTCTCTGTAAAATGGGAATTGTAACTCCAGAAGAGCATTCCTCCAGGGGTGGTTGTGAGAATCAGCTCAATTAATGTAGGCAAAGCATTGGGTAAATGGCATCTCTCATTCTTTCTCAGGATAGAGGGAAGCAGAAGGTGGGGTGGGGAGGGGAGACTGCCTGAGAATTCCTGTTAAGGAGGAAGTTCTTATATCTTAGGAAAATAGGAATCCTATGAAGTTCATCTTTCTGGGAAGTTCATTTAAAGCTCATTTCCTAGATGAGAAAACAGTCTCAGAGATCCATGCCACACGAAGTTGGTAAAGAAGCTAGGACTCTTGCCAAGTATTTGAGTTCTATATAGCTTAGTAACATTTTCACTACACCCTAATTTGGAGGCTGCTGTGGAAGTAGTGATATGAGGGGAGATAGGGATAGGAGCTGAAGTAACTGCCCTTGAAGTCCCTTGTGGGGAGGGAAGAGAACGCATTTCCAAGGTTTTGAAGAATTTTACAGTAATTTTTACCAAAGTAAAATACTTCATAATACTCACACCTCTTATTGAAACACAAACACAGACCTATCCTTGCTTGTAGATCATAGACCTTTAGAGATAAGAGGGCCTTTAAAAATCTTAACATTAAGTAAGCACTTCGCAAACCTTAAAGCGTTGCATAAATGTCAGTCAATAAACATATAGAGAAGTACCTACCATGCGCCCTACGTTGTGCTAAGCACTAGGGATATAAAGAAGGGCAAAGGTCAGTCTCTGTCCTTGAAGTGCTCACAATTTATATTATCAACATCTTATTATTGTCTTTCCAACCTCTTTATTTTACAGAGCCCAGAGGAGGGAAATTACTTGACTCTGGTCACAGACAAATAAGAAGAAGGCAGTCAGGACTTCCTGTAGTGCTCAGGTCTCCTGAGTTTTCCATTGCACTAGCTGCCTCCTACAGCTACCCTTTTTATAACAACTACATGTTATGTCATCTTGTGGCACTGACTCACCTGCATCAATACTTTTCTTTCCTTTCCCCACCATGTACCAATAAAGACAGAAGAAGCAACAGGAAAGCATAGGCTGTAAACAGCCCACAGATCAATCTCAAAGTGCCTAAGCTCCATGAAGAGAAAAGGAGTCCTCAGAAATACAACACATGAAATATGAAAGGTTTAGCACAAGGAGGCTATGACATCTTGCTGTTTGTTTCTAGTTTGTGAGGTTAGCATTCAGAAGATTGTTTCCTCTTTGGAAATTTACCATCAAAAAGGCTATGCTGCCTTATCTGAAAGGGGACAATTTAAAGAGGCATTTAAGTGAGAGGCAGTCTAGTATTTACATCAGATAATTTTCTAGAATTGAGAACAGGGTTCAAATTCTACTTCAGAGACTGTGATCCTTGCAGGGCCTCAGTTTCTTCATCTGTAAAATGAAGGGGTTGAATTCAATGACCCCTATGGTCCCTTCCAGCTCTAAATCTATGATCCTATGAACGATTTTCCACAAATCAGTATCTTGCATATGGCTCTCTATGGGCAAGAGAAAATTTCTCTGAGAGAAATCACTTATCACTGCAGAGATACAGAGATTTATTTATTTTTTCCACAGGATGCTGATAGAAATTTTGGTAAAGCTTTCTTTGGCTCATTATATTTCAACCCCTTGGAGATAGTACTGCTGCATCTTTTGCCTGCCCCTACCTCAATCTTCATAGAATTATAGATTGTGGAAGGGACCTTAGGTCCTGTAGACCAACTCCCTTATTTTACAGATGAGGAAACTGAGGTCCAGAGAGGTTAAGTGACTTGTAAGGGTCACACAAATACTAGGCAACCAAGGAGGAGAAAGTGAGGTTGGTGAGCTTACATAGCCCTCCCTCACTCAAAACAAAGTCAAGTGCAAGTCATGTCATCATTCCTCTGATGTCATGGTCTTCTTCACAAATGAAGGATGAACACAACAACATATCCCAACCTCTCCCACCCCTTACCATTTCATAGGGCAATATTGAGATTATATGCTTTGCTGTTTCATTTTGGCAAGATTCATCATTGAAGTTGGGGCCCTTTCAATTCTTGGTTCATTGATTTTTACAATCTGTTAGTACTTTCCCCTAGGCTTAAGAATGTCATGCTAGCATCTGTGGCCTTCTTTGAACCACCTGACAGTTTGGGTCATGGAGTCAGAGAGCCTCAGAGATGGAAGAGATTTAAGATCATATAACATAGTTTCCTAATTTTAGAGAAGAAGCTATAAGGTGAGGGATGGTCTTTTATGAATTGGGGTCTTGTACAGTAATTGAAATTACTCTGATTTTTGAGGTTATGAGAATATCTATTACATGTTTTTAGTTCACCTTAATTGGGAAGGGCAGAGATCTAGCTAGTTAAGTGATTGCCTGTAATATGAGTAGAATGTCTTGACTGGCTGAGAGTGACCTTGGTATTGTATACCAAGAGAATGAGCTCATCTTGCAGGCTCAGGCACACATCTCAAAATCTATTCTGAGAAGATGCCAGTCTCAACCTGAAGACATGAGACTTGAGGGACTCCAAGTAGAAAGAGATTGCATGTATGAATGAAAAAAAACCATATTTATTAAGTGTTTACTTAGTGCTTACTTAATCATAATTAAACAATAAACTTAAGTTTACTTAAAGTATTAAATTTACCCTAAGTATTAAGTGTTTACTATGTTTATTTAGTACTACCAAGAACTGGGGATACAAACAAACGAAGCAAGATAAATAATCCCTGCCTTCAAGGAGTTTACATTCTATTGGAGGGAAACAACACAAAAAGAGATGTTAGGAAGTGGGGCAAAGTGCTACAGAGGTACCAACATGGAAACATGGTTTGGAAATAGCTGGAAAGTAATATGGAGCCCTGGTTCCAGACAAGACAAAGTAAAAGTTCATCAGTGAGAGTCCAGAATTCAATGAGAGGGGAAAGGAGAATGACTATCGTATTGGAAGCCTAATTTGGAAGTGACCAGGAATTGAATTGGGGTTAGCACAAATAATAATGATATTTGGCATTTCTCTAGGAATTGAAGGTATACCAATGCACTATAGCATTGTGAATCAGTGGTAGTACAAGTCTGCTTATAAACTGTATGTCTATTGTTTAGGGACCAGTCTAGTTCAGATGGGCACAGACTGATTGTGTAAGGCCAGTCTAGTTCGTGTGACCACAGATTGATCATGTAAGGAGCAGTCTAGTTCATGTGGCCATAGATGGGCAAGGTATTTAACTACAGCAGCTCCGAAGGAACAGCCACTAGAATGTAAAGGAATTTTGATCTCATTACTGATAACTTAAATATTGAATAGTCCAGGGAGGCAGAAAACACAAACATCATCCTTATTTTACAGTTCAGAAAAATGAGCGTGGGAAGGTAAAAATGATTTGTCTAGTAAATGTTGAAGCCAGAATTCAAATCCAGGCCTTCTGACTTTGGGTCCAGTTAGAATAGCCTTGTATTTTAAGTGTTCCTTAGTCTGAGACTAGAGAGCTTTCTTTTTAGTCACACTTCTAACTACCTTATCCTATTACATTATTTCTGAATTAGTATATTTTCATTTCCCTTATAAACATACTAGTGTTCTGAGGTGTAGATAGATAGGAGGTTGTTGACAACAACAGGTAGAAGGTAAAGGATAAAGAAGGTGCCTCAAAGAGGAATCATATTGCAGTGTTAATGAAAGAAGGCTGAAAGGTAGGATGGACATGGAATGTGGGAACCTCCAGTCCTAAGGAGCCAAACATTGTCGGAGGCTAAGAAATACTGAAAGCATAAGTACTTCAGGTTGGGGTTGGGATATATATGTGCCATGAGAAAATCAAGAAAGATGACAAGCCTAGGGGTTTAATTCGAAGTCCCCAAGATAGCTGAAACCCTAGGAAGCTGAGTTCATCAAGGCCTAAGGCAAGACACTATCAGGAGGACAATGAGTCTGAGGTGAAAGGACTTCCTCAAGGTAATACAATTAGTTGGTGTCCCATTAGGGATAGAGCCCAGATTTCCTAACTCCCAGAGCAGCCCTTTTTCTGTGACATTACATTGCTGCTACTCACGCAGATTTACCAGTCTGTAAGTTGTCTCTTCCAAGGATGTCTGGCCCAGGACCTAGTCACAATTGCTGCTGTCTGGCAGCCTACATTCTTAAATTTGCTCAACAGCTTTTTTCCTCTGCTTTTATCAGATTTGTTCCCTCCACACACACAGCACTCCTTTCTTTCCTTCTCCAGTGTTATAAATAATGCCAAAGTTTCTTGGAAGATTCCCAGGGATGACTTGCTCATATATCACTCTACCTCCAACCCAGCTGTTTTCCCCGTATTGTTGCTGTGAACTATTTTCAAAGAAGTCATTCAATAGTTTTCTGAATGCAATGACCTCTTTTGCTCTTTGCCAGTTCAAATCCTACCCATCCTTCAAGACCTGGCCTCAATCTACAGAAGTCCTTTCATCTTCTGTACTTGTCTCATAGTTTTTACTGTCTATAGTAATCATTGGAACTTACAAATATACCATTACCTATTCCCTGGATGTCTGGCATGACCCCATAATTGTCCTATAAACTTACGGGGTCAGAAGCTGAGAGACAGAATGACATAGTAAAGAAAAAATATCCTTCCTTTGAGAATCTATAGACCTGAGTTCTAGTTCTGGCTTGGCCAATAATTCACTTTGTGATCTTGTTGCTCCCCCTTTCTAAATCTCCTCACTTGTAAAATTAGGTAAAGCTAGATGGTCTTGGAAACATATTATCTTACAGCTGTTAAGGGATCCCAAGGTCATCTAGGTGTCATACTCAGAGGAAGGCGAAATTCCCAAGTGCTGCTGGAACCACATTAAAATTTAATTGAGAAATGTTTAACAAAAATACAATATAACATAAATAATGTCTATTTGTGGTTTTCTAAGTTGGTATGTGACCTGTAGGGATTGACACTACCAATCTAGACGTAAGTGAAGCACGATTGTCCTCTGCATCATTTCTCATGTCTCTGTGTCTCCTCCTTCAGCCTTTGGTTGGTTCAGAGCTTACAGTTAAAGGAATTTCAAACAATCACTCAATTGATAAACATTACCAAGTGTCTGAAGTATGTCAAGCACTGTGTTAAACCATGGCGATATAAATACAAAAGTGATTCAATCCTGCCTTCAGAGATATCTATGATATCATTGACTCAGGTGTTTCCTCTAACAGTGAAGATCATGCTCGCCAATTTTGTGGGTCTCTTGTCCATTATTCTCCCATCAGTTTGCCACAATGAGGCTTCACCCAATGTGCTAGAGGCTTTCTTTGCTTTCTGTTGACTTTATGAGAATGTCAGTGGAGCACCCTGGATGCCCTTGCCTATCAATTCCTACTTTATATTTTTGACAATATCTTTTATTCCTATTCTTTAAGGCTTCTCATTAGTAATATGTTACATCCAGTTCATACCTACCATACATTTCTCCATTTTTCTCAGTGTGACATTCATTTTTTGTTCTTTAGAGACAAATTCCGAGTTTTACTACCACAAAGCAACACTTAGTTGAATGTTGGCATTAAAATGATGGGCATTTGCTTCCAAGGAAAGCTTAGGATAATTAAAGGAGTTTTACAGTTTCCTGAAGACATTCCAACCTGATCTCTTAGTTGTCTGGGTAAGAAGGTAAGCAACAAGTATTCATTAAACAGTTACAATGTGCCAGGAACTATGCTAACATGCTGAGAATACAAGCACAAGTAAAAAAAAGACAGTCCCTGCCCTCAAAGAGCTTACATTCTAATAACATCAGATAACACATAAAAGAAAGTTAAAATGTGGGGTGTAGGGGAAGAAGGTGCTCACACAGGGCCATAGTGGTAACATCTAGCAAGTCAGAAGCACAGCCAGGAGGTGAATGAAGAATATTCAGTCTAGGCCAATCTCCAAAATGGAAGCTTAATTTGGGGGATGAGTCCAGAAATTCACCTATGAGTGGGAATGATTCCCATAGAATTCACCAATGGGAAAATGGGGCCAGTATTGGTGCTCAAAAGATATTTGTTATGGATGTCTCTTTCCCACAGCTTTGCACAATGCTCTACAAACAGCAAGTATTTTATAAATTGTAAATATTAGGTGTTTATCATACATATTGACTTGAAATGATAATGATTATGTTTAAAGATAGCAGAAGGGCCTATAATTCATCTGAACAGCTGTCTTTTCAAAAATATCCACATTCTGTAAAACCTGTGTCATTCAGCCCAGCATCTGAAAGAAGGGATTTTATTTAAGAGGAAAAATACAATTATGGTGTGTTAAAGTAAATTTACTGGATAGCTCCTTCACTTATGGGATATGTGAAAAAGCACATGATTAGGAATGTGCTTTATAATATAGTACAATTACATTCTAGAGTTCATGAGCATATGAATAAATACTAGCAGCAAGAATTAGAAACAAAAATAAAGGGTAAGTGAATGAGATGGCAGAAATGAATTCAAAGCATGCTGATTTTTGAGATGCCTCACACTTCTAAGATTCATCAACTTTTTTAGTGTTCTATACATTGGTGGCTTGAGTTTGGTTGTTTCTATGTTTAGTCATTGCTCTTTCTCTGATTCCAGGTCAGCCTGACTCTTGCATAATGAGGAGCTACCCCCAAGGCTAATGTAATGGGTGGTTCCTGGGGAGCTATTTGGGGCCAGGAAGAAGTCCTCAGCAGAGGTCTCATAAAGGAGAATAGTTTCATGCTGAACTGAGATACTCTTCAGGTTTCTTTGGGAATGAAAAAGGTAGGGAAAAAAGAAGGGGAGGCATGAAATGAAATCTAGGAAGACTTTTCCTGGATATGAATGACCAAATACAGGAGTGAGCTCCAGAGAGGAGGGAAATGCTGTGTGGCTCAGACTATGTTTAAAATGGCTCATTTGAGGTTGCAAATGTCTCTAGAGTAGCAGAAGAGAACAAGTGACCTTTTAAAAAGAAGCAGTTTGGCTCCAACTGGAGGCCAGATTGCGAAAAGAAGGGCTTAGTTAAAGAAGACACTTGCTATACTAATGAATCATTCACTGGAAAAGACACCAGAGGGATGCGACTCTTACAAAGAGTCCTCTGCAAGGTTCAGTTCAAGCATCTCTTCCTTAAAAGAAGTCTTTCTTGGTTCCTTCGGTTGTTAGGAGTTCCCCCATCTCCTTGAATCACATTGTATTTATTTTGCAGTTACTTATTTTTGCATGTGGTGTATCCCTACATAAACAGAGGACAGGGACCGTTTCACTTTCATATTTGTATCCTGAGTACCTAGGACAGCTCTTATCATATAATAGGCACATAGGGCCCATTACAGGCAGCTAGGTGGAGCCATAATGCACAGAGTGCTGGGCCTGGAGTCAGGAAGACTCATCTTCCTAAGTTCAAATCTAGCCTCACACACTTAGCTGTGTGACTCTGAGCAAGTCACTTAACCCTGTTGGCCTCAGTTTCCTCATCTGTAAAATGAGCTGGAGAAGGAAATGGCAAACTCTCCAGTATCTCTGCTAAGAAAATCCCAAATAGGGTCACAGAGTCAGACAGGACTGAAAAAATGCCTGAACAACCACAAATCCTTATTGACTGATGGAAACAAGAAAGAAGTAGGAGCATGAGTGTCAAGCAGTTTAATCCTTCCCAGGGGTGAGTTCAGTTCAACAGGTCACAGTCCAATATTTATTCACTTTTAAGCTTAATAGATAGTCAAATTTATGACATGAGTCTTTGGGCAGCAAAGCTAATTATTGGTAATAATAGTAGATAACAAATAGCACTTTAAGGTTTGCAGAATGCTTTACATGTAATATCTCATTTGATTTTCACAATTCTGTGAGGTGGGAGCCGTTATTATCCTTATTTCACAAATGGAGAAACTGAGGCTGAAGAAGGTTAAGTGAATTGCCTGTTTCTGATTCAAGCTCAGGTCTTCCAAATCCAACACCTCACCCAACTGCCTCTAAGATGAAGGGAGCAGGTTGTGAGTGTGTGTGTGTGTGTGTGTGTGTGTGTGTGTGTGTGTGTGCGTGTAACGCACATCTTACAACTTTTCTTCAAGTTGTTCCTAAGCGTTGCCTTCCAGGCACCAAGGTGACTAACATTCAGCCTTTCTTATCAGCTTGGATTGTGGGAGTCACTGCTCTTTCTGTATAATGCTGCCTAATTGTTATTTGCATCCTGGTATGGTGGAAAGAACACTGAACTAGTAATGAGATGACTTAACTCCAAGGTTTTTCCGTTACTAACATTGATCAGGTCATTGAACTTTTCTTGGGCCTTCCTTTCCCCTCTGTGGAATGAAGGGATTGGATTCAACATCTTCTAAGGTCCCTTCCAGTTAAAACATTCTATGAGTCTGTGATTAATTCCTTTACCCTTCATTTAGTTCTCTATATTCAAGATTTGAAAAAATTCACCTCTCAAAAGAGTTCCAAAATCTCACTTGATTTGAAACCTGGTATCATATAAAATAAGTATTTTCCATTTTGTCATCAAGAAAACTTAGGTAAGACCCAGAAAGAATGTTTCATGTTTCTCCATAGTCCCATAAGTCTAGAATTCAAGAGACTGTTATTTGATGGATACTAAAGGCTCCCCTGGACTCCAACAGCATTCATTGCCTAGATCTGTTCTCCCTATTTCTCTCACAGAGAAATGTTTTAAAATCTCAGATGATGCTGGTATACCTGTTGGCCAAACTATATGACTTTCTGCAAGGTTTCCAGGTAATGATGAATAGTGCTGGCAGTGGGCCCCAGTACTCAAACACTGGCTTTAAAATGAACAGTTCTTTCTCCCTGATCATGCATCAGAATTCCATAGACTGATAATTTCCACAGCAATTAAGATCAAGGAAGTCTTTTCTGGGGTAATCTCTTGAATTGGTATAATCATCATTAACCTTTTCCTGTGTGCTGTGTGGATGCTCCCCAAAATCTCTATCCTGGTCTCTCTTTTATTTTTTTCTATATATCTCTCCCTTGGTGATGATGTCAGTTTTAATGGACTCAATTATCATTTCTTTCCATATAACTCCCAATTCTATATATTCAGCTCTGCTCTCTCTTCTCTTTGTCTCTGTGTCTCTGTCTCTGTGTCTGTCCATCTGTCTCTGGTCTCTCCGGGTCTCTCTGTGTCTCTATCTCTCTCTGTCTCTGTCTCTTTCTCTCTCTCTCCCTCCCTGCCTCTCAATTCCAGTCCCATGTAGCCAACCCTCCTCTGAACATCTCCAGCTAGATATCTCATAAGCATCTCACATTTTTCTCCTTCTCCAAATGCTACTCCTTCTCCAAACCTCATCATTTCTATTGCTTATGCTACCATCCTTCCAGTCACCTAGATTTACAACTTTGAAGTTATATGACCATGACTCTTTTATCTCCTTCAACCCCCATATCTAATCAGTTCCCAAGCTTGTTGATTCTCCCCCCACAAAATCCCTCATATCCATCCTCCTCTCTCTACTCGCATATCCTCTACACAGGTTCAGACAGTAGGCATGCACAGAGAACAGGGCAGTTGTGCTGGCCTACCCAGTCCCCAGTCTATGTCTATGATTTAGGCCAAGTTTTATTGCTCCTTATCTAGACTATTGCCATATCTCCCAATTGGTATCCATACTTGCCGTATTTTCCCTTTCCAATCTATCCTCCCCAGAACTGTTCAATTAATATTTCTAAAAAAAAATCTGACCATATCACTCTTCTAATTAAAAAACAAACAATGGTTTCCCAGTGTCCAGGAAAAAATACAAACTCTTCAATTGGGCATTTAAAGTTCTTCATAATCTTACTCTCACTTACCTTCTCAGTTCTATTTCATATTATTCTCCTTGAATTGAAATAACTTTTTATTTGATCTTACTATCTCAAGCCTCTCTCTGCTTCATCTATACCCCTAAGGAATTTTCTTTTTTAAAAAATGTACTTTATTTTGTTAAATATTTCTGAGTTACATGTAAAAAGAATTAACAATTATTTTTTTAAAATTCTGAGCTCCAAATTCTCTCTCCTTCCCTCCTATGCTTCCTCCCCCTAGAGAAGGCAAGTAATTTCATAGCAGTTATACATGTGAAATAATGCAAAACATATTTCTATATTAGCCATGTTGCAAAAAAAAACAGACAAAAAAAGGAAAAAGAAAGAAAAAAGTATGCTTTAATCTGTATTCAAAGGTCATTAGTTCTTTCTCTAGTGGTGTATAGGATTTTTATCATGGGTCCTTTGGAATTGTCTTGGATCACTGTCTTGATCAGAGAAGCTAGGTCTTTCACAGTTGATCTCCCTTACAATATTGCTTTTGCTGTGTCCAATATTCTTCTGGTTCTGCTTATTTTACTTCACCTAAAGTCTGACCATGCCATCTCTCTATTAAATAAACTTCAGTGACTTTCTGTTACTTGCAGGATCAAAAGTAAACTCTTCTATTTGGCTTTTACAACTTTTCCCAACCTGGACCTTTCTTACCTTTTCAGTCTTTCTACACTCTACTCCCTTCCATGAACTCTTATCGTCCTGTCACGTAGACTTGCTTACTGAGCCTTTCGTAGGGCATGTTTTATGTCGTTTTTTTCTACATGCTTGGGATCAATTCCTTTTTCACTTCTACTTCTTGGAACTCCTAATTTCCTTCAAAGACTTTATCCATTGAGACTCAGTTTGAGTGCCAATAGACCCTTTCTTGAGTTAATCAGCTGCAGTACCCACTTTCATAAAATTATCTCATAGTCATTTAAAAATTTGCTCTATGATATGGGAGCAGGGAATGCCTCTGTGATTTCCCTGGCATAGGGAAAATAGATGAGGACACTTTCTCTACCTTTGTAGATCATCATCTTCTCTGCAATTCAGAGTTCTGTTTAGAGTACCGAGACAGTAAGTGACTAGCCCAGGGTCATGAAGTCAGTATATATCAGAAAAGAGACATACATATAAGCTAGTGGTCTGGTGAGAGGAAAAGTTGATGAAAGTAGAGAAGGGAGAGATTGTTTCTTTGGGAGCGAACATACACATCAGATTCATTTGAAGATTGACTCCAGACATTGGGGGAGGAAGAGATAAATTTTGGAAATGACAATCATTTAGAGAAGCTGGGTCTTTAACATGTCCCAAGTTTTCAACTTTGCTCCCTAGAGACTTTGGAAAATTTCCTCTAGGGTGAGATTGCGGCTTTTTTCTTATCTGATCTGAAATATCATCTTATTTCCATTTTAAGAGCTTATTTGAGTATTCTTTGGTATATGTTCATTTGCATAACTTCTTATATTTCTGCTTACTGTTTTCCTTGGATGAATAAGTATATACACTACTTGTTTCTTGTAATGGTCTTTTGTGTGTCCTGCTTTTGGTGGGAAGGGGCTAAATTGGTTAGTAGAAACCCACTTAAAGAGATAGTGCCCAGGAAAGCAGCTTTGTTCTGTGACCATGTACCACCAGATCAGCAATACTTAAAGACACTGATAGATACTCTTGCCCAGCACCCATCTTTCATTGCCTGGAGAACAGTGATCAGTCCTGTAGTCCCTTCTCCTGTTCCCTTTAAGGAAAGAATCCAAGTCTCTCTTGAGCAAGAATGGACAAGATTTTAGAGATATCAATCAATGTCAACTGTGGGCAGGATTTAGATAGCCCTTGTCTATATCTATTTTTATACACACATACATATACAAACACATATATGTATTTATACACACATCCCAACACACACGTGTTACAAGGGGAGCATGCTACCTCATACTTTTATCTATACTTGGTATTTTTTCCATACATATTATGATTCTTAAATAGAACAGCCAACCCTGAGGGCTGGGACTGTTTCATTTTTTATTTTGTATTCCCACTGTCTCATGGGGATTTCATAGTGAGAACTTCATAAATGTTTGTTGAATTAAATTTGTATTGCCTGAGGCTATGTGAAGAGAAGGAATTTTTATTTTTCTAGCTTAGTTAATAGCACATATGCTTGAATATAGGTCAACATTGAAAGAATATAGGCTACCTGATTAATGAAATTTCAGGCAAAATTATGATATAAGCTAAACAGACAACAGCAGCAGTTGGTCTAAGAGGGCTCACAAGATAAACTGCCATAATACCAAATGGGGTGTTTTGGAGGCCAAAATACTCAAGATACATAAATTATCCACAAGAAGATCTGGAGGGAAAGTAATCTTCCTATCATCTCTTTCTTTGGTGTGCCCTAGATCTTAGTCACCCCATACAATGAGGCTGGTAAAAAGCATATGTGGTTGGAATTGTGGATTAGTGAAGGAGGATACTAGCTATTGATGAATAGTGAAGCATGAAGGGTTCAGTAATTATTTCACCTCTTCTTCTTCACAAGCAATAGTGAAGGGCAGTTACAAAGGTTAAGACAGTTGAATTCCAATATGAGATTTTTAATCTATGAAACCTTGTAGAATCAAGACTTTCATTTCTAATAGTGACTATTTCTTAACTTATTGGGTTTGGGTTAGGATGTTCCTGCTTTGTTTAGGAACTTGGATCAGTTCCTGAGGAGAGTTCCTATTTGTCAGTATTCTTGAGTGGGGTCTCCATCCTATGTGAATCAAATGACTTCCGATATAGTCCTGGCCACTGATACCTTGACATGAAATTTTATTTGGCTGTTTTATCCACCGCTCCTTCAAAGAAAAGGCGACTAGCACTAAAGTCTATAGTCACACAGTTTTACATATGGTGACCAATACTCATAAATTAACTGTTTGTGCCCTCACAGATAAACTTCTGCATAATTAGCCTACTGCATACATACACAAACCAAATAGTGTCAAGTTGTTCAACATTTGAGAATATCTAGTGCCTTGGTTGCATCAGGCTATTGTTGCCTCTGTCAAAGGAGTTGAATTATAGGAATGCTTATACCAATAACCAGAGGGCTGTTGGCCTCAGGGAACATGTGAAGGTGATATAATTAAACAGGAAAAAAATTACCCAAGGTTATTCCACGATAGAAGTCAACTAAAGACAGATCTTGTATTTTGCCATCAGATTTTTAACTGAAATTTTATTGTCCCCCAAGGGGGACAATACAATATCCATACTCAGATATCCTAACTCCAAGTACACTTCAAGTACACAGTATGCTACCTGGAACACTGGATTCTTGTTTGTATAGTAGCTGGACATGTCACTTTGCAAGCTTGGTTGGATACTGAATTCTGACAAGTTGGGCACAACTCCTAAAATGCCTTTGAAAGGCTGGCTGTTCTTAACCCCTGGAAAAATCTATCCTAAATAATCATAATGAAATTTGCTACAATTTTCCTGGTTATTATTCTTCAGAGGAATACCAAAACAAAGGCAGCTCAGGGAACATTAGTACCTAAATGGAATTTACTGAAGAAAGAGATAGACTTTAATTAACTTGGAGCAAAACTATTGTTATTTTAGGAAGTCAGAGTATCTTCTCAATAGACTTATGTTTAATTTCCCTTCTGGTAAGCTTTTTCTTTTCAGTCAATATTGTATGGGTTTAATTATCTAAAGTATATCCGAAAAAAATTTTTTTAATATAAATTTATTTATTTAACTTTTTACATTCATTTTCACAAAATTTTGGGTTCCAAATTTTCTCCCCATTTGTCCCCTCCCCCCACCCCAATACACCGAGAATTCTAATTTCCCCTATCACCAATCTGCCCTCTCTTCTATCATCCCTCCCTTCTCTTGTCCCCATCTTCTCTTTTGTCCTGTAGGACCAGATGACTTTCTATTCCCCATTAACTGTATTTCTTATTTCCTAGTAGCAAGAACAATACTAAACAGTTGTTCCTAAAACTTTGAGTTCCAACTTCTCCCCATCCCTCCCTCCCCACACATTCCCTTTGGGAAGGCAGGCAATTCAATATAGGCCATATCTGTGTAGTTCTGCAAATGACTTCAATAATAGTTGTGTTGTGTAAGACTAACTGTATTTCCCTCCATCCTGTCCTGCCCCCCATTGCTTCTATTCTGTCTTTTGAGCCTGTCCCTCCCCAAGTGTTGACTTCAAATTGCTCCCTCCTCCCATTGCCCTCACTTCCATCATCCCCCCCACCCTGCTTATCTCCTTCTCCCCCACTTTCCTGTACTGTATGATAGGTTTTCATACCAAAATGAGTGTGCATTTTATTCCTTCCTTTAGTTGAATGTGATGAGGGTAAACTTCATGTTTTTTCCTCAGCTCTCCCCTTTTTCCCTCCACTAAAAAGTCTCCTGCTTGCCTCTTGAATGAGAGATAATTTACCCCATTCCATTTCACCCTCTCTCCTCCCACTACATTTTTCTCTCACCATTTACCTTAATTTCTTTTAAGATACGATCCCATTCTATTCAATTCACTCTGTGCTCTCTGTCTCTGTATGTGTGTATGTGTGTGCCTGTTCATACATGTACATGTGTGTGTGCATGTATGTGTGTATGTATGTGTGTGTGTGGTCCTACCAACTACCCAGATACTGAAAAGTTTCAAGAGTTACAAATATCATCTTTCCATGTAGGAATGCAAACAGTTCACTTTTGGTAAGTCCCTTATGACTTCTCTTTGTTGTTTACTTTTTCATGCTTCTTCTCATTCTTGTGTTTGAAAGTCAAATTTTCTTTTCAGCTCTGGTCTTTTCATCAAGAATGCTGGAAAGTCCTCTGTTTCATTGAAAGACCATATTTTCCCCTGAAGTATTATACTCAGTTTTGCTGGGTAGGTGATTCTTGGTTTGAGTCCTAGTTCCTTTGACTTCTGGAATATCCTATTCCATGCCCTTCCATCCCTTAATGTAGAAGCTGCTAGATCTTGTGTTATCCTGATTTTATTTCCACAATACTGGAATTGTTTCTTTCTAGCTGCTTGCAATATTTTCTCCTTGACCTGGGAATTCTGGAATTTGGCCACAATGTTCCTAGGAGATTTTCTTTTGGGATCTCTTTCAGAAGGTGACTGGTAGATTCCTTCCATACTTATTTTGCCCTCTGGTTCTAGAATCTCAGGGCAGTTTTCCTTAATAATTTCATGGAAGATGATGTCTAGGCTCTTTTTTTGATCATGGCTTTCAGGTAGTCCCATAATTTTTAAATTGTCTCTCCTGGATCTGTTTTCCAGGTCAGTTGTTTTTCCCATGAGATATTTCACATTCTCTTCCATTTTTTTCATTCTTTTGGTTTTGTTTGGTGATTTCTTGGTTTCTCAGAAAGTCATTAGACTCCATCTGTTCCATTCTAATTTTGAGAGAACTATTTTCTTCAGTGAGCTTTTGAACCTCTTTTTCCATTTGGCTAATTCTGCTTTTGAAAGCATTCTTCTCCTCATTGGCTTTTTGAACCTCTTTTGCCAATTGAGTGAGCCCATTTTTCAAGGTGTTATTTTTTTCAGCATTTTTTTGGGTCTCCTTTAGCAAGGTATTGACCCATTTTTCATGCTTTTCTTGCATTTCTCTCATTTCTCTTCCCAGGTTTTCCTCCACCTGTCTAACCTGATTTTCAAAATCCTTTTTGAGCTCTTCCATGGCCTGAGCCCATTGGATATCTATTTTGGATGTTTGGGATACAGAGGCCTTGGCTTCTATGTCTTTCCCTGATGGTAAGCATTGTTCCTCCTCATCAAAAATGAAAGGTAGAAACATCTGTTCACCAAGAAAGTAGCCTTCTATGATCTTATTTTTCTTCCTTTTTCTGGGCATTTTCCCAGCCAGTTACTTGACTTCTGAGATTCCTCTCCACCCCTGCCTAGATATGCCCAGCTAGTGCTTGGGGTCTGAGATTCAAATGCTGCTTCCCAGCCTCAGGTTTTTCAGTGGTGGGTGCAGCTGCTATTCAATGTGAGCTTAAGTTCTGGTGCTCAGGTAGGGGCAGAGCCACTTCCCAGGCTCAGTTCCCTCAGGGGGTTTATGCAGAGACCTTCAGTAATGGAGCAGAGCTCCTGTCTGCTTGGGGAGCCCGGGTCTGCTGCTGTCCCTGTCTCTGCCACTGCCTCCTGAGGGGGCCTGAGTTATGGAGACACCCTGCTCCCCTCTCAGCTGGCCAGACAGGGTCTCTCACTGACCTGTAGCGCCTGTGGGTGGAGGGACCTTCGTGGCCGCCGGAGATTCTGTCCCTGAAGCTTGCTTGGATCTGCTCCTCTCGGGGCTGTGCGGCCAGGGCAGGGCAGGGCTGGGCTCTGCTGTCCAGTGCACGATGGACCTTTGGTGCCGGTTTTTCAGGGCTCTCTGGAACAGAAATCTCCTCTGCTCCATTGCTGCATGGCTTGCACTACTCCAGAATTTGTGGGGAGTTCTTTTTACAGGACATTTATGGGCTGTGGGTTCAGAGCTAGCATACGTGAGTCTTTCTACTCCACCATCTTGGCTCTCCCCCTATCCAAAAATTTTTAAACCTAGTTTTTAAGTCATATCTAGAGAGAGTTTGAATGTTTTGATAAAACATGTAACTTTTCTGTCAATTCTTGCACTTGCTAGATCTTTCAAATTCAGTGGTGATGGGTCCAAATGAAGTGGATATGGATCCCAAGGAAGTATCTTTTACTACCCATGTAACCAAAGTCATCTCTTTTTCCTTCTTTGAGCTTCAGCTTTGTCATTGATAAAGTGATTGCAGTTATGATCCTGTGTTCCTGAAGCACAGAGAATTTGGGAGTGGGTAGTCCCTTGTGGCAGTTGGTGATGATGCAAAACTTATGGGCTAGCTTCACAGTGCCAGTACTGCCTTTTTTCTCCTTCATTCTCTTCTCTCTCCTTGAGCTAATGACCACCCTTTAGGAAAACCAGACCCTGTCAAAATATAGGACCCAGAACAATGACCCTTTTCTACCTTGGGCCAAACATTGATCTGTTTGAGATGGCAATCTCTCAAAAGTCAAGAACTCAGCACAGAACTTTGTGTATAGGTGACAAAGGCAATTAATTTCCTCTAAGTTTTTGCTATTTTCCCATATTTTCATTTCTATAACATGTCCATTTTTCTTAAATATTATATTAGCTTCTGGTGGATTGGGAGTGGGGTCTGCAAAGTTGATATTCTGATTGACACTTCCCATACTCCTATTATATTATTTGAGGACCAACTAAATCAATTCCTATCTCTGGTTCTTAGATTGCAGGTCACACAACTGAGAGCATTATTTCATTTGCTTTGCCCAGGTCCTGAATGAAGTCTGTTAATATTGAGGTCTTGTTAGACACATATAGTCAACTCAAGTTTCCTGCTGTTAGATTCTAGACTCCAATATTTTTCTGGTGTGGCTTTTATTTTGTTATAGCTTTTTTTAAAAAAAAGTCTTCATGAGTATAACATTATTATTGTTGTTTTTTCCATTTTCAGGGGAGACTAAACTGCCCTCTTGTCTAGAGGAGCATTTTGACCTTGAACTGGATTAAGTAGGTCAGGTCAAAACTAAGAGAGACTGTGATGTTCTTTTAAACAAACCAAGCGCCACTAGAAGTGTTAACTGTAAGTACTAGATATGGGTCATTTGTTTCCCTAGGCTTCATTTTACCCTATTTTTCTGTATGCAAGAAATCATAGGGACTGGATCTGTGATTTCACTGCTGTAGGGGACATCTAGATGAGGAGCCAATGCAGTCTGGCACCTCCTCTGCAATTTATAATCTTAGAAGGTTGTCTACCTAGAATATAGGTTAAGTTACTTACCCAAGGTCAACTTACTGGTATGTGTCACAGGCAGGACTTGACCAGGTCTTCTGATTCCCAGGCTAATTCTTTAGCCTTTGATTCCACAGTGTGCATCTATGTAAAAATAGCACTTCATGAAAAGTGGCGGGGGGAGTGGAAGTCATTCTCTGGATAGATAGAACCATCTAAATAGAACACACAGATTTTTAACTGCTTATTTTGCCTATATTGTTTTTGACCCTTCATTCTCAAAGAGGACTGATGACGTTAGGAGCGTGATGTCTTGTCTTGTAAGTGATTGGATTTGAGTGAGACAAGACTGTGCAGAATTGCCAGCCTCATTCTATCCTCTCGAGCCATGTGGGACCAGTGTCTGGACCACTGGCAATGGCCCCAGATGCAGTGAGAGATCTTGGTCTTTTGAAGCTAAGGTCTTTCTTAGGTTTCAATTTGTCTGAGGCAATGTCCGTTGTATGAAAGGCTATAAAAAAGGATGGTGATGAATGCATTCATATGATGTGGAAGACAGAAGAAAGGTGAAATGGGATAACTTCTATTACAAGAGAGTGGTTCACTTAATTTTTTTTATTGCTCTAGTCCTGTGGCTTCCAAAGCCATATCTTTATCCACTGTGCTCTGTTATATATTGCTTTAAGTTAAATATAAGGAATAAATTTCTAAACATTGTGTGATATGAAACATGGCAATGGTTTATAAAGGAAGGAACTTGGGTATCTTCTCATTAAGAAATTTTTAAAAATTGGTTTGGTGTAGCTTTAGGACTCTGTAAAGGCAGGTGACTGGATACAATGACCTCTTTTGGAAGATCCTTTCCAAAATGTTTAATTTGAAGGAAATCTGGGCCCCTCTTTGATACCTCTGCTCAGACTCCCTCACAATGTGCATTCTGGCACCTTTGGTCCCTGTGTAGTCAGCTCATTCCTGAACAAAATCTATTTGCAATTGCAGTGCTGATTCCTTTATTAAAAGGAAAAATCAGTTCAAATTTCTGGAAAAGCTACAGTCCTTTACTGGCTCTTATTGTTACTTCCTCATCTCTGAGCTTTCTTTTGCACAATTGTCTAGGATCCAGATTATGTTATAGTTCTCTAATTCCTCTTTCCCATGAATACTCAGTGAGGCCATTACTCACCTAGGTCTCACTATTTTTTAGTCTCTTCCTATCATGTAATGTCAAGGTTGTTCTGATTGCCATTGGAGGCCTGGCCCCCAGCTCCATAGTCTCTCTTTGGAAACCTGAGACTTCAGGCATCCCTTCCCAAATATCAATTCATTAGCTTTGGTTAAATAATAAAATATGTTCTTTTAGTGGCCAGTATCTTTTTTTTTTTAAATAAATCTCATTCTTTAGAATCTGTGGAATGTTCCTAGGCCTTCTGACAAAAAATAATAATACCCACAAGTCTCTGAGATCTTTAGACTGATCTGTACTTTACTGTGGCCTATGAAAGGTAATATTGAACAGATTTTCTTCTCAGTGAGGGTCTGATAGAAGGAATTCGTCCTTTGTCATACATAGGGTTTACAAGTCCCATTGATTTGCTCTGCTCATTTCAGTAAGTTACCTTTTTATTTTTGCCTTGTCTTATTAAACCTGGTCATGATATCCTTTTCATAGTTTAGCCTATGTACAAAGTATGGCCACCACTCTTGTTCTTGGCTAGCTTGCTTACCATAACCAGTCTTTATACCAGCAGGCTTGGGTTCCCAGAAATGAATCAAGAAGATACAGCTATTACTCAGACTCTCTCAGGGTCCTAGGAGTAACCTTCTTGCAGAAAAGTTACATTCAGATTATTGACTGCTGTAGCTCCAGGGCAGAAACCTTTATACTGTGCATTCCATTCATATAAAATCCGTTATGATGACATCATTAGTTCTAAAGCAAAAAATATTTAATGAGAAACCAAAATCATTAATAATCATTATATTACATTTACCCAACATAAGATAAATAAAAGAATGATCAAAATATTTCAGTCTGCTTATAATCCTGAATCACAGTCTTCTACCAATGCACACAGTAGGGAAGAAAGAACATTCACAGAAACCTAGAAGGGAAGCATCTGAGGGAGGAAATCCCATGGGTCAGGGCAGCTCACAACTCAAAACTTGACATTCTTGATCATATGAGGACAATCTGTATCACTCAAAGATGTTTCTGTTCCTTGCTCTCCTGTGTTTTCCTCCTCTTTTATTAACACATTTACTCTTCTTTGACTCTCAAACTGATGAAAATGACAATCTCTTTTAACTCAGTCACCTTTAAAAAAGGAATGAAAAGTGTTTGATCATTCAGTCCTGTCTGACTCCTTGTGAACTCATAGATCATAGTATGCTGGGCCTTCTATCCTCCAGTGTCTCCTGAAGTCTGTCCAAGCTCATATTCACTGTCTCCATGATGCTATCTACCCATCTTGTCCTCTGCCATCCCCTTTTCCTTTTGCCTTCAATCTTTCCCAACATCAGAGTCATTTCCAGTGAGTCTTACCTTTTCATTATGTGGCCAAAGTATTTAAGCTTAAGCTTCAGTTTTTGACTTCCCAGTGAATGTCCTGAACTAATTTTTTAAGAATTGACTGATTTGGTCTCCTTGCTCATCAAGAGACTCTCAAGTCTTCTCCAGTGCCACAATTTGAAAGTGTCAGTTCTGCCATGCTCAATTTCCCTTATAGACCAACTCTCAAAGCCATAACTTTGACCATACAGACCTTTGTCAGCAAATTGATGCCTCTGCTTTTCAGTATGCTGTCCAGATTGAAAAAGTATTAGATTATTACAATAATAAGTAATTCTCTTCGGCCAGAGTACTGCAGAACTCCTCAGATTGGAGATCTGGGCAACACAAATGAGACAAGTCAGCTCTTCACTCAGAAGGATACTGTGTCACCCAGTTATCCTCCAACTCATTCTTTTGGTAAAGCAGCTACAAAGCCTATCCATTTCCTATAGCCTTTTCCTTCTCTTACAAGAGAGTATCAAAAAGCAACTAGGCACCTGTCATAGATTCCACTATAAATGGCACTGAAGGAAATAGTTCATTTGCCACAGAGTTCAACTCTTTCAATCAGAAGATTCCCAGACTTTCCTTCTGCTGCCTCCATGGCCGACTGGGGCACATAAAGCAATACTTCTCTTCTAATCAATAAGCCCCAAATACAGCAGCTGAAATTTTCCTGTTAGCTATCTGCTCCTGGCATCTTCACTTCTGTCCCACCAGGTTCTCCCTACCTCTGATAGCTCATAGAAGAGGAGACTGGTGGGTTGTAACTCATCTTTCCCTCGTGAGACAAAACTCATAAAAATCCATCTTTTTTTCAGTTATGGAACCCATAGTCTATATTTAACCTTCTTATGGACTCCCAACAGTGACTAGCCTCTTCATGAGTTTTAACCTTTCAGATTCTTTTTAAAAAAATCGTTCACAAGCAAATAAACTTAGGGATAACAATACCCTGGACTTTGGTCATTTATTTAACCTCAAACAGTTTCTCTCAGTCCTTTCATCTAGGAAAGGCAACCAGATGGCACATTGCATACCACCCTCGGCCTAGAATCAAGAATATCCAAGTTCACATCTGGCCTCAGACACTTACTAGCTGTATGATCCTGGGCAGCCCCTCCTAGTGGTTATGAGGATTGAATGATACAATATTTGTAAGGCACAGTGTCTGGTACATATTAATAAAGGCTCGTTTTCTCCCCATTCATCTGAGGGATAGTTCTCTAGCTGTTCTTCTTAACAATCTTTGTCTCTCCTTACACTTTAGTGGAAAAACTTTTTTCCATATGTGAATTTTTATTGTTTTTTCATGGCCAAAATTCGGGGTTATTTTCTGCCCTTTTCAGCAACCATACTATTCACATGTGAAACAGGCAGTACCTTACATTCTCTCTAAAAAGACTACTACATTTTCTCAGAAAGTTCATTTTCTGTCCCTTTCTGCAGCTAACCTGCTCATGTATGAAAAAGGTGTTACTTTGTGGTAGATAAGGGAATCTCAGAACTAGAGGGAAACCAAGTAGCTCTCTAGACCAACACATGCCTGAACAATTCACTCTAGAATATCATCCAGAGGCTTGTATGTAGGGAGCTACAATGAGTATCAAGTTGGACAGATCTTGCTATACAGCTGCCCCCTCCTTCCCCATGATCTTCACTTCCTGGTCTATTCTGGGTGCTCAGGGCTATAACCCTGATGTGATGGTGTGATGTGATGGTGAAAACCTCTTGGGCTCTCTGTGCCATGGGCTACAAGGCACACCAAACCTAAATAGTGTTCCTCATGGCCATTGGGGCAGGGGCAGAGCAGAACTGGGACCTTAGGATCAGGAGGGTGCCATCATGGGTAAGGGATCCAGAAGATTGGGAAGTGAAAAAGAGGGTGTGGAACCATCAACCTCTGAGTTACTACAGAGAAATGCTACCTCCTTCTACCCCAGTCCCATTCCAGTGATGGCCATTTTTGGCTATCACGTAGAACTCCCTAGTGTCTTATTCACTCACCTATGAATGAATGACCATTTAGCTTTTGTTTGAACATATTCAGTGAGGAAAAGTCACTACTTCCCATGTAAATGTACTATTTTTTCCCCCTCCAATTATATCTACCTCTACTTTCTTTAAAAGAAAAAAGAGCTTATTGAAACCTTTTGTTTTTCCATCACAATTGTATCCAATCACAAATTCCACTGATATATAACAAAAATAAGTACCATCTGATGAGCCCTTCCTTATAAAAATAAAAATATAAAAATAACTGATCCAGTAATGTTGGTCGTTTATGTAAGTCACATTCATATATTGCCACCTTTTTGCCAAAAGGAGAGAGAATCATTTTCTCCTCTCTCTTACAAGGCCAAGATTGGTCACTGCTATTACTCAGCATTTGGTTTTGTTTTACCGCTATTCTTTTCATATTATTGCAGTCATTGTGAATGAATAAGTAAATTAGTTAAAAATATTTATATATACTGTGTGCCAAGCACTGTACTAACAACTGAAGAAGCAAATAGAAAAAATAAGACAATCCCTGCTCTCACTGTCATTTCTGCTTTCTTCACTCTTGATCATCAGTTTACATGAGTCTTTCCATGTTTCCCTGAATTCTTCATATTCATTTTTTCTTATAGCATAAAATGTTCTATGACATTCATAAATCACAATTTTTCAACCATTCCCTAATCAATAAGCTACCATTTTATTTCAGGGTTGGTTTTTTCTACCACAAAAGTGTTGCTATGAATATTTTGATATATATGTATATATAAAATGATATGATATATACATATCAAATGATATATATATCACATATATATATATATAGGGCCTTTCTTATTATCTTTGACATTGTTGAGGCAGTCAATTATCCAACTCTTGTTGTTTTTTAGTGTGGTAATTTTCTGGTATATTTTTATGCTGCTTCTATGAAGACACTACTGTTGATGTGATTTTGTTATTTTGGGATCCATTTTTAAATGGACAGAAAAAAAGAAAAGAAGAAAAGTTGGCTCCTTGAAGAATCTCTGATAAAAACCCTTCAGAAAATTGACAAAGATTGGGATATCAAGTGCAAATGAAACAGTCATCATGAGGAAGTAATGGAGAAGATTTCAAGATGTATGCTGCCATTTAAGATAAGCCACAAGACAGATAGCTCATAAAGGCTGAAGAACATGGAACAGCAAAGCATTAATAACCTCTTTGGGAAGAAATTAAAAACAGTCTCTCTTTAAAAAAGAGAGAGAGAGGTCAGAGATTGCTTTGAATGGAGAAAAGCAAAGGAAATAATTAACACTCATACTCAAATAGAACATCTGGGGACGATCTGGATCCTTTGGTAGGTGTCCAGACGCTGACAGCATGTGCTAGGGAAGGCCCATGGGAAAGAGAGAGGTCTACTAAGCCTTATTTGACAGCATTCTTTCACACAATCTGATTCCCACACCCAGTTATGAGGGGAAGTAGCCTGTTTTTAGTAGAGATTAGGTATAGATTGTATCTGGTACCTGGGGACCAGCCTTGCAAAGAAGCAAGTTAATCAAAAGCAAATTGGCCACTAAGTAATGAATTCTTTGGCTATGACCATCCATAAAAGAAATTAAAAATACGAAATGATTCTCGCTCGTATATGATGATGAACTTCTTAGAGTCTTTTGCTTCCTGAGTGATTATAGTGAAGTGATAGAGAAGGAGGTAGAATACACTAAATATAAGAACACTTATACTTATCTATTGGAGGTAGATCTATTACCATATCCCCCTAGAGCCTTTAGTTCTGTACTCATATCAGAGCTGGGTTCAGGCCTTGGGGGGCTTGGTATTTAGAGGGGTCATACTCTTTTTCTCAAACTCTCTGGCCCTTTGAACACCAATGCCAGAGCTGTCTAGGGTCTCCCAAAAAAGGAGTAGAAAGGTATTCAATGTACATAGTAGATCAGAGATAGGACAGCTATTTATTTCACTCACAGAAAAAAAGAAATGCTAAAAACACAAAAGATTCACAAATGTGTGTTACCATAAAAAAATTGAACATAAAACTTAAAATTATCTCTTGGAAGGTTTATACCTTTAATAACAAAGCATGAAAGATTTCTCTGGATTTATCAATATGTATTTCACTTTCCAACTCCTTTCAAAGCATTTTTGGCACTGATTGTAGAACCCATGTACTCCCAATCTCCTGTAGTAGACACTCCCAATTCAGCTACCTCTCAGGATTGCTTTTGGAGCCCTTATGATCAGGGAAAGGAACACAAAACAGAAGTGGCAGCCAGAGCTCATAAATACAAAGTTAGGCTTGGCTAGATTTGAAGCTACCATCACTGCTAGGAATCAGGAGATGACCACTCAGTGAAGTCCTAAAAAGAGCATTTAAAGTTATACATTCAGGAAAGGAATGGGTAATTCAATTCCTTTTAAGGGTTAGTAAGTAGTTGGCTTTTTCTGTCTCAATGGCTAATCCTCTTACTGAGGTATCCCATAAAATCATTATGGAGCTAATGCATTATCCCAAAGCTCCACCTCCTTCAGCACTGAACCTCTGTACCTAAGGCCCACTGGAAATGAACTAAAAGAGTTCAACTTGTGTGTTTCTTGCATTGTACTCTACGTGTTTTGCTAAGATCCAACCTCTGCTAATAAAAATCACAATTTTTAGGTTGGCCCCAAATAATTATTTAAATGTTAATATTCAAAATGTGAGATATTTGTTCAACAACTAATAAATTGAAGTGCTAGTACAGAAACTACATTAATCTACATTCATATGGACATTTTCAGTTTAGTACATATAAATTCTGGACTTACTTTACTAAACCCTACTTGAACTGGTAGATTGAGTGCCCAAAACATGGCCATCTGTCTCTAGTAGACTAGGGATAGCCCTGTGTAGTTGGGGGAGATGATTTTCTTATTATTATAGCTTATGAGCCCTAATTAGTTTACTTTCCTACTAATTATCAGTTGATATCAGTCAGCCAAACTTAATCAGCTTTTAGAAAGACATATTTACTAAGGTGGTATAGTATGAACAGATGGTAGAAAATAACACTCCAAATTCTATGGCATACTCCAACAAACACATCCAGGAAAATGCTGGGCTCAGGCTTAGACGGCGTATGTAACATAAATATAATACAAGTCTTTGTGGCCCTTTGCTAGAGTGCTTAAAATATTACCTTAAGTATAATGTAATTTCCTGCTTCCCTTCTCTCACCAAGCTCTTCATGAATCTGTGTTTGAGTCTTTCCTTGGTGGAAAGGCAGATGAGGAGTATTACATCCTCTGGAATCCTTGAAGCTCGTGTACTGAGTAAGGTGGGGGAAGGAGGCAGAGGCTTGGGCGTAGGAGCTCCCCTCCTCTCTCTTCAAGGGATTCTTCCTCAGGAGTTTGACCAGTATGTTCTTTCTCTCCTGGCTTGCTCCTCTCTTAAATCTCTGATTCTAACAAGCTGACTTCATACAGGTCTCAGAGGACATATGCATCAGTCAGGCAGAATAAATGTATTGCATGTAGGAAGGTGTCCAGGTCACGTTCTCACTTGGGGAAAAATCAAGATGTGTTTTCACCTAATTAATATATCAGGGCTAAGTGGGGTAGGGTGATTTCAATCCACTCTTACATCTTGTATATTTTTTTTAAAATATAAGAAGATTGCAGCTATTTTTTTTTTAAAGCTCATAGGTTCTCTTCAGAGAGAGAAGTAAAGTTGTTGGCAATTGGTTTCATTGGGTAACTAAAAGCAATAAGAAATTTCATTTCCTAAGGGACTCAGGTCCTCATCTTAACTTGTTCTATGAACAAAGGAACACTATGCAGATAGTTGCTGCTTGGGTACCAATATCTGTTGCAGAGAATGAAATATACAAATATTACAAAAGACAACAATAGCCCTTGGACCAAATCAACTTATGATTTTATACGCAGTGACAAAAGGAAAGATGGATGCCAGATCAGAGAGGAGAGTGTAAATGTGTGTGTACGTATACATAATATATGTACACGTATTTATATGTACATATGTAATATAAATATGATATATAATGTGCATATTTGTGGTTGCTTTTTCAGTCATGCCCAACTCTTCATGATTCCATTTGGAGTTTTCTCGACAAAGATACTAGATGAGGAAACTAAGGCAAACAGGGTTAAGTGACTTGTCTAGGGTCACATATCTACTAAGTATCTAAGGACAGATTTGAACTCAGGAAAGTAAGTCTTTCAGACTCCAGGCCTGGTGCTCTGTGCACTATGGCACCACTTAGCTGCCTGTAATATACATATGTAACATATTTTATATATGTAATACATGTAATAATATAATTTAGAACACAAATATTAGAGAGGAAGCAGCTATATATATACATATATATAAGAACAAGTACATACAAAAGTTACATATATACATGTTATATATGTATGTATATGTGTGTACACACATGTTTGGAGATATGGGCTTGTGAATAAGAAATTAAAAAGGCCAGAGACTTTAAAATCACCCAGAAGCATCATACCTATTTAATATGAATGCTCCAGAAGAGAGCAGAAAGGCACTGGGCATGGAAAGCACTGAATGACATCAGAAAAAAATATAATTTTTATATGTTACTAGAGTGAAAACAACTAGTTCCTCATATGAGAACCATTTCAGAATCAGCTGTCTTTGTAGTCAGATCAAGCTCTTAGAAAAAAGTTGAAGATGTATACCAAGTTAGAGGGAAGGAAAAAGATGAGAAGAGAATACAGCAGGCAATCACAATAGCTCTAACTTAACCAATGTCAACAAGCTATTGACTGAAAAATGGAAAAAGGATGAAAATAAAGTCAGACTGGCCTACTTGCTGTTCCTTATACACAGGATTATTTCCTGCCTAAGTGCATTTTCATCAGTTGGCCCTTGTGCCTAGAATGCAGTGCATTTGTGCCTTGGAATTCCTTCCTCCACTCAAGGCCTAGGCCAAATGCCATCTCTACAAACTTCTTTTGTTTTAATACCCTGATTAGCCTTCCCCATTGAACTCCCCTCCAACCTTGACCACTTTTTTCTCACTTTATGACATCTAAGGGAACCAAAGACCCTTTAAATTTGGGTTAGTTTTATTTATGAACAAATAGACCAGGAATGCAGTTAGACAGAAAGCAAAATACCTTTGAATTGATCACTACCTTGAATTGATTTGCCCCATGTCTATTTCCCCAGTCCACCCAGTATCTATATATGGGGAAATGAAAGAGATCTACTCCCCAAGAAACTGTACACCCATTAAGGAGCTTCCTAGCACACATGCTTAGAAATTGCTTCTTGAATTGATCATTGTCTTTTCTTATAGAAATCTAACCTATATGACATCTGCAGCAACATGGCTATCAAAAGAGCACCCGTAACTGTCTTAGTTGACTAACACCTGATAGCCTTGACAAGCAGAGAAACATGGCAGCAAAGTACAATACCACTTTAGAATATAAGCTAATTTGTAAACATGGAAGAAAACAAAAGAAGATTATAAAGGATATCATTTCACAAGCTTGGTACAAGACCCAAAACCATTCTAGAATATTTCTAGTCAACCCTAGAAGGAAAACAACAAATATAATTCCTACATGCTTCTGCCCAAGGCTGCCATTTTTAACTCCTTGGAGAAAAAGGGAGGAGAGAGGAAACTGCTCATACACATTTTCCTCTATCTCCTGTTAGAGGCTCATGGCCCCATTTCTCAACTCTAACATAGGTCCATTCTGCTATAGTCTAGTCTGGGGAAGCTAGGTGGTACAGTGGATAGAGCACTGGTAAAGGAGTCAGGAGGACCTGAGTTCAAATTTCACCTCAGACACTTGACACTCATTAGGTGTGTGACCTTGGGTAAACCACTTAACCCCAATTGCCTCATCCTGGGTCATCTCTAGTCATCCTAATGAATATCAGGTCACTGGTCACTGGATCCAGATGACTCTGGAGGAGAAGTGAGGCTGGTGACCTGCACAGCCTTCCCTCACCCAAAACAAAGTCAAGTGCAAGTCATGTCCTTATTTCTCTGATGGCATGGTCTTCTTTGGCAATGAAGGATGAACACACACACAATCTGTCTTCTGAACAGGGAAAAGGCAAAAAGAGTAAATAGCTGAAAGTTGATTTCTTATTCTTTTTTATAGGCTGGGACAAAGGTGTAGTTCTTGTAGCAAAAGTTTATTCTCCTGAGACTCAGACTAGTTAGGAGCCACACTTAAAAAATCACCAATGAATATGCTTATCCTTTCAGTGGGGAAATACTTTACTTACTCCTAGCAAAAACAAGTCATTTTGCCTCTTTGGCCTTGATTTCCTTGTCTGGAAAATGACAGAATTGAACTTGTTGATCTTTCAGTTCCTTTTCTTTCTAATTCTGAAGCCCTAATTACTTGTTGTAGTGTAAAATTCACAAGTGCTACAGAGGAAATGATAAAAGTATTAAAGGAATAGGGAGCTAAATGATGGTTTCACCAGTATAAGGAACTTCCAGAAGAGGAAACTTCTACCAGTCCAAATGGGTACTTTCTCTACAACTTGTATTCTTAGGGTTGCCTAGATCATTGAGAGGTTAAGTGACTTTCCCAGAGTCCCCCACACAGTATGTGCCAGAGGCTCCTATCTTGGGCCTAAGTCTTCTTGTCACTGGGCCTAGTTCTCTATTTACTAAGCCAAAATGCCTCTTATGACATTAAAGTATTGATCTATTTAAAATATCTTTCTACTACAGCATAAGATCTGGGTCAGAGTGCAGTGCTAGGGAGACTATGGTCTTGATGTTGGTTTCTTACCCCATCAATTTGACTCACTGGTAAAAATCACGTTAAATGTTGGCTTCAAAACCTTGAAAAGTTGTCTATTTTAAAGATAATTTTAAAAACTGAAATGTTAGGATAGCATAATGGATAGAAAACTGGCTTTAGACTTTCCAAAGATACAGATTCAAGTCTCACCTCTGACATTTATTAGCTTTGTCCTTAACCTCTGATTGCTCTGGGGAACCCTCTAAGATACAAGTTGCCCAGCCAAAATAGTAGAGAAGGTTCCTCCCCCAGCACATCCTTCACCAATGAAATCATAGGTAAAGTCCTTATCTCTTTTATTTAAAGTTATATTCAATGGAAAGGATAAACTTACCTTACCTGGAAGCACTTTATATCTGGACCAAGTTTTCAAGTAAAAGTGATTGCCAAAAGTAGTCTAAATTTATGTGCTATCCAGAATGAGCAGCTAGGTGGATAGAGAGCCAGACTTGGAGTCAGAAAGACTTAGCTTCCTGAGTTCAAATCTGGCCTCAGACACTTATTTCCTTGAGTTTCCCATAACATTCTCTTCCTACAAACTCTTAACTGATGACTTCAACTCATACTTCCCTGAAAAAACTGAGACCATTTAATAAGAGTTTTCCCTTCTCTGACTCCTCATCTCATATCACTAAGCCTTCTAATCTTATTACACTGGGTAAGTCACTTAATCCTATTTGCCTCTGATTCTTCATCTTTAAAATGAACTGGAGAAGAAAACAGCAAACCACTCCATTATCGTTGTCAAGACATCCCCAAACGGGCTCATGAAGTTGGACACAACTGAAATGACTGGATAGCAACAACCAGAAGGCTAGATAAAGGGTCAGAGGTGGTTCCATAAAAAAGGCACATAACATGGAGAAGCAGTCAGTTTGGGGAGAAAATCTTCTAGAAGAGAAAACGAGTCATGGGGAATAATCCTATATTTAGATTCTTAAAAGTGTTCAACTTCCCAAGCATAAAAAAGAGGAGTCATGGTTAGTGAACTGCCAGCTATACAAAAGTAATAGTGTCATCTGGCAGCTAAAAAAGTTAGACTAGGCTGCAATTTGAGGTGTCATATCAAGGATTTGGAAGCTGCTATTCTCTGCCCTGACTAGATCACAACTGGATCTATCATGTTCAGTTGTAGATAGGACATTTTGAGTATTAATAACACTGAGCATGGGGAAGACTTGGGACTTGGGGATATGTGATAGTTTGTCTTTAAGTTTTTGAAGAGTTATGTTATGAGGAAGACATTAAACTTGTTCTGCTTAATTCCAGTGGAAAGAAAGAAGAGCAATGGATAAAAGTTGCCTAGAGGCTAATAAATTGAGATTGATATAATGAAAAGCTTCCTAACAATTATCACTGTCCTAGAGTGGAATCGGCATCCTCAGGTACCACTGGGATTGACCTCACTAGTTCTAGAGGTAAAGGCTGGATGATCTCTTGAGTGTCTTGTAGAGGAATTCTTTTTCCGTTATGGATTGGTCTAGATCAGGTCTTTATGCTTTGTCTACTCTAGACTCATTTTCACATTGCAGCAGAATTGTTAGGGGTTGCATGATCCAAGGATATGCGCAATACAAAGTGCCCATGCTTTGTGTTCAGAACCAAGGCTTTGGTGAATTTGCATGGACAAACATGGCCAGAAACCCCTCAGATTCATTATGTGTTTGATTTTAAATTAATTTTTGGTCGTTGCACGTTAAAAAACCTTTTAATGTTGCCAACTTTTTTGTGGTCCCATTTGGGGTCCCAACCCACAGATTGAGAAGCAGTTGTTTAGATGACTAAAATGTCCTTTACAAACCTGAACGTATTATGATTCTATGCAACTCTGTGTAATTTCCCACCAACTTCCTGTGACCTATTTCCTGTTTCCAGGAAATAGAACTAAAAGCATATGCTCTCCCAATGGGAAATGCATGTCACTATAAATTAGATCTTAAGAGCTTGGTCATTGAGTTCAATCATGTGCCCAAAGGGCAAATTCCCTTCATAATACCTTCACATCAAAAGAATAGCATTTTGTAAGCCCAATACACCTAAAAATGGAGTATAGAAGTGGAAATGGGAGTTAAATGTGGGAGTTGCAAGCTCTCTTTTCCTGGACATCTGTAACAAAGGATCTTCTTATACTCAGATTGTGTATGAGCAATCTTGCCTGAAGGCAGAGAACAGGACTACATAACAACTGAACATCCTTTCTACCTTGACTTTTAGTTGAACAGTTTGTCCCAAAGATGCCTCACAGCTATGCATTCTTCCCAAGACTGAACTCAATCATGTAAAATCAGATATATAGCTGTCAGGCTAAATGTGTAGGACATATTACCATCACTCAGTAATTCTTCTTAGCAATACTCTATGATCTGGTTCTGTAGCAACCCAGAGCCCCGTGGTGAACAATAACAATGATAGTATTTACATAGTGCTATAAAGTTTGCAAAGCACTTTACAAATATTGTTTCATTTTATCCTCACAGCAACCTGTGAGGTAGATGCTATTATTTTCCATTTTACAAATGAGGAAATGAGAGACCAAGAGAGGTCGTCACTTACCCAGATTATGGCAGCTAGTAAGTGTCTGAGGCAGGATTCAAATTCAGGACCTAAACCAAACCTGGACCATGAGAGACAGTTGGAGGAACATGGACACATTAAGCAAGTTCTGGATGGCTTTTTCCAGAACAGAAGGAGCTAAGGCTCCTTACCTGGTGCCATGAAAGCAGAATAAACAGTAACACTAACATTGTCCACCAAAGCCAAACTGCTGCAATCCCTATAAAGCCAAGGTGCATTGGAAAGAGTACTGGACATGGAACTGGAAGATGAAAACATAGGTTCGAATCCCATATCTGCTGCTTACTAAATGTGTGACTTTGGGCAAACCACTTAACCTTTTCATGCCTTACTTTCTCATCTGTGAAATGAAGAGGGATGGACTGGGCGACCATTTAATTCCCTTTGATCTCTAAAGCTACTGCTCTTACCTCTCACTTATGTATTTACTCTTTAAATACTCCATTTTATATAACCAATGCCCACACATTGTGTCCTGGCTCTTTTTTATGTATAATTTATTTAATATTCAGCTCTTAACATTCACTTACATAAGAATTTGAATTCAAAATTTTCTCCCCATCTCTCCCCAACCCCACCTCAGGACAGCATGCACCCCATCTACCCTTTCCTCCAGTCTGTCCTCCCTTCTATTACCCACCTGTCTTCCATCCCCCTTCCCCTCTATTTTCCTGTAGGGCAAAATAGATTTCTGCATTCCTTTGCTTATATAGCTTAATTTCTAGTTGCATGCTAAAACAATTTTTAGCATTCATTCTTAGAGCTTTGAGTTCCACTCTCCCTCCCTCCCCACTCACCCTCATTGAGAAAAGAAGCAATTCAATATCAGTCATACACGTGTAACAATGCAAAGCACTTCCATAATAGTTATGTTGAAAAGGACTAACCACATTTCCCTCTGTCCTATCCTGCCCTTCCTTTATTCCATTTTCTCCCTTGACCTGTCCTCTCACAACTGTGTTTGCTTCTGATTATCCCTTTCCCAAATTTGCTGTCCCTTCTATTATCTTCCCTCTCCTGTCCCCTTCCCCCTTGCTTTCTTGCAAGGTAAAATAGATTTCCATATCCAATTGAGTGTGTGTTATTTCCTCCTTAAGCCAAATCCCATGACAGTAAGGCTCACTTATTTCCTTTCATCTACCCCCCTTCCCCTCTATTGTAAAAGCTTTCTTACCTCTTTTATGTGAGATGATTTGCTACATTCTACCTCTCCCTTTCTCTTACTCCTAGTACATTCCATTCAACAGTAAATTTTATTTTTTTGGTATTCTCCCGTCATAGCCAGCTCACCCTGTGCCCTCTTTCTATACACACACACACACACACACACACACACACGTATACATATATATATATGCACACATATACATATAATATACACACACATACATATACATACACATACACTCACATACATACACATACTTACACATATATAATATACACATATATACATACCCATACACACCTACGTGTGTGTGTGTATATATATATATTTCCTCTAACTACCCTAATACTGAAAAAGGTCTCATGAGTTTCAAATAATATCTTTCTATGTAGGAATGTAAACACTTCAACTTTAATGAGTTCTTTAAGGCTTCTCTTTCCTGTTTATCTTTTCATATTTCTCCTGATTCTTATATTTGAAAGTCAAGTATTCTATTCAGTTCTGGTCTTTTCAACAAGAATATTTGAAAGTCTTCTATTTCATTAAAATTCCATTTTCCCCAAAAAATATTATACTCAGTTTTGCTGGGTAGGTGATTCTTGGTTTTAATCCTATCTCCTTTGACCTCTGGAATGTCATATTCCAAGCCCTTTAATCTTAGCACTGAAGCTGCTAAATCCTGTGTTATTCTGATTGCATTTCCACAATACTTGAATTGTTTCTTTCTGTCTGCTTGTAATAATTTTTCCTTGACTTGGGAACTCTGGAATTTGGCTACACTATTCCTAGGAGTTTTCCTTTTGGGATCTCTCTCAGGAAGTGATTGGTGAATTCTTTCCATTTCTATTTTGCCCTCTAGTTCTAGAATATCAGGGCAATTTTCCTTGATCATTTCTTTGAAAATAATGTCTAGGCTCTTTTTTTGATCAAGGTTTTCAGGTAGAACAATAATTTTTAAATTGTCTCTCCTGGGCCTATTTTCCAGGTCAGTTATTTTTCCAATGAGATATTTCACATTGTCTTCTATTTTTTCATTCTTTTGGTTTTGTTTTGTAATTTCTTGGTTTCTCATAAAGTCATTAGTTTTCATCTGCTCCATTCTACTTTTTAAAAAACTATTTTCTTCAGTGTTGAAAGTCCTTTTCCATTTGACCCATTCTGATTTTTGAAGTATTCTCCTCATTGGCTTTTTGGACCTCTTTTGCCATTTGGTTTAGTCTATTTTTAAAGGTGTTATTTTTTTCAGTAATTTTTTTTATCTCCTTTAGCAAGCTTTTGACTGGCTTTTCATGATTTTCTTGCATCACTCTCATTTCTCTTCCCATTTTTCTTCCACCTCTCTTATTTAATTTTCAAAATCTTTTTGAGCTCTTCCATGGCCTGAGACCATTGCATATTTTTTTGGAGGTTTTGGATGTAGAAGCCTTGATTTTGATGTCTTCCTCTGATGGTATACTTTGTTCTTCCTCATCCAAAAGGATGGAAGAAAATACCATTTCACCAAGAAAGTAACCTTCTATGGTCTTATTTTTTTCCTCTTTTGGGGCATTTTCCCAGAAAGTTACTTAACTTTTGAGAGCTTTGTCAAGTGGAGTGTATACTCTAGGGACCTGTAGGTTCTCAGTCCCTCCAAGGTGGCACAATCAAGGGAAAGGAGTTTACTCCTCTCTTGGCCTGCACTCTCGTCTGTGAGCAACCACAAGCACTCTTCTGCCCAGGATCTGTGAGTAGGATTCCCTCTCCACTGCCACTACCAGCTCCACTATGCCAACACCAGTGCTCCTCCTCACCCCAGGACTGCCACTCAGGGCTGAGATCCAGATCAGCTGCTCGATTTCCCCAGGATCTTTAAGCCAATGGCTTCAAAAGTGGATGCTGCTACAATGACTGCTGGCACCCTGGGGCCAGGGCTTGGATCAGACCCATACCCTCCTCTCACCCAGGTGACCTTTGAAGCTGTCTTTGGTGTTTGTGAGTTGAGAAATCTGAGAACCACAGTTGCTACCCATGATTCTGTGCTCTGAAACCTGCTCCAGTCCTGTTCATGCTATATGTCAAAGTTGGGCTGCACTCTGCTCCCAGACCAGCATGATAGACCTTTCCTGTCAACTTTCTAGGTTGTCTTGGGCTGGAAATCTCTTTCACTCTGTTGCTTTGTATCTCATACTGCTCTAGAATATGTTGAGATGAATTTTTTTACAGGTATTTTATGGGCTCTGGGGGCAGAGATAGAGTAGGTCTGTCCTTCTGCTCCACCATCTTGGCTCTGCCCCACCCCTATGTCCTGGCTCTTTTGACTTCAAAGCTATGCTATTTTCATTAAACTAGGGGTTCTTAACTTGGGGCCCATAAAAAAGGCACATGTTTTCACTAACCTTTGGTTTCTTTTGTAATATTTATATTTGTGTATTTGTTTGGTATTTATTTGTCATGTACTTATATGTGTACATGTTTTCTCTCCCAAAATAGAAAGTAAGCTCCTTGATAGTAGGGTCCTTTTTCTTTTTTTGTCCTTGTGTCCCTGGCACTTGGAATTGTTCTCTATGTTGTAGATACTTAATAAATTCTTATCGATTGAATGAAGTAATGCCATTCCAGCTGGGACCCATTTAAACTCATTCTATCACACTCAGAATGTACACTATAGTATTAATGAAATATTGGGGGTGTTGAGTAGGATCAACCCTTAGCCAAATAGTGAAATAGATTATATCCCCTTTACTGCACTCTTCCCCTCACTCAATGGCTCCTCTCCTCTCCACCTCTTGGATAAGCAGTGCTTGTATATTTTCCCTTCCTATTACTTGAAGCCAGTCACCATATTTCCCTCTGAGGCCTTTCATCAAAATCTGCCTGATCATTTCATATTGAGGCATAAGTATCTATAATGTCTGATATCAGTCTACAATGTCTTATATCAACTTAGTGCATTATATTCCTCAGAGATATTTGCGTGTTAATGGGGTGGGAACACTCTAGCTTAGTCTTAACTAGAGAATGATAGCTACAGTTTAGGAATTTCCAGGATCAGAAAACTTGGTAGTAATGGTGGAGGGAGGATTTCTCCACACTTCTGAAACAGACTACATAGTGGCTCATTACTGTGAATCCCTGAAAGGCTACCCATGGAACTAAGTGCAAGTTTTAAAAACTTGTTGATCATTGGCTCAAAAATGTCATCATTTATCATTTACAGTTTCCAAATACAAAGGAATCTCATTCTCCAAGCTCACCAATCCTAGCTTAAAGCTTTCCTAATCTTAAAATTCTGTTAAAGAATCAGAATTTCTTGAGTAATGTGTGGGTTGCAGACTGGATTAATGCACTGTGAAAGTTCATTACAGGAAGGGCACCTGGCCAACTTTTCTGCTGATGCTCTAACTTATGGAGACCCACCTGGGAACTGGTGCAGCGTTCAGTTACAGTAGTCCTATCTGAAAGTCAGTAAAGCATAAAACCACAGGTTTTGTGGCAGACTAGAACTACAAGAACTGCCGCCATCTAATGACATTCAGAGAGACAGATTTCACTGGGCTTTTTGATCTTGAATTTATAATAAAGATACTGGCCCAGATTGATTTTTTTGATACCAACCTCATTGTAAAAGGGAGGAGGCAGGGTCAACTTTATTGGAAAACAGAATAGATGAAACCCAATACAGCACATGATGGTAGAAAGAATATTTGAATGAAGTTAAAAGATCTGAGCCTTAATCTCAGTTCTCCATTTCCTCATCTGTAAAATGGGGTTAACTATAGCACCTACACAGGGTTGTTGTGAGGACAAAATGAGATAGCATTTGTGAAGTGTACCTTAAGGTGCTATATAAGTGCTAGCTTGTGGTATCTTACATGAGACAGTCTTTGCTCCGGTCCTCCATTTCCTCAAATGTAAAATATACTCATAGGTTCTCAGAATTCTAGTGAGGAGAGACATCAGTAGCAAGCTCATAGGACGCTACACCTGAAAGGAAGCCACAATATGATGCACTCTGCCTCTACTCAAAGACCTCCAATGAGAAGGAACCCACCACTTCTCTATGAAGTTTTCTATTTCTGGACAGTTCTAATTATTAGGAAGCTTTTCTTGAAATTAGGCCTAAAGTTACCCCTTTTCAACTTATTCCCATTGTTCCTCTGGAACCAGCTAGAAGAAATCTAGTCCTACCTACACATCACAGTGTTTCAAGTACTTGATGCCAGCTACCATCAGGCCTCCATCCTCCCCAATCCCTTCAAATGATTCTCAGATTCCATGGATTTGAGTTCGTTTGCTATTCAGGATGCCCTTCTCTGAATGCTCTCCAGTTTGTCATTGTTCTTCTTAAACTGTAGCATCTAGAACTGGACCCTACTCTAGATGTGGTCTGGCTCAGTCGGAGAACAATGGGACTATTGCCTCCTTATTCCTGGAAGGTATTCGTGGGTCTCTAGTGCCACACTAAGGCTCTCCACTGGAGACATGTTGCCACATTGACATCAAACCATTAATGACTATTGTTTTGAGTTGGGTCATCAATTAGCTCTGAATCCATTTACCTATATTATCATCAAGTCCACATCTCTACATCTTCTCCACAAGACTAATATGGGATAGTTTAACAAATGCTTTGCTAAAAGTCTTAGTAAACTTTATCTATAGCATTCCCCTCATCTTTCAGTCTAGGAACACTGTCAAAAAAGAGATAAGGTTATTTGGTCACAACTTGTTCTCGGTAAAAAACAAAACAAAAAAAACAAAAAAAAACTTACTTGCTCATTATAATCATCACTTCCCTTTTGAAATGGTAATTAACCATTTCTTTAATGATCCATTTCCCTAGGAATCAAAGTTCATTGGTCTGTAGTTTGCAGACTCTAATCTCTTCTTCCCCCTGCCCAATTTTTAAATATTGGGATATTGTCCTCCAATTTTATGGCACATCCCTCATTTTCTACAGCAATTTCTCAGGTTGCTTCCAGGTTTAAATTTTGTGATTCCAAGTGTCAATCTGTGCATAACTATTTTAAGTACATATAGAACAAGTAGAAGTAGCCTAGATCCTATTCTTGGAAACCACATAATCAGCAATTACCTACCTCATCCATAGGTAGAGCATATGCTTGCCCATATGATGTGATTTAGGGGCTGAGAAAGGTTTTGTGGCAACAATATATCTCCCTCATGATCCCTGACATTCCAGAAGTTATAGATACACTTGGATTTTCTTTTGAAATGTGAACACATCCGGAAGGGCTAAGTGTTATTAATTTTTCTTATGTTGCTGTGAATTGCATCATAACCTTTAGCTGAGTGCAAAGGAAGGAGTTAGAACTTTGGTTGCGTAAGAATGGAGAAAAATCAGTTGTGACCATGGCACACTTTAATAGAGAGCACATTTGGATGGACTGCTAACATGGTAGAGTAGGGCTTTGGATAGTCAAAGGATAATATTGAGGTAACTGGATCCTCCAATTGTGTGAAGGGGATAATATTAGTAAATGATTACATATTATGCTTTATATATGTTATATTGCTTTAGTCTCATTGCAATCATGTGAGATAGGTAGTACAGGTAGTATTACCTCCATTATTCAGTTGAGGAAACTGACACTCAGAACAATTAAATGATCTGTTCATGTTTACATGGCTGGTAAGTATTCAAGTTTAATAAATTTATCAGCAAGCATTCATTAAGTGTCTTTGACAGAAATTAGGAACAGAGTTGGGTGGAAGAGGGAGAGAGAATGAGTACCCTTCTATCTACCATGTTTTGGACACTTTGAACATGAGATTCCTATGGCATATCCAAGTGGAAATATTCAAAAACTATTGATGATTCAGGACAAGTGCTCAGGAGAGTCACGTTGGCTATCTAGATCTGGGAATCCTCTGCTTTGAAATGATAATTGTCAATCAGTTTTGAGTCCAGGTCTCCTGACTTCAGATCCTAACGCTATCTGCTATGCTACAATACCTATTATGGTTGGACAAGAGGAAGGGATGAGAGGCAAGGGAAAGGCGATTTTGAAACTTTTCTGGGGTGCAATCTTGCGTATAATCTAATAGAAGAATTCTTAACCTTTTCGGTGCCACAGACCCTTTTGACAGTTTAGTGTAACTGTGGACTCCTCAGAGTAATGTTTTTAAATGAATAAAATAGAGCATGTGCCATTACCAAAGAAAGCAATTATAGGTTAAATTAATTTAAGGGAAAGATAGTTTACATTAAAAAGACAAATTTATGGACTTTAAGAGTTCCTTCTTTAGGTTTATTGGTACAGTTTCCCTGTTTCACTCTTCTGCCATCAGATATTTCTGATGTACCGAAGGTACCTCAGAGAGGTAACATCAAATTCGAAGTTTTGGTTTTTGGTGTGTAAGTCAACTCCACTGTTCTTGTTCACAGCCCTTATCTTGAAACACTGTGTTGGACATTCTGACAGCAGAGCTTTGCAGAATAATGTGTTCCCTTTGGTAATGTTCCTCTCCTTAATTGTTTGATATCAGTGCAGTTGAAAATTAAAGTTCTGCAATGACAAAAAGGTCAAGTTCTCCAGGAAGAAATATGTCAATTAAATAAGCAGGAAGTCTTTGATGAAGTTAATGAATAACCCATTTGGGCCAATGGAAGGAGCAAACCTATAACCTTACAATTCTCATTGACCTTGGAAGATAGTTACCTTTGCTGCTCTTCCCCCCATCTTTTGTTCTGGGAAATCTGTTATAGTTGTAAAGTAATATTTAAAGAGAAGGAAGTAGAGCATGACAAAATATCCAAACATCACTCTTCTTGGCCTGGTCAAGGCCCAAACATCACTTCTTTGGACAACTAGTTACTAAATTTTAGACATGCTCCTATTCTAGCAACATGCACATATGCAGTCCCCTATCCCACATATATCAACTCATTAATCATGAAAAAATAAATTCTACTTCTGTCCTGCTGCATTTTAGTTGGCTGGTAATTGTAATGCAAGGAGCATAGAGATTGATGATCCCACCCCAAAATAGACAGTGATTGGATAAATGTATAGTGAAAGGCATTTCTAAAGGGAACACTGGGAAGAAAAGAGAGACAGAGATAGAAAGAGACAGAGAGAGAGAGATAGAAAGAGTAGTGGAGGATGGAGATGTGAAAGTAATTCTTTTTACATGTGTGACTGCAAAAATTTCTTCTACTCTTAGTACTGGGATGGGACAGGCAGTAATCTGTCTCTTACCTGTGAGGCATCAGAGGATCCATGTGGAACTTCATTCCCATTTTGCTAAGCCAGACCATCTCTGCACATCTAAGCAGTATTGCAATAGTTAAAACTCCCACAGACTTCAAAGTGAGAGGCACCCACCACCTAGTTGAGAAGCAGTGGCTATGAGTGATATCTGTGGCAAATCCTTCTTCCATATCATCTAGCTCCTCTTTATTGTGAGTTGTTCCATTTTATAGTAGCTTGACCTAAGGATCCTTATCTCTTGGTACCCTGGTCATTTGAATGCTAGACTGTTGGGGTACGGGAAGAGGAAGAGAACACTGACTTTGGGAGATGATTATATCTACTTCTAGGTGACTTGTGTCTGCCAATTTTTTATATTACTATGTTTTGTGTTTTAATTTAAGAAAACTATACTTCATGATCACAATATGAAATCTAAGCGATTTTTTTGTGACTGAATTTAAACTGGACATCTTCCTAATGGGTGGCAACTGATCCAAGAAAAATACCAGTAGCCTGGGCCCTGAATAGACTCCAGGAAGTTAAAAGGGAAATCAGTCCTCAGGGAATACCTCTACTATATAAATCTTTGGCTTTGTTGTTCCAATAATGGTAATAGTAATGATGACGATGACGATGACGATGATGATGATGATGATGATGATGATGATGATAACGATGATGATGATACCTCTTGTTTTTCCCTAATGGACCAAATATGGCAGCAAAAATTTTACAAAGAAGCTAATTCATTTAGCCAGCTGCTGATTTCTTTAAAAGTCAGAACAATAGGTAGAATCCAATATCGGTCATGCATCTGAACCTTTGAGATAATATCAGAGAAAGTATCAGTGTAATTGCTATACTGTCCTATTTCTCTGTAAGCTTTCTTCTAGTGATAGTGATATTACCTCCCTTTGAATCAGATCACTGACATCATCCTTTGGTGTTCCTGGCAGCAATATTTCTACATCGTACTCTGTTTTCAGACCTTTGTGTACTTTGAAAACATGGAAGACTGATTGGTGTCCTTTGCTTTCTTTGAGTTACTTTGTTGTACCACATTGTGTTTCTGGCTCCTTGATGCAAACTTATTGCCAGACATTATTGATGACATGTGTACGTATGAGACAGAAGCAATAAATCATCATAAAAAACAAACATGTCTCTAGAGTTTACTATGTACAATACTCCATAGACTAGTGGATAGAAGGCCTTCCTCAGAGTCAGGACAAGGTGTCACCTAAGACATATACTGGCTACATAACTAGAAGTAAGTCACAGCAACTCTGCCTTAGAGTTAGAGTTAGCTTGATGGTACAGTGGTTAGAGTGCTGAGCCTGGAATTAGGAAGATCTGAGTCCCTATCCAGTCTCAGACACTTACTAGCTCTATGACTCTGAGTAAATTACTTAATATCTGCTTACTCAGTTTCCTCAACTGTAAAATATGGTTAATGAAAACCTGTCTTCCACGGTTTCCTTCCTTCCTTCCTTCCTTCTCTTCCTCCCTCGAGTTACTAATCTGCCTTAGTAGATGGGGATTTTCACATGGAGCTTCCTATACTGGCAAAATCACAAATCCAAGAAATCATAAACAAACCCCAAACCCAAGCCACTGGACATACAAAGAGGAAAAAGACCCAGTCCCTTTCCTGGAGAAACTTTCAGTGTGGTGGGAGAGACAAGATACATGCATCATGTATATAAAAATACTGCCAACATAAAGCATTATATGTAAATGAGTCTCTGATTTAGTTGATGTGAATATTTCATCCAGGGATTCAAATTGAAAACTACCCTTGGATGCCCATCTGGTATAATTTTTGTCCATGTCCTGCCATAAATCTACCAGAGAGCCAGTGGGTTTTAGACTTCTTGACACTGTGCTACTATCAATGTGGCGCATAGAATCTCCTCTGATAACCTTTCATTCTTGTTGTATGAGTGACCTATGCTTCCCCCCACACACATTCTGTATGTCTGTTGACAACCTTCATACTAATTCCTCTGCAAATATGTTTGTAGAAATCTAAATTATTATTGTTATAAAGTTATTGGAAAGGAAGAAGTGTATCATAACCAGTATCCAAAGATCACTTTTCTGGGGCTCTGGTCAAGGTCCAAACATCATTCATTTGGGTCTGCCCAGTATTGTTATCACCATTGTGTCCTCTTCAACTCCCATCACACACCATAACTCATCCAACAGATATGATCTTAAAAGACAGTGCAAACTAGACTATGCTATGTGACGTATTGGTAATGGAAATAGTAAGTACCTATAAATAACAAGTCTAAATATAGTGCTCTGCATAAGGAAAGATTTAGTAAATGTTTGTTGAATAAAGGACGACTTGATTCAAGACTCGAGTAAAATGCTACCTTCTCTAAGAATCCTTTCCCGGTCTCTCCAACTGATAGAGTTCTTTGTCTAAGGTTATTAACCATCTACTCTGTATGCATCTTATATGTATTTATTTATATGTCTGTCTTCCTTCTCATTAGAAGGTAAGCTCCTTGAGGGCGAGAACTGTTTTGCCTTTTACCGTATCCTCAGCACTTAGCACAGTGTCTGGTGTATAGTAAGTGCTTAATAAACACTTGTTGATGATGTGATTTATTGGTGAAAGAAAAAAACTGGTGTTCCATATAGAAGATAAAATATTATGATGGATGATCATTCTATAACATTGGAGATCTGTTGAATTAATGAGCTTGTTTTTGTAAAATAGTTTTTATTTTATTATTTGTTTACTTTTAGCATTTTTTTCTTTTTACATTTTGAGTTCCAAATTTTCTCTCTCCCTCCCATTCACCCCCCACCCAATAAGAAGGCAACAAATATGATATCAATCAACGTGTGAAATCATGCAAAACATTTTCATATTAACTGTATTGCCAAAAAAGCAAGAAAAATAAAGTGAAAAATTATACTTCAGTTTATACTCAGAGTTCATCAGTTTTATCTCTGGAGGTGGATGGAATTTTGTTTTCATCCTAAGTCCTTCGGAATTGTCTTGGGTCATTGATCAGAGTAGTCAAGTCTTTGACAGTTGATCATCATTACAACATTGATGTTACTGTGCACAGAGATCTCCTGGATATTCCCACCTCACTTGCATCAGTTCACATAGACCTTGACATACTTTTGGGGTGGGTTTTTTTCTGAAACTACCCCTCTCATAATTTCACAGGCAAAATTGTACTCCATCACAATAATATATTACAATTTGTTCATTTTTTCCTTAATTGATAAACATCTCTTCAATTTTCAATTCTTTGCCATAACAAAAAGAGCTGCTATAAATATTTTTGAATATATAGGTCCTTTTCTTTTTTTGATATCTTTGGGGTACAGATCTAGTAGTGGTATTGCTAGGTCAAAGAGCACACACTTTTATAGCCCTTTGCTCCTAGTTACAAATTGTTCTCCAGAATGGTTGGATCAGTTCACTACTCTACCAATAGCTTATTAGTATACCTATTTTTCCCTCATCCCCTCCAACATTTGTCATTTCTGATAGGTGTGAGGTAGTACCTAGAGTGTTTTCATTTGCCTTTCCCTAATCAATAGTGACTTGGAGAACTTTTTCATATGATTATAGATTGCTTTGATTTCTTCTTATAAAAACTTCCTGTTCACATCTTTTGGATATTTATTAATTGGGGAATTGCTCTTATTTTTATAAATTTGACACAGTTGTATATTCAGCATATACATGAGAAATGAGGCCTTTATCAGAGAAACTTACTGTAAAACACACTTTTTGATATTACTTCATTTTCTTCAGCATCTTCTAACAAAATGTAGCTTCCCTGATTATCTCTTTTAATTAGGTCTATTTTTGCTTTTGTCTTGTCTGAGGTCGTGATTGCTACCCTCCCTTTCATATTTCAGCTGAAGTGTATTAGATTCTTTCCTAGCCCTTTGTTTTAACTATATGTGTGTCTTTCTGTTTTAAGAGTGTCTCTTGTAAACAACATGTTCTTGGATCCTTTTCTAATACATTCTACTATCCGCTTCTGTTTTATGGGTAAGTTTATCCCATTCACAATTATGATTACTGTGTATTTCCCCACATCACACTTTCTTCTTTTTTCTCTCTCTTTTTATCCTGTTCCCCCTCAAAAGCATATTTTGCATCTAAACTCTGCCTTCCTTAATCCGTCCTTCCTTTTTCCATCTCATCCCTTTCTCTTATCCCCTTTCCTTTCTATTTCCCTATTGGGTAAGTTACATTTCTATACACAACTGAGTATATATGTGTTTATGTGTATGTATGTGTGTATATATATATATATGTTATATGTATATATATACATATGTGTGTATACATATATAGTATATATACATATATAGTATATATATACATATATATTCCTCTTTTAACCATTTCCAATGAGAGTGAGGTTTAAGCATTGCTTACTACCCCTCCCATTGTTTCAAAAGCTATCCTTGTGTGCCTCTTTTATGTGAGAAAAAATTTCCCCATTCTACCTCTTCCTTCCCCATTCTCCCAGTGCATCCCTCTTTGTCACCACTTCATATTTTTTTGGAAATCATTCCGACTTAATGGACTCACATCCACACCCTCTGTCTATGTAAAATCCTTTTAACTGCCCTAATGGTGATAAATTTCTTAGGAGATACATGTATCATCTACCCATATAGTCATGTAAACAGTTTAACTTTATTGAGGGCCTTTTGATAATTCTTTCATGTTTGCATTTTTATGCTTCCCTTGAGTATTCTGTTTGGATGTCAAATTTTCTATTCGTCTCTGATCTTCTCAAGAATGCTTGAACATCCTCTATTTCATTAAATATCTATTTTCCCCCTTAAGGATTATACTCAGTTTTGCTGGGCAGGTTATTCTTGGTTGGTCCTTCAACCTCCAAGCATGAGAAGACTTCATCTGGTAGAATGGGCAGATGAGAACAATTTGTTCCAACGGCCATGAAGGCAGTTGAAGCAGGCAATGTGGAGCACTTAGAGCTTGGTTAGACACCAAAGACACCAAGGTCATCCACTGCATCCTGAGCCATCGCCAGCCATCTTTACTCTGTCCTGCCACTGGACTGTGATGACTCAGGAGGAGAGAGTGAGACTAACAGCTTTGTGCAACCCTGCCTCACTTAAATTCAATATATGCATGAATCAAAAGACATCACCCATACCATTTCACTATTATGCCTCAAAGTCCTGTGACAACAGGAAAGTGATGAAGCAGCAAGTGTGGATACACTGTAAGCTGTATTCACAACCCTGCACACAGGTGGCCCAGGCCATAGGGTCGTTTCTCACTGGAAGCAACAGAGGGACTTGGCAGCCTCCTGGGTGTCTGAGCAACTTTTTAAGGATTGCACTGCTCACCTCCTGATGTGAGGAATGGGGCTAGAAAAGTTGCCCTAAACATTGCCTGCTTACCCAATCCTGACTTGATTACCACGGCAGGTGGGGAATCCCCCTATATGGTTGGAAGACAAAAAAAATTTACAAAAACCTCTGCAAAGATGATTCCACTCACCTTCAGCACATGGAACATGTGCACACTAATCAACAACACAAAATCCAGTAGACTTGAAAAGAGAACTGCTCTTATTGCAAGAGAACTCAACAGATATTGCATCCAAATAGTAGCCCTGAGTGAAAAAAGGTTGGCAAATGAAAGCCAGCTTATTGAAGTTGGATCTGGATACACCATATGTCTGGCATCCTTATAATCTCTCTTGGCTGACAGCTCTCAAAGCTGCTGGTGCTGCTATGGCTACTGTTGCTGCCACCATATGTGTGGAATCCAGATAGGTTTCCACCATGTCACAAACTCTTAAGTTTTCTTAGACCAGAAAAATATTTTACTGTGACCTTTGTTGGCTCTGCTGCTCCAAAATTTTATTTGAGGCATTAAAGTTATTTGGAGAGGATTAAAGGATTTGGAGAGAGATTTCAGCTGTGTAGCCTCTAATACTCCATCTTGGCTCCCCTCCCACCAAACTTGTTAATGAGATGCATCCAAGAACTCATAACTTTTGATTTTCAGAATTAATCATAGATAGTACTGATATACTGTGGTTTCACCACCAGAGAGGACATGCCTGTTTCATCTAATTGGGTCCTAGGATGTGCTTAGGGATATAGTCAGGGTGGAGACTATGGCTTGGAACCACTCACCACAAGCAAGATGACCTTGGGAAGACAGGAGTACGAGGGAAGGTACTTCATGGTACCAGAAGAAACAAGTAAAAAAAACTTTGTCAGTACATTATCTCTCTAGCTAGTGATTTACTAATTATCTAATGATGAAAGAGTGAGCTTGCCTCTAAACATAAAGCAGAGTCATCATCTGGCAGCAAACAAGAGTCAGCAAAGAGCTTAAGTTAAATTAGTGTCTGACGTAAAGCAATAGGTCAATAATATGAACATATAGAGACTAGAGGACAAAGAGCAGCGACTACTGGGTTTTGCAACCTTGAAGGCTACAGTTTTCTTATAATGATCTACAGCTGCTAATGTAAACATGGGTATCTGAGATATAGTCACACAGGTCTCTGGGATTATCCCTACAAAGCCACAGAAAAAGGCTAAGGTTGTATGGTGCTACATATAATGATTGATCTCTGAGTACTCTTGACCAATAGCTGCTAGGTGGACTGATATCCTGATGGGGATGAATGATGGTTGCAACAAAATGAAGAAAATGATGCTAATAATAACTAGTCTTTAGACAGCACTTTAAAGTTTACAAGGCATTTTGTATATAGTACATCATTTGATCCCTACAACAAACTTGGCAGGTAAATGCTACTCTTGTTCTCATTTTGCAAATGAGGAAATTGACAGACATGTCTCAATTTCCTCAAGTAACTTGCCCAGAGTCACATAGCTAGTCCGCGTGTGAGACAACCACACTATCTAGCTCTTAGACTTCTTATTTCCTCTACAAGACTGGGTCACAGAGATGCTCCCATAAATCAAGGGAAATACTTCAGTGTTTTCCATCCATCCATCCGTATCATCTTCTACAGTGAAAATTAAATTTTTCCCAGGTAACTTATCTATTACAGGTCCAGGGAACTTGGACATAGGCCCTGCCTTCACATCACCTTAGTCCTTTTCCCCCCAAGGATTCCCATCTCTTTGCTTATTCAGATCTTGATATTTATATTGTACAGAAAGTTACACTCAGAATGTTACCTATTTTTCTTGGAATGCTCATCTTGGAAACCTGCTTACTGCCAAAGGGTAAATCAGGAATCTTTCTCTCTCCTCTCTCCTTTCCCAACTTTGTTTTACATCTTGCTTCTATTCTCATTTCTCATTACTATTGGATCTGCTATTTTAAAAAATAGGATGGACTTTGGGGAAGACACTTTTTGCACCGTTTGTCTCTCTTACACAAATATGTTGAAAGTCAGTTTTCTTGCTATTTTCTAGGCCTTGGACTTCAAGGGTCAGCAAGGTTGAACATCACAAAATAAACACACAATTTTGCTTTAGAAACACCTTTAATGGTGGACTACAAGGAAGACTGTCATATCAATCATGAATAATCAAATCTCATGTAATTTGAATTACTAAGTACATGAATTATTAAGGGAACTATTAACTCAATCACAAGAAGATATATCTATCAAAATCCAAGCTTATATGATAAAATAGAAGCCTTACAATACTCACAAACATATGAGATGCATAGTTCATTCAACCTTGGATTGTCCTTATCTTTCCAACCCGTAGCAGTGAAAGAGGAGAAAGAAAAGACAGAAAAAATGTCTTCTTATTGCTCTGCTCACAAGGAGAGTAGTCTTCTATCCACTTGCACTCACAGAATATAGGAGTGGGGGTGGGAGAAGAGCACTTTGTTAGGCTCTCCATTGCTTTTTCAGGAAAGTGTCAGATCAGAGAGCCAGATTGCCGCAGACTCCAGAAGAGATTGTACATACTGATGATTGATCAGAGACAGGAAAAGGAAAGGTCAGAGTAAGGACCAGAAGTTAAATCTATCATCCGCTGGAAGGAAAGGTAGAGAAAACCCCTAAAAAATATAGCTGAACCCTGGGATAATGTTTTTCAGTCATTTTCAGTTGTGTCCAATTCTAGATGACCCCATTTGGGGTTTTCTTGGCAAAGACACTGAAGTGGTTTTTCATTTTCTTCTCCAGTTAATTTTCCATTTGAGTTACTGAGGCAAACAGGATTAAGTGACTTGCCCACAGTCACACAGTTACTAAATGTCCAAAGTCAAATTTGAATTCAGGAAAGTGACTCTCCCTGACACCATGCCTAGCTATCTGTTCACTGCATCACCTAGTTGCCAAAGAAGACATAATTGAATCCTAGGATACTGCTTCTGTACTAATCAGATTACACATGCCTTCCCACTAGGATTAAGTATCGAGCAATGGTATGAAGGTGTGACCTCATCCAACCATAGAAAGTCAACCCCCCCCAATCAACTCCACAAGAATCACTGGGGACCACAGTATTTAATTAAGAGAGACAATCCACATTGCATAGAAAATAAATTTCTTCCTATAATGCTGTTATCTATTCGTTGATGATCCCTGTCAATCATGACATTATAGGAGTTCTACAAGCCTCCTCAAACTATATGAGACCTCTTACAGAAAGGGAATATTAATCTACTTCCTACTGAGCTTTTAATTTTTTTAAATCAGCATTAATTTTAGTCTAGAGCCATTCATTCAGAACTTGAAATAATATACTTGTTTTGTAGCTCTCTGATGCCCTTAGTATGTAATGTTTATTATAATTATCTATGCTGGTATTTTATCTTACAATGGGACTATCATTTCTTTGCTGGCAGGAAACATGACATCTAAATTTGGCATTTTCCCCAGTGCCTAGATCAGTGCTCTGCACAAAACAGTTGCTTAATAAATACTTGTATTGAATTTTGATTGTGTTAGTATAAACAATAGTCCCGAAACCGTAAGACATTGAAGGGAAAAATTGAAATGCTGATTAGGTGGCCATTAAGATGTCTGAAAATGTTTCACTAAAAATGGACAATTTAGTCACATTAAAATAATCAAAGCAGTTTGAATATTTTTTCCTTGTCTTTGTTTGCAATCAGAAATCAACTGATAGACTATATACCAGTGCAAATGCATTGCCCTACAGGGGCAACCAAAAGGCTGAGTAAAATTTCAAATCACTTTGTCTGACATTTAAGTTCTCTAAAATCTGGTAAACATCTTACCTTCCCTCCCTTAATTCATGTATTTTATTCCAACTATTTTATGCTCTAGGCAAGTCTGGTTTTGATTTCCATGTGTTTTGGGATTTCCTCCCTGTGTACCTTTGGTCATATGACTATCTTGTCTTGAAATGGTCTCTCTATTCTTCATCTGCTCTTTACCTTCTTCCTTTTAAAAGTTCAATTCTAGAAGTACCTATTCCAGGGAACATGATGGAATGGTCTGGGTGAAGATCAGTGGAAGGAGAAAGAGAAGCCAAGCAGAGGAAGCCAGGAGGATCAGTGGATAGAATGTCTGACTTGGAGTCAAGAAGACTTGAGTTCAGTCTCTGGGAAAGCCACTTAACCTTTCTCAGTCTGTTTCTGCTTCAGTACAAAGAAGGGTTTGGACTCAGTGGTCTCCAAAGTCCCTTTTACCTCCAAGTATATGATCTAATGTCAAGGTCAATTACTGGACTGATCCTAAGTTCTTCAATTTGGAAAGGCTACAAGCCAAGACCAAAGTGGAGGGAGTGTTGGTGCATGATTTTCTGTTTGCAGATGATTGTGCACTCAATGCAGCCTCTGAAGCTGAGAGGCAATAAAGTATGGATCAATTCTCTGCTGTCTGTGCTAATTTTGGCCTAATAATTAACACCAAGAAAACACAGGTGCTCCATCAGCCACCACCACACCATCCATACGTGAAAGCATCAGTTACAACAAATGGGGAAGTTCTGAATGCTGTGAATAAGTTCACTTACCTTAGTAGTGTACTTTCCAGGGATGTACACATTGACAATGAGGTTGATGCATACATTGCCAGAGCTAGCTCAGTGTTTGAGAGGCTCCAAAGAAAAGTTTGGGAAAGAAGAAGTATTAGACTGACTACCAAACTGAAGGTCTACAGAGCCATTGTGATAAATAACCTCATTGTTACATGCTTGTGAAACATGGACAGTCTACCAGTGCCAGGGCAGGAAACAGAATCGCTTCCATTTGAACTGTCTTAGGAAGATTCTGAGGATCACCTGGCATGATAAGGTATCAGACACTGAAGTCCTTGCTCTAGCTGAACTGCCAAGTATTCAAACTATGCTTCAAAGAGCGCAACTCCAATGGTCTGGCCATGTTGTTTCAATGCAAAATGTACGCTTGCCAAAAAGACTATTTTATGTAGAGCTTGCATGGGGCAGGAGATCCATATCTGAAGAAATATTACAAGGTGCTCTCAAGGTCTCTCTCAAGAACTTTGGATTTGACTGCACAACATGGGAGACACTGGCCCAGGACCACTCAGCATGGATTGCCCACATAAGAAAAGGTGCTCTGCTCTTTGAGCATAGCAGAATTGAGACAGCACAAAGCAAATTCAAGATGTGCAAATTTGGGATATCCACCCCAAATATTCAAACAAACTGTCTGTGCCCAACCTGTGGTAGAGCATTCTGAGCTCCTATTGGTCTGATCAACCACAGTCAGACACATTGAAATTTCACTTTAAAATGATGATGTCATTTTGATCCTCTTCAAAGACGAAGGACAACCAACCAACCAACCATAGGATCTTAAGATCCATCTTGTTGTGAGAGTATATTCCAGTCTACCTAAATCAGAGGAAGAATTAAACAAATTCAGAATATCAAGTCCAGTATTGAGAAACTAATTGTGCAGTAATGATAGAGGGGATTTCTGGTTCTTTATTGAAAGAGGGAAAGGGGAGAGATATGGGAGGTTTGAGAAAGGATGGAAAGATTTGCAAGAGCTGCTGCCCTACTATAATAATGTTGTATACTACATAACCTATACAATATAGAAATCAATAAAGGATGAGAGAAATAAGAATAATATTTTATCATGTAGTCAGTAGGGAAAGACTATTAAAAAGAGGGTAAAGTAGTTAGACCTGTGGTTTTTGAAATATCATTTTGGCAGCTATTGTCCACTGGAGGATTGACTGGAGTGAGGAGATATTTGAGGCAAGGAGAAAGGAGTTTATTGAAATAGTCCAGATGAGAGGTGTCCACTGTCTGGAGGGGCTTTGGGAGTAGAGAAAAGGGGACAGGTGGGAGAGATGTAGACGTAGGATGAATCCACAAGATCTGGCAACAGTTTTGATATATGAGGTGAATGAGAGAAATTGAGGTGACAACACATTTATGAACCTGAGTGACTGGAAGGATGGTGGTGCCCTCAAAAGGAAAGTCTGGAACACATGTGGGTTTGGGGGAAAATAATGTAATGCTGTTGGCAATCTGTTGCAACCTACCCATCCCTACTTATCCTATTTCAATAACTCTTTTCCACCCAAAATGAAAAGGGGGAGATGGGGACTCTTACCTCTCACTTCCCCAAAGTGCAAAGGTTGGAGTCCATGAGTGTGGAAGACTTGTCAGATTGTTTTCAATGTTTTGATTGTTTTAGTTGAATTTTTCTCTTTTTTCTTTCTTTTTATAGAAAGTATTCTTCAAACAGACACATATAAATGAAGATATATGTGTGTATATATATGTATATATATATATATATATATATATATACACATACATACATCTTCTCTACTCCCTAAGTCATCACTGTGATCCTAGCTCTTATTATTGCAAAAGCTTTCCAGTTGGTATTCATATCTGAAGTCCATCTGCACTCCAGGTAATTCTCCATTCAGCCGTCAAAATAATCCTCCTAAAATAAATGTCACCATTTCCTTCTTCTCACCACTCAAAAACTTCAAGTGTCTTCTTTTACCTTCAGGTTCAAGTAGAAAATTCTCTGGCTTTGAGGAGAGGGAAGAAAAAAAAGGAAAAAAGAGAAATGGATAGGATTATATATTTAAAATAAAATATATCCTACTATATATTTTTAAAATGTCAGAAGTTACATAATAGATTTGCATTTCCATGTGCAATCATATTCTTTAGTATACTATGTTATAGAAATGCTTGTTTTATTCCATAAATGAAAAATAAAATAACTTCATGTCTTTTAATAGGCTCTCTCTCAAGTCTGTAAGACTCTCCCTCCTCACTTCCACCTCTATGCTCCCCTGGCTTCCTTAGCTTAAATTCTACCTTTTGAAAGCAGCAGATTTACCTAGAGATATTTAAATATATCTTATTTGCACAGTCATTTACATATTATCTTTCCAGTTACAAACTTAATTCCTTGAAGACAACAGAGACTGTCTTTTGCCCTTCTTTGTAGCTTCAAATCTTAGCTCAGTGCCTGGCAAGTAGTAAGCCTTTAATAAATGCTTGTTGATTGAATGATTGATTGATTATAAGGGATGCCTCTGAGATGGGAGAGTGACAACTAGATAGGGAAAAAGCTTATATGATATAAAAACAAAAGATATTGACAAAATCTATTTTGAAAAATAAATATTATTTTAAATACCATAGCAATAGGACTGTGTGGTATAGTGGAAAGAGATGAATTTGTAGTCAGAACTTGTGGATTCGAATCCTCCCTCTACTTTTTTCTACCTAAGTGACTTTAGGCAAGCTTCTTACCTTCTTTGGGCCTTATTGTTAGCAGCCTTGAATCTATGCTCCTATGATCTTCTGTATTATATTAAATCTTTGATCCAGCTCTGAAGCACTGCCCCTTCCCAACCCCACCCCATATCAAGCCAACAAACATTGCTGACCATTACAGCAATGTTCTTAACCATTTCTGTGTCAAAGGCCACTTTGACAGTCTAGTGAAACCTAGGGACTCCTCATATTATTTGTTGCCTACATTCATAACTGGAGAAAATTCTAAACACCAGTTAAAAATTAATTGTAAAAGTTATTTTTTCCCAGTCAAGTTCCTTAAGCCTGTGAAATCTATTTATGAATCCCTTGGTTGGACTAGGAAGGGTGACCCAAAAACCTCAGGCTAAGAACCCCTGCTTTAGAAAATTGATTTCTGAATCAGCTTCCTGGAATATGAAAATGGACCCTGAGGACAGAAGCAACTGACAAAAATAATCATTGTATTTATGTTACATTATCTCTGTCTGAGGCTCAATTTCCAGTGTCCCAGGGAACTTACCCATATATACGTTGACATCACCACAGCATACATTGGGAGCAGGGATTGTTTTTAATTTTACCTGTAATCTCAGTGCATAGCAGCATTAAAAAACCAAAATTACTCTTATCTCCCTTCATATTGTTGTCATTATTATTAGGTAATCTCAAAAAACACAACCTTGAAGAGGTATTTATATTATAAAGAATTAAACAGTCCTCAGGAATTTGGGGGACATTACCTTTTTGATTCTTACACCATTTGCAAATTTGTTAAATCATAGTAAAATCTAGATACCTGTTCAAAAATTATCTCTATGTGCTTAATCTCCTTCATCAAAAGCTAGGTCTAAATTTTGTCAGAGCTAAAAATCTCGTGATTTATTCAAATTTTCACTATTGAAAAAAATTTATCAAGCTCAAAAGCAGGACAGTCAGATTATTACTATAGTTTGGGAATCTGCTGCACAGTTAAATAGTCTTCGTCAAAGTTTAGGTTTGCCTGACATTTTTAGTACTTGACTTGTGGTTCCCTTTTAGTGAAGACAATTCTCAAGCATCTAAGAGAGTTCTTTTTCTCTTCTACCACCTTCTGAACAAGATGGAAATCTTTATCGCCCCATTGATGACTTTTTCCCAGCACTAACTCAAGTTCATTGCCTCCTTGTTGCACTGATGTCACTGAATTAGTAACCCAGAAATAAGAATTCATATACCTAAGCAGGCCCTTGGGCCTAGCTTCTACAAAGTGATATGGAAGATAATTTTGATTAAACAAAATGGAAAAGTTTTTCATGAACAAAATCAATAACTATAGGATAATAAGGAAAACTGTCAATTGGGGGGAAATCTTTACATCAAATATCTCTAATTTGAACTTGATATCTGAGATAATATAAACAACACCAAAAAAGTAAGACCAGCTACCACTCCCCAATGGATAAATAGACAAAGAATATGAAGAATTTTCAAAAGAATTGCAATTAACAACCAAATGAAAGCTTGCTCAAAATGACAATAAGAGAAGAGCAAATTACAATACCTGAGGTTTCACCTAATCCCCAGAAAACCAGCAAAAATGACAAAAGATAGATGTAATGTAAGAAAGGCTGTGGATAGCAGAGCTGAAAATTGGTTAAGCTACTCTCTAAAGCAGTTTTAGATTATGCTGGAAAAAAGTGAGGAGAATATTCATGGTCTTTGAACCAGAGATTCCATTCCTAGTCACATATCCGAAGAAAACCTTACATAAAAAGGTCTCATACACCAAAATATTCCGAGCAGCACATCAGTGGTATTAAAGAACTGGAAACAAAGTATATACCTCTCCATTGAAGGATGGTTAAACAAGATACATTAATGTCATGGAATATTACTGAACTATAAGAAACTAATAAGAAGAATTCAGAAAAGCATGACAAGATTAACTGATGCAAATCAAAATAGGCAGAATCATGAAAATAATATACCTGAGTAAAACAATGTCAATGGAAAAAAACAGTCAAATAAATGGAATGCTTTGTAATCAGAACAAACATGTTTAGTTTCACGCCTCCCTCCCTTCCATGCTATACTTTAAAAACCAGAAGAAACTACAGGGAACTATGGATGCATGAAAGGCTGCATATACTCTCAGACATAGTTGATAGGTTCTTTTAGTTTGCTGACCTGCTTTTTCCCCCTCCTTTTTATGCTTTGTTATTGGAGATGGCTCTCTGGGTACAAGGAGGGGGAATATATTCAGAAATAAAGGTGATGTGATAATAAAATATATTGATATTTGTAAGTAACAAAGGAAGACATAGGCACAAAACAGATTAAAGGGCTGCCTTCCTTATTTAATAAACTCCAGGGTCTCCCTAATAACTCTAGAATAAAATAATTGTCTGTTTGCTTTTAAAGCCCTTCTTTACAGTCTATCTCCTGACAGCCTATCATTGCAGCCTCATTGGACATTACTCTCCTTCACATATTCTTAAATCTAGGCAATCTGGGTTTCTTTCTGTCCCTCATACATTGCATTTTTTTTTCTGTCTCTGTGCCTTTAAAATGGCTGTCTTCCAAGCCTGAAATGCATTCCTTCCTCACCTGTACTTCACAGAATCCCTCTTTTCCTTCAAGACATAGCTTAAACATCACTTCCTACATGGTCTTTTGTCATTCTCCACCACCACTAGTGTTCTTTCTCTCTAACCACCTTATATTTATTTACTTTGTATTAATCCTATTTATAGGAGAGCCTAGTAGGAGGAGAGGATTCTTTCTCCTTTTCCCTACCTCCATCTTCTATCAGCAACTTGCCCAGAGGGAAACACCTTATCCAAAAGTTTGAAAGTTTTAGGCACATTTAAAGGAACAGACACACATGCAGCAAAGGAAACATGGCTACAGAAAGGAAGGAACAGCTATGAGGAACAGAAAATAATAGCTTGACTTCCCTTTCCTCTTGTGATTGAGTGATCAAGGATGCATCCTACATAAAAGGTTTCAAGTTTCCAGTTGTGACCAAATTAAAATGTAATTGGGAAATATTGAACAAAAATAAGTAAAAGTACAATAAAACATAGAGTGATGATTTGAGTTTGACATGCCCTACATAACTAGCTCTCTTAGGTTTGCAAGAGCCCTTTCTATATAGACTTGGTAGGGTTATGCTATTATGGTAAAATGAGATCAAAGTTGGAGAGATAATGAAAATTAGTCTATGTACTCTGAATCATAGAAGCTGGATGCTGAAAAAGACATTGGGTATTGCCTAGTCCAACGCCAACATTTTATAAATATGGTAACTAATGTAGATTGAAGTGTAGTGATTTGTCCAACCAAATTAGCAGATCTGTGATCAGAACCTTTCTGTCCCCTGCTCCTCCCAAGTTCTGTCTTCTTGCTTACTTGACTAAAATGCCTCTAGAAATAACTGGGGGGAAAAAGCCAACAGTAGTCATTGTCATTTACTAGTTTCTTTTCTCAGAAGTAGACATTTTTCCACTTTCTTTAAACTGCTTTGCTTGAGACTTCACGTGGGGCCTCTGCAAGATGCAAATCATAACCCATCCATATCTGCCCATCCCATGAGACTCTAGTCTATACCCTACCCTAATTTGCCACAGAAGTATACCCAAGTCTAGGTAACTTTGTGTATATATCATCCTCTAGATGAGAGGTGTCCAAAACATGACTTGTGGGTCATATGCAGCCCACAAAACACCTAAGTTCAGGCTGAAATTGGGAAATATATAACAAGATAAATACAAAACAATAAAAGATAGATAATATTAATATCTGACTTTCTAGGTCAATATGCAAACTATAAGGGATCCTTATTTATGGTTCAGTGGCTTCCATTTCTGTTTGGCCTCACTGCTCTAGGTGACTTGACTTTGAATTGATAGTAAACAAGTACCTGGGGTTGTCCTTTGGCTATTCCTGACCCTTGCTAACATTACCGGACCATTTTTTTATCTGGTCATTCAGAAATCAGAGAAATGTATATGGGCTGTTTTGTAGTTTAACAATAAAACGATTTTTAGTTTTCATAAAATCACCTAACATTCTGAGCATCTGAACTTGAATACCTCCCCATATCTATATTCTGTTTTTAAAGAGAGAGAGAATAGGTGTTTGAAATATTTGGAGCTCCTGCAGAGCTCTTATATAACCTGGATCTTGAGATTCTGGTCCTAAACTCTGTGCTTTAATGGTTTGAGTCAAGGAAATTAGTAAGCCACACTTGCTGATAAGTATTTTTTAAAATACCATTAAGAACAGATTTTTCACCCTTTGAAAAATTAAAAGTCATTTTTAATACATCCTATTAACTATTTTAGCATAAAATTAATTTTTGATTCAGGAAAAAAAAATATGGCTAGATTGTTGTTTTCTGTTGTTTTATTTCCCTGATCTTTTTCAATGAGATTGAAATATACCAGCTGAGTTGGTTGACACTGTGCAAAAAAAAAAAAAGACTTCTATGTATGGGTGTGTGTGAACACAGATCTACGTTTCTGTGCCCATCTTCTAAAGAGATAAATCTATCTTTGAGACACAGCAATTGTATTTCTTTGGTTGAAGAGAATAAAGTACACCCCACAGGGAATGCTATAAGCTCATAAAGCAGACATCTACAAATAATTATCTCTCTGTTCCAAATAGCAGAAGTACTGATTATACATGCATGGTATAACCTTCATTTCAGTTAAGTAATCAGAAGAGAGTGAGCACCAGAAAAATTGACTACTATAATCAACATTTATTCAATCCCCAAATGGATATATTCACCTCTGCAGTGACACATCACCAGAAGCTCTACCAAAGAATAATTTTCTTTTGTGCATCCCAGGAGACTGGAATTATTTCTTGGATTTCCTTCCTTCTTTCTCTCATTTCTTTCTTTCTCTTTCTTTTTTACCTTCTTCCTTCACTTCTTCCTTTTCTCCTTCCCTTTCTCCCTGTTTTCTTTACTGTTCTCCTTTCTCCCTACCTCCCTTCCTCATTCCCAGTCTTCCTTATTTCCTTCCTTCCTTCCTCCCTTTCTTCCTTTTCCTTCCCTGCTTCCCTTCTTTGTTCCCTCCATCTCTTCTTTACTGCTTTCCTTCCTCCCTATTTCTCCCTCCCTTCCTTTCTTCCTTCTTTCCTTCTTCCTTCTTTTCCTTCCATCCCTTCCTTCTTTCCTTTCTTTCTTCCTTCTCCTTTTTCTTCCTCCTTTCCTTTACACAGAATGTCATCTTTAATGTGAGTTGTTATAACAGATGAGAAAACTGAAGCTCACAGATATTCAGTGACTTCTTCAACATCACATAGGTAGTTGATGACAGAGCTAGGACTCGAATCCATATCACTTGACTTCCTAGTCCAGTGTTCATTCCACCACTGATGAGAAAAATCCTTTCCCTGTAGCAAGTTTTGATAATAGATGCAAGGGAGGAAGGGTCACTGATTACTTGGTGGGAAGAGAATCAGGAAAATGAGGCTATGGATGGGAAGAAAGAAAAAGAAATTTTGCTCAAGTTTTGCCAAGTTCTTGTTTTGTCCATAAATTTGCCTATAGCCATAGTAGAATTTGCAGGTCAGGGCAATGAAGAGTTTTATGCATCTGCCTAAGGGCTGACTGCGTCTCTACCATGTTGCTTCTTCCTCAGAGCTTCCCCCAAGCCCAAACGTATATGCCCAGGATGGTATAGCTGTGGGGCCAACTTGCTGGGCTTAAGCCTCTATCCATACTTATGTATCCAAAAGACTATGACAGTGATATGCCTTATGTAATCTATGAAACGTTCACAGTTGATTCATTTGAGTCACTTGATCAAAACTGCTTTGATGACCCACATTTATTATAAGACAGAAAGAATGTGGGAAACCAAGTAACAGCTGGCTCACATACAGCCAGTTGAAGATGGAATGAGCTTTTAACATATATGATACAGATGCCAAGTGCTTCTCTAAACTAGCTGGATGACTTTGGGCTAGTCCATTCATTTCTTTGTCCCTCTGTTACCTCATTATAAGATGAGCATGGTAATATCATCTCTACCTACTTTATGGGGCTGTTGTAAGGACCAAGTAAGGGCATAAATATGAAAGGACTTTTTGAAATTTAAAAGTGTCATTATTAAATTGAATTTTCACTGGCAGTAAAATATTTAGGAATGAAGTGCTATTGTACAAGGAAACATCTTTTGGGGAAGGGTTTGCAAATATAAAAAAGTCAGAGGAGGTAAAAAGCTCTTAAATGGGAAAAAAATGGGAAAAATGCAATCGGCTGTTGACAAATACATAGATACTTGCATTTGTATAAATAGACACAATAGACACGAATGTCCATTAGACAATATTTTTTGCTGAATTTTTCATCCAAATGTTACATGTTGGACACAGTCTTTCTATGTTTTGATGGAAGTTGAATTTTGGAGAGGTCATTCTTGCATTGGGTGGGAGGTAAGACAAAAGGATCTCTAAGGATCCTTCTAATCTAGTATTCCGTGGTTCCATGTTCTTTTTTATCAAAAAGTAATTTCCTAGGGCACTTTCCTTTAGAAAGCTCAATGCTGTCTACGTTTCTAACCAAATGCTAAGCTTTTTCTTTAACTGAAGGGTAAGGCTGCCAAACCCTACATGAAGTAAAAAAAAACAACTGTATGATCATACTAATTACTTCAAAAAACTGACAAAAGTTGAGCTTACACGAAGCTATCCACATGACCTCCAATGTCATACAAACCATTTTTCTTAATTAGTCATCATGCAAAAAAAAAAAAAGAAAAAATATAAAAAGTTTTAAAAGTATGCTTCAATCTGCATTCAGAATTCATCAGTTCTCTCTCTGGAGATGAACAGCATGTTTCATCATGGATTCTTTGAAACTGTCTTGGATCATTGTCTTGATCAGAGTAGTGAAGTTTTCTCAGCTGATCATCTTTACAATATTGCTGTTACTGTGTACAGTGCTCTCCTGGTTCAGCTCATTCCACTTTGCATAAGTTTGCATAAGTCTTCACGGTTTTTCTCAAAGCATCCTTCTCGTCCATTTCTTATAGCATAATAGCATTCTATCACAATCATGCCACAACTTTTTCAGTCATTCCCAATTGATAAGCATAGTATTAATTTCCATTTCTTTGCCACAACAAAAAGATCTGCTATAAACATTTTTGTACAAAGAGGTCCTTTTCACTTTTTTTGAAGGTGTCTTATAGAGTTGAAAAGAAAGATATACTCCTCTCTGTTACCATTCAGTTTTCTCCAAGTGTATAATATATAACTTTTCTAAGACTGTTCATCTCTTTTATTTTTTTTTAGTTTATTTTTAGTTTAAATTTATCTGGCTCTCAGAAAGAAAGCTGAGGTCCCCCACTAGTACAGTTTTACTCTTTCCTCCCATAATTCATTTAACTTTTCCTTTAAAAATCTGGATGCTATGCCATTTGGTACATATATATTTAGTATTGATATTATTTCACTGTCTAAGGTTCCTTTTTAGCAAGATGCAGTTTCCCTGCTTATCCCTTTTAATTTTTTTTTGCCTGAGATCATGATTGCTTCCCCTGTCTTTTTTTTACTTTACTTGAAGTATAATTGGTTCTTCCCCAGCCCCTTGCTTTAACTATATGTTTGCCTTTCTGTTTCAAGTGTGTTTCTTGTAAAAAATACATTGTTGGATTCTGGTTTCTAATCCATTATACAATTCACTTCCATTTTATGGGTGAGTTCATCCCATTCACATTTATGATTACTAACTGTGCATTTTTCTTCATCCTGTTTTTTTTTCTGTTAGTCCTTCTCTCTCTCTCTTTTTATCCTGTCCCTCTTTTAAAGTCTGTTTGGTTTCTTACCACTGCCTTCTTTAATATGCCCTCTCTTTTATCACCCTCCTCCTGCTTTCTCCTATTCCCTTCATTTCCTAATTCCATGTTAGGTAAGATAGATTTCTATTACCAATTGAACATATATATATATGTTTGCATGTATGTATGTATGTATGTATGTATGTAGTATATATTTCCCTCTTTTAACCAATTTAAATGTGAGTGAGGTTCAAGTATTACCCAGTCACTCCCATAATTTTCCCCTCCATTCAAAAGTTCTTCTTTGAATGCCTCTTTTATGTGAGTTAATTTTCCCTATTCTTTCTCTCCCTTCTCCTAGGACATCCCTCTTTCTTGCTTATCTATTTTTACATCATCTTCACATAATCAGTTCATTCCCACACCTCTTTCTATGTAAAATCTTTCTAACTGCACTAATGATAGAGTTCTTGGAAGATATATGTCTAATTTCCCATATGAAAAGTAAACAATTTAGCCTTATTGAGTTCCTTATGATTTCTCTTTCGTGTTTACTTTTTTTATGCTTCTCTTGAGTCTTGTATTTAAAAGTCAAATTTTCTATTCAGCTCTGGTCTTTTCATCAAGAGTGATTGAAAGTCTCTCTGTTTCATTAAATATCTATTTTTTCTGGAAGGACTATACTTAGTTTTGATAAGTAAGTTATTCTTGGTTGTAATCTCAGATCTTTAGCCTTCTGGAATATCATTTACTCCCTTAATGTGGTAACTGTCAAATCTTGTCTAATTCTGACTGTGGCTCCATGGTATTTGAATGATTTTTTTTTTCTTGGTTGCTTGAAGAATTTTCTGTTTGACCTGAGAGATCTGAAATTTGTCTACAAAATATTCCTGGGGGCGGGGGGTTCATTTTGGGATTTCTTTCAGGAGGTGATTGGTGGATTCTTTCAATGATGATTTCTTGAAATATGATGTCTAGGCTCTATCTTTGATCAGGGGTTTCAAGTAATCTGATAATTACTAAATTCTCTCTCCTTGACCTATTTTCCAGGTAATTTGTTTGTCTGATAAGATATGTCACATTTTCTCTTATTTTTTCCAGTCTTTTGATTTTTGCTTTATTGTTTCTTGTAGTCTCGTGGAGTCATTAGCTTTCCACTTGTCTGATTCTAATTTTTTAAGGAATTATTTTCTTCGATGAGCTTTTGTTCTTTTTCCATTGGCAAATTTTGCTTTTTAAGGAGTTATTTTCTTCAGTGAATTTTTATACCTCTTCTTCCATTTAGCTAATCTGTTTTTTAAAGTCTGATTGCCTTCAGTATTTTTGTGCCTTTTACCAAGCTGTTAATTGTCTGTTTATAATTTTTGCTTTTACTTCTTTATCTAATTTTTCTACCCCTCCAATTTTGAAAATATTTTTTTAGCTTTTCCAGGAATTCTTGTTGGGCTTGTGTCCAAATCACACATTTTTCTCTGACACTTTGCCTGCAAGTGTTTTGACTTCATTGTCTTCTGAACTTCTGTCTTGATCTTTCCTGTCACCATAGTAGTTTCTTATGGTCAGATTGTTTTTTGCTGTTGCTTTCTCATTTTCTCACCCTATTTGCTGATTTGGAACTTTATGTTAATATTGGATTCTGTTCCTGGTGTTGGATGTAGGGGCACGGTCTCAAGCTTCAGGCTTTTTTGAAATATTGTTTTCAGAGATAGCTCTGGGGGGCTTTAAGTTTTTGGTGCTCTCATAGTGTGATTTGGGGAAAGGTATGATCACTGCTGTCTTGTTGTGCATTCTTGTTCTTATCCAGGAAAGGCCCCTGATCCCTGGGATTGTAATTAATTTTGCTCCTTAGGGCTCCTCCTCCCCTGGAATCAGAAATCATACTGTTCCTCAGGATTTCTGATCCTTTGGAACTGGAAGTGATACTATCCTTCAGGGCTTCCATTCCCTCTTGACTGAAAATACTTCTCTCTGCCCTTGAACAATGACCCAGAAGTGGGTATAGGCAACAGAGCTGTCAGAGTTGTCTGGTCTTGCCTACAGTGCTAGCATGAGGATACCCTATAATCTATTTCTGACCACTTGCCAGGTATTCTTATATTCTCTAGCTTGAAAGCTTCTAAAGCTGATACTGCTTCTGTCACCACCACCTAATATCACCAATGATGTTTTTACCATGTGAGTTCTAGGCTATGCACCTCTCCCATGTCACAGATCTCTCTTTCTAACCTCCTATGTTGTTGTAGGCTGGAATAAGGTCCCACTTTGACCTTTTGTTGGCTCTCCACTCCAGAATTTAATTTGAGGTATTATTTTAAATTTGGAGGAGAAAGTTAGAAGAGCTTAGCTGAAAGTCTCCTCTACCCTGCCATCTTGGCAGGTCTCTTGGTCCCTGGAAGCCCTGTAGATTTTTTTTAAAAACTGATTTGCTTATTTGTTTGTTCTCTATGTTTAACAGATTGTACCTATTGTTATTTGTCTCAAAGATATATTTTAATGAGTCTCATACTCAGAATTTTCTTTTGTTTAGAGTTTAAAAGAAAACTGAATCCATTCACACATTTCCTTATCTAATTTCTTATCTATATCCTTGGATGTTTCTAAAGGCAGTAAATTAAATTATGAATATAGTTAAGAGCTCACCATTTATTGTGAAAACAAATTGTTATTATTCATTTGCATAATTGTAAAATCTGTCCTAGGTCTTAGTTCTGCCTCTAAAGACTACTGAACAGGTCAGCAGAAAGAGACTTCATATGTTTGTTCCAGATGTTCACAGCTGCTAGGGAGTCATTATATACTCAGGTGATTTTCTTTAAGTGGGGAGAATGCCATATTATATGACCAGATGCTATTTCACATTTACATATTTCTTTCTAGGAATGCTAGTGCTATTAACAATGAATATTTTTAACTGTGGCTTTGAAGGATTTTGCAGGACTCATGATGTCTTCTTCTGTAATCATTCCATGACGCTTTCATCCATAATTGGAAAAGTCAGTAATAGTCAAAAAGTACTTTGAATATATATTTCCTGTCACATGTACCATACAGTTCAGATAGGTGTATGCTTTCAAAATAATTAAACTGCTATTGGTCTGATCGGTTTAGCTAGGTCCACTCACAACAATCTTAAGGATCACAGAGACAAACATCTTGTTGGTAAAAAAAAAAAGAGTAACAAATACTACAATGAAACTTGAGTGATGTGCTACTAATAAGAAAGCAACCTTGTAGAAGCTAATGGCTATTTGGGATCATTTTTTTGATTATTTTTTTTCCTCTTCAGGTGTGGATGAATGAGAAGTAGCATAAAAGTAGCATAAAATATATTTGCATTGTTTTTCTATTTTTTAAATGAAATCTTTGTTAAAATAATATCATTTCTTTTTGCTCCTTGTTGGAAGATGACTTTAAAGATAGTAGCTTGCTCTAATAAATCACTTTTATTTATAGTCAACAAACAATAATCGCATTGGATTCTTTGGACTAATGGCCCTCTTCAAGAATGAGGGACAAAAAACAGCTTGCTAAAACTCTCTGTTAAGAACTTTTCTCTTGTCCTTGCCTCTATACTCGATAAACAATTTCATGGCCTTAATTAAGTTTCCCAAGTAGGTTTTCTTTCCTGTAAATAGGATGAGCAGAAAACATAAATGTTCCAAATCCATTTGTCAGTTATAGGTCTTTCACTGTAAATAAATATCTTGGCATTCTATTTTATAAATTAACCTTTAGAGATTTTAGTACAAATCAACACAGAAGAATACCAAGATTGTTTCTGAGGATGCCAGTATGGATTTACAAAAAACTCACTAGAAAACTTAAAAATTTTAAAGATATTTTCATGCTATTTTTAAATATTTTAAAAGTTGTTATGTTGAAGAAAAATTAGACTTGTTTTGTGTGTTCCATGGGCAGTATTTAGGCTTGAGTAGGGGAAAAGGGAGGACTTTCTTATTATCAAAAAATGAAAGCTGGGCAATAGTTGCATTGGGTGCTTTGAGAGGAAGTGGGTGCCACCTCACTAGAGATTAACAAGAGGAAGGTTAGATGACAACTTCTTAGGAATTTTTTTAGTAATTATTCTTTTTCAGGTATAGACTAGATTTCTTTCAATTCATTGTTTTTTAAGTGATTTGTATGGTATGGACAAGATACTGTGTAGGAGGATAGGGCTATAAGACAAAACCAAAATTAGACCCTGCCCTCAAGGTCAAGCAAAGTCAAATCCAAAAGCATTATTATGTTCCTGTTATGTGTCAGCCAGCCAGTGTGCTAAGCATTGTTGCTTTTTTGTTTGTCCCCTGTTCTCAAAGAGGACCATGACATCAGGAAGGTCCATAACTTGCAAGGGAATTGGATATAAGTGAGGGAGGGCTGTGCAAAGTCACCAGCCTCACTTTCTTCTCCAGAGCCATCTGGGTCTAGTGGTCAGAAACAGATCAGGACAACTGGAGATGGACCCCACTAAGCACTAGGGATACAAAGGAAGCTAAAAGCTATTCTCAAGAAACTCAACTCTACTGGGGGTGGAGAGAGAATAACACCTAAACAACTATGTATAAACAAGACACAGGATAAAATTCAGAGAGAAGGTGCTAAAATTAAGGAGGAGTGAGAGAGACTTCTTGTAAAAGATGAGAAGGAAGACAGAGAGGGTGGGAAGGCAGAGACAAGGAGGGAGTGAATTCTAAGCAGTCAGTAAAAATTAATAGAATCTGGAAGTATAGTGGCTTAAGTGAGGAGTCCAATGTCAATGAATCGCAGAGACTATGGATGGGAGGAAGATGCAAGAAGACTGGAAAGGTAGAACGGGATAAGGTTATGAAGGGCTTGGAATATCAAAAACAGGATTTTCTATTTGAACCTGGAGATAATGGGGAGTCACTGGAGTTAATTAAATTAGAGGAGAGAGGACATTGTTAGACATCTTAGGAAGATCAATTTGACAGCTAAATAGAGGGTGAACTAAAATGGATATTGGTAGAAGGCAGATCAATTAGCAAACTATTGTGTTAGTCCAACATTAAGTGATTAGAGGATAGAAGGGACATATATGAGAGATGTTATAAAGGTAGAAACAACAGGACTTGGCAACTGATTGGATATAGTGTGAAAGAGAAGGAATTGAGGATGACACCTAGGTTTTGAGACCCAGTGACTGGGAAGATAGTAAAATCCCCTTAATAGCAATATGTAAGTTAAAAAAAGAAGGTTTCTGGGAAAGAAAATGAATTTAGTTTTGGACATGTTGAGTGTCAAATGTCTGCTAAGCATCCAGTTTCAGACATCTAATATCCAGTTGGAGATAAGAGATCATAGGTCAGAAGAGACATTAGAGTTAGATAAATAAATCTGAGACTTGTCTTCATCTGATCAAGGACTTTATATTCCATCAGGGAATACTTTTACACAGATAAACTCCATATCACTTGAAGATGGATGGAACATTAACAACTCTGGAGATAAAGAAAGACTTTCAGTATGAAGTAGCGTGGAAGTTGAGACTTTGAAAAAGGATGCTAAGAATCCTAAGAGACAGAGAAAGATGAGGAAGGGGTACTTCATAGCCATATTGCAGGGCTTTGGTACATGCCTAGTTCATAAGATTGAGGGACCCATGTGGGAAACAATAGGCATCTGCTTCTGGGAAAAGACAATTTCCTACCATATGCAATTGCCTGACATATGGATGGGAGGAACCTCTTTCCATTGGATGTGGATTTGGAACTGGTTACATCTTTAAAGCTACCTTCTGGAAGAACAGTTGCCCTATTTTTCTATTGGTTTCTAGGGTGAAAGTCTTGTTCATCCACAGCATGCACACCAAGCACTAAGCTGAGAGGAAGCAAAGACAACCTTCCTTTTCCCCTTAGACCCAACAACCCTGAAAAATGGGCTTGAGGTTTTGCTGTATTTCATCTGTCCTTTTCAGTTCTGAGTATAAGCAAAGAGTCCCAAGACCAGGGGTGTGAGCCACAATGATCTCAGAGACCACAATTAAAGGTCAAATGTCGCGTCTAACCTAGTAGTGATTCCTTGAGAAACCAAGGTGCTGGGAGGCAAGTCAAGCAGAATTTGGACTTGGGATTTGGTAGGATTAATGTTTTATAAGACCTGAGCCAAGCTATGAATTTAATCTCCTTTCTCAGAGAATAAGGAGTTAAAGAGAGCATTGGCCCCACATCCAGGTGTTGGGATGGAATATTTACATTTGTTCATATTATGCCTTTGAAGTAAATATTCCTTTGTAAAAGCTAATCTAACTGACAAATGATTAAATAGAACTGATGTGGTGTGGATGCCTAAAACTGAGCTTGAGCCAGGGGTAAGGAAGCAGCTAGATGGCTCAGTGGATAGTACTGGGCCTGGAGTTAGGACAATTCCTCTTCATGAGTTCAAATCTGGTCTCTCTCACTTACTAGTTATATGACCCTGAGCAAGTCATTTAACCCTGTTTCAGTTTCTTCATCTGTAAAATGAACTGGAGAATGGCAAACCACTCCAATATCTTTGCCAAGAAAGCTTTAAATGGGGTTATGAAGAATTGGACATGACTAAAAAATGACTCAACAATGTCAGTGGTAAAGACAAGAGAACTGTAAGACCCCCAAAATTTACTCCACCTACACCATCTTGTCTAGGTAAAATTGTTGCCCTACCTAATTAGAAAAACCTTATAAAGAGATTCTGGTCCCCTTAAATCCACCCGTTGTCTTCCACTTAGGCTTGGGTGGAGGTAGAACCTTTGCCTAGATTGACCAACCAATGCCATAGCAATGCCAGACCAGGAAACTTAATTGCTTCCATTTGAATTGTCTTAGGAAGATTCTAAAGATCACTTGGCAGGATAAGAGAGGCTGAGGTATTATCCTGAACTAAACTTCCAAGCATTGAAATTCCACTGCAGAGAACACAACTACAGCAGGGTGGCCAGGTTATTCAAATGCTTAAATGTATGCTTGTCAAAAAGACTATTTTCTGGAGAACTCACATGGGGCAAACATTAGCAAGCAATGATACAAGGACACTCTCAAAGTCTCTCTGAAGAACTTTAGGACTGATTATGTGACATGAGAGACATGCACAGGACTGCTCAACATGGCATGGCATCAGAGGAGGTGCCATTCTCTATGAGCAAAGCAGAACTGAAGTGGTTCAAAAGAAACATGAGATGTGCCGATTTAGAGACTCCACCCTAAATGTTTATATGCACTATTTGTGCCTGACCTGTGGTGGAGCATTCTGAGCTCATATTGGTCTGATCAGCCACAGTCAGACACACTTGACACTAGTGATGTCACCTTGATCCTCTTCAAGTATGAAGGACAGCAACCAAAAACCAGATTGCCCAAAGCTGAGGCTGATCTAGGAGGGAGTGATCAAAGCCATGTCCCCCCAGACACTCATTAGAATGGGTCCACCTTTCATTAAAATATTCATTCTCACTAATTGATAACTAATCAGAATTGATTACCATCCTCAGGAACACCTACTCTTCCAAAGGCATATAAGCACTGAGTGGGTGCCATGAGGGGTCTCTGGCAATCAAGAATGCCACTGACCCTCTTATTAATTATCTGCTAGCATGATTAATAAAATGATTGTAATTATCCAGAAACTATGTCTCTTGAACTTTTTATATGTCACAAAGGGTGAAATGTAACAGACTTGGCCTTCAGGCAGTAGGGGTCAGAGTAGTGATAGGCACAAGTCTGGTCAACATAAAGAAATCCTGAAGAGGTAATCTAAGTCTGTAGAACTAGGTTGAAGTCAGGTAGAAAAGGTTTAAAGACAAATCAGAAGTTTATATTTTATCCCAAAGGCAATAAACTTCCCCCAAAAGCTTCCCTATGCCTCCAGTCCAACGTTCTCAGCTCCCAGCCCAATTCTCCCACAGCTCTAGAGTGTTGACCAGGTCTACCTTTTTTTACTGTCCCAGTCTACTTCTCTTCAATTCCAAGAGCACCAGCCAATTCATTGGCCTCCCAAATTCAGTTCTGACCTCTTCAAATACAGCCCTCCTAGCCAGGACCTACAGCTCACAAGCATCCCTGCCCTCCAGGGCCAGTCCACCTGCAAGTACCTTGTACACTGGTCTGCTTCTTCCCAGCTCTTGGGGTCCTAAATTCCTCCCCAGTCCACATTCCCATCCTCAGCCAGCTATGGGCACAAGTTAAAATTCCAACCTAAGTCCTAGGTCCCTATAAGCTCCTCACCACCTATTCTCCACACTCAGGATCCCCTTCCAAATCCCTGTGAGGCATTGTCTTCAAACACAATTGCTTCCATATTGCTTATTCCAAGTTCATGACTAAGATCCCTTCCCCTATTCCCATCTGTTTCCTAAGGGCTAGACTAAGTCTAGTGGCCCTGCTTTCCACATGTGCCCAGACAGAACCTGCTTACTCCATCTCCTCATTTACCCTACAAGCAAAGGACAGAACTCCCACCCTTGGCCTCCTTTCCTTCCCTCTATTCCTAAGGAAACTGAAGCCCAAACAGTCCCAGGACAGGATGTCTCTAGGCCTGTGCACCCCCTTCCCCTTTCCAGTAGGCGAAGGTCTCCCTAGATGGCACCTCCCTAAAAGTACCTTCAAACTCTTAAAATTCCCTCTACTCTCTCTTCTTCCCCAAACCTGATGAACCCCAAATGAGCTGATAAAAAAATCTATGAAACTGAGGAGCAGACCATTGAACTTTGTCTACCACACTCATTCCATGGGGCCTAGCTTGAAGCAGCAGATTTTATGACTCTTTCCTAAAATGAGGCAGAGGAGTGGACAGAATCCTGAATAATTTTTCAGGGGACCTGGGTTAGAATCCTGTTTTTATTACTTTCATTCTTGATTCTGTATGACTCATTATTTTTTCTTTTGGAAAACATTTGTCAAAAGAAACCTAAAAAAGACAGTGGAATTAATCAGATTGGCTAAAATGCTGAAGTTATTTCCTGTTTTCTGAAACATCAGTGATGGTGATTAATTCTCTACTTAAAGGACTCTTAGAATAGTAATTCCTTCCTTCATGGTGCCATCCCTCTTCCCTCTTAGGTGAAAGCAGGCAAGCTAATTTATCCTAAGGCAGCTTTGCCAACATGGCCAGACTGAGTGGAGTCAGTAATCCTGCCTAAAACAGCCAATCTACCCCCCAAAATAAGCCAGAGCACCCATGCTACTCTCACTGACTTTGGGACGGTAGGATATTTCTGATACCACTTTTCAGGAAGTGTTTCAGTTGAAGTACTAAACCACATCTGGGCCCTTATTCACATGACCCTTCAAAAACGAAGCCCAAACAATATCACGTGACCTATAATCACTTGCTGTAGCTAGAAGTTTTGGAGATAAAAGCACTCAGATGCTTTTCTCTGTTTTAATTGAATTGTTAGCTTATTCAGGAAACCAGACACAATAAATCAATCAATTCATAAACATCTATTAAGTGCCTACTATGTGCCAGGTTGGTGATGGACAGAGCACAGGGCCTGGGGTCTGGAAGGTTTGAGTTCAAATCCAACCTTGGACACTAACTAGCTATGTGACCCTGGGCAAGTCATTTAACCTCTATTTGCCTCAGTTCATCTTCATATCGAAGACGACTGAAGAAAGAAATGCCAGACTACCTGCCTTCAAGGAGCCCACAATCAAAAAGAGGAGAAAACGAGAAAACCACCATGTACAAAGCAAACTCTATACAGGACAAACAGGAGATAATCAATACAAAGAAGTCTAATTAAGAGGGGTCAGTTTCCTTCCCCTCAACTCTCTGTTTCTGCTGATCTAATCTGGGTTCCTGTTCCTTCTAGGGCTAGTCAAAGGATTCTGGAAGGACATATTCCATAGGGTATTCCCCAGGCTGTAGTGTTCCCTTACTTTGACCGTCCAAATCAGGAATATTCCCTACCATGCTGAGGTGCTAATGTAGGGATATACAGTCATATCTCATTTTATTTCACTTTGCTTTATTTACCCTTTGAAGATATTATTTTTTTTATAATTTAAAGGTTTGTATAAAGCAAGTCTATGAATGTCACTTTTCCAACAGCATGTGCTTACATCTCTGTGTTTTATTTTGATTATTCTCTCAACACTTCAAACTTTTTCATGATTATTATTATATCTGTGATCTGTGATGTCTGATGTCACTATTTTAATTGTTTTAGAGTTTCATGAATGTGTCCATATAAGAAATATAAACCTAATAAATAAATGTGTATATTCTGACTCCCTGTCTTTCTCCCTCTCCTTGGTCCTCTTCATTCCCTGAGACACAACAATATTGAAATTAGACCAGTTAATAACCCTATAATGGCCTCTTAGCTTTCAGGCGAAAGGAAGAGTCAATCCTTGTGGCAAACTTCACTGTTGTCTCATTTTAAGAAATTGCACAGCCACGCCAACCTTCAGCAACCATCACTCTGGTCAGTCAGTAGCCATCTACATCCACCATCAAAAAGAGTACAACTTGCTACAGGCTCAGATGATGGTTAAGGTATTTTTAATGTATGTACTTTTTTTAGATATAATACTATGGTACCCTTAATAGACTATAGTATAATATAAACATAATTTTTATATGCACTGGGAAACCAATAAAACAGTGTGACTTCTTTCATTTATTTATCGTTTGCTTTACTATAGTAGTATGGGACTGAACCTGCAATATCTCTGAGGTATGCCTATATCAGCTTTCTAATCTTTTTGTATGGAGAGGTAGCTATGTAGTACAATATATAGTCTGTGGGACTGGAGTTAGGAAGATGTAAGCTCTTATCTGTAAGAATAAGTATAAATAAGAATCTTATCTGTAAGAAGTGAGTATAAATAAGTGAAACATTCATGTAGCTTGCGATCTTGAGAAAGTCACTTAACTTCCCTCACTCTCAATTTCTTCTTTTGTAAAGAGGAAATAACAGTGAATACCATACAGGGCTCTTGTGAGGATCTAATCAGATAACATATATAAAGCACTTTGCAAACTTTTCTTTGCTTTAAAGTATTGTATAAAAGTAATTCTTTCTCTCTAACCTTCTCTTGTCTTTCTTTCCCTTTCTTTCTTATTTTGCATACACTGAAGATTCTCATTGTTCCAAAGCCCTAAAAAATTGAAAGGCTTTTTTCTTTTAAAAAAACAACAATTTCTGAACTTATAAAGAATATTTGAATGATTAGAAAAGTGTGGCTTAAATACTTTCACACATATATTCCTCAGCATGGACTACAAGCGAAATATACACCATGATACCTTTCCTCAAGGAGATTATGGTCTTATAAGGAGAACTGTTTTCCAAAACTCGGTAAATGGTAGATAATTTATTTGTACCTTGTCCTGATTAGATGACATGAATTTAGTTCTGAGGACTATAAAGGGAGGGCAACCTGAATAGGTAAGTTCATATCATATGAATGTGGATTGAAAGGGCTGGGGATGTTTAGCCTAGAGGAAGGAGAAAACTAAGGGGAGACATCTAGTTGTCTTCAAGTCTTTGAAAGTCTGAGAAATGAAAAGACACTTTTTAGTGCCAGAAGGCTGAAACTGGAGCGATGGGTCAAAATCAAAAGGAGGTACATATAGGCATGAAGTAAGAAGTAGCCCTATCCAGAATAGGCTGCCTTGGGAGGTAGTGAGTTCTTTCTAAACGAGAATCTTCAAGCAAAGTTTTTTTTGATGAGTATGTTATTGAGGGATTTCAGATCAAGGACGGGCTGAAGTAGATGGCTTCTAAGATTTCTTCCAACTCTGAAGTTGTGTGATCTGACTAGCATACATGAAACATTTAAGTAGCGATACAAAAAGAATAAAAGGTATGGTCAGTCCAGGAAAAGAAAATATCAATGTTCTTCAGAAAGGTTTCCTGGAAAATGGAGGACAGAATATAGACTCTCAAAGATGGGTACTATTCAGAAAGGCAGAGAGGACTACGTGTGCAATCTTGAGGAAGTCATTAACCTCCTTGAATTTTATTTTCTTTATCTGAAAAATTCAGGTGTTGAACACTTCAGGAACCCTTAAATGAATTGACTAGGGACCTACTACGCAGCAAGCACTATGAGGCATTGGGGATATGAAGATGTAAAAAGACAGCCCTTACCTCCAAAAAAATCCTATATAAAGACAAGACAGCACAGACCATATAACTATATGTAAAATGTATATAAAAAAGGTATTGGGCTAGGGGAAGCATTGCAAACTGGGGGATGGGGAAGAGGCATCAGGAAAGGTTTTCTATAGGAAATGCCACTTGAACTGAGTTTTGAAGGAAACTAGAAATTCTTAGAGGAAGAAATAAGAAAGTAATGAGTTCCTGGGATGAAGGACAGCTTATGCAAAGGCATGGAGACAGGAAATGGAGTGTCATAAAGGAAGACTAACAAAAAGCCAGCTTGACTGGATCAAAGACTGTAGAAAGTCATATATAATATGCTTGGAAAGGCAGATTGGAATCATGTTGTAATCAATTTTAAATGCCAAACCAAGGAGTTTGCATTTTACCTTACACATAATAGGGAGCCACTAGAGTTTATTGAGCAAGAGTGTGACCCCCTTAGACCATTGCTCTAGGAAAATCACCTTGGCAGCTGCATGAATGATGAATTGGAAAAGGGCAAAATTTGAGATGAAGAGAGCAATTATGAATCCAAGCAGCAAGGAAGAAATAATATAAGGGTCTTAATTAGGTGATCATTCCCTCCATCCCTCCTCCTTCAACAGCAACAGGTACTGAAAATCCAGAAAAGAACATTCTCACCACCAAAACCCTTGGAACTGTTAAATCACTGAATATCAAAACTTATCAATGGAAATTAATAAAAACACTAAAGAAGGTACATTATCATCTGACTTGCTTCTTCAGCTTAATGACCACTAGGGCTTTCCATTTGCCTTGAAGCTGAAACTCTATCTATATGTTGTCCCTCTTTTTTAAGCTATGAGTTCTTTGAGACCAGGGACTATCTTTTCTACTTATACCCACAGCATATAGCATAGTGTTTGCAGGTAGTGGTTAACAAATACTTTTCCATTCATTTATTTATTCACTTACACACAGGAAGTGAAAACAAAGACATAATTGGGAACACATGTGGTCTGCCTTTGACAAGCAGTGAGATCATGAGACAGAGTTAAAGGACAATGCCGACCAGAGACAGATAATTGAAGAAGGGTAGAGTCACATTATAATTACTATATATTTTACCCCTGTAGTTTAGACTCATTGTTCTTCATTTATGATTTAATGTTATAGGTGCCTTTGTATTTGCTAAAGAGAGTGGAGTTGTGGGAAAAGAAGGATGAATATTTGTGGGAAAGAAGGTTCAATGACACAGGGGATACTGAGAAAAAGAATTCTGGAATCATCTGTAAGGATGCTGTAGAACTTTGTGGGTAAAGTATCCATTTAGGATTATATCCTAAGAATGAAAAGGAAAATTGGGAGCCTCTTCTTTTGTGGGGACACAAGAGCTGAAGAATTCACTTGCAAATAAGTGTATTGTTTCTTTACTTCTTTATGAGCTCCCCTCACTGCACAGATTCTAGGTAAGTCTGGTTTATTTGAAATTTCTAGCTTGGAAGGTCTCAAAGCAAATGATAGATGAATATAAATTACCTAGGATTTATACGAATTGCTATATATTCATCTTTACCCACATAAATGAACCCCCAAAGAGGCAGATGAAACCTCATTTTAAAGCCCTGTAGGGTCAATATTTTCCTCCACCTTTGAAAAGATTGAATTTTCATTGAATAAAATCAAGAAGTAATTTGCTATTCTGTTGAGAGACAGAGAGAGAAATTGAGAGATAGAGACAAAGACAGAGATAAAGAATTCCAGGCTATGACTGGGTAACTAAGTTCCCCATCTCTTTATATAGCATACCTTTGTGACAGGCTTATAATCTCATACTCCCCACAGATTCTTCTTCAGATGGGATATGGTAAATGCCCCGGTGACAAAATCATATCATCTTTCTTCCTTAATCTTTATAATTTATTTTTTCCACCATACTTTCCCACTTTGGTTCCTTGATTTCTTCACATGAATACACCTTCTTTATATTTAATGCTATACTCTCCATTTAGTTTCCTTTGTAATGATATACATTTTATTTAGTGCACTTAAAAATTTTATTCTTTGAAGGGGTCCATAGGTACACAAAAAAACAAAGAAGAAATTTTGAACTAGATAATAAAAATTGTGACACAATTGATCAATAACCAGCTTCAAAATTGGCAAAGATAGGTTCATGTCCTGCCTCTAAAACCTACTGGCTCATTGATATGGGCAAATCATTTAACCTCTAACTGCACAGATGACTTTGAAAGAATAAAAGTTTCATACTATTTGCCAATTTCTTCTTTCCCATCTGCTCTTTTTTTCCATCTTACTAATTTCTACATGTTTCTTCCTTTTCCATCATTGCAATGTAATGGTGATTTCATTAATAGGCCCATGTGGCCTGCCTGGGTCACATAGATACCTGAGTACCATGGAGCCTGTGGAGGAGGTGTTTGCCGAATGGGTGGAACAGAAAGAGGAGGAACTAGAGCAGAGCTGAGAGGAAGTTAGTCAGAGAGCAGTTAGAGCTAGGAAGGATGCAGGCTGGCTGGTGCGAGTAATTTTGTGATTGTTTGTGATTTTGTTTAAGAGAGCCTGCTTGTAATTTGTGTAATGGACCTGGTTACTTAGCTATTATGTATAGATTTTCATTACTATGATAGATAAGGCTTTCTGGTATCTGAATAAGTGTTTTGGTTCTGTCTTCCATGTGGAGAGTCTGATGTATTTCGTGATTCAGAATTGCACCAGGATATTCATAGCTGCCATAGGTGCTGTGTATATCACATACAACTATTATTGTTACCAAATGGAATTCTTTGAAAACACAGTTCACCAAAGAGAAATTTCACTAATTGTATTTTCCAAAAGCCTTATTTGGTGTGTGGGATGAGACAACTTAGGCCTGTTCACCTTATTTCAGGTCATGAGAAGAATTTCTTCAAATGGCAAGACAATACTTTCACTTTTTCCTTTTATTTGAAAAACAGAGAGTTTGTTCCTATTCTTCCTTGCTTGGACTAACTCTTTTCTTCAAATAATCTAACAATCACTTTTAAAAGCACAGAGTACCTATCATATGTATGTCAGTAGCAATGCTAATAATGGTGCAGCTAGGTGGCACAGTGGATAGAGTACAGGAAGACCTGAGTTCAACTTTAGTCTTAGACATTTACTAGCTGTGAGACCTTGAGCAAGGCACTTTACCTCTGCCATCTTCTGTTGCTTTATCTATAAAATGGAGGTAATAACAGCATCTACCTCCCAGCACTATTGTGAGGATAAAATGAGATAGGATTTGTAAAGAGCTTTGCAAACCTTAAAAAACTATGCAAATGCTATCTATTGTTATTTATTACAACCACTGTTCCTGCTACGGAATTGTTTCCCACAACTGCCTGGTCATCACATTGATCCACAAAAATGTAAAAGCAATATGTTTTTAAAAATCTCTATGCTATATACAGTGATGACTGCTTTTCCTTTCCACCAACCCAAAGCTTGCCTATAAATGTAAGCAAGAAAAATGATTTAGGGGGCAGAGCCAAGATGGCAGGGTAGAAAGACACACATATGCTAGGTCTTACCCCACAGCCCATAAAATACCTGTAAAGAAGAACTCTCAACAAATTCTAGAGCAGCAGAAGCCATAGAACAATGGAGTGGAGGAGATTTCTATCCCAGAGTGACCTGAAAGACTGACAAGGAAAGTCTGTCACTCACCAGATGCAGAGCAGAGCCCAGCCTTGTCTTGGCCATATGGCACTGAAAGGAGCAGATTCGAGCAGGCTTCAGGGACAGAATCTCCAGTGGCAGTGCAGATCCCTCAACCCACAGGTGCCAAAGGTCAGTAAGAGGGTCTTTTTAGCTGGTCAAGAAGGGAGGAGAGTGTCCCCATACCTCAGGCCTCCTCAGGTGCCAGCAGTAGAGGCAGCAGCAGATGGGGCTTCCACAGCAGGCCCCAGCCCACATCCATTGTTGAAAGTCTCCTTGTAAACCCCCTGAGGGAACTGAGCCCTGTGAGGTGGCCCTGCCCCCTCATGAGCAGCTGATCTTAATCTCACACTGAATAGCAGCCCTGCCCTTCCCTAAAGTCCTTGAGGGATTGGAGCAGCTCATCTGAATCTCAGCCCCCAGGGCTGGCTTGGTGGAACTGGAGGCGAGGTGTTTGTGGAGGGTAAACTCAGAAGTCAAGTAGCTGGCTGGGAAAATGCCCAAAAAAGGGGGAAAAAATAAGACCATAGAAGGTTACTTTCTTGGGGAACAGGTATCTCCCCCTTTCAGATGAGGAAGAACAAGACATTATCAGAGAAAGTCAAGGCCTCTTTCTCCGGGGCCTCAAAAGGGAACTTAAATTGGGCTCAGGCAATAGAAGACCTTAAAAAACAAGTTAGCAGCTTACTAAAGGAGAACCAAAAAAAAAAAATGCTGAGGAAAATAACAGCTTTAAAAAGAGGCTAACTCAATTGGAAAAACAGATCCAAAAAGTCAATGAGGAGAAGGAGGTTTTAAAAAGCAGAATTAGCCAAATGGAGGAAAAGGTTCAAAAGCTCACTGAACAAAATAATTCATTGAAAGACAGAATTGAGTTCAGGGAAATGAATGACTATGAGTTAAACCAAGCAGTTAGTAAACAAAACCAAAAATTTGAAATAATAGAAGATAATGTGAAACATCTCACTGGAAAAACAACTGACCTGGAAAATAGATCCAGGAGAAATAATTTTAAAATTATGGGACTACCTGAAAGCCATGATAAAAAAAAAGAGCCTAGACATTATCTTCTATGAAATTATTAAGGAAAACTGCCCTGATGTTCTAGAACCAGAGGGCAAAATAAATATTGAAAGAATTCACCGATCACCTCCTGAAAGAGACTTGAACAGAGAAACTCCTAGGAATATTGTGGCCAAATTTCAGAGTTCCCTGATCAAGGAGAAAATGCTGCAAGCAGCTAGAAAGAAATAATTTGAGTATTGTGGAAATACAATCAGGATAACACAGGATCTGGCAGCTTCAACATTAAGGGACTGAAGGATTTGGAATAGGATATTCCAAAAGTCAAAGGAACTAGGATTAAAACCAAGAATCACCTACCCATCAAATCAGAGTATAATACTTCAAGGGAATAAATGGTCTTTCAATGATATAGAGAACTTTCAATCATTCATATTGAGGAAAAGATCATATCTGTATAGAAAATTTGATTTCCCAAGACAAGAATCAAGAAAAGCATGAAAAGGTAAACAGGAAAGAAAAATCATAAAAGACTCTCTAAAATGAACTGTTTACATTACTACATGGAAAGAAAATATTTATAACTCTTGAATCTTTTCTCAGTATTTGGGTAGATGGAGAGATTGTACATATACACACACACACATACACATATATACAGATAGAGAGTACAGGGTGTTTTGAATCAGAAGAGATGATATCAACACACAAAATAATAAAATAAAATAGAATAAAAATTAAGGGGTGAAGGAGGAAAATACAAGGAAGAGAAAGGGAGAAATGGAACAGGGCAGACTATAACTCATAAAAGAGATAAGAAAAGTCTTGTTCAGTGGAGGAGAAAAGGGAGAAGGGGAGAGGGGAAAAATGAAGCTACTCTCTCTACATGTGGCTGAAGGAGGGAATAACATGCTCACTAAATTTGATATGAAAATTTATATCACACCACAGGAAAGTAGGAGAGGAGGCAACAAGTAGGGTGAGGGGAATGTTAGAAGGGAGGGCAAATGGGAGAAGGGAGTCACTAGAAATAAATACTTTCAAGAAGGGACAAGGTCAGTCATGGGGTGAAAAGTAAGGGAGGATAGAGTAAGACAGAGAGCAATATAATTAGTATTATATGATTATTATGGAAGTCTTCTACAAAACAACACATATTTAGTCTGTATTGAATTGCTTACCTTCTCAGTGGGGCTGGGGAGGGAGGGGGGAGGGAAAGAAGGTGGAATTCAAAGTATTAGCAATGAATGTTGAGAATTTTTATTGCATATAATCAGGAAATAAGAAATACAGGGAATGGGGTATAGAAATTTATCTTGCCCTACAAGAAAAGAGAGAAGATGGGGATCAGGGAAGGGTGGGGTGTGATAGAAGGGAGGGTACATTGAGGGAGGTAGTAATCAGAATGCAAGGTATTAGGAAGTGGGTGGTGGGGAGTGATGGGGAGAAAAATTGGACATGTTACAAAGTGAGGTAAAAGCATTTAGAATTAAAACAATTGTCTGAATTAATTACTGAGAATAAATCAACAACATCTTTAGTTTGGGGGAAAGAATTTTAGTCTTAATTTCCTAGAGGAAGGTAACCGCAGGTAAAATTTGGCATTGATAGAAAAGTTAAGGTTTTAATGGTAAATTTGATTTTATGATTGCTATTTAATCAGGAACTAGAACATGTATAAAAAGGCATGTAAGCCACTTAGGACTTGCCTCAAAAGATGTTCCTTAGGCAAAGTGAAATTATAATCATATTTGAAACCTGGTTATTGGAACTTGCCATTTTTAGATGCTATGGGACTATTAAGTGACTGTTCTTCTGAGTCTAACTCCAGGTAAGGGTAGCAAGAAAGGCATTCTGAGTCTCCAGTTCATGATGCCAGTAAACTGGTGAGAGGATGGCATGAACTGCAAAAGGTGATCTCATGGGAAGGGCGAGAGAGCAGCTGTTCAGCCTGGGCTGAGGTAGGATTCTCCTGACTCGATTTCCCCACTGACACCTGACAGACTTTAAGCCTGACTGAATGCAAGTGGACAATCTAATCCTGCCTGGAACTGACGTGAAGTTGGGGAGATATTATTTCCCTGCAATGTTCCTACTCTTGGTGGCAATTTCCTATATTCAAAGGGTTTGTAAGCTTAATACCAGATCTATTAAATTATAGATTGTTGGTAGGGGAACATCAGACATTAAGTCTAAAATTAAGCTATTAGGCATAGAACCTTAGACTAATAACAATAAATAAGGTCCTTTAATTCTTAGTAATACTCTGGAGACAATTAGGTCAAAAGCTTGTGAAGTTAGCAAACATAAATATTATTTGTGTCTCAGATGGTTAATGGTTTTAAAAAAATTCTTTTGTGGTCCATATTATAAATGCTTTAAAAAGAAGTATCACATGAAAAAAATAAAAAAAAAAGAAAAATGATTTATCAGATGATGCTGATGACTTTTCCCTTCCTACCTTACCTATTTCTACATTTTTCTATTGTGTATGGGTTATGATGGGAAGACTAGTACCTTTGGTGTGAGGGCTGCCAAGCCCTTTTCAGGACTTCTTACTTTTGGTGTCTACCTGCTACCAAACTGTCACCTGTAGCTCCATGAAGATGTGGCATGAGTAACAGCCACATCCCTATAAAACTGCTTTGACAGAAGAGTTAAACCAGGTTGAGGGAAAGTGATAGATCTCAGACTCATCAGTGATTTAGGGGGGTATTAATCCAAAACATATGAGGACTTCATCCAAAGGAATAGGTGGATGTGAACAATTTGTTCCAATGGATTGTGAAAGTGAAAAGAGGAGCTATGAAGAACTTAGAGCTCAGTTAGACGTCGAAGATGCCAAGGTCATTCATTGCATCCTGAGCCATCAACAGTTGTCTTGACTTTGTCTTGCCATTGAATTCCCGTAAGTCTGGAAAAGAGGTGTGTCCAATCACTTTGCACAACTCTGCCTCACTTTAATCCAATTTATGCTTGAGCCAAAAGATATCACCCATACCATTTTACCATTTTTACCTACCTCAAAGTCCTGTGGTGAGGAGAAAGTGACAAAGCAGCAGGTGAGAATTCACTGGGAAGTGTAGTCAAAACCCTGCCCACAGGCAGCCCAGGTCACAGACTCAACTTCTCATGGGACTGAAGCAGCAGTGGGATTCAGGACCTGCTCCCTTCCTGGCATGAGGAAAGGACTAGAAGAAATGCTCTAAAACTGTGTCTGCTTCACCTAACCTAACCCTGACCTGCTTCCTGCAGCAGAGGGGGATCCTACTCTAAAGTTGAAACATACATACACTCATGCACACACACACACGCACACACACACACACACAAATGTACAAAAACTTTTACAAAAAATGATTCCACTCATCATTGGTACATGGAATATGTGCATAGTTATGGACAACACGAAATCCAGTAGACCTTAAAGATGAGCAGTAGCCCTGAGTGAAAGATGACTGGCAAATGAAAGTCAACTCATTGGAGTTGGAGCTTCAATATGTTTAACTGAAGCAGTCACCATGATGAGGAGCGCTGTGAAACTGCTGTTAGAAATCAAGTCTGATCTAGTCAACAAACCTGTATGCCTCCCCAAGGAGTAAGACACAGACTTGTGACCATGAAATTGACACTTGCAGGAAAGTACCACACCGCCATCATCAGTGCATATGCTCCCACCAGGACAAACCTTGATGAGATCAAAGGAAAATTTTATGAAGACCTGGAGACCCTCATCAATGTTCCCTACAACAGCACAAGCCTGTAATTCTGGCTGATTTTAATGCCAGAGTAGGCACAGACTGTCAGACATGGCAGGGAGTCCTTGGGAGAAATATAATAAGAAACAGCAATAGCAAAGTCACTTACTATTGAAGAATTGTGAGTCTTATGACCTCATCACCAACACTGTCTTCTATTTACCCTAAATGCAATAAAACTTCATGGATGCACTCTCACAGCAAACATTGGTATTTAATAGAGTATGTCGCTGTAAGGAGAAGAGGTAGGCAGAATGAGACAGTGATGAAGACAATGTATGGCACAAGAATTTTGGAATCCAGTTTGAGACATGAGACCCTGGCACAGGACCACCCAGCATGGTGTGCCCATATCAAAGAAGGGGCTATTCTTTTTTTTTATTAAATTTTTTTGATTTTATTATTATTTTTTTAATGTTCTACAATCACTTCCTTAAAATTAAGATTTTTATCCCCCCCACACCTTCCCCCCACTACCCCCTCTCCACAACAGCATACAATTCTGTATAGGTTCTACATATACTTTCCTATTGAGCACATTTTCACTATAGTCATGCTATGTAGTCGCACTAAAATAATTGGAAGAAATCATATAACAAATCAAAACATGATACACTAAAACCCACACACACACAAACATGATCTGCTACATTCTGCGAATGACTTCCATATTTCTTTCTCTGAGTGTGGAAGGCATTTTGCCTTAGAAAACCACCACTGGGATGTTTTTTTTTTTCAGTAAGTTCTTGCGTTATTACAAAGTTCCAAGTCTACCAGAAAAAACTCTTGCACACTGTGGTCCCTGCTGTGCACAAAGTTCTCCTGGTTCTGTTCCTTTCGCTCAGTATCAGATCATATAAGTCAGAAGGGGCTATTCTTAATGAGCAAAGCAGAATTGCAATAGCTCAAAAGGAATGTGAGGTATGCAAATTTAGATGCATCTATATTCCAAATGTTCATACAGGCTCTTTGTACCCAACCCTCCAAACTCATATTCATCTGATCAGCCACAGTTGAACACACTGTACATTAATCCCAATATAATGATATCATTTTGGTCCTGCTTGAGTATGAAGGATGACAACCAACCAACCAATCAACTCCTACATTTTTTTCAATTTATTCCCACAATTAAAATCATTATAGTTATCCAATGGAATGTGGTTTGCCAAAGTAGAACAACAGAGTAATGTAGATCTGTAAATTAAAAGGTACTTAAGGAACCTTTCAAATTCATGGCTATTTAAGACTTGATTTGGATGAGGTTTTTAGTCCCTCTGCTACTATTACCTATAAGATTTTGGAGCAAGTAAATTAATTCCTCTGGACCCTTGTTTCTTCATCTTCAAAATCAGGGGCGTGGACTAGATTATTTGAAATGTTCCTCAACATCCTATGATCCCTTAAGGCTCTTTTCCAGTTCTGTCTCCTCAATGAGGGTTTCATTTTTTGACCCTTCTAGCCAATGATGACCTGTTTGTTCTTTTAATTCCTATTTCTAAGCAGACAGTTTAGTCCTTTGCAGTTCTCAATTTGTATCATTTTCTGCGAGCTTCTCAAACACAAGGGACCATATCAAAAACCTTTGTATCCCCCTCAAAATATAGAAGCACAGACCAAATAGTAGATGATCAAAAAAATACTTGATATTTGACTTTACAGGTCAAGCAGAAGGCTTAAGAGTTCCTAGGGATGGTGCAGATCAAATACTAAAATCTGAACTTATCTGTAAGAAAATAATATGGAGTAGTAATAAAAATAATAGCTTGCATTTATATATTGTTTCAAAGTATACAAAGAATTTTATATGGGTAGAAGACCTTGGTAGCAAATGGCTCTTGACTAACTAGCATCCCACTTTCACTGCTATATCCTAGGTTCTAATTTAGGGTCAAGCATACATATTACTTATAGTTCTGCCTCCACCCACCAACCTATGTTATTCATTTCATTCGTCTTGCTCTCATTGGTCATAGATAAATAAAATTTGATTAGACTAGAAGAAAGTATAGTAAAAATCAAAGCATTAACCAATTTATCATTTACCAATTATATCATAAAATCATGTGTCATTCCAATATTTTCCAGTTCTGAGCCCATGGTTATTTCCCTTTTCTCTCTGAGCCATTGTATCAGAGACGGAGAGAGATTACTTGAAAGCACAGCATTTTAAGATAGACTTCCTATCTCCAGAAGTGACAGAAACAAGATATAGGTAGTTAAATCACAACAAGACTAGAGAGTGCCATATTGTAATGGTAATTTAAATGGGAAGATCGTTCCCATTCATCAATAGACCTATGTGGTCTACTTAAATCACATGGACTAAATCATTTGTGGTGGGAGGAGCTTGCTGAACTGGTGGAACGGGAAGGATGGAAGAGAACTGGGAGGAAGCTGGTGAGAGTAATTAGAGTGGAGAGAGGAGAGGACACAGGCAAGCAGCCAGCTAGGCTCTTAAGTGTTTGTTTGTGGGAAGGCCCCCTGCCCCCCCCACCCCCGGGGGAAGGGAGGCTTGGGAATAGCTTTGTCTCCTGCAATATTAAGGTATATTGACTTCTTGGTTACTATGACAGATTTGGCTTTCACAAGTCTGAGTAAATGTTTTTCTTCTGCCTTCTATATGGAGAGTCTGTTACGCTTTGAGATTCAGAACTAGGCTGACATATTCATAGCTGCCCTTGGTCCTGTGAGTATTGGCTGTGCAATACACATATGAACTTCAGTGGTTTCAGCTTCATAGGCAAGCAGGAAAACAGAAACAATCCTCCATGGTTACTGGTCTTCTGGTACAGGCTCTAGCTGACAGTAGTGGGGGACAGGAAACTGTGTGTCAGTCCTAGACACTATGGTATCTCTAGCAGTCTCAGTCCTCTCACCTTAATTTTAAAGGGACACACTTGGGGACATCCATCCATCAAAGAAATCCAGTCAGTGATGAGGTAGTGTCATCAGCAGCCCTGTATCCATTCCAGCTAGGGGATACCTTTGCTTTGAGCTAATAGACACATCCTCAACCCTGTTGCCCACTATATTATCCATTATTTTATTTCAGCCAGACAAAAGCCCTCTCAGATAGGGTTTTGTTTTTTTTTTTTTTTGGTTGCTTGGGGGTGGGATATAGGGATAGGCTTAGAGTTGTGATTTCATTGATGTAGGAAACTTCTTCCATTGATGCAAATTGGCAAATCTTTTGCAACTTGACATCTTAGACTAGATAACTGATGGGAACCCTGACAGGTCAAGTGATTTGTCCAAGGTCACATAGCCAATATATTCAGAGACACTCAAATCCAAGTCTTCTTGACTCCACAGTGGTGCAGCATGTAATTTATTGCACCATATTATTATTTAGCATACTGTGATGAGACACTTGGCCTGTCTGTGATAAAGGCCTCATTTCTAAAATATATGGAGAACTGAGTCAAATGTACAAGAATACAGGTCATTCCCCAATTGATAAATGGTCAAAGGATATGAACAGGTAGTTTTCAGAGGAAGAAATTAAAGTTATCTATAGTCATATGAAAAAATGCTCTAAATCACTATTGATTAGAGAGATGCAAATCAAAACAACTCTGAGATACCACATCACACCTATCAAATTGGCTAACATGACAAAATGATAGATGTTGGAGAAGATGTGAGAGAGTTGGAACACTAATTCATGGTGGAATTGTGAGCTGATCCAACCATTCTGGAGAGCTATTTGGAACTATGCCCAAAGGGCTACAGAAATGTGCATACCCTTTGACCCAGCAATACCACTTCTAGGACTGTATCTCAAAGAGATCATTAAAGTGGGAAAGGGTTCCACATGTACAAAAATATTTATAACAGCTCTCTTTGTGGTAGCCCAAAACTGGAAATCAAGGGGATGCTCATCAATTGGGGAATGGCTGGATAAATTCTGGTATATGAATGTAATAGAATACTATTGTGCTATAAGAAATGATGAACAGTAAAACTTCAGAGAGGCTGGGAAAGACTTATATGAACAGATGCTGAATGAAAGGAGAACCAGGAGAACTTTGTACATAGCAACAACCACAGTGTGTGAGGAATTTTTCTGGTAGACTTGTACTTCATTGCAATGCAAGGACTTAAAAAATTCCCAGTGGTCTCTTGAGCTAAGACTCCTTCCACATCCAGAGAAAGAACTATGGAATTTGATCACAGAATGAAGCAGACCATTTTCTTTCATGTTATGTTTTGTTTTGTTTTATGATTTCTCCCACTCATTTTAATTCTATGCAACATGACTAAGGTGAAAATGTATTTAATAGGAATGTATATGTAGAACCTATATAAAATTGTATGCCATCTCAGGGAGGAAGTGGGGAGATAGGGGGAGGGAGTGGGGAGGGAGAAGAAAAAACTCTAAGTTATATGGAAGTGATTGTAGAACACTGAAAACAAATAAAAATTAAAAAAAGAAATCTACATATATGTAAGCACATAAATATATAGATATATTCCATCTGACTCTTTGAAATGTTAGAGTTTATAGTGAAAAGATTGTGATTTTATTTCATTGTGACAAATACTCTGAGGTCTTAATTTCTTTTTATCCCTCTCAGACTGTGAAATAATAGGGGATTCAATGGAATTTGTTAAAATATCTAAAGTAACTTTGAAATCAATAGTAATAAATCAATAATTTAAAGTTCAAAAAAAGAGAGAGAGACTTGGCCTGAGAGCTAAAAGATCTAACTTCTAGCATTGACCATCCCATTACTTTCTGGGTGATTATAAGCAAGTCATTTTGCCTTTCTGGGCCTTAAGCCTCAGTTTCCTTATTTATAAATTGATGAAGTTAGCTAAAGAGATCTCCAAAGACTTTTCTCTCTATCTATGATCTTAGGATTTATAAAGTGATGGAGGAAATTAGATGATTTTAAGGTATCTTCCAGATCTTCTTGAATTTCATTAATCTTTATTGAAATCATAAGAATTAGCTTGAGATGGCAATATAAGATGGTAGAAAGGACGCTGGATTTGGAGTCTGAAGACTCTCAGTTATGCTACATGTGTGATGGTGGGTGAGTCACTTAGTTCCTCTAGACATCGGTTTCTTCTCTGTAGTGTGAGGAGCCAGCTGATCTCTAAGATTCCTTCTAGCCCCAAGTCTGCAATGTTACGAACTATGTCTAACATCAGTTACTAAGCATGGGTTCTCATCTACCTGGCCATTTCTTAGCTAGATTTGAAATGGAAGTTCACAAGAGTTGAAACAACAGTAGTATTATTCCTTCTTTTTAGTTGACTTTTTGTGTTGAAACTTTTCCTGGTTTGGTCAGAGGAATCAATTCATTCTGAGACTGAAAGTTTAGAAGATTTGGTCCTTCTGGAAGAATGTTTATTTACTTTTACAAAATTCTCATTAGCTTGGCTTTCCTGAGTTTTCTCTCTTTCTCTTTCTCTATTTTCATTATTCTTACTTCCCTCCTAGTGCACATTTTTTGCTACTATACCACCCTAGAGGTGAATATATGCTTTCTCTCTAGTCTCGATTCTCCAATGGATTTTGTTAGGATTGAAAGTACCTCAATATGAATTAAGGGAAGAAAAGTAAGGGAAGCTGCAAGCCTGTGTATTAGAATTACATCAGAGTGAAAAAATACCAAATATATCAAACAGAGCTTTTTCTGAGTTTTATTCAGAGCAAGAAGAACACAGAAGGGAGAGACATACATATTGCTTAGGAAAGATTGTTGCTCATTTCTTTGCTGACATTTTAGATTTCCATATCACTCTCTGAAAATGTTAAGCAGAGTTATTCTGAGAACACTATGTCTAGTACACCACATAGCCTGCCTTCAGAAGAAAAGAGTGAATGAATGTACTATAATCCTATTGTCTTTTTCTTCTTATTCAGTGCTAAAACACAATTAGAGAAGTTTAATCTGGAATTTTTATTTTCAAATTTGGCACTTGGAAATGTAATTTAATAGAAGCACAATGGCCTACTAGAAAGAACCCTCAACTATAAATCAAACACCTTGGGTTCCAATCTGGGCTCTGCCAAGGGCTAATTGTGGGACTTCTTTGGACCTCACTTTCCTTCCCTGGAAAACAAGGTCTTTGCACTGGATGATCTCCAAGGTCCTTTCCTATTGTAACAGTCTATGATTCTAAGTCTGCACAAGTTCACTTGGTAAATAACAATCATTCAGTTCACCTCATAGTGTACCTCCATATTGAGTTTCAATCAGATGTTTTAGGGGTTTACAGGAACAGGTTCACAGGATTTTGTAGGTTGAAGAATCCGTAGGGATCACCTAGTCCAAGCAGCCTCTCATTTTATATCTGAGGATATGAGAGAGGTGGATTTTATGACAGGTTGCTTCATACTAAAGAAGAGTTACCATGCACCTATGGGGTAAAAGGTCTTTGTGAAGTGAATTTCTGACATTGCAAATTTTTCTCAACCCATTTTTACCTTTAGGCATTACCATTAAGGAACTGAGAGTTTGGGGGAGGTGGGGTATATAATTACCAACACTTCAAATTTCCTATTGGAGGGCAGAGTCAAGATGACAGAGTACAAGCAGAACTCTATCTGAGCTCTCCCCTCAAATCTCTCAAAATATTTGTAAAAAATTACTCTAAACAAATTCTAGAGCAACAACAACAAAAAACACCCCACAAAATGATAGAGTGAAACAGATTTCCAGTCCAAGTCAAACTAGAAGGCTGACAGGAAGGGTTTATTGCGCTGGGCTTGGAGCAGAGTGCAACTCACTGTGGACCATGCCAACACAGACTGGACTGGAGTAGGCCTCAGAGTGCTGAATCACTGGCAACTGTAGTGGTTTCCAGACTTCTCAACCCACAAATGCCAAAGACAACTTCAAAGGTCAGTGAAAAAGCTCTCTCACCTGGGTGAGAGAGGAACGTCATCTGACCCCAGCCCCAGCCCCATCCCCAGGGCAGAGCAACCACTGCTGCAGCAGCAGCTGCTTCTGGAGCTCTCATCCTACAGATGGTTGAGGAATCAAGCAGTTGATCTGGTCACAGTCCTGGGTAGCAGTCCTGGGGCGAGGAGGAGCTCTGGCATGACAGAGCTGTGGTGACTATGGAGAGGGAATCCTACTCACAGTCCAAGGACAGAAAAGAATGCTTTTGGTTGCTCACAGACCAGAGTACAGGAGAGGAGAACACCTTTCCTCTGACCATACCACTTTGGAGGAACTGAGAATTTACAGGTCCCTAGAGATATCTCAGAAAAGAGCTGCAAAAAACCTCTGAAGCTTGGGGCACTACACCTTCCATTTAATAAACAGCTCGAAAGTCAAGTAATTGGCTGCAGAAATGACCAAAAGCAGGGAAAAATAAGACTATAGAAGGTTATTTTCTTGGTGAAAAGGTATTTCCTTACAAGGAGAAAGATCAAAGCAGACAACCAGAGGAAGAGAGCAAGGACAAGTCACCTACATCCAAAGCTTCCAAGAAAAATGTGAAATGGTCTCAGGCCATGGAAGAGCTCAAAAAGGATTTTGAAAATCAAGTAAGAGAAATAGAGGAAAAATTGGGAAGAGAAATGAGAGTGATGCAAGAAAATGATGGAAAACAAATCAACAGCTTGCTAAAGGAGATTTAAAAAAATGCTAAAGAAAATAACACCTTTAAAAGAAGACTAACCCAACAGCAAAAGAGGTCCAAAAAGTCAAATGAGGAGAAGAATGCCTTGTAAAGCAGAATTGGCCAAATGGAAAAGGAGGTCCAGAAGCTCTCTGAACAATGTAATTCCTGCAAAATTAGGATGGAGAAAATGGAAGCTAATGGCTTTATGAGAATTCAAGAAAATATAAAAAGAATACTAAAAGAATGAAAAATAGAAGACAATGTGAAATATCTCATTGGCAAAACAACTGACCTAGAAAATAGAAAATTATACAGGAAAGATAATTTAAAAATTATTGGTTTATCCAAAAATCAGAGAGCTTAGACATCATCTTTCAAGAAATTATCCAGGAAAACTGCCCTGATATTCTAGAACCAGAGGGTAAAATAGAAATGGAAAGATCCCAAAAGGAAAGCTCCTAGGAATAGTGCAGCCAAATTAAAGAGTTCCTAGGTCAAGGAGAAAATATTACAAGCAGTCAGAAAGAAACAATTAAAGTATTGTGGAAACACAATCAGGATAACACAGGATTTAGCCACTTCTACACAAAGGGATAAGAGGGCTTGAAATATGAGGTCAAAGGGGATAGGATTAAAACCAAGAATCACCTACCCAGAAAAACTGAAATATAATACTTCAGGGGAAAAAATGGAATTTCAGTGAAATGGAGGACTTCCTATCATTGCTGTTGGAAAAACCAGAGCTGAATAGAAAGTCTCACTTTTAAAAACAAGAATCAAAAGAAACATGAAAAGGTAAACAGGAAAGAGAAGTCATAAGGGATTCATTAAAGTTGTACTGTTTACATTCCTACATGGAAAGATGATATTTGTAACTCATGAGACCTTTCTCAGTGTTAGGGTGCTTAGAGGGAATACACACACAGAGACATACATACGTATGTTTGTGTATGTATATGTATATATGCGTAGGTATATGTGTATGCATGTATAGTATATACATATGTATGTGTATATATAAATATACATGTATATACATATACATAAACATATAAATACATACACATGTACATACATACATATACACACATGGTAGAACTTCAGCTTACAAATTTAATTTGTTCCCAGATTCTGTTCATCATGTGACTTGTTCATATTGCAAAGCTAATTTTTCCACAGGAAATAATGTAAAATCTGATGATCAGTACTACATCCCCAAAAAATTCACATAAAAATAATTATTTATAATTTAAGTAAATTTTTTTTCCCTAATGCACCTGAAATGATTAGTACACAATATAAACCAAAAATAAAATAAATTAACCTACACTTTACCTTTGAGATGAGTTGTAGCTGGAGCAAGGGAGATGAGAGGGAGGAGGAGGGAGGGTTATTGCCTGGAAGGAGATTCTCCTTCTATGAAAACATGGGGGATTTCAACTCTCTTAGGGTACTTTCACTAAAAATAAGACTAACACTACTGCCTTCATGTATTTTTCAGTTTTTAGAATGACGTTCATGTTTTGACTCACTGATTTTTTTTTCTTTATGTTCGCTTCTGACTAGGAATCTTACTAACAACACTTGTTTTTGACTTTTTTAAATTAATTAGTTTGTTTTCAGTTTTCAACAGTCCCATAAACTTTAAATTTTTCCCCCTGTCTCCCCAAGATGGCATGCAATTTCATATGAATAAAAAAAACATTGCCCCAGGTGAGCATCATCCCTTTGCAAGCCATTCAAGGCCAAACACAATGTTCATACTGCGAAATTTTGTCTACAAGACAAATTTTGTGAAAAACTTTTTCTTATCCCACAAAACATACATAAACAAGGTTACAGCAAGGTTCTACTATACATATACATATATATTATATATACACACACATATATGTATATATGTATGTATATACTTACATATAGAGAGAGCGGGGACACAGGATGAGCTAAATATGAAGGGAGGCTACTTAAAAAATAAAATTAAGTGTTCAGAGGAATATACTGGGAGAAAGAGAAAGGGAGAGGTAGAATGTAGTAAATCACCTCACATAAAAGTGTCAAGAAAGACCTTTTACAATAGAGGGGAAGAGGGACGGAGGTGAGAGGGAATAAGTGAGCCTTTGTCTCATTGGATTTGGCTTAAGGAGGGAATAACACACATACAATTGGGTATGGAAATCTATTTTATCTTGCAGAAAGGCAGAGGGGAGGGGATAAGAGAGGGAGGATAATAGAAGGGATGACAGATTGAGAGAAGAGGTGATCAGAAGCAAACACTTGTGGGGGGACTGGTTAAGGGAGAGAATGGAATAAATAGAGGGCAGGACAGAATAGAGGGAAATGTGGTTTGTCTTTCTTAATATGACTGTATGGAAGTGTTTTGCACAGTTACACATATATGACCTATACTGAGCTTGCTTTCTCAATAAGGGTGGTGGAGACGGAGTAATGGAGAGGACATGGAACTCAAAGTTTTAAAAATAAATGTTAAAAATTGTTTTTGTATGCAGCTGAGAAATAAGTTGTACTGGCAATGGGGCATAAAAATTTATCTTGCCCTCTAGAAAATAGAGGAGAGAAGGATGAATGAAGGGGGGGGGTGATAGAAGGGAGGGCAGATTGGAGAAAGGGGTGATTGAGATGCACACTGAACTGGGGTGGGGGAGGAGAGAGATGGAGAAAAATTTGCTGTTTAAAATCTTGTGGAAGTGAATGTTCAAATTGAAAATAAACAAATTATATTTTTAAAAAGTTTTCCTATTAGACACTGTAACCAGAGGGAAAATATTTCCCTCACTCCCATATGTGGTACAAATAGGAAAGCAGAATAAAATGGTAGAGCAGGTAGGAATGGGGATTCAGGTAAAGTATGGCAGTTTTACTCTGTGATCTTCATGCCAGTGATATTCCTACTAGAGGGGCAGCTAGGTGGTACAGTGGATAGAGCACCAGTGCAGTAGTCAGGAGGACCTGAGTTCAAATCTCACCTCAGACACTTGACACTCACTAGCTGTGTGACCTTAGGCAAGTCACTTAACCCCAACTGCCTCATCCTGGGTCATCTCCAGTCATCCTTATGAATATCTGGTCACTGGATTCAGATGGCTCTGGAGGAGAAGTGAGGCTGGTGACCTGCACAGCCCTCCCTCACTCAAAACAAAGTCAAGTGCGAGTCATGTCATCATTTCTCTGATGACAGGTCTTCAGGCAATGAAGGATGAACACACCTCTCATCCCTACTAGAAATTCTCCCTTCTCTTTCCCTCCTCTTCTCTCCTGTCTCCTTCCCTTGCCTTCTTCCTTTCCCTTCCTCTTTCCTTCTCTCACTTTTAACCTTACAGAAAAAAATTAAAGCCATTCAAGTGAGGTCCCTCTTCTCTCTTTCTCTTTATCTCAAAACCCCTTGACATCCATCATTTCTCTATCTTTTCTTTCCCCTCTCAACTTCTGACAATGAGGTATCATTTCTCCTACCCAAGGGACTTCTTTTTTTCCAGCAGATTACCTACTGAATCATCCCCACTCTTTCTCTAATCTTAAACCTCTTCCAACTACTGGGTACCTTCCTTGTTCATTTCTGTTTGCCCTAATTTCTGTCTGCCTATTCTCAAAAAACAAAAAAATAAAACCCCACTCTACCCTGCTATCCCTCAAGCTAGACTCTGACCCCATATCTCTCCTCCCTTTCTTAGCCAAAATCCTAAAAAAATCAGTCTACTATTTTTTTACTCCACTTCTCTACTCTATTGTGTGATTACTCTGAAGCCATTTGCAGTATGGCTTCCTGACCTCATTATTCAACTGAAACTGCTCAGTGATATCTTAATGGCCAGATCTGATAGTTATTTCTCATTCCTTACCCTTCTTGATCTCACTGCTATATTTGACACTATTGACTACCCTCTCCTTTTAGTATTCTCTCTCCTCTGCAGTTTTAAGATACCACTCTTTACTGGTTTGGCTCCTATCGACCTGATTGCTCCTTAGAATGCTTTACTGATTCATCCTCAATATCAAGCTCCCAAACTCTCAGTCTCTTTTGAATATACTTTTTTTCTCTTGAAGGACTCACAGTTGACCTCATCAACTTTCCTTGGGCTTAATTATAATCTCTACATAGAAGAAGATTTCTATATCCAGCCCCAGTTTCAACCCTGCAGTACCAGCTGCCTCTTGGACCCTTCAAAGTGAACATCCCAGAGATATCTCAAAGTCAACATGTTCAAAACATAAATCTTTTTCTCAGAATCAAACCATCTTCCAAACTTTGCTGTTCCTTTGAAACACCTCCATCTTTCTAGTCATTCAGGATCTTAACTGTAGTATTCATCTTGGTTCCTCATTCTCCTTTGTCCCATGTATCCAATTAGCTGCCAAATCCTGTTCTTTCTGGCTCCCACAACTTCTCTCACATCCCATCTTTCTCTCTATTCAGACAGTGACCACCTAATCATCTTTCACTTATAGTCTCTGCCTCAAGTCTTTGTCCTTCCACCCCTAATTACAGACTATCCTCCACATAGCTGCCAAATTAATTTTCTTTATTTTTCCCCAGCTACATGTAAAGATCATTTTTACATTCTTTTTTTTTATTTTGAGTTCCAAACTTTCTCTCTCCTTCCTTTGCCTCTGTTCCCTGAGACAGTAAGCAATTTGATATAAGTTATACATGTTCAGTCATGTAAAACATATTACCATATTAGTCATGTTGTGAAAGACAACACAGACTCAAAGGAAAAGACCCACAAAAAATACAGAAAGTGAAAAATAGAATGGTTCTATCTGCACTCAGATTCTATTATCTCTCTTTCTTTGGAGGTAGATAGCATTTTTCATCATGAGTCCTTTGGAATTGTCTTGAGTTATTGTATTGCTGAGAAGGGCTAATTCATTTAGTTGAACATCCTATAGCATTACTGCTATTGTGCACAATGTTCTGGTTCTGTACCTGACCCCATCACTACTCGACCCAACAAACTTCAGTGACTCTTACTGCCTCTAGGATGCAATATAAATTTCTCCTTTTAGTTAAACATTGGCACAAATTTATCTTTCCATCTGCCGTATAAATTAGTCTCCGTATCGAGCTCTTCAATTCAGTTGACAGGCCTTTCAGTTCCTCGCAAATGATAGTCCATCTCCCATAGTCATTTCTTTGCTGGCCATTCATCACACACGCTTGGAATATACTCTCTCTTTACCAACACCTCCCAGAGTTCCTCTCTTCCTTTAAGATGCAGCTCAAGCATCTCTTCTGCATGAAGCCTTTCCTGATCCCTCCCATTGTTAGTATTCTCCTTTTCCAATTACTTTGTCTTTACATTAGGTTTATTTTCCTTATACCTGTAGGCATTCTGTGCATACTTATATGTATCTTTATTATTCATTCATTTGAATGTAAGTTCCATGGGAGTAAGGAATATTCCATTCTTTTCATTTGCATCCCTAGAATGTGACACAGTACCTGATATATATATAGTATGCCCCTAATAACTTGTGGCTGATTGATTTGTTGATTGGTAGAGTTCACGTTCCAAGGCATATTACAGTCAATGTTCTTATGTCATTGCCTCACTGGTTTTGAATGAGGTTTTCACATTGCAGGTGCTTAATAAATGCTATCTGTTGAATGAAAACAGGTAAAAAGCAATAGCCAAAATGAACATCACAGATAATGGTATACAAAGGAGACAGAGAAGTTCTGTTTTCAGAAAAAGGAAGGGGGTCTGTATTAGTTTGGCAATAATACTATGGAGAAGTGTTTTGGGCTTAGGCTTTGTAAGTTATGTTGCCTGATACTTCCTTCTCCTCCCGTCCTTTCTAAGCTGTGAACAGCTCTGTGTGTCTGGTCTCCACAGCATCAAGAGGTTCCCCAGATTGAGGGCACTAAAGAATCTTGCAGGCTAGCTCTTGGTGCCTGTTGCCCTCCATTGGAAAAGTTCCATTCAAAGAATTTACAGTGAAAAATCATACCAAAGAAAATGTTTCAGATGAAAGAAACCTTTAAATATACATTTTAACAAAATGCTATCTTATTTCTGTTACACTTTATAGCTGTACCATCATGATGTTTTGTTGTTTCTTCTACGTGGTATTGGGGAGTGGGTGTCTCTAAGTCTGTATCCACATATCCCTGGGAAAAAGATACTTCCTGCATCATCCATTCCTTTGGCAGTTAATTTCCAAGGTTCTATCAAAATACCAACATCAAAATCTCTGGCTGTGAAGCCCCAAAGCTGTTTACCACTCTCAAGATAGCAATTCTAGCATCATGCTGAAGGCAAAAGTACATGGGAACTCGGGATGAGGGTGATGACACCACTACAGCTAGTCAGAGAAGTGAACATCTGAGACTTTTTGAGGTTAGTTATCATTGCTTTATATCTAGCAATTCCATATTCCTCAGGGTAGATTATTTTTTACAGTCATAAAAGTCACAGGAATGGAACATCCAAAAACTATTACTTGCAACATTTGTCAACAGATATGATTGCCTATAGCATTATAGTTAGAACATTAGGTAGAAGCATAGATATGGTCATATACTGTTGAACCCTAGGAGGAAAGGACCAAAGAACCTGGTACCTTAGAGTAAACAGTACCACAGCAATGGAACCCCTAATTAGATTATTGTGTATTTGATTTTTTTTCTTATATTTAAAAAAAAGCCAGAAATGTATCCCCCAAAATAAACATTCAGTGGCCCAGGCCTATAAAACATGAAGGGTCACTCTGTGGGATTCAGTAATATTTTGCTTTATCTTGGTAGTTTTAAAAGTTAACTTTCCACCAGTGCTCTGATGTACCTGCTATGATTTTCTTACGTGTCTCTGTGATAAGAGATGTTTTGATCTCTACTTCAGAGTATTAATACTCTTTGGACTAGAACTATCTCTGATTCTGAGGAATTTTGTTTGTGAGAAAAGCAAAGATTCACTTTAGATTTGCAGTGTTTACTGTTTCAGCAGGAACCTATGGCTTAGGGCCATGCCATCCATGACCTTTAACATTGATTGGTCTTTTCACATTTTCTTCAAGACCAACTGTGAGATTGTTGTGGGCTAGGCCTGATTTAGATCACTACTGTGGTTTATCGTGATACTGGAATGAAATGAAACACTTGTGATCTGTCTAACATTTAATGAAAGACACAGCATCGACTGACTAGGGCACCACTCCCCCGCCTCCCCTGCCAATGGCACACCCAGGTTAGCAGTATGTACAATGCCTGAAGGTCTTGTAACTCCTCACATGCTAGATTTTTATGCTGATGGGACCTGTAAACTGTATCAATGGCCTTAGTACCCTCAACCAATCAAATCTTGAACATGTTTTCTATTGCCTTTCAGCGGGAAAAAATAGCCTCACCCAGGGAAGGGGAACTTGCAGCCTTGAGAACATATGTGGTCCTCAAGTATAGCCCTTTGACTGAATCTGAACTTCACAGAATAAATCCCCTTAATAAAAGAATTTGTTCTGTAAAACTTGGACTCAGTCAAAAGGCTGCACCCAAGGACCTACAAGACCACAGTGCAACCCCAAGGTCACAGATTCTCCACCCTTGGCCTAGTCTATGTGTCAAGGACCTTAATAGATGCTGCTTCTGCTGCAGAGATACCATATTGACCAAACCTAATCAACCTAGTGTTTGAGCAACCTCAGCTAGATAGATAGATTTTCATGTTATTGATTTGATTTGATTCTGTTTTCTGAATTTCTCATGTGAGAAGTTTGCTTCAATTGTATGATCAAGTAAAAATTTTTGTTTTAACAAAATTGGTAGGATATCTATATTGCTTGAGGGCAGCTACCTGGTACCATGAATAGAGTGCCAGTCCTGGAGTCAAGAAGACTCATCTTCCTGAATTCAGATCTGACCTCAGACACTTACTCACAGCTGTGTGACCCTGGGTAAGTCACTTAACTCTGTTTGCCTCAGTTCTTTATGTGTAAAGTGAGGTGGAGAAGCAAAAAGCAAACTCTGGCATCTCTGCCAAGAAAATCCCAAATGGATTCATGGAGAGCGGACACAACTGCAATGACTGAAAAACAACAGTATTACTAAACTTCATTATAATGATATTTAAATGGAAAATGATTAGCATAAGGATCAACATAGAAGAGTGAAAAGAACACTGCACCTGGAGGTCAGAGGACCTGGACCCTCTCTGTATGACCTCAAGTAGAGTTTCTTACCTTCTTTGGACCTTAGTTTCCTCACATGTAAAATGATGATGTTAGTCCAGGGGTGGGGAACTGTGACCTCGAGGCCACATGTGGCCTTCTAAGTCCTCAAGCGTAGCCTTTTGACTGAGCCCAAATTTTACAGAACAGATCCTTTATTTATTTCTTATTAACAGACCAAATCTACTTCTTATTGCCAGCTTCAAGTCCTTAACGATCAATATATCTTCTGTGTACTATTTCATTTGACTGAACAAACATGGCCACAGACTTGCACAGGTTGCATAAAATGGGGTGTCCTCTTAAATGACCTTGAGGGTCACTAGGACGGTGAAGAACTTTGCGATTATTCCATATAAGATTATTTGAAAGAAATGGTTTAGAGAAGAGGAGGTTTGGTTAAGGGGTTACCTGACAGCTATCTCAAGTATTCAAAGAGCTACTTGGAAGAAGAGGGATTTGATTTCTTCTGATTGATCTCAGAGAGGATAATTATGAGCAACTGGAAGAAGTTACAAAGAGAAAAATTTAGGCTCAATTGGTAGAAAAACTTCCTAACTATTATAATTACCCTGAAGTAGAATGAGCCACTTCCGTACTTGGCTGAGACAGATCCTAGCTGCAGATCTTCAAGTCAGGGTGAGATGACAGCCAATTAGGGAGAATAATAGCGAGGAGAATCACGGAGGGACTCTCCCCATAAAAGCCACATCCCCAGTGTCCTTTTCTTCCTTCTAACCCTGCAGCATCTTCATCTTCTCGTGATCTGTGATAGTGGCAGAGAGCTCCAACAATGACTCAAAGCCAGGTGCTAGACTGTCAAGTAGAAGACAGAGAGAATAGATACTCCCAGTAGCAATGCCTGTGCCTAGCCAGAGCCTGAGGCCCCAACAGAAAGCAGGACAGATTGCCAGCTGTCATCCACTCCATCTGTAATGGTTTTGCAATTCCAGTTAGATGATTTATTTTCATTTGAAGAAATTAAGCAAATTTGTTAAACTAAATTTATTAACTAATTTTCTTGGAAACGGCACTGGAAAGTTTTAAAATATGGTTTTTTAGCTTTCAGTGTGGTTGAGTGGGAAGAAACTTTACTTACTGAAATTTGAGAAAATTTCTTGAAAAATAACTCCGAAAGCGACAATTGAACACTTTGTAATAAGGTTTGCAATGATCACCCCAGGAGCACTGGTTCCTCTGTTGGATCACATAATTCAGTATAGGAATAAATAGGAAGGAAGGAAGACAATTCCTAAAATTAGGAATTGTCTTCCTTCCTTCTTTTCTTTTTTCCTTCCTTTCTTCTTTTCTTCCTTTCTGCTTTTCTTTTTTCCTTTCTTTCTTCTTTCCTTTTCTCTTCCTTTCTTCCTTTTTTCTTCCTACTTTCCTTCCTTCCTCTTTTTTTTTCTTTTTTTTATTAGTATCCTGAATTCCTAGCACAATTCCCAGAGCATGGAGAGTATGCACTTGAAAAATACCTGTTAGCTGTTTGTTTGATAGCTCCTTTGCACTTTGCTTCCTTAACTGTGTTTTACAAAACCACCAAAATGACAATACATCTTATGAGTGATGGCCAATATAGTAAAAGTTTCCCATATAGAGATTTTTATAATTCTCTTAATTCAGAACAATAGACCATTTGCATTTTTTCCTAGTTCCAGATCAGAAGTTCTCAACCTGTGATCTGGGGACCTCTGATGGTCACCAAAATCATTTCAAGGAGTTCACATGGTCAAAATTATTTTCATAATTATACTAATATAGTAAATATTGAGATGCAATCCATATAAGCAAAAACTCCTGGGGAAATCCTTAATTTTTAAGAGGACAAAGGGATCCTGACACCAAAAAGTTTGAAAACCACTGCCCTAGATGAATCTTGAATTGGACCAGTGCTGAGACCTTGAGTCTTATGAGGTCAGAGCGGTGGAATAAGTGCTTACAGGTGAGTGCCCTCTGGTGAGCAGTGGAAATGCTGCAGCTAAAAGAAAACCAAGGCATGCACCCTGAAAATACTTTGATTAAATCATGTGGCTCGCTGGTAGCCAAATTACATACAGCACTACCTTACTGGTCAGTTGGCCAAATACTAGTCACTTAACTTAGAAATTGTTTTTCTGTTAGTCTGCAGAAAGTAGGTATGAGATCGGTATGAACCAGTAACACTACTGCCTCATGTCACCTGAATCAACTACAAAATGAAGAGGCAAATGGTTCTCCCAACTTTGATGGATTCACTGTCTCCTTTACATGAGTATTTTCTCCTTCAGGGCAGATTGCAGCCTAGTCATACCATCTCATTCTGGGGAACTCTTCTCTCTATTCTTCCATGGATATTCTGCAGAGGATTTTGCCAACATGTTTCAGATCTTTCTCTAGGCTTTTTACTTTGTCCATTTGTTTTTGTCTTAGACTTCATACTTGCCAACCTACTTTTCTGTGAAAACCCTTCCTTGATGGTGTCCTTTGTGCCACTTCTTATATACAGGTCATCACTGAAAATATACCATAAACCTATCTGTGTTCACCATTAGTCTCCTTTCCATTGCCTTTTGGATCATTCACAGCTGAGATTCTTAAGGAAAGATGGTGAGAAAGAGAGACAAGAGCTAAAGGGTAAGAGTCTACTGAGAGAGTGCAACCAATGGGATTGATTTTGTCCTCCTTTCTCTATTTCCTTCCTCTCCCCTTCTCATTTCTTCCAGTGCTCATCACACCATTGCTGATGTCACCAAAGTCAACCCTCAAACTGAGGGAGTTACAAAAGCAGAGATTGGAACTGGGCAGGCTAGGTAAGAAATGACCAACAGGCTTCCTTCCACAGTACTGAAGCATGAGTTAGGTTTGTTCCAATGGCAGAGGTCATAGAACCAGGCTCCAACTTCAGACCCTCAAAATCCATTCCTAGTAGGTGGTACAGTTGATAGAGCACTAGCCCTGGAGTCAGGAGGATCTGAGTTCAAATCCAGCCTCAGACTTTTACTATCTGTGTGGACCTGGGCAAATCACTGAACCTCTGTCTGCTTCAGTTTCTTTGACTGAAAAATGGGAATAATACACTCCTCTCCCAGGGTTGTTTTGATTATCTAGTGAGATCATGTGTAAAATGCTTAGCAAAGGTCCTGGCACATAGTAGATGCTTAATAAATGTTTATTCCATTCTATTGTTGGCATCAAGAAGAGGGACAAATAATATAAACTTTCCTAATGGACAAGCATAAGGTATATATTTGTAAATAAGGGACTGACTGTAAATCATTTCATGTACAATGAAATCTTAGCATTGTTTACTTTTAAATGGCTTCAGTTGCAGGTCTTTCTGTATTTTGTGAGGAATCATTGCCAATTATTTGCTTCTGTTAGAAATTTTATAATTTCATCTTTTTTAATGAATATATGTTCCATCTAATGCTATCCCTTTATAGACATACTGTAATATAATGGGGATTTGGATCTGAGATTTGAGGACCTGGATTTGAATTCCTGCTTTGCCATTTATGGGCTCTTTACGATTTTGACAAGTCATCTAACCAACCACTTGAGGCCACAGTTTCTTCATCTGTAAAATGAAGAAATTGAACTAGGTCATCTGTTAAGGCCATTTCCAACTGTAAATCTATGATCCTTAACCCTATGATTGTGGGGAGGCAAGTACAAAACCATTAAACTTCAAATCAGGAGACCCAGGTTTAATTACTCTCATGCTCACTGGCTGTGTAATCATGGTTAAGTCCTCTCACTTTTCTGAGTCCCAATTTCCTCATCTGAGAAATTGGGATAATAATACACATACTATGTACCTCACAGAGTTGTTGTAAGGAAAGGGATTTATCACTGTTAGTTGTTTGAAAAGAACAATCTATTGTTCAATATCTTAATTATTTAATTGTAAACCTCCCTGAATATGACATACCAATTTTATGCTTAATTCAATTAAAATTTTTAATTAGTTATGGAGAATTCTCTTCCTACTACCTGATTTAATTAATCAACAGTCACAATTAATACTGTCTCTCCACTTACATTCTCTCCTTCACATTCATAATACTGGGATAAATTTTGCCTAATTAGTAATTAGCTTAAATGTCATGTTTCTAAACAAGTATAGTATCTGAATAATAGGTATTCAATGTCACAGCTATCCTAAGTTGTATAATTGATTTAAATTGATTCAAAGAGGTTTATTTGGGGTTCATTTCATACTCAGGTGTGAGAGGAAACCTAGTTTCCTAAGTTAACACTGGGATAACCTTGATTTCACTATGAAAAGCAATGAATAAAATATAGTAAATAAATATTTGTTGAAATAATTTGAATAATGAGCTGATTTTAGTAGTATTTCCACTAAAAATGCCATACAATAATGTTTTCTTATCTGGAGATCAGACTTCTGGTAACCTCAGCTTCTAGGACATAATCATCAACTTATCAAAGTTTAATTCATGGGAACTTAAATGGAACACTAGAGATAGAGAGCAAGAGGTAGGAAGACAGAAAGGACAAATGAATGAACGAAAAACATCTATTTAAGTGCTTATTATGACAAAAGTGATAAGGATATAAATAGAAAAAACTAAATCATCTCTATTCTCAAGGAAAGACAACAAAAAATAAAATTCACCTGTAGAGCTGGTGGAAAAATCCAAATGTTTCAAGGATACAGAAGGACAGATGTCAAGCCTAGTGGATTCTTAAATTACATCAAGAGGTCATGTGAAGGTTGGAGGGGGTGGCGATCTGTCAGACAGATGGTAAGGCTTGGAAGACCTTAGGAGATAGTGGCAGGGCAAGTGATAAAGCCTAATAATCTTCGATGTCACTAGAAGGAGTAGAGTTGATTACTCCTGCCTAATCCATGTAAGCAGGCAAGCAGCTTGGATGGGTTCATGGTGCCCCTGGTGATGGTGAGAAGTCTTCTCAACATCAAGCTGAGTTTTAGAATAGCCAAGGATCATCCCAAAATGTGTAAAAGAAGCCTGGGGGAAAGAGATTCTCCCTCCTCCATTCTGGGTGTGTGATATCTTCACAGGTATACTCGAGCTAGTTCCACCTTTCTTGAGACTGTTAAATTTTCAGTGGGATTTTACACCTTGGAGTCGGCAAAGGTACAAATCAAAACTTGATTAATTGTCTTGTTGGTTGTCTAGTCTTCAGAAAGTGATGGAGAAAATTTTAACATGTGGATTATACTTACAACTTGGGGGCATTCCCCCCCCAAGAGATGGTTGTCAAACATTTACCAGGACACTACTGGATGGATGTCTTCCCACTGGCTGGCCATGGCAAATATGTCCTGGAATATGTACAAGAAGGACTAGGTCCAGGGAAGGTGTGAGGGGTAAGGGTGGATTCTGATACAGCTGGGCAGGGAGAGGAGGAAAGCTAAAGAAAAAAGGGATGTTGCTTCCCCCTTCTTTAGGATGTGTTCCAGGACAAGAATGGGGAGAGGATGTGGGGGAAGTGGGTGGATTCTGCAGAGGTGGAACAAGGATATGTATATTCATATCAATAACCTTAAATCAATTAGAAAAAATTAAATTATACTTAAATTATATATATGCCATTTAGAGAGGTAGCATGGCAGTACAGATAACCACCTTACAATCTGAGGTCCTGCCCATGATCCATACTAGCCACATGACCAAGACCAAGTTACCTAATCCATCTGTGATTCAGACAACCCTCTAAGCCAAAAGAGTTGCTACACTGGTGAATTAACTTTCCATGCCTGGAGTGACCTTAAACCAATGAAATAACAGGGTTGAATTTTTAAATGCCACTGAAGAAGAAAAGGAAGAGAATCAAATTCATCATTAAAAGATTTCTATAAACATGGTAAAAAGAAATAAAAACTCCAAGGTGGTACTTGATGAACTAATATTCAGTTATCTAAAGAAATCATGCCCATGGCATACCTCATTTTCTGTGATATTAAATAAATTAGGTCAGTCATTGTACAAAGCTTTATGATCACCAGAAAAAGAGTACACTGATTACTTTTTAAAAGATTTTAAGCTGATACCTTTTGTTTTTACATGATTATTATTTCCTCCCAGGATTCTTCCCTACCCCCTCCCACAGAACCATCCCAATACAACAAATAATATTTTAAAAGAAAAAAATTACTTTAAAACAATTCTGTTCTCATAGACTCTTGTTCCCTTACTCTTAAGACCCATCCTCCCTTGTTATCCCCTTTCCCTAGTTGTGAAGTTTTTACTTCAGCTAGGTAGTTTCATGTCAAGACTAAGTTAGGAATAAATCATCCTCCTAAATTCACATCTGGCCTCAGATACGTGCTGTATGACCCTGGGCAAGTCATTTAACCCTGTTTGCCTCAGTTTCTTCTTCTGTAAAATGAGCTGGAGAAGGAAATGACAAACCACTCTAGTATCTTTGACAAGAAAACCCCCAAATAGGGTCATGAAGTCAGAAATGACTGAAATGGTCAAATTTCATTTATTAATTCTTTTTTCTTTTTCTCTAGTTATTATTTTTTTCTTCTCAGTTAAGCAAAATAAAATCTGCCTTTCTTCTCCCCTTCAATTTGTTTTGTTAGGTTTTTTTTTTTATGTTTTGTGCCTTTTTCTACAAAGCATATCATTTTTCTCATTCTTTTCACTAATTCTCTTCTCTTTCTCTCTAGTCTACCCTTTTATTCTTTAGTTTGTGGTGCTTGTACCTATTTATCCCTTCTTATATCTCAGTATTCCTCATGGAACTAAAGCTTTTAAGGTGCTTATTTTGAATTCCCTCTTCTAAACCATTTCTACGTTATTCCATGTAGATCTCCCCCTTTCTAGCCCCCTTCTTTTTTGTGGTGCTTCACTAATAAGTATCAGATCCTGAGAAAATAGAGAATAAAAGTATTTCACAGCAGCAGAAATTTTCCTGTGTCAGATTAAGTGGTACAGTACCTCTCCCTGTCCTCACCCTGATAATCTTTTCTCCGTATTGTTGAGTAATTCAGTCATATCCAACTCTTGATGATCCCATGGACCACAACCCACCAGGTTCTTCCGTCCTCCACTATCTCTCAAAGACTGCCCACGTCCATTGTTTCCGTGACATTATCTATCCATCTCGGCCACCCCCTTTTGCCTTCAATCTTTCCCATGAGTTCCATCTTCTCATTACATGGCCAAAGTATTTAAGTTTCAGCTTCAGAATTTTACCTCTCAGTGAATACTCTGAATTAATTTGTTTAAGTATTGACTGATTGTACCTCCTTGTTGTCCAAGAGACTCTCAAAAGTCTTTCTCCAACACCACAGTTTGAAAGCATCAATTCTGCAGTTCTCAGCTTTCCTTACAGTCCAATTCTCACAGTCATACATAACTACTGGAAAAACTATAGCTTTAACTATATGGGCCTTTGTTAGCATGGTGATGTCTCTGTTTTTTTCAGTATGTTGTCTAGATTTGCCATAGAAAAGAAGCAAGCTTCTTTTAATTTCGTGCCTGCAATAAATATCTGTAATGATCTTTGAGCCGAAGAATATGAAATCTGACACTCCTTCCATCTTTTCTCCCTCTATTTGCCAGGAAGTGATGGGACCAGTTGCTAAGATCTTGGCGAGTTTTTTTTATGTTAAGTTTCAAGCCAGCTTTCACGTTCTCTTCTTTCACCCTAATCAAGAAGCTTCTTAATTCTTCTTTACTTTCTGCTATCAGAATGGTATCATCTAAGATTCTTCTGGCAACTTTGATTCCAGCTTTTAATTCATTTTGCATGATATACTCTGCATGTAAGTTAAATAAGTAAGGTGTCAATATACAACCTTGCTGTACTGTTTCTCTGATCTTAAAACAATCAGTGGTTCCATGTTCATTTCTAACTATTGCTTCCTGACCCAGATTCCTCAGGTGACAAGTACTCTCCTCTCTTTGAGGACTTGTCCCATTTTCTTGTGATCCACACAGTCAAAGGCTTTAGTGTAGTCAATGAAGCAGATGTGGATCTTTTTTCTGGAATTCCTTTGCTTTCTCCGTAATCCAGCAAATGTCTATTTGGTCTCAGGTTTGGTCTCTGAAAACCAGCCCGCTCTTCTGGTAAGCCTCAATTCACATACTGCTGAAGTATAGCTTGCAGAAACTTAAGGATCACCTTACTGGTGTGTGAAATGAGCACAACTGTTTGGCAATGTGAACATTCCTTGGCATTTTCCTTCTTTAGGATTAGGACATAAAGTGATCTTTTCCAATCTGGTCTCTGTTGAGTTTTCCAAAAGTTTCTATTTGCCATGAGATCTCCTGGCCCTGTTCTGAGTGTCAGACACCCCAAGAAGCTCTGATTCTCTTCCTCTGAGGTTGGATGTAGTACATGGAGGCAAATATGCTCACAGAAATAATATTCTCTCTAAATACCAAATTTCTGCAGATTATAGCTATTGTCAGGTTACAATTTCCTATTATAGAATATCTCTCACCCCCACAGAGACTGCTCTCCAGACTCCTGCCAATGAATTGATATTTTCCCCCTTTCTCTCCCCTTATTTCAATCCCTCCCTTTGTTACTTTACCCATTTCCCCTTAGTTACCCTTCTTCCTGAGAGGACCACAGAAGTCACTTTCCCTTCATTGTTCACTATTGACTTGATTAAGGCACATCATCCATTTCCTCCTATCTTCTTCCTCCTCCCTCCTCCATCACATATGCTCCCACTCTTTAGTTTTGTCCCACAAAAGCATTGATTCATCTGTAGATGGAATGTTATGAGGTTTAGTCCATAATATTTCATGCTTGTTCCTCTTGTACAACTTCTAATCAAGTTCTGCCTTTCCCTTTGTGTCCTTGTGTACTTGTGGAAAGACATCTCTTAACGGTCACTCTATTATTATTTGTTACTGTTGTAGTTTGTTATATTTTTGACCTTGTAGGGGATTCCAGTTTTTCCCCCTTATTTCTGGACAATTTGTCCCTTACTTTTGCCTTTCTTGGTTGCCATGTTGATTTACTTTTCTTGTGTTTTTTTTGGTATCAGAGGTGTTTGCAAAGCAAATAATATGCTTTTGTCTACTTTTTTTGCAGGGATTCTTTGAATGACTCTCATTTATTTAATAGCTATTTTTTGTTCATAGATGATCAGGCTCAGGTTTCAACCTGGGTTGCATCTTCTCCTTAGCTCTTTGGAATATTATTCATTCTTTTTTCTGATTTCTGGGGGGTATAGAATAATTCTGTGTTATTCAATCTCCTTTATATTTCTCCTTGTAGCTTGTAAAATTGTTGCTTTTCATTGTAATTGTTCACTTTAACTACTGTGTCTTGGAGTATAGGTTTGTTTTTTCTTTTCCTGGAGGTGATCTCTGGATTCTTTTAACTGATACTTTTTTCTGTGTTTTTTCTGTTGTTTTCTGTGTTAATAAGCCATAGGAAGTTTTATTGTATTACTTCTTGCAATATGATGCTCAGCTTTCTTGACTTATCATATTCTTCTGGTAGATCTATAATTCTTAAGTTATCTCTGTAATTTTTTTTTGAGATCAATATATTTTGCTTATATAGAAATAATATTTTCTTTACTTGTTACTGCTTTGTATTTTTCTTCTTCCAGAATCTCTTTCATTTCTGTGTGTTTACATTTCTAATTCATTGTTCTCTTTTTTGCTTCTTTGTCAAGACTTGCCACCATCGATTCAAATTTTTATATTCTTCCAATTATTTCTGCTAGGCAGGACAAAAATTCTGCTTTTAATATTCTTATTTTTCCCTTGAACCATCTGGGAACATCTTAGTTCCATGGTTAGAATCCAAAGGCCCTCTGCCTTAACAGGTATTGATTCAATTTTCTTTGTCTTGCAATATTTATTCACAGATGTTGGGACTTCTTTAGATGTCCTGGAGGATACCTTACATTCTGTTGTTAATATACTCCCTTTTGGTTTATCTGCTTGCACTCGAGTTTTTTAACTTTTTTTTCTTCTGAGGTCTTTGATAATTTTAGTCCTTTTCCTTACATTCCCCTTTAGTTTATCATTGAAATCCTTTTTCTTTGATGGTGACTCCTTCCAGAATTAGACCTCAAAGTTATCTCAGTCTCTTTACATGCTGGGAAATTCACTTTTCACTGGCATTAGTCTCTACTCTAAGTGACTTCTGAGGAGACAGAACTAGTCTCAGCTGAATGCTAAGCCCCTTGTCTTTAGATCTGGTGGAGTTGAACAAACATGCTGATGCCCTGCCACAGTTCCTTTTCTTTCTTAGTTGAGTACTGCTGCTGAGTCCCTCAAGTAGATATAGTTCCTCTTTCTTATGCCTTTGCTTCCTCCATGGAGGAGGATTAAGATGGCTGAGTGGAGTTTTTTCACTTGATGGCACAGCGTGCTGGGGCATAGAGTTGGGCAGTGGTGTATGTTGATACATAGTACATTGGGAGCAAGGGAATTGCCATATTGGTTTGTCACCCTGTCAGAGTTTGGGGTTTAGAGAAGTAAGGAGTGCTGAGTGAGCATGAAAGGGATTAAGGATTAACCTTCTCTAATGGTACATTGGGTATTACCTTATTAAGGTTTTTGATATCTTAGCCTGTGGAGACAGCTGTAATTACTTTTTTTCTTGTGCATAATCTTTATTTGGTAGAAGTTTGAAAGGTTATAAGGATCAGAGAAAATGTCTAAGTCTCCCACCTTATTGGTCATGGGAACTAGAAGAATATGGATTATTAATAAAGACATCATTTAAAATGCATCATTGTTGAAGAATGAGGCTTATTAAAGGTTAATAGTCCAAGAGCAAATAGCGGGGAAGCATTAGCTGTTTGCATATCTGAGAGGTGCTGATATATTGCACATCAATTGATTAATCATATTACCTTTGTCCTTTTTTAGTCTTATTCTGAAGTTTTATCATGATTTAGAAGTGACCTTGACTTAAGCTTTGGCAGGTCATACAAAATCTAAAGGTTTTAAGTAGTCTATGAGCCAAAGATTTGTCCACAAAATTTGGAAAGGACCAACACCAGGCAATCGATGGGTTGTTTCCAGCCACAGCACCTAACAAAGAAGAGGCATTTGTTAAGAGTTCCCATATTGATGAAATCAAAGGTCTTTCAATTTTTAGAGTATTAGATTCTTTAAATATTCCATCTGTGTTGTTGTTTCAGTTGTGTCTAACTCTCTGTGATCCTATTTGGGGTTTTCTTGGCAAAGATGAGGGAGTGGTTTGCCATTTCCTTCTCCAGCTCATTTTACAGAGGAGAAAACTGAGGCAAACAGTTAAATGATTTGTGCAGGTTTACACAGCTAGTGAGTGTTTGAGGTCGGGTTGAACTAAGGAAGATGAGTCTTCCTGACTTCAGACCCAGTACTCTATCCACTGTGCCATCTAGATGTCCATTCCATCTGTAAGTAGCAACTTTTATCCTTTGTTGTCCTGCCTCACTTCTGCTCACTCTTTTTGTTTTAGACATTCTCTTCACCCCAAGTTGGCCTCCTCCTTGTTAAGTGCCATTAACAAAATATTAGAAGTGAATGAAACTAACCTAGGTGCCAGGATGGAGGTGTTAGGATATTAGAATAGAAATAAGAAAGCAACCAGCAAGCAGACTATGCCCAAGAGAAAGGATATACTGGACAGTAATTGGTATCCTCATCTGACATATGATTCCCATCATATGTGAATTTTTCTCTTGCTATCTAACTTTAAGGATCAGAGGAACATTAGAGATCATTGATGCAAACCCCTTTGTCTTAAAGATGAAAAATGGAGTCCCACATGTATTGAGTGACATGACCTTCAAGATTTCATAGGACATAAGCCACATTCCAACTCATTTCCTTCATCTCCAAAGTGAGATTTTTCTACTAGTTCACATATGCCCAACCAAATTTAGAGATGAGAATAGAAGAAATTGGAATAAGACCAGAAGACCCATTTTTTTTCACAGAAATTAGAAATAGTTGTATGGTATGTTATAGTAGAAAGAACACTGTACTTGAAGTCAGACAACTGAAGTTTAAGCCTTGGTTTCCCCATTTAATTAGCTGTGATATGGTCAGCAGCAAATCTCTTGACCTCTCTGAACCTCAGTTTCCTCATTTGGAAAATGGTGGTAATAAAACTTTCGCAAGCCAATCACATCCATGTAACTATGAATTACTGTTATTGAATTTTTTTTTGCCTTTTTAAGCAGAATAATAGAACCTGAAGAAATGTCAGCATAACCCAATAACCTCTACCTTCAAACCTGTCAGAAAAAAAAATCATTTAAGGCGCTTGTGTAATGGAATGCAAACAATTCCCCTAAATTCTGAGTGGTACATATAATTTTTGGCAGTGGCGAAATTTCAGAATCCCACTGGAGACTTTGAGGGGAGACAAGATGGCCTAGGGAAATGTTAAAAAACAAACAACCCTCATCTCCTGTCACTCGGACTATAATAACAACGTCCCACTTGGTATTCTGTCCTGTAAAGCTTCCAATTTCCTTCTCCCTTCTCCAAACTATCCTCTACACAGCTGTTGGAATAATCATTTCTAAGTCTGACTATGTCACTTCTCTGATACATAATCCTTAATAGATCTCTATTGGGTCCAAGATAAAACAAATTCCTCATCTTGGCATTTAAAGCCCTTCACAAACTGTTTCCAGATAATTTTTCCAGGTTTATTGCCCCTTACTGCCTTTCACATGGCTTATATTCTAGAGGAAGTGGGATACCTGCTGTTTTGTGAATTTGACATTCCATTTCCCACATATATACTATTGCTCAGGCACCACCACGTTGCCTTGATTGCATGTCTTCCTCATCTCCACCTCTTAGAATTCCTAGTTTCCTTCAAGGTTAATCTCACATGCCACCTCCTATAGGAAGCCTTTACTGATCTCCTTAGCTGCTCTCTCTTCTTCAAACTTTCATCCATATATTTACCTATTTACATGTTGTATCCTCCCATAGACTATCAACTTCTTGAGATCAGTGATCATTATTAATTGTGTCTTTGTCTCCTTCAGATCTGGCATGTTGCCTTGAATGAGGCAAAAGCTCAGTAAATGCTTACCTGAGAATACCAACAGTACATGCTAGCAACCTTTTACTCCTTGTAATTTCCAGAGACTAACAAATATTAACAAACAAGCCCATCCAGAAAGCCAATGATGTACAGATGTCAGGTTTCATTGTTGAATAGTAGACTTCAAGTTGGAAGGGAAGTTAGGGGCTCTGGAATCTATTCCCTTCTCCATTTTTGAACAAATGACTTATTTCAATCCAGTTTTATTTGTGCAAGTCATTTATCAAAAATCATACAGGGCAACAGTTTCTGTACAATGTCTTGGAATTACTAACCACAATTTTAAGGCCTCAGCAGAGTTATTGTCATCTCGTGACATCTCCATCAGCTAGAGGGTCTTGGGTCACACAATGGTCTCAGCAGCTTCAAGATCTCAAGGTATCCTCTGGAAGTCACCCCATGAATCTGAAGGTTCCTTCTGGACCATACCTCCTCCCTAAAGCATGATCCAGGACAACAAGTCTTTCACATGACCATCTAGGTACATTCACCCAAATTATATAGGGAATTGGAGGATGAAATGAAGGGAGGCAGGATGTACTTGGTGCTTTGGATGCTCACAAGACACATAAGCTCATTAACACACTCCTAAGGTAGATAGATGGAGAGCCCCCCTTCCCTCAGCCCAAGCAGCGTGCCTGGTTAGTCTGCAGTATGGTATAAAAGCAGCATTTCAGCTCAGCTGTATACTGTTAAATGACCATTTGACAGCACAGGAGTAATTACATTCCTGGCACAAGGGAAGGGACATGATTAGAGGCGTGGGAGGCAGGGACATTTGTTAGGCTATTCATTCCTTTGATGTCCTCACCACGCCATTTCAGCACCAGGTAGAGTGTGGGGCCTCCTACGCAGCTGATGCTTAAAATGAACAGCCCCACGTGGCTGGCTCCCACTCCAAGCCGGTGACAGGAGTGACAAGTCCATATTTGGATCAGGTTTCACTAGGTGAAAGTAAAAATTATTTCTTCTCTAAAGACATAAATATGTGAGAACAGCCAGCAAAGAGGGAAGGGAGAGGGCAGGATTATAGAGCTTGAGCTGGCTAGGACTCAGAGAGACGTTAAATGACTTGTCCAAAATCAGACAGGTGACAAGCAGGAGAACTGGGATTTGCTCTCAGGTCTTATAACTCTAAGTCTAGGGCTATTTCACTGCTTCATGCTCTTTTTCAGTGACATATGCAGGAAATTTATAATTTTATAATGTATCATATAAAAAGAATAAGAGATGTAAGTTCTGGGTAATAATCAATTTTATTAATTATAGCTAGCAGATAATTACTATAATGATGGTCATTTGGCTTTCTTTTGTAAACCAAAGTTGAATCATGGAAACCACTCATACTTATGTACCCTTGGAAGAGAAGGTGTTTCTCACAGGCAGAAATCAACTCTGATTGATTAACAATTAATGAGAGAATTAATATCCCAATGAGAAATGGACCTATTCTAAAGAGGGACCAGGGGGGTATGGCTTTCATTACATCACTCTCACTCATCTCTACACCCAGACCACCCTGTCCTTGGACAATTTAGACAAAAGACATGCATCCTCCATCCAGTCAATAAACAATGGTGGGGTAAGATTTCTCTCATAATAATTGTATATATATAAAACTTTTGGTAATTGTTCCCTATTCTTCTCTTTGGGGCCAAGTCAACTAAGTCAAATGGCAGTCCTTTATGGCTATTCTTATAGGACTATTTTAATGTTTCCAATTACTAAATTCCAGTAAGGCCCACACATTTCATGGACAGTGCAGATTATATTGAGGACTTAACAAATTCTAATGCTATTAGTGGGAGATAAACCATTTCACACTTTAAGTCTTGTGAAATGCTTCATATATCTCATGATCTTCACAACAATCCTGTAAAGTAGATGCTATTATTATTCCAGTTTTACAGATTAAGGAATGGAGGCAGGTAACGATTAAGTGTCTTGCCCAGAATCATAGCTAGTAAATTTTTGAGGCAGGATTTGAACTTAACTTCCAGAATCCAAGTATAAACATTCTATCAACTGTGCCATCTAGTTTCTGAGGTATGCCATTGTGCCAATGGTGTATGAAAAATAATTTGAGGAGTACACAAAAGTGTAGGTCATGGGATGAGCTTGTAAAATTAGAGCTGAGCCCCAAGAAATACCAATGACATAATGCCCCTAGATGCCCTAGAATGCTTACGGTACAATGGACCAACCAAAGCCATATTCCCCTTTGGAAGGCATAGCAAGGAACTGAGCTAACATTAGGGTAACTCCTGAATTCTGGGGCAATTCCTCCCATAAATGGCCTTAGCTTTATCCTTTAAGTCCCTTTATTTTCAATGTCTGCTTTATTGTCTTCTGGAATGTTCGAGGGAACATTTGTTGCCAAAGACAAAAGGGAGAAATGTTTCAGTTCCTTGACAAATGGTCTAATTATTACTTCCATCAGAGAAGGAAGAATTATTCCTTTCTTAATAACAGCTCACTTTTCTATAGCACTTTATGAAGTGGTCTCTTCACATAGACTCTGTGAGATAAAGAGTGCAAATTTCAATACCCCAGCACAGAGATGTGTAAGAGACATGGTCACCCATAAAATAAGTGTCAGAGCCAGGACTTGAACTCAGGTTAATAAATTTCCACTCTACAACAGCAATCTTTAGTTAAAGGAACTGGCACATGTTTAGCCTAGACCAGCGAAGACTTATAGGGGATATGGTAGCTGTCTCTAAGCATCTGGTGCATCCTTGTTGGACAAAGGATCAGACTTGTTCAGCTAGTCTTCAGAGGGCAAAGCTAGAAGCAAGACATGGAAGTAGGGGCAGATTTCTATTGGATGGAATTAGAGCTTTCCAAAGGTGGAATGGACTGTATTGACATGTATTGAGTTTCTGCTCTCTGGAAGTCATCAAGAAAAGTTTGGATGATTATTTGAGGATATAATATAGCATGTTCCTGTGTGGATACAGTATGAGTTTGTTGGCCCTGGAGGTCTTTTGCCACTTTCTGTAACTCCCATTCTGATAACACTTCAGTGTTTACCAAATGCTTACCACCCAGCAACCCTGTGAAGCAAGAAATTCAAGTATCATCCCCATTTTACAGATGGGGAAACTGAGAATCAGAAAGGCTGACCATTTTTTTCATCAGAGTCACAAGGCTCATAAATATTGGAACCAGGATTGGAACCCAGATTTTCAGTGACTCCAGGTCTACTGCCCATTCAGCTATATCGCACTGCATCCCTTCTTTTTACCAGTCGCTGCAGATGAGAGGAGTCTGGAAGCTTAGACGATAAAGTTATTCACCAAAGGATGTGTCTCTTAGAGAAAGGAGATGAGGGCGGTATGCTTATTTAAAATGCAACTGCAGCTGTCTGTGAAAAGTGGGTGCATCAGAGCTCAGACTGAGCCACTGGGGCTGGCGCTAAGCTTGTGCTTGCTGAATCTCCCAAATTAATTCTGATCCTTTTTCTTAGAGGGGCCCAGGAACTTGACTGAAACCACTACCCAAAGTCCTGTTTATTAATGCAGGCAAAGCAAAGTACTGAGGACTTTAGACGACAGGGATGACAAAGCAGTCTCCCTGAGGGCATTCACATCTCCTATCACATTTCATCACTGCTCAGGGCAAAGGAATTAGGAATTATGCCCGGATGAATGTCTGATTTGGTGTGCTGCTTCCAACAGGGCTTAATGGTCAGGGAGATCTTTGGGATCTTTTTTTTTTTAAGTTGCTTCACTTGGGCTACTAAAATCCTGTCCTCTGAGGAGTCATTTGACTGAAAGTGATGATTGTAACGATACAGGTATTCATGTTTGTATTATCACTTTACAGTTTTGAAAATCTTCCCCACAACAACAGTCCAAGTGTTGTTAGAGATGTAGAAACCGAGTCTCTTGTTCAAGGAGAAGCTGCTTCTCCACAGTTACGTAGTTTGGGTCCGAGTTCTTCTCTTGTCCTTCTATATTATTTTTCTTGGTGCTCTCCCCCAAATTACCAATGATCTTTTGGTTACCAAATTTAATGGCCTGTTCTCAGTCCTTGCCCTTCTTGACCTCTCTGTCACCTTTGAATAAATCACCCTCTTTGCCTTAATATTCTCTTCTCTCTAGGTTTTCATAACCTTCTTCTGTACTGATCGTCCTCCTATCTATCTGACTGCTTCTTCTTATTCTTCTTTGCTGGATCCTTATTCTAGTCATAGTTTGTGTCCCCCAAGGCTCTGTCCTATGCCCTCTTCTCTGTGTGTGTCTTGTATTTCACTTGGTGATCCCATCAGTTCCCATGGATTCAATTATTATCTCTAAGCTGCAGGTTCTCCAATCAAGCCCTAATATCACTCCTGACCACTGAACTTACATCTCCAACTGCCTATGGGATATCTCAAACTGGATGTTCCTTAGACATGTTAAATCCACGTTCAAAACTGAATTCATTATCTTTCCTCCCAAAACCTTCCCTCTTTGTAACTTCCGTATTACTGTCAAGGGCTCCAACATATTAGTCACCCAGGAATGCAACCAAAATGTCATTGTTGACCTCTCTCTCTCTCTCTCTCTCTCTCTCTCTCTCTCTCTCTCTCTCTTTGTCTGTCTCTCTATGTTTCTCTCACTCTCCATTTCTCTTTCTCTCTCCATATTCCATCTATTGTCAAAACCTACTTTTGTAACATCTCTCATATCCACCCCATCTCTCCTTTGAAACTGTCACCATATTGGTGCAGGCCTTTTATCATTCCATCCCTAGAATGAAGGTTTATATACCCTAAATGAATATACCCTACTGGTGGGTCTCCCTCTTTCAAGTCTCTCTTCATTCCATTTCATCTTCCATGCAGCTCTCAAGTTAATCAGGCCTTAGCATGTTCACCACCCTCCCCATCCCCATTCAGTCAACTGTATTGTCTCACTATTAGCTCCAGGATCAAATAGGAAATCCTCTGTTTGACTTTTAAAGTCATTCATTACTTGGCCCCTTTCTACCTTGCCATTCTTACACCCTATTCCAATAACACTTGGCTCTTTTGTTTTCCATACATGACACTCCAACCCTCTAGCTCCATTTTCATTGGCTGTCCCCCTTAGAATTCTGTGTCTCCTCATTTCTGCCCCCTTCTATAGCTTCCTTCAAGTCTTCAGTAAAATCCCACATTCTGCCAGAAACCTTTTCCTATCCTCTTTAATTTCCCCTAGAGCCTTTTCTTTGAGATTATCTACAATTTATCCTATTTCTTTCTTACATGTAGTTATTTGCATATTGTTTCTCCCATTATACTATGAAATCCCTGAGATCAGAGACATTTTCCCCTTTGTTTGTATCCACAGTACTTAGAATAATGCCTGACACTTGGTAGAGACACTTAAATTCCTGTTGTCTTAACTTGACTTGAGAGCCAGGATTTAAGCCCCAACCTACTTTCTCTAAGCCCAATGCTCTAACATGCTGTGACATTTACCGAGTCATGAAAATAAGCTTTGGCAGTAGCAGCACTGAGTGAGTAGCTCATATATACAGGATGTTATGTGAGAAGTTGAAGATACAAAAAAAATGTAAGACTCAATGTCTACTCTATTAGAGTTCATAGTCTAATTGGAGAGGTAAGACATACAAAAAAATTTAGTGAAAATACCAAGTAGTTAAGAATAAAATGCATTATAGGTAATTAACACTAACAGTTCAAGGAAGGTAGAAATGACTTCCTGCTGGAATGATTAGCAAAATAGTATGGTGAAACTTTGAGCTGAATCTTGAAGAATGAACAAGAGCAAAAATATCACAGAGAGAGAAAATGAAATGAGCAAAGGTCCAAAGATGGGAATGTTTGCTTCTTATAGGGAATTCATGAGAAATAGGTTGAAAATGCTGCTAGGTTAGTTTATAGAGGGTCTTAAATGCCAGTCTAAATAGTTTATATTTTACTCTTTATTCACCAATGTACAAAGCACTAAACTAAGCACTGGGAAATATATACATATAATTTATTTTTAGTTTTCAACATTCACTTCCATAAGATTTGGAGTTCCAGAGTTTCTCCCCATCTCTCCCCTCTCCTACCCCAAGATGGCATATAATTTGATAAATGCTCTACATATACTTTCATATTGAACCTATTTTCACATTAGTGATGTTGTAAAGAAGAATTAGAACCAAAGGGAGAAACCACGAGAAAGAAGAAACAAAAAGAAAAAGGAGAGAGAGCAAATGGTATGCTTCAATCTACATTTAGACTCTATAGTGCCTTTTCTACATGTGGACATCATTTTCCATCATGAGCCCTTTGGAGTTGTCTTGGATTCTTGCATTACTAAGAAGAGATAAGGCTATCAAAGTTAGGCATCACACATCGTGGCTATTACTGAGTACAATATTCTCCTGGTTCTGCTCACTTCATTCAGCATCAGTTCATTCAAGTCATTCCATGTTTTTCTGAACTCTGCTCATCATTTCTTATAGCTCAATAGTATTCCATTCATATACAAAAATTTGTTCAGTCATTCCCCAGCTGATGGACATCCCCTCAATTTCCAATTCTTTGCCACCACAAAAAAGAGTTGCTATAAATTGTTTTGTACATGTGGGACCTCTTCTCATTTGTGTGATCTCTTTGGGATACAGTCCTAGAAGTAGCATTGCTGGGTCAAAAGGTATGAACATTTTTATAGCCCTTTGGGTATAGTTCCAAATGGTTCTCCAGAATGGTTCGATCAGTTCACAACTCCACTAACAATGAATTAGTGTTCTAGTTTTCACACATCTTCCCCAGTATTTATAATTTTCCTGCTTTTTCAGGTTAGCCAATCTGATAGGTGTGATGTGATACCTCAGAGTTATTTGTATGCGCATTTCTCTAATTAATAGACATTTAGAGCATTTTTTCATATGATTTTAGACACCTTTAATTTCTTAACCTAAAAACTGCCTGTTCATATCCTTTGACCATTTCTCAATTGGGAATGACTTGTAGTCTTATAAATTTAACTCAGTTCTCTGTATATTTTTAAAATGAAACCTTTATTAGAGACACTGGTTGTAAAAATTCCTTCACAGTTTTCTGCTTCCCTTCTAATCTTGGTTGCATTGGCTTTGTTTGTGCAAAACCTTTTTAATTTAATGTAATCAAAATTATCCATTTTGCATTTCATAATGTTCTGTGTTTCTTGTTTTGTCATAATTTTTTTATTCTCCATAAATCTGACAAGTAAACTATTCCTTGTTCTCCCAGTTTGCTTCCAGTGTCAGCCCTTATATCCAAATTGTGCATCCATTTTGACTTTATCTTGGTATGGGGTATAAGATGTTGGTCTATGCCTAGTTTCTGCCATACTATTTTCCAGTTTTCCCAGAATTTTTTGTCAAATAGTGATTTCTTATCTCAGAAGCTGACGTCATTGGGTTTAACAAACAGCAGATTACTATAGTCATTGACTACTGTGTCTTGTGTACCTAAACTATTCCACTGATCCACCACTCTGTTTCTTAGCCAGTACCAAGTAGATTCTATGATTGCTAGTTTTGATGATTACCTTTGTAACAGAATTTAAGATCTGGTATGGCCAGGCCACCTTCCCTAACCTTTCTTCTCATTAATTTCCTCAACATTCTAGACCTTTTGTTCTTCCAGATGAATTTTGTTATTTTTTTCTAGTTCTATAAAATAATCTTTTGGTAGTTTGATATGGCACTGAATAATTAAATTAATTTAGGTAGAATTGTGATTTTATTATATTAGCTCAGCCTACTCATGAGCAACTGATGTTTTTTCCATTTATTTAAATCTGACTTTATCTGTGTGAAAAGTTTTTTTGTAATTGTGTTCATATAGTTCTTGGGCTGGGAAATATATTTTAAGTGAACTTATTTACTTTGAACTGATTTGTCCATTTGGCCATGACTTAAAAGAATATTGGTTGCGATGATTGGAAATCAAGAAGTGATCTAAACTCATCATTATTAACAGTAAATGTTTACACTGGGTATAAGACACTATGTGCTAGAAACTGCGGATACAAGCATATATTAGACATTAATTCCTCATCTTGAAGAATTTAAAACAATAATAGCTAACATTTGTATAGTACTTAGAGATCTGAGAGCATATTACTGAAATTATTCCATTTGATTCTCACATTAGCCCTGTGAAGGAGATACTATTATAATTCCCATTTTACTGATAAGGTCACTGGGTCTCAGTGAAGTTAAATACCTTGCCCAGGGTTATACAACTAGTGTCTGAGGCAAAAATTAAATCTATATCTTCCTAATTCCAAATTTCTGTGGGAATGTTGAGCTATTCAAATATTCAGATGGACTTGAGCTTCTCCTGGGAAACTAGAAAGCACAGTGGGGAGGAGGCTACACTGGGACTTAGTAAGAACTCTAATAGCACCTATCTCCCAGGGTTGTTGTGAGGATAAAGTGAGATGATATTTGTAAAATGCCTTGCAAACCCTAAAGTGCCATAAAAATACAGGCTATCATCAGCATCATTATCATCATCACTGATGTGCACATTCCCTCTTATGGATTCAGATTCTAACTCATCCCTACCTGCTCCTCCTCTTCACATTTAAGTACATGTCTTCCCATAAGTTTGCCAGAAGGAGACCACCCAAAGAGCTGGAGGCCCCTTCCTTGTATTCTCTTGATTTTGTAAGAATGCCAATGGAACACATGGGTTTTCCATTGGTTCTCCCTCACTCTTCTACATTTTTTCTCGGTGCTTTCTTTGATGGCATCCTTTCCTCCAGTTCTTTGCAATTTGATGTTTATATTGGGTTGCTGCCTGCCTACACCCACTGTGCACTACTATCCCATTGCTCTTTGAATGATGTGCTTTTTTAATGCTTTATACTCCTTTATACTCCTACAATTTATAGCCATGCAACATGGTAGAATGTTGATATTTAAAAAGATTGGCATTTTTTAAGGATAAGTTTGGGATCATTAAAAGAGTTTTGCAATTTGTCAAATACAGTCTGGACATACTTCCTCCTTCCTGGTCCATTCTGGAGACACAGGATAAAGATATACAAGTATAAGCTTACACTAGGTGACTCAGTGAATTACTCAACAAAATCAGTCAGATGATAAATGTTATCATGATTCAGTAGAGGAGGAAAAGAATGCTACAGGCTGGCATAGTTTGAGGGATAGTGCTTGTCATCTGTATGACCTTGAGCAAGTCACTTTACCTACTTGGGCCTCAATTTCTTCATTTGTAAATCAAGGGTGCTGGACCTGACCTCTGAAGTCCCTTCCAACTCTAGATGTCTAAGTCTTTGAGGAGGTAGTGACTGTACTTATCATTTTTCTCTTGCTTATCTTTGTGTATCTGTGTCTTGTAGGGTACAAGCATAGCATAATGAGATTGAGAATAGAAGTTACAGAAAGAAATAAGATCTTGATGCAGAGCTAGATTAAGGGCTTTGCTGACAGAGTCAAAAGACCTGAATTCTCAACCTATTATTTAGTACCTATTATGAGCTCACCTCAGGTAAGTCACTTCACTTACATAAGGCAAATTCCCTCATCTATAAAATGAGAGGATTGGTGAGATGGTCCATCCCTCCCAACTCCAAAATTCTGGAAAAGACTTTCCTTACCTACCTTCCTTGAAGAATTATTGCAGAACTAAAACAAGAGAATTGTTTTGAGAATTACTAAGTGCCATTTAAATGTGAGGTATTATCATTTTTTCCAGTGAAGCTTATCATTGGATAAGGACCAAAAACACCCAACTTAGCACATTCTGTATGATGGCAAACAAAAGATGTTATAAGGAAGTCCCAGTGCAATAACTCGAGTAACGGTTTTCTGTAGGATTTCTAGGGTCATCCTAAGTAGAATTAGGAATGTACTCTCTTGCTTTAAAGAGGAGTTGCTCCTTGAATGAATAAATAAGATTTTTGGCTGAAACCATTTATTAGAAAGAAACACGGTCCTAAAGACTCAAGAGCCTTTGCGAAATATTCCAAGCACAATTTTCTTTGCACTTGTAAAACTTGTACTGGCTAAATTCCAGGAAAACAATTAATTGAGAAAGGACCTGGCATTATAACATCCCCTACCTCTTCAAATTTCAGCAAACACTTTTCTCCTGGGCTTTATGTTCAATTTCTCCTATTTTTTAGCACTGATTGTTTAGTTGGCTTTCAATTGTCACTGCCAACAAGATAAGTGCTTGCCCACAACATTTGCAGTTTGTGTGGTACTTAGATCCTGAACAATTCAATTCAGCAAATAGTAAGCCCTCTCTTTGAGGCAGTCATTCTGTTGGGTTCTGAAGACTCAAAGACAAAGCAAAAATAGTTTCAGATCTCAAGAAACTGATGTTCTCTTGGTGACACCCAGAGAAAGGAAGGTAGCCTCACACACTGGCTGTTTTGGAAGCTCCAAGACCAGAGTACTCTCATGCTCTTTTCAAGTAAGGCACAAAGAGAAGAAGACAAATGGTGGCTCTGTGTCTACAACCATCCTGCTCCCTGGGGTTTTCTTAATGCCTGGAGAGCAGTGGTATTGGACCTTTTAATTCCCTACCCTGGGGCTCAGCTATGTGGACATATTATGATCAGTCAATCAATCAGCTCCAGTTGTTGAGCATCCAATGTGAGCAGAGTCCAATGCTGTTTGTGTGTGTGTGTGTGTGCGAGCACGTGGGTATGCATGTGTGTGTGTATAAGGGGACAGACTCTATGGGAGGGGGATAAAATAGACACTAAAGATAATAAAATCTTATATCTGAATGACACTTCCTTTAAAATACTTAGTATAAAAACTTCTATCCTCATGACAAAACTGAGGCTCTAACAGGTTGCCCCTTGCTCATGATCACCATGGGCAGCTGGGGCAGATGGAATGAGTGCTGGGTCTAGTCAGGAAGACCTGAGTCCATATCCAGCCTTAGACATTTACTATCTGTGCGGCCCTGAACAAGACACTTAACCTCTGGCTACCTCAGTTTCTTTAAATGGGGATAATAATGTCACATCTCTCAGGGTTATTGTGAGAAATGAGAACTATTTGAAAACCTCTCTTAACATAGTGCCTGGCATATAGTAGGTACTTAGTAAATGTTTGCTCCTTTCCCTCCTTCCCAGTCAAGTAAAGATATGAACCGTCTCCTCATGTCAAGTTCCATGTTCTAGCCAGTGCAAGTCAGTCAACAAAACTTTATTAAGTACTTACTATGTGCCACACACTACACCATAATACCTTTTAAGGTATCCTACATAAAGCTATTGATGTAGTGTTAAACAAAACACACTACATAAAGGATTGCAGATGTAATAGGTTTTAAGTAATTTTTCAGCTGTGATATTGAGCTTTTGATAGTCAAGTAGAAAGTAGGAACCACTTTCACATTTTCAACTGCAATTCCTCATTGAAACATGTTTTATAACATTGTTATATTTTCAATCAGTTTCATATTCATCTCATAATTCTTAGCTTGATTCTTGTTTTGTAGATTTCTTTTTCTTTTGTAAAGTAAATTGATGTGAAAGATATAATTTGTTACTTTCAAATTTTGTGACTTTGAAATAAACATCTAATTTGGATTTATTATGGAATTAACTTTCTGGCCTCTGCAAAAAATATTTTAGTCACATCCTGATATCATTCAATGTTCTACAAACATATATACCTTGATCTATAGGCTGTAATAGACAATCCATAAGAGAAATTCAACCATTGTAGGCCCCATAGATCACTCAGTAAATATTCTTGATCTTTTACTAGAGGCCAAAGAGGTTCTCCTTCCTAAACAAATGGAAATCATCTCATAAGCGGATTGTTCACATTATAAGATTAACTTGTTTTCAATCTGGTATTTCATTAGGCACTCAGCAGGAGGCTTCTGTCTAGCCAACCATTCCAAAGGGCATCATGAATGAGGACATCATGGCATTAAGATGGTCTGACAAAACTCCATGGATTCATTCATGCCCAGCTGGAGCCTAGCAAAATTGGTGTAATTTATCCCTTGTGTGAAACCAGTTCTGTGGGAGCAAAGATGGTCCTTAAATTTTATCCTTATTTTACATCTAATTATAACTTGACCTTGTTTAACTGACCTAATAGCTCATTTGTTCATGAACTTCATTATTAAAACTTGTCATGTTGGGAACATAGAACCTCTTGCAAATGGAGCTAGAGGTACACTTCTATTCCAATGGGTCATTAGTGCCAAAGTACCTTTCATCTGGCTTTTTATTCACCTGCTTCATGTCAAATTCATTTTCTTGTGAATTTGTGCCACCCATAACTAAGAGCATTTGGTTTCTGCTTCAGTAAAGGTCTCTGAGCTTTGCTGAAAAAGGCTAGATCATTCTGGAAACTGTGAAAATTCATGGCAGGCTGAACAGCTTCTGACAAGCAGTTTTGGGAATGATCTCAATGTTGTTTTGTCTTAAGGTCTATTCATTTCCTGTGTGAGATAACTCATCCTCTCTAAATAGTACTTAACTGATTCCACTTCTCTGCTCAGTATTATACAGAAGGAAGATTTCTTCACAGAAACAAAACTTTCAGAATCCAGCTGAACAAACTGAAATTGCAACTGATGAGCTGAAAAATTACTCTCCAAATCATCCTTTTTCTCTTCTAGGGACCCCTTCCCTTGAGTTTTTACTTCATAAAAATAGAATCACAGTATAATATCATATAATGTTGATCATAACAATTAGATTATGGGGGGCATTCAGGTTTGACTACTAATTCTCTGGAACTACCTGGTTATTTTGCATGTTTTATTCTGAGACAGTTTGATAAACTGGGCTAGATGATTTCTGTGATCACTTCCAGGTACAAATCTATAACCATATGATTACATAAAGTGAAAAAAAAAGCAAAATTCAAAAATCTGGCTCTACCACTTATTAGTTGATCAATCTCAGACATGTCACTTGAATTCTCTGATTCTCATTTTCCCCATCATAGGACTCTTGTGATTATCAAATAATAATGAATGTGAAAACTCTTTATAAAATACTATTTTGTGACATGTTTTAAATATTAGGTCAAATATCTTCTAAATAAATACTTTTAAAACCACTTCAAGATTACCCTGACATATGTTTGTTTGCTGATTTTTTTTAATGAAAAGAAATACTTGATCTTTCTGAATAACATAATCTCAGTATGTGATCTCTTCTAGTCATTATGAAGAACATATCCTTTCAGATACAAAGTTTGCTCTTTGGAAAAGTCATTGAATTTGTCTCCTAAGCTGGTAAGATATCCATTTGAGCAATGATACAAATTAGGGAAGAGGGAGTTCTCTCATGTGAAGTAGGAAAAAACCCACTTAAAAAACTGAATATATGAAGTTGTAAAGGGCCTTTGAAAATGAACCTTCAGCAAAGGAGGTCATCAGTAGACATCCATCCCAAAGTATGGGGATTGAAGATAGAATAGTTTAAAGAGATACTCTCAGTCACAGACTCAGGTTTTAACAAATTGCCTTGTGGTTTTTGGTTGGTTACTCAATCTGCTAAAAAGAATTATAGCCCGCTATATTTCATATGTCCATCTTTGCAGATATAATCAACTAGGTTCAAAAGAATTTCATTTTCACTAAAGAAATGTGCTAGCCATAGATATTTCATGACTTCACTGATTCAATTCTTTTACCTACTATTGCCTATGTACTACATTACCTGTGTGATAATGTATTATTTTAATACATTATTTACACCCAGATTCCCATTAGTGTGAGTAATGTATCCCATGAATTAGTCTCACTACTTGAATTCAACATGCATATTTCCATTGGGCTGGAACCAATTACCATATTTTACGTCTAATTATAACTTGAATAACATGAATTCAAATCCTATGACCACTTAATGGGTATTTTTTCTTTGCAGTAATCAGGACTTAGCAGTAATAAGCACTAACTATGTGCCAAGCATAATGTTAAGTGATAGAGTTACAAAGAAAGTCTTGAGGAGCTAATGATAGCCCTGCTTTTTAAAATCAGATAGATGATGGATAGACAGACAGACAGATAGATAGATAGATAGATAGATAGATAGATAGATAGATAGATAGATAGATAGATAGATATGGGCATAGATATACATGAAGGCAAAAATTATTCTTACTTATAGAATCTGGTTTGGCACTAAGAAGACCTAGGAATTCATTAAAATTCTGTCTAAATTGATTTGTTCCCAAGGACTCCATTCCTATGAGGCACAACCTATGTTAATTCTCACAACAATATGGAATAAGTTAACTTTTCCTTCAGTACAAAATAGAAAACAAATGAAATATATTTTTAAAAGCCAAAAATTTTTAAATGATGAAAAGCGATGGTTTCAGAGAATCCTGAAAAGACTTCTAAGAGCTGATTCACAATGAAGTAAACATAACCAGGAGAACAAGATATACAGTAACAATAACATTATAAAGACAAAAAATTTTTTGAAAGATCATAATCCTGATCAACACAATAAGAATGATTCCAAGTGATGAATGATAAAACTTGCTTCCACCTACCCACAAAGAGGTGATGGATTCAAGATGTAGCATTAATCATGCATTTGTTGGACATGGATAATGAATTTTGTATTTGACTCTGCATATTGATTACTAGGATTTTGCTTTTCTTTTGTTCCCTTAAGTTTTTTCCCCCGGGGGCTACGAGTAGGAGGGAGAGAAATGTATTTTAAGTGAAAAAAAAGTGGTATGAACGTAGCTCCATGTCTAATGAGGAAAAAAAAAAAACTTATTTAGTTCTAGAGTCCCCCAGCTTCTGCTACCAGGCAAATTCTTGAATGAAAAAGATTGTCTCATTCTTTTCAGGGGATATAATGGTGTGGAAGCCAGAGCCTCATTAAGTTTGGCATAGTATTAAAGCACTGCAGGAAGCAGTGACTACCAAATGTACTATATAATTGGACTTTAAAGTGAACTTTAAATGGCAAAAATTGACTAAGACTGAAGGTAAACTCTTTGCACTCTTCAGTGGGGATGCATCGTAATTAAGAGAGCTCTTAGGAACAAACACTGCCAGAAAATGATCATCAAATACAATGTCTGAAGAAGTTTAAAGAAACCACGCACATCAGCACATGTTAGAGGCAGAGAAGAAATCAAAATATGGATATAAAGAAAATCAAAAAAGTGTCACTCCCTTCCCATTGTATTTGGCTTTTACAAGAATATGCTCAGGGGAGGAACTGAATTTTCTCCAAGCAGTGAGCTTCATGACTTTGTAAATATTGAAGACATGGTGAAAAGGACAATGGAAGTGGCAGGCGAAATTGTAAAAAGTAATAGTGAAAATTTTATAAGCCCATGTGCTATGCTACCCATAGTTAAGAAAACCTCAAGGCACGCATAGTCTGAGGTGCCATGACACACATCACCTCTGTTTTGTGTGTCATATGTATCAACAGAGATACAAACACAATCCAGTTGTCTCATTCTGAGACAGCCTATTATGAAAAGACAATTATAGCATCCATTTGCGTTACAGAAGGATTTATCCCTTTACAAAATGATTCACCTAAAGATCTCCCTTAAAGAGCAAATCCTCCTTACACAAAAAATGGAATTCAATTTAGAACACAACTTTTAAGGGAACTAAGCTGTTATATAAAATGGAACATAGCTAAATAAACCACTGTGATATTATAACTATCAATTCATCAATTAACAAGGACTTAGAAAGCGTTTACTGTATACCTGGCACTGGAATAAGTTATAGGATAAAAAACATGGAAATAGTAGTCCTTTTTCTCAAGGAGCTTACATTCTTTCTCAGGGGGAAGACACCATGTACACAAATAGGTACATATCAATATATACAATATAGATATTTAGTTAAGTAAACAATGCATTTAATTGAGAAAGTAAGCAAGGGATATTGCATATGGGAATTCAAACGTGAATCCTCCTCAGTCCTCAAACACAAATGGATATGGACTTCCTACAAGAAGTCTTTCCCAAACCCCTTAATGCCAGTGTCTTCCCTCTGTTGATTGTCTCCAATTCTTCCTTTGTTTGTGCATAGTTGTTTGCATGTTGCTTCCCCCTCCCCATTAGACTATAGCCTCCTTGAGAACAAGGACTGTCTGTTGTCCTTTTTATCCCAGTGTTTAGCATAGTACCCAACATATAATAAGTGTTTAATAAATGCTTTTAGACTAGTTGACAAAAAAAAATCACACAAAGGATAAGGAAACTTGGCCTTCTTTTCAGATAGAGTGGAAGAGTCAGGCATGTTTCCTATCAGTTTGACCTTTGTAGCTGGCATAGACATGTGCTAGAATCTTTTTAACTCGAATGTTCATCTTGCTGTCCAGGATCAACAAACTTCTGCCAGAACTCTTGGGTTTCAAGGATACTATTACAGACTCATTCTATATATAGCATTTCTTTTTAATGCTGACAACAACCTGGTTGAGTTTTCTCCACCTCTGCTCAACTCTTCCACCCTATACTTTAGCAGCTTTACTTTTCGTTAAGACTCCCTATCAATCAGTCATCATTTGATAATGCCACTGTTCACAACCCATACATATTTTCTCTCAATGAGGAATAATCTCTGATCCCCAAACATTATGAGAAATTCAGGTCTGAGGAATTTTCTCAACAGGTATACCTTCTACATATTCCTATAGCCAATGGATAAATTAAGTATTAATGGTCAATGGCTAATTGGCACATAAGAGTCACTCTGGCTTTTCCAGCAGGGATGAAATTGCTCAGGGAACCAGAACGTATCTCAAGAAGGAATATATGGAAGTACAGGAAAGAAAAAATTTAAAGGCTTTAGTGCAATAGAATCTAGAGACCAGTGTATCTCAAAGGTATCCAGAGGAGCACTACTCAGCTTGAACAGAGAGCAGAAGCAGCTTGGAATTAGATAATATTTATATTTTAGGGAATCAGACTTAAGGACCTTGAACAGGGAATAGGCTGTAATCCTTTTCCTTCCCTTCAAGTATGTGCCTTTCTAGCTTAATTTTCCTCTCTCCTTAAGTCTACACATGCCCTATACTACAGCCAAAGTATTCTTCATATTCCCCATATATGCTTTATATCTTCTCGTCTAGAATACCTTCTAACTCTTCTATTTCTGATCAAAGCTGACTTTTCCTTCAAGATCCAGCTCAAACTCTGCCTCCTCCATGTAACAGAAGCAGCTTTCCCTCTAGGACTGAAATCTCCACAGCTCGTTAGTGCTTAGCATTTACCACCTCCTCCTATTAGCTGTCTTTTCAGTACATGTCTTGAATTTAGCAATATATATATACATACATACACACATATATGTGTGTGTATACAGAGAGAGAGAGGGGGGGGAGAGAGAGAGAGAGAGAGAGAGACTGGAGAGAGAGACTGGAGAGAGAGAGAGAGAGAGAGACTGGAGAGAGAGACTGGAGAGAGAGAGAGAGGAGAGAGAGAGAGAGAGAGAGAGAGGAGAGAGAGAGAGAGAGACTGGAGAGAGAGAGAGAGAGAGAGAGAGAGAGAGAGAGAGGAGAGAGAGAGAGAGAGAGAGAGAGAGAGAGAGGAGAGAGAGAGAGAGAGACTGGAGAGAGAGAGAGAGAGAGAGAGAGAGAGAAAGAGAGAGAGAGACTGGAGAGAGAGAGAGAGGAGAGAGAGAGGAGAGAGAGAGAGAGAGAGAGAGAGAGAGAGAGAGAGAGAGAGAGAGAGTAGACCTCAGTAAATACTGCATCAATATTTAGAAAATGTCTGCTGGTTGCTTTTCTTATGAGAGAATAGAAATAGAGCATGTCTTCTTAACTGGAGAAACATACTCTAAGTACCTGTAATGGAATGTGTGTGTGTGTGTGTGTGTGTGTGTGTGTGTGTGTGTGGGATTAACTCCAAACTATAAGCACACAGGAGAATCTGAGAGCATTGTACCATTGGGAGCAGCCAGACCTCGGTCTCAAGTTCTGCTATTTCTGGCTTCATAATTTTTCTCATATATGCTCCCCACCTTCCTTCCTATGCCACTGCTACCACTCTTATGGAGACCCTCATCACATTATACTTGTACTGTTTCAGCAACCTACTGGTTGGTCTCTCTCTGCCTCAAGTCTCTCTCTACTGCAATCCATACTCCACTGAACTCAAACTAATCTTCCTAAAGTGCATATCTGACCATATCACCTCCCTATTCTATATACACCTTGGCTCTTATTGCCTTCATGATCAAGCAAAAAATCTCCCCTGTCTTTGGCATATAAAACCCTTCATAACTTGGAGCCTTCCTGCCTTTCCAATCTCCTTATACCTAATTCCACTCTACTCCGTGAGCCAGTGACATTGGCTTCCTTTTCACCTAACTTCCTTGACTTCCTTTAATTTTCATCTAGAGTTCCAACTTTGGCAAGAGACTTTTCCCTACTTTCTCTGAGTGCCTTCCCTCTGAGCACATCTCTAATTAATCCTTTCTGAGTAACTAGGTGGTGCAGCGGATAGAGTGCCAGGCCTGAAGTCAGGAAGAATCATCTTCCTGAGTTCAAATCTGGCCTCAGACACCTCATAGCTGGGCAACTCTGGGAAAGTCACTTAACCTTGTTTGCTTTAGTTCTTCATCTATAAAATGAACTGGAGAAGTAAATGACAAATCCCTTCAGTCTCTTTGCCAAGAAAATCTTAAATGGGGTCACAAAGACTCAGACCCAATGGAAATGATTGAACAACCTCTATTATTTGTATGGCATCTCCCCCATTTGACTGTGAGCTTCTTGAAAGATGGCTCTGTTTTTTGAACCTTTCTTTGTATGCCCAATGCTTAGCCCAGTGCCTGGCACATAGTAGGCCCTTAATAAGTAGTAGTTGACTGACTGACCAACTCATCTGGGATATTCCCCCTTTTAGTCACTACATTTATATAGACCCTATAAGTATTGCTGAGGCCTCCTTAGTATAGAATGTCTACCAAGAGCCCTCCTGTAGTTCGTACAAATTCGTCCTTCACACTACTGCCAGAATAATCTTCCTAACACACACACACACGTGTGTGTGTGTGTGTATATACATATATATATAATTATGCCACTCCCCTACTTACAAACTTCTGTGGCTCCCTATTGCCTACACAATCAAGTCCAATTTTCTTAGTCCAACATTTCAGTCTCTCTGAAATCTGGCTGCAGTCTACATTTCTAACATCTCATCAGTCCCTTCATCCACTCCACCTTCAAGCTAAATTATATTACTAGCCATTCCCTAAACTCATTCTATCTTCTCTGTTCCTTTTTGCTCATGTCATCCCCTTCCCCCATAACCATCTCTTGCTATTCAAACATTTCCTATCTCAGGTATCCTTTTCTCTATATAGACTTCTCTCATCTCCTCATCTCCTTCTTTAATTTTTAATAACATTTTGCATGTTTCCTCTGTACTTTTGACATTGGGATTTATACTACATACGAGGCCCTGTCTCATCTCCCTCCTTAGACTCTAAGTTCCTTGGTGATAGGGACTGTGTTCTGTTCACCTTTGTGTTCCTAGTAGCTGTGATGTCTTACATATAAAAGGTAATCAATAAATCTTTTTGAATTGAATTAAATATATCTTATTCTCCTGCAGTAAATGAACCTTTGTTACCTTGATGTAATTGAGTAGAAGATGTTTATTTATTTATTTATTCATTCATTCATTTATTATTTGCTATCCCATGATAATTCTAGATTGAGAATTTTCTTTCTAGTTTTCTCTTTTGCTTTTCCTTTTGGATTTTTTCTAGTTATTACATGCATATCATAGAAAAAGAAAATATCTACAAAGAAAACTTTTGAAGACTGCGACAATGGTAACCTCATAATAAATCAGTTGACAAGCATTTATTAAATGCTATGTGCCAAGTACTGTGCTAAGTACTGGATATGAAGAAAGGTGAAAACATGATCCTTCCTCTCAAGGATCTCTCATTCTAGTGGGGAAGATGACAAGCAAGCAGTTATGTACACAAAAATATATACAACTTAAGTGGAAGTCAATCTCAAAGTCAAATCTTAGCAGTAAAGGAACCATGGAGGCTTAGATAGTTCTCCTTTAGAAGGTGAAATTTATACTGTCATAAAATAGGCAAGGAAAGCTAAGCATTAGATGTCAGGAGAGTATTCCAGGCATGGAGTACAGTTGAAGAAAGCCAAAGCATTAGGAGATGGAGTCTTATTTGCAAAGAACTGCATGTAGGTGATTATAGCTGAATCATACAGCATGTGGAGAAGAGGAAAGTGTAAGAAAACTGACAAGATAGTAAGGGGCCAAGTTCCTATTGGCTTTAAATACCTAATAAAGGACTTTGTATTTTATCGTAAGAAGATAAATTATATTCCTAGTCATTCCCTAAACACATTCTATCTTTTCTATTCCTTTTTGCTCATGTCACTCCCCTCCCATACCCATCTCTTGTTACTCAAATATTTCCTATCTCAGGTGGGGAACCACTGGAATGTGTTGAGTAGGGAGTGGCATGGTCAGACTTGCCTTTTAGGAAAATTACTGGCAGCTGGGTGAAAAACAGATTGCAGCAGCAAAAGACTTTAGGCAGAGAGATCAATTAGAATGCCATTGCAGTAGATCCCTATAAAAGCTGATAAGGACCTGGTCTAGGGTAGTGGCTACATAAGTGCAGAAAAAGAGTGTGTAACAGGAGAAATGCTGTGAAGGTACAGATGGCAAGATTTGCATGGTGTTTTAAGGTATAAAAGTACTTTTCCTATAGGATCTCATTTGATTCTTACAACAACCCTGAGAGGTAAATGCCACATTTATTGGTATCCTCATTTTATAGTTAAAAAACTAAAGCTCAAAAAAGGGAAAAGACAAAAAAAACCCCATAAATTCATAGAGATGAAGTGACTTGTCAAGGGTCACATGGCTACGTGGTCACAAGACAGGATTTAAGCCCATGTCTATCTGGTCTCAAGTCTAGCACCCTCTCCACTCCATCATGCATCTTCTCACCCACCTAATATGTGGACGTTTCCCATAAGAGAGGCAAGAGATATAAGCAGGGGGAGGGGAGAAGGGGGCAGGGTATCTCCTCAAAGAAAGATGGACATTGAGGAACACCCCAGGGCTGAAATGTTTTGTGCTTCTTTCCTTTTTCTCCCTTTCAGCATTCCCAAAGTCCAGTCATGTAACTAGGCTGAATCAGCATGCATACACCTGGGTTTGTTCAAAGCCCACGTCAGGCTGAGTTTGTCTGTGTGGGAGCCAGACAACAAAGCAGCTTTTTCCCAGGCCTGTCCTATGGTGACTGTAATTGGCATATTCAGAATCAGGCTTTTCAAAGTGAATTTTTACTTAAAAACCACACACTCCCAATCACAGGATTGCTGCTTTTCTTGCACAGTTGGGAAGGCAAAACTAACTTCAGTATTTCAGTTGATGTATGGTTGTGTTAGCATGGGTCCTCTAGATACTGATCCTGGTGAAAATTCATCCACACATTCTTAATCCTATGTAATTCTTATTCTAATCTCTCCAAAGATGTTCCAGGGATGTTTTATTCCACATGCTATAGGTTTACATTAGTGTTTTCTTGCATACCAGTGCTGACTACCTGTTATTTCTCACTCTTGCTATATCAGTGATCTGACCTCTTTCTCTAACTATACAATGTCTGTTACATCACTTCTTAAATGCAAAATCTTTGTTGGTAACATGCTACAGTAAAATGGTCTCTAGTATGCCCTTTAGGTTACCTGAAGTTGTGATACTTTTGAGATCATAACATTTTGTTATGCCCACCCAGAGATGCCAAAAGCTGTTAAGGTTTCATGATGTGTTGTGGTGGAACTGTATCAAAGAACTCTGAGTCAGACCATTTCTAATCCAATTATTGGCATTTATTGAGATTGACACCTCTCATGAAGCAGACCAAGTTCCAAGAGGAACTAGTGACTTCAGAGAAAGCAAGATGGATTTTTGTAGGGTAAAAATGCAATTACATAACAGAAATTATGAATATTAAAAATGCAGGAGGGATTTGTTAAGGGTTTAGTAAGTAATAGGGTAGGGATCCCAACTGCAGTAGAATTAGGCATGTTATCACCCACAATGCATACAGAAAAACATATGAGGGTATGTATGTATGCTCATGATATTATAAGAAGCCTCTCTACATCATAAGTTCACTCTAGATCATTTCTCTACTATTACTATACTGGTGCCTACTCAGGCTAACTCCCTTCTGTTGTTTTGGGATTCACATCCTGCTTGGGCATCCTGGTGGTGCTCCTTTCTGATTGGTTGACTATTGTCCTGTCTAAGACTAGATGTTTCTGGTTGTGGTTGAGAGCGTGGACATACCTTCTGTTTCTGTAGGAAATATGAGAAATGGGTTTGAGGGCTAGCTAGAGGCAACAGCTGGATATCATCACATGGATATGCCTGCTGTTTCTGGGAGAAATATGAGTTCATGGACACACTTGCTATTCTAATCAGCAAGGAGGCAAGTGTGAAGAAGATAGGATGTGGGGGTGGTATGGCTAGGTAGGTACAGTAGACCTGATGTTCAGTGAGATCTCTCTTTATTAGGATTCCATCAATTTCATTCATCACAGTTATATAGAATTACTGGGAGAACACTTTTTTGAAACCTTGATGGATATGTGACCTCATTAATATCTTCATGGTGGCTGCCATTATAGCAGGTCACAATAAAATGGATATAGTTTTCCATTCTGGGCAATTCTTATTTCCATCCCATGTGCTCAACACACTACAGGCTTTTCTCTGGTTTTTCAAATATTTCCTCAATAGTAGTGTGATGCCTGGGTTGTAGGTTGGTTGGATATTGGTGTTTAAATAAAATGTACTAGAAACTTGGGATTATGGGAAGAGCTGCACAATTTCTCTCATGCAATTCAGTAAGATCTCCTCCTATTTCATTCTGAATAAAGCTCATTGTCTTCTTGCATCACCCATCTAACATATATGAAAGGATAAACCAATGGATTTGTGGGCAATCACATCATTATCTGGGCAATTTATTCCCTTCATCCATTTTACTATTCCTGTGTAGACTTGGGTGTACAGGTGCTCAGGGAAGACTACTACCTTTGGTGTGAGGACCACCAAACGTTTTCCAGAGCTGCTTCCCAATTTTGGTGTCCAACTAGTAACCCAAATTTCACCTATGACCCCAAAAAGTGTAGCACATGCAGAGGCCACACCCTGGTAAATTGTTTTGATTGATGGGCTAAACCAGGTTGAGGGTAACCAAGAGATCTCAAACCCATTGGTGAGTTAGAGGGCTGTCTATCCCAAGCATGTGAAGATTTCCCCAGCAGAATAGGTAGATGAGAACAATTTGTTCCAGTGTCCATGAAGGGTACTGTGGAGAGCTTAGAAGATGCCAATATCGCTTGCATCTTGAGCCATCATCAGTCATCTTGACTTTGGACTTTGCTGACTCAGGAAGAGAGAGTAAGGCTTACACCTTCATGCAATTCTGTCTCACTTATATTTAACTTATGTGTGAGTGAAAAGACATCACCTATACCATCTGACTATTTTTACCTACCTCAAAGTCCTGTGACCATGGGCAAGTGATAGAACAACAGGTGCAGATACACTGGGAGGTATAGTCACAGCCCTGCACACAAGTGACCCATAGGTACATTTTCTCACTGGACTAAAGGAACAATAGGATTTGTTAGGCTCTGGGTATCTTAGCAGCCTTTTTTAGGGACCACACTGCTGAAATTTTAATAAAAGAAAGGTTCTAAAGATCAATCCTAGTCAACATCAACTGAAAAAAAGGACAACACTGCTCACCTCCTGATATGAAGAAGGGGCCAGGAAAAATGCCCTAAAAGTTGTTTGCTTCACCTAATCTAACCCTGACCTGCTTATTGAAGTAGGTGGGAATCCTACCCTGGCATCTAAATACAAAACAAAATGTACACAAATTTTTGTGAAGGTGATTTTGCTCACCATTGGCACAAGGAATGTGCACACACTTACAGACAACATGAATTCTAGTAGACCTAAAAGACAAACAGCTCTTGTTATAAGAGAACTCAGTAGGTATGGCATCCAAACAGTGCCCTGAATAAAACAAGGTTGGCAGGTGAAGGTCAGCTTACCAAAGTTGGAGCTGGATATGTATTTTTTACAGTGGTTAAAGTGATGGAGAGTGTCATTAAGTCCGTGTGGGCTTCTCAATCAAAAGTAATCTAGTCTACAAGCTTGCATGCCTCCCAAAAGAAGTGAATGACAGGTTCATGACAATTTGGTTGACCTTTGCAGGAAAGTGCCACACCACCATCATCAGTGTGTATACTCCTACCATGATAAACCCTGATGAGGTTAAAATATTTTCTTGAACATCTGGAGATCTTTATCATCAACGTGCCAAAAGAGGACAAGTTAGCATGCTCGAGACTATCAGACATGGCAAGAAATCCTTGAGAGGAGTGGAGTCAAAAATAACAACAGCAACAGTGACATTATACATGGCTCATGTGCCTCATGACCTCATCACCAACATTGTCTTCCTTTTACCTAAATGCAATAAAGCTTTATGGATGTACCCTCACAGCAATCAGTGATGATATTGACAAGAGACAGCTAGGATGTGAGAGTGACAAAGATGTGTATCACAGAGTGCTGAACCAATCATAGACTTATCCTCTCTAAGCTAAACATTCCCATTCAACTAAAACAGTAGCCCCAGGGCAAGACAACTACCAGAAGACTTAACCAACAGATTAGAGTGCTTTTCTGTGAGTGAACAATTTGTTACTGCTAACTTGAAGAGAAAGCTGAGCCAGAACATAGTTGGCAACAGTGGAGAAGAAAAGGAGTGAGCAGCTTCCAGATATTTGTGTATAGTGCCGTATTTACTCATCTCGACCAGAACATTCACAAACATTAAGATTGGTTTAATGAAAATTATGGAGAAATTCAGAAGCTGCTAAATGAAAAATGAGACCTTCACAGAGTTTACCAGCAGGATAGTTCATCCATCTCTAAAAAAGGCAACATTTAATTCCATCAAAAGTAAGTGCACAATGTAATGGAATACTATTGGGCCATAAGAAATGATGAGCAGGAGGAATTCAGAAAAACCTGGGAAAGAATTATATGAAAAATGATATGAACTGATGCTGAGTGAAGTGAACAGAACCAGGAGAACACTGTACAATTCTACAACCACATTGAGCAAAGACTAACTTTGATAGACTTAGCTCTTCTCAGCAATGCAAGGTTCTAAAACAAAGGGTTCATGTTTGAAAATGCTATCCACATCCAGAGAAAGAACTACAGAGTCTAAATGCAAATGGAAGCATACTATTTGCCCTCTATCTTTTTTTGTTTTGTTCCTTCTTTCTCATGATTCATCCCATTCATTTTAATTCTTCTTTACATGACTAATGCGAGAATATGTTTAATATGAATATATATATATATATATATATATTATGTAGAGCCTACATCAAATTGCATGGTGTCTTGGGGAAAGAGTACGGGAGAGAGGTAGAGAAAATTTAAAACTAAAGAGCTTGTGGAACTGGATGTTGAAAATGAAAAATAAATTAATTAATTTTAAAAACATTAAAAATATAAGCATATGCTAATGACAAAATAAAAAGAAGTAAAGTGCAAATGAAGCTTAGAGATGAAGAATTCTTGGCTCAGTAAGAAGGCAAGTTACAGTATAGTAACACTCCAAAGTGCTTTTCTGTTGCTTGGAGACTATTTATGGGTCAAAGACCTATGGTACATCTCAACTATTCAGCCCTAATGGAGCCACATTGATTAATGATAAAGACATGATTCTGGAGAGATGGGCTGAACACTACCATACTATTAACAATAGTCCATCACCAATTAATGCTAAAACCATTCACCACATGCCTCAGGTTGAAGTCTGTCCCTCTCTAGCTAAACTATCAAATGAAGAAGAGTTTTTGAATGCCATCAAGCTCCTCTTGTGTGGCAAAGCACCTAATGTTGATGCTTATTCCAGCAGAGATTTACAAGGTAGGGAGTCAACTGTTCATACAAAAACTGACTAAAATCTTCAAGTTATATGATAAGAGGAGGTTATCTCCCAGGTGTTCAAAGATGCTTCTATTGTCTATCTCTATAAAGAAAAAGGGAATAGGTTATCCAGTCACAGTGGGGCATCTCTCTCTTAGTCATCACTGGCAAGATTTTTGCCAAAGTCCTCCTTAATAGGCTGATCCTTCACCTGGAAGACAGTCATCTACCTGAGAGCCAGTATAACTTCAGAAAGGGTCAAGGAACAGTCACTGTGTCTGTACACAATACTTGTCAATCTCCCAAGGCCTTTGATACTATCCATCAAAAAGGATTGTAGAAGATCACAGCAAAATTTGGTTGCCCAAAGAAGTTTGTCAGTATCATATGCCAGTTCCATGACAAAACTGAAGAACTTCTCTCTGAAGAACATTGAAATCAATTGTGAGACATGGCATACTCTGGCATAGTACCACCCAGTATGGTGTGCCCACATCAAAGAGGGCACTGTGTTCTACAAGCAAAGAAGAATTGCGGTAGCTCAAAAGAAATGTGAGATGCACAGATTTAGAGACATCTCCACTCCAAATGTTCATACAGATTATTTGTGTGGTCGAGCCTTCCAAGATCATATTGATCGAGCCTTCCAAGTTCATACTGGTCTAATCAGTCACCATTGACCTCAACATAGTGACATCATTTTGGTCCTTTTCAAGCAAAAAGGATAACAGCCAGCCAACCAAGTCTGTATAGATTACTGCACTAAACTTTTTTCTAAGTGGTTTTAGTTTGCACAATACTTCAATAAAGTTCAATTTCTTCTGCCTAGAAAGTGTTCCTTCCTCATGTCTGCTTCTCATAGACCTTGGTTTCCAAGACTTAGTTCTAGTTACTTCCTTCAGAAGGAAGCCATTCCTGATTTCCCTAGTTGTTAAAGTTCTTTCCTTTCTCAAATTACCTTGTATTATCTGTGTAATGGTACTCCAGTTGAATGGAAATTCCTTCAGGGTAGGGTTAGTTTATTCTTCATCTTTGTATCTCCAGCATCTAGCACAGATTATCATCATCACCACAACAGTGATAACAAATGCAACAACAAACCAATGTATCCCTTTAACATTTGCAAACAAAAGTGAACATCTTAACAAGTTGATGAAGTAGATAATATAGGTATAATTATCCCTGTTTCACAGAGGAGGGAACTAGGGCTCTGAAATAAGCCTGTAGTCACACAGAACATAAACTCTGAATAAATGTTTTTAATTGAATTGAATCTCATTGTTTGATACAACCAGTACATTTCCACCCATCAGAAAAAAATATACAACTATGTCCTGTATCCATTGACAGGGATCCTTTTTCCATTTGAACCTTGTGAGAACATCTTCAGTAAATTGTAAAATGCCTTTGATATTCACACAAAAAGACACAAGGCATTTTTTAGTGAGTGGACTTAGTATCGAATAATTAAAATCCTCTAGGGCTTTGTTATTTGATTACAGTGTTTCCCCCAGAGCATTATCACAAATCAATGTCTAGAAATACGATGTTTGTTTTGCTTTGTTTCAAAAGTTATAACTAGAAGTGTTAATTAATATAATAAGCCATAAATATTTGACAGAGGTAAAACTCAGATCTAAAGACATTAAGTAACCTGCCCCAAGTCACATAGAGAATGGCAAAATCAGTACTGCTGTCTGCTTTCCTGTCTCCTGATACAATCTGTTCTTTCAAGAAAGTCAATCTTACTTTAGCCTGCATTAAAAGTCTAGGACCAAGTCTCACTTTTCCTCCGCCCTGATCAGACCACATTTGAAATATTGTGGTCAGTTCTGCATGTCATATTTTAGGAAGAACACTGATCAGCAATGGATGGAAGTTATATTGGAAACTTCAAATATAATGCAATAGTTCCTGATTATATTTATCCATACAGAGAACAATTTGTATCAGAGGGGGAAAGGTTCCCCCTATCCCTGAAAGTGTTCCAGTAAAACTTGAGGGAAAATTTGTCAAGGATGGCCTAGAGGAGATTCTTGCTCAGGTAAGAATAAAATTTTAATGACCTGTGTGATACCTACCTACTCTGAAATTCTGTTATTTTTGGTTTTTTGTGATTCTGTGGTGGTTTAAAGACATGCCTTGGAAACTAAAATATTTTTGCTTTGTTTGTTTCTATTAAGCCCTGAATGTTAGTATATTGTGGTGGTCATTGTTTCTTTCTCTTAAAATTCAAGTAAAGGAAGAAAAAATCTGGTTAACTGAGGATTGTAGGTGCTTATATTTTAATGGACATTTCACCATTATTTTCCCTGGTGGCCATTTGTGCTTATGTCACTGCTGTGTTCAGAGGGATGCACATACCTAGAGCTTTGATTTTGTGCTTCAGTTCTCTTGGCCCTGGTTTCTGGTCTGTTGCCTTTGCTGACACTGTCTGTCTTTGCCTCTTGTGCTCTTAGGCTTGGAAATTAACAAGATCAGGAATTTTCCATCACAGGAGATGAAACTTCCTTCTTGGGAGAAACTATGAATAATGAGCATGATGATGACTAAACTTGAATGTGTTTATTCTGCATATTGGAGCAGTCTTTGAAAATGGTCTTGTATAAAACAAGAGATTCTAAGGAAAACATTTCTGTAGGGTTTTTTCCAGGTACCTAAGTAAAGTATAAATAGGCAGCTGTATAGATAAAGCTGCTTCCACTTCAACCATTTACAAGAAATTCTGAATGTATTAGGATTTAGGTGGCTTTTCCTTTTGGGATAGGAAGGATAAGTTAAAACACTTTAAAATAATCAATTATTTCCTTATCACAGAGGACCAGATGGCACATTATACAAAAAGGGCTCCCACGGAATGCCAGACTAATTCTTGTTACCATAAGAACAAGAAATATGTAATTAAACTGATGTTACTATTTAACAAAGGAGCAGATGCTGCCCTGCATAAACACACATGATTGCCATCCATGAAGAAAAGCTAAATACATTCCCTTGGTATCACAGGATGGAAGGGATGAAGGGACCACTATATATACATACATACATATATATATTTCCCTAGAGGTCTAGAAATATAGGGAGAATGTTCAGAAATTTAAAATACTGCTTTCCCTCTTATTCCTTCTTATCAATGAGGATAGAGAGAGATCCATAAACTTTTCCTATAAAGGAAACCAAGGAAGTGAATTAGCATGAAAGCCCCAATTAATCAATGGCTATTTTATCCTTTAAGAGACCATCATGAAGAAATCACAATGTTCCCTGGGAAAATCAAGAAGTATTTTCTCCAAACTGTAATTCAGTGAATGTTTTCAGACCACTACTAGTAAAAACCCCTTGGCTTTAATAGAGCAACTAATTTCTTTTCAGGTTGGCACTTAAAGATAAGGAGCCATAAAGATGCTGGAGATGATTTAAATGAGGTCAGAAAATATACATTTTCAAGGATATATTAACACTTTCAAAATGTCCTATTTATCTGGCAACCATTGTTGAAAAATAAGAATCCTAAAATGCCTACAAAATTGAAGTGATGTACACAGAGAATATTTCTGTTTATTTGCATAGTATAGCTACCATGCCATGTCATAAATATGGATAAAATGGTTATCTTAAGATAAGGGAGACCTAGATTTGAATCCTGCCTCCAACACTTGTTACTATGGGCAAATCACAAACTCTTATAGGATTAGTTACTTCATATGCAAAATAGATATAGTAATAATAACATATATACTTCACTGGGTTGTTGTTAGGCTCAAGTAGGATAGTCCTTGTAAAATGTTTGGCAAACATTAAAATGCCACGTAAATATCAATTATTATTATATTTTTTGGAAAAGAGACAAAAGATAGCCCCTACAACAAGCAAACAAATACGTGCCAACAAACTCTCTGTCTCTATCTCTCTCTGTGTGTCTCTGTCTCTCTCTCTCTCTCTGTGTCTCTCTCTCTGTCTCTCTTCTTTTCTCTCTCCCCATATATATGAAAAATAGGAAATTCTAATTAAAAGAGGGAAGACAGTGAAAAGATTCCTGGGAAAGATGGGGCTTTAGTTGGGACTTGATGGAAGTCAGGGAAGTCAGAAGGTGATGTCAAGGAGAGATAGCATTCTATTCCTTCAGAACAGCCAGACTTCTCTGCCTGGTGCCAGAGCCAGGAGATGCAGTGTCTTGTTCATGAAACAACAACAAGGAAGCCAGTATCACTGGATCAAAAAGTACATGACAGGGAGTAAAGGTTGGGGGTAGGTAGGAGTGGAGGGGGAGATGCTTGTTTATGAAGGGTTTTGAATGCCAGATAGAGAATTTTATATTTGATCCTGGAAGAAATAGGGAGCCCTTGGAATTTATTGAGTAGTTCATATCAGATTTGTGCTTTAGGAAAATCATTTTGGCAGCTGAATGGAAGATGGATTCACTGGGAAGATACTTGTGAGAGGCAGACTAACCAGCAGGCTGTTGCAATGGTCTGATAAGGGCCTTCACCAGGGTAATGACAATAATGGATGAGAAAAGGAGGTATATTCTAGAGATGTTGCAAAGGTGAAATCAGCCGGCCTTGAAAAAAGATTGGATATGGGAGGTGAGAGGTCATCAAGGAATTGAAGATAACACCTAGATTACAAGCCTGAGAGAATGACAGGATGATATTACCTTTAATAGTAATATGAAAGTTTGAGGGGAGAAAGACAGAGTTTGGTTTTGGAAATGCTGAGTTTAAGATTTCTACTGGAATCCAGTTAGAGGTGTCTGAAAGGCATCTGAAGGTGCAAGATTGGAAAGATTAGAGGTCAGCATAGAGGTTAAGGCAGTATATGTAGAACTGAGAATTGTCAGTCTAGAAGTCATAGATGTGTTCCTGAAAAGGAAAGGAAGATCTTTGCCTTTTGGCCACCAACTGCGAGTTCTCCTCCTAACTCAGTTGCTAGAGAGTGTGCCATAGTTTGAGATATGGCAAGATCATCTTAATTTGTCATATCTAAGTATAGATCTAGACAGAGATTAGTACAGAGGGAATAAGTGCTTTGATGTTTAGTCATTGTATGTCTCTAGACAAGCTATTTAACAACTCTTTCATTTTCCTCATCTGCAAAATGGGAATAATGAAATGTGCACGTCCAGATGAAATGCACAATAAAACTGACTTCCAGACATTCTTGTTTGCAAATGGCATTGTCCTGACTACATATATTCACAGAACATCCTAATGTCTCTTGGAAGAGACCTATAATCACTGAAAAACAATTTGTACTAATTATCCACATGGAAGTCTATTGGTCAAGCTATGCTATGGAATTGCATTGATAATCTATAGAACTAATACTTGTACCTTGTACACATTTGCCTTGAACAGTCAAAGCAAACAGCCAATGAACTAGACCCAGAACTGAACACGAGAAGGATACCAGTTTGGTCTACCTTTGGGATATTATGATGTGCTTTTAACAACCCAAATCTCTCTGAAACAAAGATCTATTGTTTTAACAATATTCTTCTAGTGATAGCAAATGCCTGTGAATATTGTAGTCTTCAAAAAAATTAAATTTGAGAAATACATAAAGGCCAACGGAGAGGTGCCTAATGAGCATAGTGACAGAGTGGTACATTGCCAGTAAAGAAACAATAAAGAAAAACTGTGGAAAGGATGTCACTGGAGAAGTACATAAGCAGAAAAGAGAAGTAGACTGGACATCTAACATGAGCAACCACTGACTGATTGGTAGCCCACATGCTTAACTGGTATTTGTGCAATTTCGAGAGATCTAAAGATGTCCTTAAACATCTTAGATGAAATTCTTTTGGAAAGTTTATAAAGAGGAGATAGTTGAATGAACATAACCAAGTAGAGATGGGTGTGGGTAGCTTGGCATTTGTACCTTTACAGGTGGTACCCCACTAATGAGATCACAGATCCACAGAAGAGCAAAACACACAGAGTTGCTTCAAATAAAGCCGTTAGGTTTCCAAAAACTCCCAAGCATCCTTCTATAGAGACAGGAAAATGGAAACAAGCTAAGCTGGAATAATTCAGACAGGGAATTCTAGAGAGAATCTGACCACATCTATCGCTACTGCTTGCTTCCCCAAATCTTACCTTTTGGGGATGGGACTGGTCCTGAGATTCAAGCAGCATCACCTAAAGCCCATAGCCACACTGGAAGACAGTCCAAATATAACACAATTAAAATATGAGAGGATACCCAGGGCCAATGCCACAGGCACCATTGCCCAGCACCACATAGCCTGAACTGATCATTCCTCCATACTCAGTTCTTTAACTGTCACCAAGGACTCTCTCCAGAACCAGCAATATAGCCTTCGTAGCCACTATGTAGCACCAGAAATGAGTGGCCTCTGTATCTACCAAGTCACTTGGGCACCCTCTCCCTTTCTTATCTGGCATGCCTAAATAGCCTGGAAGAAAGACAAACACGCTTCATCCCCCTCCCCTCCCCTACCAGCTGAATCCATAGTAAGGCAAAATACTACCTATGTTCACTTCCATCTCTCTCAGTTTCTGATCTTCTGACGAAGAATTTTGTAACTCTCACAGTACTAAATAAGTAATAATAGCAAGAATAGCTATGGCAATAATAGTAGTAGCTAGCATTATATAGTTCTTTAAGGTCTGCGAAGCATGTTACAAATACTATCTCTTTTTACCCTAACAACAACCCTGGGAAGAGATTATTATACACATGTTACAAATGAGATCATCGTAAAGCACTTGGTACAGGAGCTGGTACATAGTAAGTGATCTATAAATGTTAAACTATTATTAGTATTTACAGATCAAGAAATTGAAGCCAATGGATGTTAAAGTGACTTGCTGTGGGTCACACAGGAAGCTTCTGAGGTGGGATTGGAACTCAGGTCTTCTGACTCCAGGACCGGCACTCTGTCCATTTATGAGTTAAGATTGTTGCTGTTGTTGTGCTTGCTGCTGTTGTTATATCTTTTGGATGATCTGGTATTCTTTTAACATATGTACCTCTTCTTCCCCTCCTAGAAATCATGAGCTGGCAGGCTCCTAGTTTGCCATGTGGTTTTCTTCAAGTCTGACAGGAAACATCCCAGAGGGGTGATTAGCCTAAAATCTACTGACTCCTTATGAGATAGATTTCAAGGGGGTGTGTGAACTTGGATGAATGAAGAAATAGATCTTTCTTTTCATTGACCTCTAACTGAAATTTATCATTACTGTCAATTCCTTAAAATTATGATTCTGAGAAGGGGCCCATAAGTTTCACCAAACAATTCAAGGGATCCACGACATGGAAAAGGTTAAGAATCCATGGTCTAGGAGATTGTATGGTCTTTTGGCAACCCCTCTTAGTTCTTATAGGTTTCCCTGAAGTGAAATTTTCTCTTTCTCTTGTTTGTCCAGTTCAAACACAATGTTTACATTAGAATGTTAAAATGAAAAAAGTGCACAGATTATTCTGAGAAGAAAATGTCAGTGTTCTAGCCCCTTAGTGGGGTGTTCTCAGGGTTTTTACTCTTCAGTGGTGCTTTTGTCCTCAGTGGCATTTGGATGGAGATGGTGGCATTTGAAGTCAGCCAGATAGAAATCATCATTGCTTAATTGTTAACCTCTAACTTGGACCTGACAACCTTGAAATAATTCAAAGAAAACAAAGGTAAGTGTAGGCTAATGGGTGATCTTGATTTCAATGTTTGATTTTTAAAAAAATATGGTCCTAATATACTGAATAAGTGATATGGAGCTCTGAAAACAGACTGTTTAGAACTATTTATTTGTGCATTTATCTGGTTTGTGAACTGCTTCTGTTATTACTCACCCCAAAAGCCAGACATTGAAAAGCCACTAATTTCCTCTCTGTGTTTTGTGGCTTTCTGGAATTTAATTCAGTCACCAAATGCTTTAAAGAAATCAGTTTAATTACCCAATAGGAGATGAAAATTATATTGGGAAATTAGCCGTACAAATTAAATTTTAGAAGTGGATTTTCAGTAAGGCAGTCATTAAATTTTAAGCAGTAAGTGCCAAGCAGTATGCTAAATTCCAGAGATAGAAAGAAAGGTAAGAAACAGCCCCTGCTCTCAAGAAGATCATGGTCTAATGAAAACAACTCCGGATAAACAAAATCCATACAGGATAAATTGGGGTTGTCTCAAAGGGAAGGCCCTAAAATTAACAATGACTGAGAAAGGTATCCTGCAGAAAGTGATGTATTTTAATTGAGACTTGAAGGAATCCAGGGAAACTAGGAGGTAGAAATAGGATGAGAGCCCCATGAAAGTCTTGAAATACAATTTAACTGATAGTCTGAACCAGTTAACTGAGGATCAGCCTGGCTAAGTGTGAAGAGTCTCATTGTTAGTAGAGTATTAAGTGAAGGATCCTTTGGCCATGGCAAACCATGAAACCAAGCAAAATATAAAAATCCTCTTAGACCTCTGTAGCCCTTTCCACTCCTGCCCTGTGGGAGAGTGGCAAAAAGGGTAACTGTGTATCCTAAGAATCACCTAGTTTTTAGACTATCTACAAATATTAATCTAACTGTGGGAACTCTATCTCTGTGCAGTGATATGCAAGGCTGCTGACATTATTGCAATAAGGGAAGCCAGAAAAAAGATTCAGCTTGGTGGAAGTTTGTCTCACAAGTTCTCCTTAGCAGAGGCAAACAGAAGAGTTGGCAGAATGGCTTTCATCAATAATCTGAAAGACCATAAGAAACAGCACTTCATGGAACATTAAGTTATCTCATCTTGTGCAGCTCACAATGGATGTCAGCAAAAATACAGCCATGAAGCTAACTGTAGCTTATGCCCTTTTGTCTACTGCAAAGAGTGAAGGTGGAGGAGTCCTGAAACTTTTCAACTTTCTCCAAATCAAGTTGAGATATAGATAGATCAATTGATCTTGATAACACATAGGTATACATCTCCAATTGAAGGTAAGTCTGGGAAAGGATAATCAAAAATGCATTTGAAAATAGGGTTCATGTTAAGAACTGAAATAGGTCAGAAGCTCATAGACTAACCATGAAGCCTTTTAAATGAGTGCATATTTATATAAATATATGAAAGTATTCACTATATATTACATATACACAGTATTCATTATATATATAATATACAAATAACACATGCAATACATATAATGACTACTTTCTTCAAGAACAGCCTCCCTTCGTAAGTTAGTAAGACTTGATGTCCTTTTGAAGTGGAGAGATATGGTAGCCAGGACCAATACTAATTCAGAATTTGTGGAAGGAGTAATATCCTAATTCCTTTCCTCATGTGAGGTACGCTTGTCTTTGTCTAAGAGTGTTGAGAGGGGGCAGAACCAAGATGGTGGAGTATAAAGATGCATATACTCTAGCACTTCCCCCACAGCTCACAAAATACCTGTAAAAAATGACTCCCAACAAATTCTAGAGCAGCAGAAGTCACAGAACAACAGAATGAAAGAGGTTTCCAGCCAAGGTAACCTGGAAAGCTGACAGGAAAGGTCTATCTCACAGGACTCTGATCAGAGCAGAGCCCAGCCCTGGCCACATGGCACTGGGAGAACAGGACCTGAACAGACCTCCAGGGCAGAGTTCCCAGCAGGGAGGGTCCCAGATCCATCAACCCACAAGCAACAAAGAAAGCTCCAAAGGTCAGTGTGGGAGGACTTTCCCAGCTGGGTGAGAGAGGAAGGGGGTTCCTCCAGCAATAGCCCCAGGTGACAGCAGCAATAGCAGCAGCAGACTGCAGGCAGCCACAGTGGCCAGGAAGCCATCTGGGTCCATTGTCCAGATAGCTCAGCTTAAAGCCTCTGATGGTAGGGAGCAGCTGATCTAAATCTCAGCCCTCAGTGACAGCCAGGCCCCCATCTGAAGCCCCTGGAAGAGTTGAGCAGCTGAGTTGAATCTCAGCCTTGAACACAGTACTGGGGAGAGGAGGAACAATAGGACCATCCTCTTGACAAAGGATTCAGAAGTCAAGTAACTGGCTAGGAAAATCCCAAAACAGGGGGAAAAATAAGACCATAGAAGGTTACTTTCTTGGTGAATAGGTGTCTCCTCCCATCCTTTCGGGTGAGGAAGAATAAGGCATACTGTCACAGGAAGTCAAGGCCCCTGCCTCCAGTGCCTCCAAAGTGAATTTAAATTGGGCTCAGGCAATAGAAGACCTTGAAAAGCAAGTTAGCAGCTTGCTAAAGGAGAACCAAAAAAATTCTGAGGAAAATAACACCTTTAAAAAGAGGCTAACTTAATTGGAAAAAGAGGTCCAAAAAGGCAATGAGGAGAAGGAGGCTTTAAAAAGCAGAATTAGCCAAATGGAGGAGAGTTTCAAATTTCAGAGTTCCCAGGTCAAGGAGAAAACACTGCAAACAGCTAGAAAGAAACAATTCAAGTATTGTGGAAATACAATCAGGCTAACACAGGATCTGGCAGCTTCAACATTAAGGGATTGAAGAGCTTGGAATAGGATATTCCAGAAGTCAAAGGAACTGGGATTAAAACCAAGAATCACCTATGCAGTAAAACTGAGTATAATAAGGAAATAAATGATCTTTCAATGATTTAGAGGACTTTCAAGCATTCATGATGAAAAGACCAGAACTGAAGAGAAAATTTGACTTTCAAACACAAGAATTGAGAGAAGCATGAAAAGGTAAACAGGAAAGAAAAATCATAACAGACTTTCTAAAGCTGAACTGTTTACATTCCTACATGGAAAACTAACATTTGTAGCTCTTGAGACTTTTTTCAGTATTTGGTTAGGTGGAGGGATTACACACACACACACACACACACACACACACACACACACACACACACACATACACAGTACAGGTTGAGTTGAATCAGAAGAGATGATGTCCATAAAAAAATAATAAAATAAAAATTAAGGGGTGAGGGAGGAAAATACTGGGAGGAGAAAGGGAGGAATGGAATGGGGCAGGTTATAGCTCATAAAAGAGATAAACAAAATCCTGTTCAATGGATGAGAAAAGGGAGAAGGGGAGAGGGGAAAAGTGAAGCTTACTCTCTCTTCACATATGACTTTAGGAGGGAATAACATGCTCACTAAATTTGATATGAAAATCTAGCTTACACTATAGGAAACTAGGGGAGAAGGCAACAAGTGGGGTGAGGAGGATGATAGAAGGGACGGTAAATGGGAAAAGGGAGTAACTAGAAATAAACACTTTTGGGGAGGGACAAGGTCAAAAGAGAGAATAGAATAAATGGGAGGAAGGATAAGATGGAGGGAAATATAGTTAGTCTTATACAACATGACTATTATGGAAATCTTTTGCAAAACTACGCATATGTATAGGCTACATATGCGTAGTTTTGCAAAAGATGCCAAATGGAGGAGAATTGCTTGCCTTCTCAGTGGGGATGGGGAGGCGGGGAGAGAAGTTGGAATTCAAAGTATTAGAAATGAATGTAGAGAATTATTATTGCATATAACCATAAAATAAGAAACACAGGTAATGGGGTATAGAGATTTATCTTGCCCTACAAGAAAAGAGAGAAAATGGGGATAAGGGAAGGGTGAGGTATGATAGAAGGGAGGGTAAATTGAGGGAAGGGGGAATCAGAATGCAAGGTATTATGGGATGGGGGGAGGGGAGAGATGAGGAGAAAAATTAGACATGTCACAAAGTGATGTAAAAGCAATTAGTATTAAGACAATTGACTGAATTAATAACTGAGACTAAATCAGAGACATCTTTAGTTTGGGTAAAAGAATTTTAGTCTAAGTTTCCTAGAGGCAAGTAACCTTGGGTAAAATCTGGCATTGACGGAAAAGTTAAGGTTTTAATGGTAAATTTGATTTTATGATTGCTATTTAATCAGGAACTAGAACAAGTATAGAAAGGCATGTAAGTCACTTAAGACTTGCCTCAAAAGATGTTCCTTAGCCAATATGAAATTCTAGTCATATCTGAAACCTGGTTATTGGAACTTGCTATTTTAAGATTCTATGGGACTATTAACTGATTGTTTTTCTGAGTCTAATTCCAGGTATGGATGGCAAGAAAGGTGGTCTGAGCCTCCAATCCATGATGCCAGTAAGCCTGTGAGGTGCTGGTATGAACTGCAAAAGGTGATCTCATGGGAAGGGTGGGGGAGTGGCTGTTCAGCCTGGGCTGAGGTAGGATTCTCTTGACTCAATTTCCCTACTGACACCTAGCAGACTTTAAGCCTGACTGAATGCAAGTTGACAATCTACTCCTACCTGGAATTGACATGAAGTTGGGGAGATATTGTTTCCCTACAATGTCCCTGCTCTTAGTGGCAATTTTCTATGGTCAAAATTTTTGTAAGCTTAATACCAGATCTATTAAATTATAGATTGCTGGTAGGCGAACATCCCAGGTTAAGTCTGAAATTAAGCTATCAGGCTTAGGACTTAAGATCAACAACAATAAGTTAGAGTCCTTTAATTCTAAGTAATTCTTTAATAGTAAAACCTAATTCTTAGGTCAAGTGCCTTGACAATTAGGTCAAGGGCTTGTGAAGTTAGCATACATAATTATTATGTGTGTCTCAGTTGGTTAATGTTAAAAAAAATTCATTTGTGGTCTATATTGTAAGTGCTTTAAAAGAAGTATCACCTGAGCAAATGTTGGAATTGTTTTATGTGATATGAACTGTGTTAAAAATGAAAAAATAAAAAAAAATTTAATAAATAGAGTGTTGAGAGAATCCTCAAAACTTGATTTGGTCACAGGACTAATGGCTCAGGTTGCTGGCATCATTTCTTCACCTCCTGAAGAAACTCAAACAAGGGGGTTTGGCTTGGCAGAATCAATTTGGGGCATCTTTTATGTCTATCCTGTTAAATATCCTTCTCCTGCTATGGCTACATGAATCTCTTTTTGTTAACTATCTACTAGTATCACATTTTATTCTAGTGTCAAAGCTAAATTATAAGGAAACCAGCCTGAGTCAGGTCTAACCCAGAACAGAATACAAAGTCATTGGTTTAAAAAAAATACTACAGAGGAAAAACTGTGAAAGATTATGAACAAAATTATCTTATGAAACAATGTAGAGGAGGCATGAAACCCTGCTAAGATATGTCATCCCAAAAGGATTTATATTTAAAACTAGAAGGAGGATAAATGGTAAGCCTCTAAGATTTAGAGGAAGAGGACCTGGTTTTAAATAATAGATGAACTATTTTATCTGTATGTCCTTGAGTAATGCACTTAGCTTCTCTTGACCTCACTTTCTTCTTATATAGCATTTTCATGGCATCACCTCCCTGATGTCATGGTCCTCCTTGAGAAAGAAGGACAACAACCACAAAAATCTCAATATCATTGGGCCAAATTCTCTTTAAGAATTATAACAGAGATTCTAGAGAGCAATTTGGAACTATGCCCAAAGGGCTATAAAAATGTGCATACCCTTTGATCCAGCAATCCTGCTTCTAAGGCTGTATCCCAAAGAGATCACAAAAAAAAAATAGGGAAATGACTCATGTGTACAAAAATATTTATAGCAGCTCTTTTTGTGGTGGCCAAGAACTGGAAACTGAAGGAAGTCCATCAACTGAGGAATAACTGAACAAGTTGTGGTTTATCAATATAAGGGAATACTTCTGTGCTATAAGAAATGATGAGCAGGCAGACTTCAGAAAAACCTAGAAGAACTTATATGAACTGATGCTGAGTGAAGTGAGCAGAACCAGAAGAACATTGTTCACAGAAATAGCTACAGTATGCAATGACTGATTTTGATAGACTTAGCCCTTCTCAGCAATACAAGGACCTAAAACAGTTCCAAAAGACTCATGATGGAAAGTGCCATTCATATCCAGAGAAAGAACTATGGAGTTGGAATGCAGAACAAAGGAGACTATTTTCTTTTTTGTTTTGTTTTTTTTCTTTCTCATGGTTTCTTCACTTCATTATAATTCTTTTATGTAACATGACTAGTGTGAAAATATGTTTAATAGGAATGTATGTGTAGAATCCATATTAAATTGCACACTGTTTTGGGGAGGGAGGGGAGAGAGAGGGCAGCTCAGACTCGACTCTTTATTCCATTTTTCATGTATGAAAGTTCTTTGATGGAAGGGACTATTTTTTTGGCTTGTGTTTGTATTCCTGGCACCTTACGCAGGAACTTAAATGCTCTTTTACTCTATCCATCTACCTACCTATCCGCTTACTATCTCAAACTATCATCTACAACTATAATGTGATACAAAAATATCTGTGATTTCTATTGGTGACAAAATAGCAATTGCTGCTAATACTAGCTTGTTTTGTTGCCACTTTTATAATACAAGGAATGCTACATTTCAATTACAGATTAGTGAAAATAAAATTGGTTTTTCCCAACCACATTTTTGGATTCCTTGTTATCTGTGCCCAGCTTAAGAATCCCTGCTGTGAGAGCTATGGGCTATGTGGCCTTAGGTATAGCTCAGTTTCCTAATGAGGTGCTAGCTAAGCATTTGGGTGAGAGAGATGAGCAAGGAAGATTCCTGTAGTGCTCAGGGTGGTACTTTAACTCAGATCCCACAGAGTCATTTGGTTAGGCACTCTTTATTCTCTTGTGTCCGCGATGCTTTTTATTTAGCCCTAGTTTAATGAGACATAGCACTAACAGCTTTAAGTTTGAGAGAAAACCAGGTGCATTAAATCAGAATAATTAGTCTTATTGTGCCACGATTGAGAAAATGTAATTGCAGGGGGGAGAGGGGCTCTGATAAGACATTCTTAACAAAATAGTTTGGCAAAGGCCTGAAGGGTTTCAGGACTGGACAGCAGCCAAACTTCCACTTCCTTCAGATGGGAAACAAGTGTTTCCTTAAATGCCAATTTCAAGGACTGCATTTCTATCTCTGCTGGAATTCCTGAACAATGGTTTGGCTTCAGCTGGCTGTTTCACAGGCAGATAAACAAGCTAATCAAGGAGGTAAAGGGAAAGTGCAGTAACAATGAAAAGGTGTAAATGATATTGCATAATTAATAGGACTGGTAAATGAAAATAGGAAGCCGGGGAGCCTCTCAGAAAGAGCTCATTGAAATGGGAGCAGAAACTTTTTCAAACTACATTTAGGCCCAGAGGCTTACAGACTTAGAGCTGAAAGACATCCAAGACCACCTACCTCCAGTTTCTGAACCTGGGATCCATGGGTCCTCAGAAAGACACCAGGAAATAAATCACATCCTTATCTTCACTTTAAACAGGAAGGTGTTACAATGGACAAAGTGCTGGGCCTAGCATCAGGAAGACCTGAGTTCCAATCCAACCTCAGACACTTACTAATTGTATGACTGGGTAAGTCATTTAATCTCTGTTGGCTTCAGTTTCCTCATCTGTAAAATGGAGATAATACCTACCTTCCAGAGTTGTGAAGACCAAATGAAATAATATTTGAACAAAACTACTTAATGCTAAGAACCTAATAAGTGTCAAATGTTAAATAAAGGTTATTCCACTAATTTTTAAATGAAATTCAGAATTTCCTCTAATTATATAAAGATGACTCTGAGAAGCAGTCCAGAGGCTTCACAAACTTGCCAAAGAAATACATAATGCAAAAAAAAAAAATATTAACAACATGATCCTGCTTCATTTTATAAATGAGTACTGAGGACTAGAGAGTTTAAGTGACTCTTATGTTGTCACATAGAAAGTAAGCAGTAAAGTCAGGATTTAAACCCAAGGTCTCTGGTTCCAGATTCAATGCCTAGAACAATGTTCCATGCTTTCCACATAACAACCATAAATACCAGGTAGGAGATACAATGTGTAATATGAGGCAGAAGGTAGTGAAATGATAAAGTCAAGGAGACCTGAGTTCAAATCCTTCCTGACACTTACTAGTTGCCTAATCATTCTTGACCTCAGTTTTCTTATCTGTCCAAAGGGGACAATAATGATAATGGTATCTGCCTCACAAGTTTATTGTGAGGATCAAATGATCTAACATAGATAAAATACTTTACAAAATATGAAGAATTACATAAATGCTAATTATTATTTTGAGATTAAGGTAGCACCATTTGCTTCCATCCATCCCACCCCTTCCTCTTTCTGGATTGTTTCCTGCCCGCAGCATCTCCCTTATCTCTCTATCCCTCACTCTTCACCCCCTCATCACAGGCAGCCCCACTACATCCCAAAACCAAGCCCTCTAAACCCAACTCATATTTCCAGTCTTTCATTGCCCAAGCATCTCTGTTACTCCCAAAGCAAATGGAAGAGATGAGAACTGTCCAGGAAGAAAAGCAACTTTACAAAAACATGAGGAATTGTAGAGATTCTTTTTCATTTATCTTTTATTGCTAATTTTAAGAACTTTCTTTTTAATTGGAAGAATGAGAAAACTAAATTTGCTTCTGTGATGAGTTATTTGGAGTTTCCATGCTGCCACTCACCTCTTATCCACATGCTCCCTGGCTGAGACTGTTCAATTTGTACATTGTACCTTATCAAAACACGCAGTCAGCACGTGTGTATGTGACAGAAAGAGGAGAGACAGATAGAGAGATAATTGATTATTTACTTTGGAACCACAGGGAAAGGTTCTAGAACAACTTTAAAACTCTGAATCCACCAACAAACCCTATAGAAAATAGAGACAAAAAATTAAAATCCTACATTACTGCAATCACGTAAAATATTACTTAATGGCAAATTTGGAGTATGTTAATTGCTATTCAGCATGGATTAGTAAACAAGGAATCAGTAAATCAAGAAAAACTAAATTTCACTCTAGATTAGTTTTACCAACTGCACCTGAGCCCTGATTATTTTTCTTATCTGCACTAAATATTTTAATTCTTCAAGGTCATCTATGACTGAGATGAAACAAATGAAGACACTTGAGAGATAAACAAATGAGAAAAATCTTCCCTCACCCAACAATTGTTCCCCACTCTTTGTGGGAGTTTGTGCCGATGATTTCTCCAATGTAGGAAATTACCAATGTGGAGACTTGCTCCACCAATATGAATCAATCAATTACTAAACATTTATTAAGCACCTACTATGTGCCAAGCATTGTGATAGTTAGGAACTCATCTGTACATTATTGGATTGGAGAGTTCCCTGGAGCCACTGAGTAGTTAACTCAATACTGTAGTTAACTGCCCACTGATATAGCTAGTTTGTATCATCTACTAAAATGCATGGTTTCTTAAATGTTTGGATGTGTTCCCAATCTGGAATGTATTGATATATTCATTCATTCATTCATTCAGTAAATGCTTATTAAATATCTTCAGTGCATAAAGCATTGCTTTAAACTAGATTCTCAAGCCAAATGTAATTCTATATATTCACCCTAACCAAACTTGAATGACTCCTGACTTTTATAAAGCCCTGGCTATGACTGTCTAAGAGAATCAACTTAGCTGGAGAGAAACTATTCCAGGGATATCTCCAAACATGAGGTGCCCTGTGTTCACCATGGTTCGTATCCATTGCCACCATGCAAGAAATGGAGGATTGTTCTCTTTTGCCTGGAGCTTTTGTCTTTCATTCTCTCCAGGAGCTTTCCTGCAGAGTGAGTCATCGCAATCAACCCAGACTTGGCCCTTCCCTTAGACTAGACAGACCAATTAATTATAGTATGAGACGTCTCTTATTTCCACTCACACAGCATTTACACTACTTGAGACCATCATCATCTCCTTCCTGCCCTACCGAAATATCTCTTAATTAATCATCCCACTGCAGTTGAATCCATCTTCATTCAACACTGCTGCCAGACTGATATACTGAATGTAGAATTGGCCATGTCACTCCCCTACTCAGGAAACGTTAGTGAATTTCTTTTGCCTGTAGTATAAAATACAAATTCCTCCAGGGACAGCTAGGTGGTGTGGTGGACAGAGAATCAGTGCAGGATTCAGGAGGACCTGAATTCAAATCTCCCCTCACACACTTGATACTCACTAGCTGTGTGACCTTGGGCAAGTCACTTAACCCCAATTGCCTCATCCTGGGTCATTTCCAGTCATCCTGATGACTATCTGGTCACTGGATTTGGATAGCTCTGGAGGAGAAGTGAGGCTAGTGACCTGCATAGCCCTCCCTCATTCAAAACAAAGTCAAGTGCAAGTCATGCCATTGTTTCTCTGATGGCATGGTCTTCCTTGGCAGCAAAGGATGAACACACACACAAAATACAAACTCCTCCATTTGGCATGAAAATATGCACCTCAGTCTGGTGCCAACCTATCTTTCCAGACTATTTCCACCTTATTCCCCTTTCACTTACTAAAACTTAGCTGAACTACTAAGCTACTTTATATTTCCCATATATGATCTTCCATTTCCAGTCTATGAGCTTTTGCATAGGCTGTTCACCATGCCTGGTGTGCCTTCCCTCCTCATCTCTGACTCTTGAAAGCACTCACATCCATTAAGTAGTAGCTCAGGTATCATCTTCTACATGAGACCTTTTCTACTCTCCATAATCCTCATAGTTGTTTGTGTCTTTCTTCCACCTCCCCTCCTGCCCAAGATTACTGCATTGTACGTATTTCATATTGGCTTATTTGTTTATACTATTTTTTCCTAGCAGAATCTAATATTATTGTTTTGTTTTTGTCTTTCTGTACCCAGGGCCCTAGCACAGTGCCTCACATATAGCAAAAACTGAATACATGTTTGTGCAATTAATTTTGTTATTTTAGCTAGCATTTATAATGTGCTTTAAGTTTTGCAAAGAGTTTTACAAATATCAACTTATTCGATCCTCACAATTGTTGAAATTGAAATTAAGCTAAACTGAGACACAAAGCTTCAAGCACAATCAATTTATTAGCAAAGTAAGAAGTTGCCAGTAAGCAGGGCCTCAGCCTCCTCAGGAAACTAAGGCCCCAAATGAGGACTAACCATTTTTATGGACAAAATGAGGAACATCCAAAAACTAGAAGGCAGTGTCATAGACTTGTTACAAAGTTAGGAGCATCATAGACATGGGGGACCATATCAGTAGCTAGAAATTTGGGACTAGCAACAGCCCCTCCTTTCATCTCCTTGCTATAGAAAACTCATTGGTGGTATCCATTTGCATGGCTACTGAGTATCACAGTGATAACAGACCAGACTTTCTTGAAGGACAGCCAATGTTGCAGAGATAACAGACCAGACTCCCTAGTATCTACCTGCATCCTTCAAGGATAATAGATTTCTTGATACAAGAATAGAACAGTGATTGATTAGCAGAGAGACTGAACTTCTAAACTGAACTCAGAGGCAATGAGTGATTCACAGGAAAGTTGAACTTCCAAACTTAACTCATAAACAAATGAAACATGACTTAGGTAGTCACTAAAAAATATATCAGCAGTGATAAAAAGTGAAAGCGATTACAGAATATAATCAATTTGATTTTCTCACAGCAATCCTGGTACTATTATTATCATCCTTTTATAAATGAGGAAACTGAGGCAGAGAGTTTAAATGACTTATCCAGGATCACACAGTTAATAAATGTCAAAGGTTAGACTTGAAGTTAGGTCTTCCTGAATTAAACTGAATATTAGTACAGGCACAAAGCATATCTTTTCTTTTCAGATACATCTTGCATTATTCTCTGTCCTACCCACTTGCCACTCCCTCACTAAGGGAACTAGGTTCCCTTATTCACAGGCCTTAGTTCTTCAGAAAATTGAGATCTCTGCTAGCCAATCTAAAAGGATAACATTTAAATTTCAATCAAAACTATTTTCTGTACAATCACCCAACAGGCAGATTTATTATTCCCCTCTGAATTTCACAATCAGTGGTCTCTCTGATAATCTTTTTCCTAATCATTCCGTGTTTCTCACACCTCACTCTAGGTCATTTTCCATAATTGGCTCTTCTCTAACTCTCCTGTTACAGAGAGTTTCTCTAATTTCTTTTACTCTCATCCTCCTACTCTCCCCACCCCATTCATGTAAACTCTCTCCCAGCATGTCATATGTTTACAGTTTCTACTTGGGAGAGGTCTGAGTCCACATTGTATTATTTCTTGGCAATCAGCATCAATTGCTTACCAGACAATATTTTCAAATATTCTCATTTATGCATAGTATTCATAAATTCATAACATCATAGACTTCCAGCTGGAAGGGACCTCATAGGCTTTTCTCTACATTTCAAAGTAGGTATCAATTCTTCTGTAACTGTAGAGGACTATAATCACCATAGTTACTAACACATCCCCAAAACAGAGAAAAATAATAATTCATATTTATATTACACTGTACTTTACAAAGTGATTTTCACAAAGCTACCACATGAGCTAGGTATTGTCAGAATTATTGTCCCTATTTCCTAGATAAGAAAACAAACAGGCTTGGAAAGGTTAAATGACTTGCCTACGGTTCACTTCTAAGACACTTCTTAGGACTCAAAACAATGTCACCTGACTGAAGCCCTCTTTACACTGCACTAAGGAGCAGCTAGGTGGTGCAGTGGGTAGAGCACCAGTGCAGGAGTCAAGAGGACCTGTGTTCAAATCTCACCTCAGACACTTGATACTCTCTAGCTGTGTGACTTTGGGCAAGTCACTTAACCCCAACTACCCCATCCTGGGCCATCTCCAGTCATCCTGAGGAATATCAGGTCACTGGATTCCGATGGCTCTGGAGGAGAAGTGAGGCTGTTGACCTGCACAGCCCTCCCTCACTCAAAAACAGAGTCAAGTGCAAGCCATGTCAACATTTCTCTGATGGCATAGTCTTCTTCGGCAAAGAAGGATGAACATACAGATACTACACTAATTTCCCTATTTCTCACAGGAACACCACCATCCTTCAGGTGACCCAGGGCCACAACCCTGAATTCATCTTAACTCCTCACTCTCACATATCCAATATATCAAACCAATTGCCAAATCTATTTTCTGTCTTCACAACTTCTTTTGCACCTGTTTTCATCTCAACACTTACATAAATACCACCCTACTTCAATCCCTTATAATAACAATAGCCAGCATTTATATAGTTTATATATAATCTATATATATACATATATATTTATATAGTTTATGTATATAATGTATAAATTATTAAATTATATAAATTATATATAAATATTACATTTTATATATTTTATATAAAATCAGCAAAGTACATTACAAACATTACATCTCATTTTATCCTCACAACAGTCCTGAGGGGAGAGCGTGCAGTATAGTTGCAATTGCTGTCCACATTTTATAAATGATCATACTACGCTGCTCACCTCCATACATTTATGCCAGCTATCCCCTATGGCTAAATTGTTCACCTCTGCCTTTTAGGATCCCTGGCTTCCTTCAGTATTCAGCTCAAGGACCTTCTCTGCGGGAAGTCCTTCCTAGTACCCCCAGTACCTGTAAGGTTTTCTTTGTATCCGTTTTTGCATATGTTTCATGTGTTCCCACACATGTTCACATGGTCTCCCCCAATGAAATGTAGGTTCCTTGAGGGCAGTGACTTTCATTTTTAACTCCATATCTTCAGTGTTTCATGTGTTATCTGGCACATAGTAGGTGCTTATAACTAGCACAGTGGGTGCTTTTTTTAAAGTCTTTTTAATGCATTGATGTACTACACTAATTGTGGAAAGAGTCATTAGGAGAGAAGAAAACATAGTTTGAAAACTAAAATGCCAGAAGAGGGAAATAGATATATATTAAGATTTCAGGTACTAGATTTTGTGGGTGTTTGGTAATTAGCAATTAACTTCACGGCGTTCTTTTTGTTCGTGATCATTATGAACATGGCAAGATGTTCCATGAAGAGATATTTCTTGCTGATTTTGGGTGCGTGATGAAAACGAATCTGCCTTTGCCTTTATTAGTCACCACAAGGACAGCTGGTGAGTCACTCTTCTTTCAACTGCATCTTCCTTTTATCCCCTGTTTTCATTTATAGCGATGATGTCAACAATGATATATTTCCAGTCCTCCATGAAATTCAATTCAATTCATCAATTCAATTCAATATTTATTGAACACCTGCTGTGTGTTAGACACTCAAGATGTTAAAACAGAGACAAAACAGTCCCTGTCTTTAAGGAGTCATTGGACCAGGATTTTGCCTTCAGAATATAAACAATTGAATTAGTGTTTGTGGATATCTTGCCTTCTTTTCAATCACTCTGCAGTGCAGGAAGGGTTCAGAGAAGTTTGTATTTTTCTCTGCTTAGGAAGTAGGTTATTAACTGATCCATTCATCACCTAGATACTCTAGGTATCTATATTCTGACTATACTTAGCTAGACCTCTGACGGCAGGTATAATCTGGCATTACAACTGGACTGGAAGACTTTCTATCAGGATAGAACCTTCCAGACTTTGCATTCTTCTGGGCTAAACTTCTAGAATTCCAGGATCACCTCCTCGCCATGAAAAAACATCACAGGAGGACTTCTGTGACAGTGACAAGCTTATGCACCAAAATCTGTTACAAAGTCAAAGAGGTACAAAAAGTATATAAAGAGATCAGCAGGATTGTTGAAATTGTCAGAATGTATTCTGATACTTGGGGATTTACTGAAAAGGTTATTACAAGGAAGGACATTGAAAAATAGGGTTCAGAATTAAGGAATGAATAAAGTCAATGACTTGCAGAGTACTTATACATTTGATGACTGTAAATTACATATTTTCTTCACGAAGAAAATTGAAAGACACAGATAATAGAAAACATCAAAAAATATTACAAAAAAAAAGAAAAATTGGATATGACATCATAAGTAAGAAATGAATGGTTCTAAATCTACTTCTTATGTTTGGTCAGACTGTTGACTAATTATAATAAAAGCCAAAGTTCAAATTCAAAGGATGGATTAAAAAAAGTGAAATAACATGTACAATTGTAGCAGCTTTACCTCACCTGTTTAAACTAGCAACTAAGGCAGCTGAGTAGCATATGGATGTGGAATCAGGAAAATCTAAATTTAAATTCTGCCTCAGGCACTTACTAGCTGTGTGGCCCTGGGAAAGTTACCCTCTCTGACCCAAACTCCTTATGATATAAGGATAAAATGATATTAAATAGATAGATATGTACTGTATGTTGCTCCCACCAGAGCTAATTTCCTAACACCTACTCACATTGATAGGATAAGTCCTCAAGGGAGTGTGATTGCTTCTCCTCAGTGTTTTGAGAGTGGTCCTAAGGTACTTGACTTTCTAATACTGATACACAAGCCCACATCAGTGTGTTCTTCATTAATTATCAGCCACAGTTGTTTTGTTTTTTAAAAGGACATTTACAAAACAACTATAGCAAGGACAATTACGAAAACACATCCTGCCCCCAAACCTGAAATGAGATATCTCTGGAATGGCTGAGCTAGCCAGTGGGTTCAGATTGTGCAAAGGAAAAACATCTGGAAATACTGATCACCACAATAGTTTATCAGCCTTGCAAGGAGAGTTACAGGGAGAAGAATGACTGGGAAGTCCAATCCAGTGGTACAATGGGATATACATAGACACAAACACACACACACACACACACACACACACACACACACCCCAATGATTATAGAAGAGGCAAAAAAGGAGGTGGTACATATGGAGAAAAGAAGGGAATGTTTACCCACAGGTTTCACAAGGAGTTTTCTTCCTATGTACCAAACCTGCTGGGGATCTCCATCTCCAGATGATGGCTGGCCCTGTGCTTTTGGAGTCTGGATGCTTTATTCTCTAAAGAGGGGGAGTGTTATTAGAAGACAGGCAGCCCCAGAACTCCTGGCAAGTTTTTTAAATAATGCCAGTGTTCTCATCTGAGGGCTATTTAAATGATGCCAGTGCCCTTACGCCCCTTTCAATGGGGATGAGGGCTCAAAAGGTTAGGCCCAAGCTTGCTGACCCCTCAGACTCATATTTTCTCATGGCCAAAGGAAAAACACACAGTTATTAGTCACAGGAAGTCCTTTCTTCCCTTTGGGAGTTCTCAAGAAGTTCCCTTTAGGTGTGTGGTGTTCGTCCTTTGTTGCCGAAGAAGACCATACCATCAGAGAAATGATGACATGAATTGCACTTGACTTTGTTGTGAGTGAGGGAGGGCTGTGCAGGTCACTAGGCTCACTTCTCCTCCAGAGCCATCTGAATCCAGTGACCAGATATTCATCAGGATGACTGGAGATGACCCAGGATGAGGCAATTGGTGTCCCTTTAGGTGCGTCTTCACTGGATTACAATGGATGTAACTTGTAGAACCAGAAGCCACTTTTCTTTGGTGTCTGTTCTGTTCTTGGTGTGTCTACAGATTCTGCTATCTGCCTTTGCTACTCTAACCATGCTTCCACCAAGGCCAATGAGAATTCTAGATCTCCTGATCTTTCAAAATGTATGAGGTCATCACCTAGTCTGTGGGGAAGGGGAGAGAAACTCTATTTCTCTTAGCAGTCCTTCACCATCGGATTTAACCATACTCAACTCACTGCTACTGGAATGCCCAATTCCAAAGAGTTATTACTATGTTTTACAGAGGCCCCAGTGCCTGATTATCTTGGCCAATAATAAGATTTTTGTCCTGTGGTATCATCTGTCTTATCCTAGAGATCAAAATACTTCATGCCACCCAAGTTGATAAATTCATTAAGAACTTATTCATAACTGGTTCATAGCTTTCATTGGTTGATTCAATCCAGCTGTCTGAGTCTTTGGAGATTAATGGGGAGGAAAAGTGGGGTGAGCCCCCATCCTTACATACATACATACCTATGTAAAGTAATTTGCAAACCTTAAAGCACTATATAAATGCTATTATTATTAATACTGTTGTTTTATGAGGTAATACTGTTCTTTATATTATATGATGAAAATGAACATATATTTTAAGCTGTTGTCCTTGTTATCATCTTTCTCTGGTTGGTAAGGAAGAAGATCCATTCCCTCATTTTACAGATGAAGAAGTTAAGGAATACAGAGATTACATGACTTGCCAGGGGTCATACAGATAATAAGAATCAAAGGCAGGATTGGAACGTGTCTTTTTTATTTAAGGGCTAGTGATGTTTCCAAGGTACCGTATCTTCCCTTGCTTCTCTGAAATTATATATATATAATGTATAAATTATTAAATTATATAATTTGTTACTGCATAATAGTGTTCTGTTCCATTAATGAACCATAATTTTTAAAAATCATTTCTCAATCAATAAGCACCTACTTCGTTTCCAATTCTTTGCAACCACAAAAAGCACTGCTATGGATATTTCTCCCTCAACTCTCTGAATACCCAGCTCACAGGTTTCCTCTCTAGCCTGCCTCGACTTTCATCATTGGAACATCAAAATAGATGTTCATGTTGATATTGGAGTCCAGAAGGAAGTCAAACAATTTTTCATCATGAATTCTTTTTCAAAATTGAAATGAGATCTTGCCACAAGGAACAAAGATGACTTGAGTGATCCTCCAAGAAGACATAAGCGCTCTGAGGCTAACATGATTTTTAGGTCAAACCTAAATTCAGTTTGTGGAATTTCATAGTGTCTGTGTATGGCATATAACCATAAATCACACTCATATAATCTTTCACAATTACAAAATGCTTTGCTTATTTTATTTCATCTGATCATCTCATGGGATATATAGCTATCCCCTCTAAGGATAAGTATTCTCATCCCATCCCCATTTAATAGAGAAGGAAAATGAATCTCAGGAAAGTGACATGACTTGACCAATATCACATGGTTGGTTGGTGGCAGAGGTCAGATGTGAACACAGGTCTTTTGACTCCAAGTCCATGATTTTTTCCGTTGTACTACCACTTGAGTAGCTTAATGCCTTCATTGACCTAGAGATATCTCTGAGTCTCAGTGTCTATTCTCTGGATTAATTAATAAGTACTCTAGCATCTGTATTTATGGACATACATGTGTCCATATATATGATATATTCAATGAAAAATTCATTTTACACATGAGCAGTACTGCCCTATTCTCTACACACATTTTATTTTAGAAATCTTCTGTATTAAAAATCTGGACATCAAATTTTTTCTATTTCTTAAAGGCTATTTAAGATCATAAAAATAGGCCAGCCATATGTTGTTGGACATAGAAATCTGTACAGATTCTTTCTAAATCCTCTGATTCTCTGATTGGCCAAGTAAGGTAATAGCTCACACTTCTCTATCATGATGATTTATTTCCCTCCATCATAAGGTAGCAGGGGGTTAAGCTGCTGGAGAATTGAAGTACATGAATTCATTCATGCCAACCCCACAACACCCAATAATGCACAAGGATTATGGTTTCTTCCCAACTCATTTCTAATTCAGCTTCTATAGCCAGTGCCCTAAGGAAACTCGAGGGAAGAGTGTAGCTCAACTTGAGCAAATCAGTATCACAAGTGATAAAAACCTTCCTGGAACAATTCACATTACAGTGTGAAAGCAGGCTTGGTCACGTATACTGGCAGGTGGCAAACAGCAAGAAAACCAAAGAATCTGAAAAAAATGGTGACCAAACAGAATTGCTTTGCATTGATGTGCTTAATCTATTTTCAGTATTGAGGGAAAGAAGAAGTTGAAAGTCAGACAGAGGGATAGAGCATCCTCAACTCTGGATTTTTGTGATTAAAAAAGTGGTCTCAGAGTCATTTTTAAAAAGAAATGCATAGATAGCTGGAAAACATTCTTGCCAATAACTGGAGGGGGAGAGAACGGAGAAATGGGCTAGATGATTTCTAAAAATGGTTTCCACTTCTGTGAGTCTGTGGTTCTAAATAATGGCATTACAAAACTACCAAAGAAAATGAAAATCTGATCAAGAAGAAAGCTTGGCCCAAAAAGGTTAGAAATGTAAAACAAAAAGAAAACTAGATTTCTTCCAGATGATTAAAGGGACTATAGAAGGTAACAGAAAAAAAAAAACACAGAACTGGGAGTCAGGACCCTTGAGTCCTGTTACTCACTAGTTGTGTAATCCTAGGCAAGTCAACAAAACTCTCTGTCCCCTATTTTAGTCATCTGAAAAGGAAGATGCATCATTCCATGCCTTTTTAAGGTAGCATAGTGAGAAACTGAGACACATGTGAAGATATTTTGAAATTTTCTATGCTTCAATTTTTAAGGGTATGGAAAAGTAACTTTGCCAAATTGTGCAGGACCATTTTCATTTTTGTCTTTGTAGTACAAGCACCTAGGAAACTGATGCAAACAGGGTGAAGTGACTTGTCCAAGGTCACACAGCAAGTAAGTGTATGAAGCTATGTTTGAACTCAAGAAGGTGAGTCTTACTCAGGAAGATACGTCCAGGCTGTACTTTATGCACTGCACCATGTAGCTGACCCTAGTAAATGTTTATCAAATTAATTTTCCATAAATCCGTGCATTCTAAATTGCACTCTTATCCCCACCCCACATATCCAACCTGTTGTGAAATCTATTCATTTAGACCTTTACATCTCTTCTATGTAACCCTTTGTCTCCTCTTGTATGAGCCACTACCCTGAACACCTCCCTCATTAGATGAGTTTCTCATCACCTCTTTTCTGAACCATTATAATAGCTTCCTAGTTGGTCTCACCACCTCAAGTTTCTTCCTACTCCGTTCAATCTTCCACTCAGCAATCCCAATGGTTGCATTTAATTATAGAGCTGCCTATGCTATAACCTTCACACCCTACTCACTAAATTACAGTGATTCTCTATTACCTTCAAGATTGAATATAAAGTCCTCTGCTTGGTATTTAAAGCCCTTTATAAACTGATTCCTTCTAACCTGTCCAGTTTTCTTACCATTTGCTTCCTTCTATTCTACAGTTTAGCCATACTGATCGGTTTCCTGCTGTTTCTTGTAAATGGCATTCCATTTCCAGACTCTGCTTTTATCAATGGCTATCGCCATTCATGCAGTGTTCTTCATTGACTCTACCTCTTAGCTTTCACAGCTTCCTTCAAGATTCAGATCAAATTCTCACCATGCAGCAAGCCTCTACCCCAAATCTCAAATTATTTTCTCTTAGAAAATTAAATCTAACAAGTGACCAGGGGGAGATATTGGGAATAGACCTCAGGGACAGACTTTGGACATTAGATTTTAAGGTTCCAGAAGAGACCCTCCAAAGCTATCACCTTGTTTGGGGAGACAGAAATCTTTAGACACTGGGCCCTGAAGGGCCCCCAGTAGCTGATAGACTGAAGTCAGGGAAGCTAGCAAGGTATAGCCGAAGGAGTTCATCTAGGGTATAACCATTAGTAGGCAGGGTCTGCGTGAAGATATCTACTTTTTTTATTATTATTATTAAATACATACAAAACTTAATTATTTCTACCTGCTGATGGCGTAAAATTGCTCTTAGGGCTCTCTGACTCGGTTTCTTCTTAATTTTCGCACCCTGAGTGGGTGAGTGGAACAATCCTAGTTGCTCCACCTTAGTTTTAACTCTAACTAGTCGGTGCCTGGTTCCTATGTGATATTATCTCTCTCTATTGGACTCCCTGACTCTAATTTCCTAGTATCACTTCCTCTTTTGTCCCATGTTAGAAAACCCTCCATTTTTCTCTATCATTTTTTTCCCCATAACAGATTTCCTGATATGACTGGACCTCAAGAGAAGCCTATGCCCTACAAGAATTTCTGGCATCATCTGAAACTCTCTATGTCAACAAAGCTGAAATCTATCTCCTGCTACTCCATAATGGCCTGGGAGGTTCTTACTCTTTCTTGGTGTCTTAAGAACCATCTCTTCTGAGAAGCAGAACCCAGATGACAGAATAGAGGCAGTTACCCAGCTGAGGTCTCCGTCTTGAAACCACTTTTAAAATAACACATCAAAGTGAATCCTGGAGTGGCATAATGAACAAAACGTCAGACTGAGACATTTTTTTCAAGTCAAGCCGTTTGGTCAGCAGGAAAGGTGTGTCACTGGGTTGGGAGCCAGCCTGGAGCACATACAGCAGCAAAACTTGCCAGAGGGGCTTAAAGTTCTCTGTGACAGCAGCAGCAGGAGCTTTGGGAAGCTTTCAGCCCAAAGACAGTAAGAGGGATGGACAACTGGTTAAAAAGAGATTACAGACCCTGAGTGGACACTAGGTGCTGGATCTGGCACTGTTTCTCAATTTCATTACCCATATGCAGTTTTGGGTCACATTTCCAGGGTGGAGAGGAGCTAGTGATCAGCCACTTGCGAGTGGAGGACCTGGTCACAGTTCCAAGGCTGAAGAGCTGCACTACCATTTGTGGTTGCAGGGGAGCAGGGGCCCTGCCTGGGTAAAAGACCAGAACACAGGACCAGAGAGCGGTGACTACACCTCTCCTCAGATCACATCCCCTCGGAAGTACCAAAAACTTACAAACTGAACTAACTCTGAAAACAGCAATGTGGAAAAAACTTGAAGCCCAAGACAATGCCTCCCCACCCCAAGGTGAACAGAGCCCAACTTTATTTTTTTTTAACATTTTAATTTAACATTTATTTATTTTTAACATTTTGTTCTTTTTAAATTTTTAATTCCAAATTTTCTTCCTCCAGCTCCCTCCCTGAACCACTGAGAAGGCAAGAAATGTATCAGTTATACATGTGAAATGATGCAAATATATTTCCATATTAGCCATATTTCAGAAAAAGCAAGAAAAATATGCTTCGCTTTGCACTCAGAGTTTATCCATTTTCTCTGTAGAGGTGGATAGCATTTTTCATCATGAATCCTTTGGTACTGTCCTGGATCATTGTACAGACCAGAGTAGCCAAGTCTTTCACAGCTGATCATCATTAAAACATTGCTGTTTCTACGCACCATGATCTCCCATTTCTTTTCATTGCACTTTGCATCTGTTCATATATGTATTGCTAAATTTTTTTTCTGAACTACCTCCTTCATCATTTCCTACAGTACAATAGCACTCCATCACAATCATATGTCACATTGTTCAGCCACTCCCCAGTGGATGAATATCTTCTTGATTTCCAATTCTTTGCCACCACAAAGAGTTGCTATAACTATTTTTGTCCAGATACATCATTTTCCATTTGCTTTGATCTCTTTGGGATCCAGATCTAGTAATGGTATTGTTTGGTCAAAGAGTATGCACAGTTTTGTAGCCCTTTGCACCTTGCTCCAAATTGTTCTCCAGTATGTCTGGACCAGTTCACTCTCTGATCAACAGTTCATCATTATACCCATTTTCTCCTCATCCCCGCCAGCATTTATTATTTCTGATATGTATAAGGTCGTACCTCAGAGCTGTTTTAATTTGCCTTTCCCTAATCAATAGTGACTTAAAGCATTTTTTTCATGTGACGATAGAAAGCTTTGATTTCTTCTTCTGAAAATTGCCTGTTTTATAGCCTTTGACCATCTATCAATTGAGGAACACCTCTTATTTTTATATACTTGGCTCAGTTCTAAACTCAGTACATATTTAAGAAATGAGGCCTTTAGCAGAGACATTCATTGTAAAAATTTTTGATATTATTTCATTGTCTATGATATCGTTTATCAAAAAGTAGTTTCCCTGATTATCCCTTTAAATTAGGTCTATTTTTGCTTTTGCTTTCTCCGAGGTCATCATTGCTACCCCTGCCTTTTTTTCACTTCAAGTAAAGCATATTGTGCCCCAACCCCTTATTTTAATTCTGTGCATGCCTTTCTATTTCAAGAGTGTCTCCTGTAAATACCATATTGTTGGATTCTGATTTCTAATCCATTTTTCTATCTGCTTCCATGTTATGGCTGAGTTCATCCCATTCACGTTCATAATTATGATTGCTGTGTATTTCCTTCCATCCCATTTCCTTCTGTTTGTTCTCTCTCTCTCTTTTTATCCTCTCCCTCATCAAAAGCCTATTTTGTCTCTAATCTCTGCCTCCCTTAACTGTCGCTCCCTTCTGTCATCCATTCCCCTTTCAGTTAGTCCCTTTCCCTCCTGTTTACCTATTGGGCGATTTACATTTCTATACCTGAGTGTGTTCTTTCTCTTTGAATCAATTCCAATAAGAGTGAGATAAAAAGATTGCCTGCCACCACCCACTTTCCCCTCCATTGTAAAAACTATTCATTGCATGCCTTTTTTCATTTGAGGAAGTTTTTCCCTTTCTACCTTTCTTTCCCCCCTTTTACCAGTGCATCTTTCTTTCTCATCATTCGATTTTTTCTGGAGATCAATCCAATATAATGGAGTCATATCCATTTCTTCTGTCTATGTAAATTCCTTTTAACTGCCCTAATAATGATAAAGTTATTAGAAGTTACATGTACCATCTCCTCATATAAGATTGTAAATGAATTAACTTTCTCACATGATTGTTCTTTAATGTTTACCTTTTTTATGCTTCTCTTGAGTATTCTTTTTAAAAGTCAAATTTTCTATTCAACTCTGGTCTTTTCATTAGGAATGCTTCAAATTCTACTATTTCATTAAATGTTTGTTCTTCCCTCTTAAGGTTTATAGTCAATTTTGCTAGGCAGTTTATTCTGAGTTCTAATCCTAACTCCTCTACTTTCTGGATTCTTTCTGGTTGCTTGAAGTATTTTCTCTTTGACTTAAGAGTTCTGGAATTAGGCTATAATATACCTGGGAGTTTTCATTCTGAGATTTCTCTCAGGATATCTTCAGTGGATTATTTCAATTTCTATCTTACCCTCTGGATCTAAAATATCAGAACAATTTTCCTTGAAAATTTTTTGGAATATGATGTCTCAGATTTTTCTTTGAGCATGGCTTTCATGTAGTGCAATTATTCTTAAATTATTTCTCCTTGATCTATTTTCTAGGTTATCTGTTCATCCAATCACATAGTTCACATTATCTTTATTTTTTCATTCTTTTGACTTTAATTTTTCTTGATGTTTCATGGAACCTAGCTTTCACTTGCCCAATTCTAATTTTTAAGGAATTATTTTCTTCACTTATATTTTTTACCTCTTTTTCCATTTGCCTTATTCTACTTTTTAATGAGATCTCTTCTTTTTGTCTCTTTCACCATTAGGCCACTTCTGGTTTTTTAGGTGTTATTTTCTTCAGTATCTTTTGTGTCTCTTTTACCAAGGTGTTAATTCTCTTTTCATAATTTTCTTGTATTATTCTCATTTCTTTTTCCAATTTTCTTTCTCCACCACTCTTACCTATTTCTTTAACTCTTCCAAGAATTCCTGTTGGGCTTAGGTCCAATTAGCATTTTTCTTTGAGGATTTGTTTGTAGCTATTTTTACATTCTTGTCTTGTTCTGAGTTTATGTTTTTGTCTTCCCTGACATCATAGTGACAAATTCTTTTTTTGTTGTTTGTTCATTTTTCCAGTCAATTTTTTTTACTTTGAACTTTATCTTAAAATTGGGTCCTACTTCCGTGGGAGTGGAGAGGAACTCTCCCAAGTTTCAGTTTTTCCATGCTGCTATTTTCAGAGCTAGTTCTAAGGATCTGCAAGTTTTCAGGGCTGGTATGATCCTGTGATAGGTGTGGTCACTGCTCTCCTGTTCTTCATGCTTTACCTAGGAAGGGCTTCTTGTCCCCTGTAACTTCAAACTCTAGCATTCGTCTTTGCCTTGGAAGTGGGATCCGTGTCCCTAATCTTTTGACTGACTACCAGCACTCCTCTCTGCCCTGGAACTGTCACCTAGAACTATGTATAGGCAATAGAGTAATCCATCAGCACCAACTGTTCCCATTGCCAGCAAAGGGTCCCCTGTGAGCTCTTTCTGACCAGTTTCTAACCCCCTTAATATTTCTGGGCTAAAAGCTCCCAAACATGCTGCTGCTGCTGTTACTGCTGCTGTTTTTGTTACTGCTGCTGTGCCTGCTCCTGCTGCTCCTGCTGCTGGCTGCTGGCCATGTGTGAGAGCTCCAGACAAGACTCCATCAGAATGTCAAAGATATCTCCTGCCAACCTCCTAAATTTTCTAAGTCTGGAAATATATCTCAATCTGACCTCTTGTTGGCTCTGCTCTTCCAAAATTTTATTTGTGGCCTTATTTTAAAGTTGTTTGGAGGGAAATATTGAGAGTTCAGTTGGGTTATTGCCTTTAATCTGCCACCTAGAGCGTGTTGAGTTTTATACTTACACCTAGCACAGTAAGGTAGAAAGAAATGGATTTAAAACCAGTTGTACTGCGTTAGATTCCATCTCTACCCCCTCATAATCTGTGTGACCTCAGATAAACCACTTCATTTTTCTTAATCTCAGTTTTTTCATTTGTAAAATTTATTACTGGTACTATAATTTTTACTGCCTTATTTGGTTGCATGTACCTTTTCACATACATATATGTATGTGTGAAATACATACATTCATATTTTTCTGTATATATATTTATATATACATTTATACATATGATTGATATCAAATTATTATATATAATATAGTCAGATATATGTCTATGTATACACATATGCCACCCTATTAAGTTGTTATCTCCTGAAGGGAAAATGCCAAGTCTTGGACTTTTTTTCCTACTTATTACCACCTAGAATAAGCCCCATTTCCCAACCTCCCCTTGTCATTTGTCTAAGTCTTTTGATGATTGACTAAAATATTAGGAACCACAAAAAGGTAACTGAAGGTGACAAAATGGATTCAGGAAGACATTTATAAAAAGTAACAAGAAAGGAAGAAGGCCGGCCAATTTCATACTAGGAAATGTGAGCCGGCTGTCCAAGTGTGATTTTAGCACCATGGGGGATGTTAATTCTGGGAGCTCTCTGTGGGGAGTGGGAACATGGAAACTCAATTCTGTGTGGGATTTGACCATATGGGGACTCATTTGGACTAAGCCTGAATATTCCATTTTTATGAACATAGGTGGTAAGCTGAACTCCGTGGGTACATTCAGCATGTATAATAATTAACAGCCCTCCCACGGTCTCCACTATTGGAAATCACACCAAGTGTATCATATTGAACCTTATAGCACTTGCTGGATAAGTTGTAATCTTTATCAAAGGCAAGTTATTCACTTTAATATCAAAATGAATTATTTTAAAAGGAGGGTTTTTTTTTAACGAATCTTGAGTGTTACTATAACACGGATAGAATAGAGACCTGAGAATCACAGAATCTGAGAGCTGAAAGAGATATCAGCAGTCATCTAACCTAACCCATACTTCACAAGGAATGTTGTTCGTTCATTTCAGCCATGTCTGATTCTTGATGTATCAGTAAGCACCTCAACCTATACAGGGGGCCTGCTATTACAGGTTCTTAGATCTGCATTCATAAAAGGAAAGGCAACTTTTGAGGGGTTAATAATCACTTCAATCAAGCGCAGAGAATGTCAAAATCAAAATTTCAAGTGTCATCTGGCACTGATCCTTCTTCCAAAAACTATGCCCCAAAGTAAAACTTTGTCCTCAGAGTATTTATACACTTTTCAGGGCCAGAGGGCATAACACTTTGACCCAGTGCTTCAATAGAGAAAACAAAAGGTACTTGGGACCCTCCTACAGAATAACTCCAACAAGCTTCCCTCAGTTGGGAGGCCCATCATTGGGTGGGGAAGAACTTCTTTAATCACATTATTCAGTCAAAGGTCCTTTTAGTAAAACAAAAACATCAAAAGATCCTAATTGAATTGACATCACACTTGGTGACCTCATTTAGAGTTTTCTTGGCAAAGATACTGAAGTAGTTTGCCATCTCCTTCTCCAGTTCATTTTACAGATAAGGAAACTGAGGCAAATAGGGTCAAGTGAATTGCGTAAGGTCACATATATAGAAAGCATCTGAGGTTAGATTTAAATGTAGGTTTTTGTGACTTCAGACCAGGCACTCTATCTACTGCACCAGCAATCAGGAATATCCTCTATGATAGACTTGGTTTATGATCTCTATTCTCCACCTGAGTGCCTCTAGTAATGGAGAATTCATTGCTCCCCCCAAGTAACCCATTCCACTGTAAAGTAGTTCTAGTTGTTAATACATGTTTTCTTTATTTTGAGATAAACTCTATCTAATTGCAGTCTTTGCCCATGCTCCAACTTCTGCCCTCTGGAACAACCAAAATATATGAAATCCTTCTTCCTCATGAGAGGACTTCAAATACTTCAAGATTTATAAAGAATTATATCTCCTCTACAGTTCCCTTCCTCCAGGCTGCCAATTCCCTGTTCTTTCAACACTGATTTAATATTTAACATCTTCAATTCAATGAAAGTATATGGGAGTAAGAGCATAGTGTGGTCAGAGAACTCCCATGACTGGGTCCACTGTAGCACTGAAGGAACAGAGGTACATAGAAAACTTAAAGGCAAAGAAAGTTTTAAGAAAAGATGAAATATAGGGTCACAAATTTGTAGAAATACACAGAAATGTTAAAGGGGCAAACATCCAAAGAAAAAAATTTTTGGCCAAAGATCAGGAATCTGGTCAATTGTCATCATATATTTAGGTTCAAAATCGCAAGAGGATTTTCTTTTAATGGAAAATGTCTTGACCATAGTTTCCAAATATTTATATTTCTCTCAATAATAAATTTTGTCTCTGCCAGAGTCATTTAGGAAAGAGGCTGAAGCAGGGAGGCTCACTTCATCCCTTTTATAAGAGGGACATAATACCCCTATCACAGTTTATATTAATCAACAAGTTGAGCACCTACTATGTGCTCAACACTGGGGATACAAGTACAAAGAATGAAACAATTGCTATTCTTATTAAGTTTACACTCAAGTTGAGGATACCGTGGAGGTTGGTGGAGGTCAGGTGGTCACCCCAGCGATATGGGGGAAGAGAGAAGAGAGGATATTCTAGATACAAAGAGTTCTGGGAACTCTTTGGTTTGGTCACCATTACTGAAGCAGGAAGGGTGGGTCTGAGTTAAATTTCTGCCTCCAGAGCATGAAACCTATAGTTTCTTTTCATGAAAAAATATTTTATTTCTACCTAACCTGCTTTTGAATTTTCCCAAATTAGCCAACAGAGTATGAGTTTGGACTCTAACAAAATCATTAGAGGGAAGGGTATAAGCAGAATGACTTACCATATAAATACAACAGATGCTCAAACAGAGCTTGCATAAGCAACAGGTGGTTAGAGCACAAGATGTGGTCTTTTGGAAGTGAATGGGGAATATGCTCAGAAATAGTAATCATTTTCACAGAGATCAGGTGGTATGGAAGGAGAAGTTCTACAGAGAATGGAGAGGTCCACTGAGAATGGAATCTTGAGAGATTCAGGTTCAACATAGGAAAGGAGCCCCTCACAATAATGATTGTTACTTTAAAAAGACAAAAGATGAAAAAGAATGAAATTGATGTTCACTAGATGGCCCTACTTTGGCCAGAGGTCTGCATCTACAATGGGACAGACTCAAACTGAAAATGAAACTCAATACATCCTTTTATATCAGGCAGTAAACATCCCACAGTCCTTTGGGATTTGAAACAAAGCAGACACTAAGTCCAGTCATTCAGGACCAAGGATAGATCCTCCCAAAATCAGAATGCCAGAGGTAAACATAATTCAGAACTATTTTATCCTTTATTGAATTGAACTAAATTGAGAAAAGTGGCTTCTGAGTTGGGACTTGAATGATGTACAGGAATTGACCAGAAATGGAAGAAAGAACAATCTAAACAAAGGGAATAGTTGGGGGGGAGAGGGGGAGAATGGGAAAGTATAAAGTACAACTACTATTTTCCAAACTATTTTTGTGCAACTAACAGCAATATAAATGACCCTAAAATATTAAATATGAAGTAAGTTATTGTAACATCATGGAATTATCTTTCTGTTTGCTTTGATGCACCAATAGATCTGTAACTTTATCAGTGTAGATACGGAGGAATGTTAAGTTCCTTGAGGACAGTAACTTTTTGTTTCATTTTTGTGTCCCAGCACCTACTAGAGTTCTTGCATACAGTGGGTGTTTAATAAATGCTTGATGAATTATTGGAGATGTCCCAACAATAATGCAGGTCACGAACCTTCCATAATTGCCCAACCTGTAACACTTCTTTCCATGTCCTCCCATTAATCTTCCACAAGGATTCTACCCAGCATTCTAAAAAGAAGCCTTCCACTAGATCATAGGATCATAGATTTGGTGCTGGAAGGGACTTGAGAAGTGAAGTGAAATCCCTAATTTTAAAGCTGAGGAAACTGAGGCCAAGAGAGTTTATGACTTACTTGAGGTTACATAGCTAGTGAGTATCTGTGGTGAGATGTGAACCCATTACTTTGTGATTTCATAGTGTGCTATCCACTACACCGTGCTGCATCTGGACATTGTATGCAAACTCTTGTAATCTTTGAGATGTGGGGGTGGGGTTAGGTGAAAAGGGAAGGAGCTGTCCATTAGCTATTCCTCAATGTTCACCAAGTGACCAATCTTTTTATTCCAGTGACAAATCTTCCTCAGACAACCTTTACAGCATTTATTTTCCTCAATTCTTCATCAATAAAGTGTTGTAGATAGTTCATGTCCCCTCTGAACATTTCCATGGTCCTTTGAAGGGGGAGGATAAAGGAAAAATAAGATAGAGGGAAAGGTGGAAGAGGAGAAAGAAGACAGGGAGAAAGACAAGGAAGAGGAGAAGAAGAAATTCTGTCGTGTATTTGTTTAAAATGCCAATCAGGTCAGTTCTATAGACCTCCTGATACTATCCCCTCTCATCCCTGGCTCTAGGAGGGAGAGGGGAGATAGATATGGTGGACGCAATATGAGTGTAACAGATGACAACATCAGCACAACAAGAAATTCTCAGCCTGTAACACAGGTTTTCAGGCTTGCAAGGAGGTGGCACGCAGAATTGGGGCAGATGGTGGACACCATCAGAGAAAAGCAGTATATTATAAATGAAACCAGAATGTCATTCTAGAAAAAAAATTGTGGATTCGAAACTGATTAGACAATGTGTAGATGAGTGCAAAGCAAGAACTGAACTTGGATTGCAGTATCAGAACCCATGTTCAAGGCCAATTGACTTGCCTCCAGTAGCCCTCACTCCCTACAAAGTCATGGTCTTCAAACCCAAGAGAGGCTGAGGAAACTTTTCAGACCGTTACATCTCAAGTTTCATGATGAAGTTTCTGAATCCAACACATTGGTTCCCTGTATAAACTGTGAGCCAAGCAGGGCCTGAGCCCAAATTAGATGACGAATCTTTTTTTCCTTGACTTAAGCCCAGTCAGAGAAAGGAAGGACAAAGAATATAGCCTTTGCAATAACTTTTCTTAAATGTTCAAAGATTCGAGTCCTTGATCTCATAACACTAACCTATATGTGCTTGAATTTAACAGTGTCAGTGTCTTGCTACTAGAAGATGTCAACCCCCAAAGATCATTCTTAATCATGATCTTAGTAACATCTTAAAGTCTGAACATAGCAGGAATTGGACTTAAGTTAAAATTTTAAAAATTAAAATTTTATGGAAATAATGTATCCATATAGACATGTTAGCAGCTTCTCTTAGCAGTTTTAACAATTACTATGAAAATCGGATACTAGACTCAGACTTGTAAAATCTCTGTGGGTTTTGTTTTGTGTTTAAATTATGTGGTGCAGTGAATGGAGTGCTGGACCTAGAATCAGAAAGATTCCTCTTCCTGAGTTCAAATCTGCCCTTAAATACTTATAGATGTGTGACCCTGGTCATGTCATTTAACCCTATTTGCCTTAGTTTCTTTATCTGTAAAATGAACTGGAGAAGGAGATGGCAATCCATTCCAGTATCTTTGACATGAAAACCCCAAATGGCACAACTGAAAAAAAAATGAAACAGCAACAAAAGATATTTTATGTTTTTCTTCGATTGATATCTTTTTTTTGGCTCTTGATTCAAAGATATACTTCTCATTAATATTCAAGTATGTTATTTTCTCCTTTACCACACTAGCAGAATTCATCACATATATTCTAATTCTATCACCCCCTTAACTGCTAGCAGAATACATAGTATCTAAGGGAAATTTTGGAGAAGAGGGAAAGATTCCAAATTTTCAGGAACTGATATAGTGTATTTAACTCTAAAACCTATGACATAATTCTAGCCTCAGATTCTCACTGCAAGCTCCTCTACAATCATAAAAGTAATCACTATTTGACAACAAAATTGGAATCTCACAAGCAAAAGAATGTGCTGTATAAATTAGAAGGCAAGGCTGATTTTTAAATTATGTACAAAAAGGAAAAGGAAATTTTAGGTCAGAGACAAGAATGTGCCTTTGTGATAAGCCAAGGGAAAACCCCATTGAGAGTCACTGTACATCAGTGTTGTCTTTTAAATTCAAAGATGATTGGAATCTTCAATAAAAATTGTTCAAAAGAATTTCATTCAAAATAATAAATGACATATTTTTAAACATTGCAAAAACTCCCATTGATTTCATTGTATTCCATAAATTCTTCCCTTTAGGAGGTTTAGGTGTTCAGCTGAAGAAATTGAAAACTTTTATTATTTTATCAATTTCCATATAAGCATATGCTCACTGACTCACTCCATACTTAGTGTATTTAATGTATATCTGGGGAATTCTACACACACACACACACACACACACACACACACACACACACACATACACACATATATATATATATATATATATATATATATATGAGTATATATATAAATAAAAACACAACTGCCCTGAAAAATTGTGTAATGATGCCAGAGTCACTTGTGGTTTAATCGTTGTCCTTTCCATATTTATCATTTCTGATAATTGCAGGAATCCATACTAAGGAGAAGTCTCAAAAATTAATGTCATTGCCAAGATCTTTAGATAAATAATATAGGAACGTGTAGGGCAAGATAGCCTAAATCCTTCATTTTAAAAAAGAAGAAACTGAGTCTATAGGAGGTTAAATCACTTTCCCAAGGTCACATAGGTAATTTTGGAGGCAGAGTTTGAACCTAAATCTTCCAACTTCAAATGTAGTGTCATTACCACTGTATCCACCTCTTTTTTTGGAGGAGATTCAGTTTATGTAGTTCTCTCTTTTTTTTTAGGTAATCTGATTTCTTTTTTTTTAATATAAATTTATGTATTTAACTTTTTACATTCATTTTCACAAAATTTTGGGTTCCAAATTTTCTCCCCTTTTCTCCCCTCCCCCCACCCCAATACACCAAGCATTCTAATTTTCCCTATCACCAATCTGCCCTCTCTTCTATCATCCCTCCCTTCTCTTGTCCCCATCTTCTCTTTGGTCCTGTAGGGCCAGATGACTTTCTATTCCCCATTAACTGTATTTCTTATTTCCTAGTAGCAAGAACAATACTAAACAGTTGTTCCTAAAACTTTGAGTTCCAAATTTTCCCCATCCCTCCCTCCCCACCCATTCCCTTTGGGAAGGCAGGCAATTCAATATAGGCCCTATCTGTGTAGTTTTGCAAATGACTTCGATAATAGTTGTGTTGTGTAAGACTAACTGTGTTTCCCTCCATCCTATCCTGCCCCCCATTGTTTCTATTCTGTCTTTTGATCCTGTCCCTCCCCAAGAGTGTTGACTTCAAATTGCTCCCTCCTCCCATTGCCCTCCCTTCCATCATCCCCCACACCTTGCTTATCTCCTTCTCCCCCACTTTCCTGTATTGTAAGGTAGGTTTTCATACCAAAATGAGTGTGCATTTTATTCCTTCCTTTAGTCGAATGTGATGAGGGTAAACTTCTTGTTTTTTTCTCAGCTCTCCTCTTTTTCCCTCCACTAAAAAGTCTCCTGCTTGTCTCTTGAATGAGAGATAATTTACCCCATTCCATTTCACCCTCTTTCCTCCCTCTACATTTCTCTCTCACCATTTACCTTAATTTTTTTTAAGATATGGTCCCATCCTATTCAATTCACTCTGTGCTCTCTGTCTCTGTATGTGTGTGCATGTGTGTATGTGTGTGTGCGTGCACACGTGTATATGTATGCATGTGTGTGTGTGTGTGTGTGTGTGTGTGTGTGTGGTCCCACCAACTACCCAGATACTGAAAAGTTTCAGGAGTTACAAATATTGTCTTTCCATGTAGGAATGTAAACAGTTCACTTTTGGTAAGTCCCTTATGACTTCTCTTTGCTGTTTACTTTTTCATGCTTCTTCTCATTCTTGTGTTTGAAAGTCAAATTTTCTTTTCAGCTCTGGTCTTTTCATCAAGAATGCTTGAAAGTCCTCTGTTTCATTGAAAGACCATATTTTCCCCTGAAGTATTATACTCAGTTTTGCTGGGTAGGTGATTCTTGGTTTGAGTCCTAATTCCTTTGACTTCTGGAATATCCTATTCCATCCCCTTCGATCCCTTAATGTAGAAGCTGCTAGATCTTGTGTTATCTTGATTTTATTTCCACAATACTGGAATTGTTTCTTTCTAGCTGCTTGCAAGATTTTCTCTTTGAGCTGGGATTTCTGGAATTTGGCCACAATGTTCCTAGGAGTTTCCCTTTTTGGATCTCTTTCAGGCGGTGCTCGATGGATTCCTTCAATACTTATTTTGCCCTCTGGTTCTAGAATCTCAGAGCAGTTTTCCTTGATAATTGCATGAAAGATGATGTCTAGGCTCTTTTTTTGATCATGGCTTTCAGGTAGTCCCATAATTTTTAAATTGTCTCTCCTGGATCTATTTTCCAGGTCAGTTGTTTTTCCCATGAGATATTTCACATTCTCTTCCATTTTTTCATTCTTTTGGTTTTGTTTTGTGATTTCTTGGTTTCTCAGAAAGTCATTAGCCTCCATCTGTTCCATTCTAATCTTGAGAGAACTATTTTCTTCAGTGAGCTTTTGAACCTCTTTTTCCATTTGAAAGCATTCTTCTCCTCATTGGCTTTTTGAACCTCTTTTGCCAATTGATTTATCCTATTTTTCAAGGTGTTATTTTCTTCAGCATTTTTTTGGGGTCTCCTTTACCAAGGTAATGACCCATTTTTCATGCTTTTCTTGCATCTCTCTCATTTGTCTTCCCAGTTTTTCCTCCACCTGTCTAACTTGATTTTCAAAATCATTTTTGAGCTCTTCCATGGCCTGAGCCCACCGGACATCCACCTGGGATGTCTGGGATACAGAGGTCCCACCCTCCATGTCTTTCCCTGATGGTAAGAATTGTTCCTCGTCATCAGAATTGAAAGGTAGGAACATCTGTACCCCATCAAAGTAGCTTTCTATAGTCTTATTTTTCTTCCCTTTTCTGGGCATTTTCCCAGCCAGTTACTTGACTTCTGAGATTCCTGTCCACCCCCACCTAGATCCGCCCAGCTAGTGCTTGGGTTCTGAGATTCAAATGGGCTTTCCACGGCGGGCGCGGCTGCTATTCAATGTGAGCTTAAGTTCTGGTGCTCGGGTGGGGGCAGGGCCGCCTCCCAGGCTCAGTTCCCTCAGGGGCTTTATGCAGAGACCTTCAGTAATGGGGCAGGTGGGGGCAGGGCAGTCTCCCAGGCTCAGTTCCCTCAGGGGGTTTATGCAGAGACTTTCGGTAATGGCCCTGAACTTCTGCCTGCTGCTCCTGAAGTCCTGGACCCCCAGTGCTGCTTCTGCCACTGCCTCTGCCGCTGCCTCCCGAGGGGGCCTGAGTCATGGAGACACCCCGCTCCCCTCTCGGCCAGCCCAGAAGCCTCTCTCACTGACCTGTAGCGTCTGTGGGCAGAGGGACCTTCGCGGCTGCTGGAGATTCCGTCCCTGAAGCCTGCTCAGATCTGCTCTGCTGTTTGGAGCACGATGGACATTTGGGGACGGCTCTCCAGGGCTCTCTGGAACAGAGATCTTTTCCACTGTGTTTCTGTGTGCCTTGCAGTGCTCCAGAATTTGTGGGGAGTTCTTTTTGCAGGAAATATATGGGCTGTGGGTTCGGAGATAGAATACGTGAGTCTTTCTCTTGGCTCCACCCCTGTAGTTCTCTTTTTTTATCCTTTACATCAGTTCTTATTTACAATTCCTTATTTGTATATGTTGCAACATACCCACATATATAATTTGCCCCTCCAATGTCCTCTAAGTGATATTCATTTTTAATCCTTCAGAAACTATTATGTTACATGATTCATAGCCATACAATGACACTGGTAGAAAATTGGCATTAAAAAGATAAGTGAGACTTTGTTTCTGGGAGAAATTTGGGATCATTAATGGAACTTTGAGATTTCTTACAGGTAATCTAACCTGTTCTCCCATTAAATTCTGGAATCAACTCATTCTTTTATGCACATTGTCTACCATAGGTAGACATATGTATGTGTTGAGCTTTATCATAATCTAGGCAATAGGTAATCTTTAATACTTGGTTTTACTCATGTGGATTGTTAAGCCAAAATTTTGGGGTGGCTACAGGTCTCTTTGAGAAGACTGCAATATTCTAGGATTAAATGCAACCAGTACAATATTATAGAAGTACAATTGTATTGAAGAAGTTGTATAGAAGAAGTTCTGGAGGTCATGACCATCCATAGGGAATCCCTTTTCAACTTGGGTGCTATGCATGATCTCTTCAATGATGATGGCAAAATCCTATCATGAGCATAAGTTGCTTTGTTTTAGGTTCCATCTGATAAGATTAATGATTGGAGGTGAATTTAATGAGATTATCTTTCTTGTTATATCTTCACACTCATGAATCATTTCAATATATGAATGGGAGACAACCTGTTAAAAGAGAGCTTTTAAATAGGATTTTGCTTTACCTAATTTATATATATATATATATACACACACACACACATATATATATACATAATATATATACACATATATATTATGTATACAATTTTATATGTGTACACACATATATACACATGTATGTATATATAATTTAACATACTTTATGGATATGAATTATAAATATATAAATTAGAGAAAACTATATATCTCTATAAAATATATATAATTCTATATATGTAAAGGTTTATATAATTAAAAAATTACAAAACATATCCTAACTAAACTACATTGGGCAACTCACAAACTCTCAGAAGTCTAATTCTCTAACACTATAAATTGAAAAGAAGGTGCCAACCTGGTAGAGGGAATTTTGTTAACTAGAGGTCCCTTATATTGATGAAATCACAGATCCAGTCTCCATCCTCCATACCATAATTAACAATAAGTATAATTTTTAAAAATTTTCTATATCTTTTAGTCAGTAGTAGGATGGTAAGGATGTCAGGCTGTGGAACATCACTTGTGAAAACCTACCTATTCCTTACTACTGCTTTCATTGAAGATGCTCTTGATGGACAGACACATAGATTTTTCTCATAAGTGAAGGCTATGTGCCAGTGCTGAGCACACAAAGAAAGGCAAAAATGGTCCCTGCCCTTAAGGATCACAGATTCCAATACTAGATGGTAAAGTAAGCATGTGGGCTGGTGAGTGCTGACCTTTCTGGCCTCTTCTTTTTAGTATCAATAATTTCCAAGTTTTCTCCCAGTAGAAAAATCAGATAATGAGTAAGACCTCTGCCAAGAGTGGATGGAATAATGCTAACTGACAGCAGAGAGAGAGAGAAGCGCTTTGTTTTTGTTTTCTATGCAAAGAAGAACCAGTGCAATGGGTAGAAATGGCAAAAAGGGCAAATTTAGGATTGAGATCAGGAAACTTTTAATCGTTAAAGACATCCAGAAGCAGAAGTGGAGGGTTCCCCCTCCTGGGAAGTCTTCAAGAGAAGCTGAACAATCACTTTGGGGATATGGTATTAGATGAGATAACACGTTAAGCATTTTGTAAGCCTTACAAGGCTATTTCAGTTCTAGCTATTGTTTTTACAATCAAATAGTAAATAAATAATATAATAATAAATTAAATTAAATTAATAATAAAAATTGACAACGGTAATAATATGTTGTAATAGGTATTCCTTTGGTATGTGGGTTGGAATAGATTGCTGCTGAGATCCCTTCCAACTCTCAAGGTCTCCAATTCTGTTATTTTTCCATGCCCTCCACAGAAGACATTTTCCTTCCATCAGATGCCATCCTAATTGATCCCCCTGTAGTCTCAAAACTGTACCATCTTCAGCACTGATCTCCTATGCAAACACTTATTCTAATTCGGAGACCTTTCCCATATTTTTCTCTTACATGCAACCTCTACTTTGTTTAGAGGTGCCTCACTGTCAGCATGAGGCTACATAAGATGCTATCCAAGTTCAGTGGCACTCAAATGCCATTGACTATAAAAAATGTTCATCCCATCTTTCACCTAACTTCCTATTTAAATGCCCTTGGAATGACTTTGCTTATTTGAGTCTCCTACCAAGCTTTCTCTAACCTGAGTTTACCCTCTACTGCTACTCTCTGTTCTAAGAAGCAGTACTGCTCATAATCATCTGTCATCCTTCTCTGTAAGATTTTGCAAACAGGTTTATATTCTACACATGCATTGTTGCTCTTGCCTAACCTAGCTCTCCACTTGGTCAATAAGCTGAATTATTGTTCAATTACTCAATTACTTGTTAGGTTCTTTCTATCATCTTGGATTTTTTAAAATTTATTTTATTTTTAATTTATTGAATAAAACAAGCATTTCTATTACAGCATTATAAAAAATGATTGCACAAGAAACTGCATCTATTATATACAACTTGCTATTCCTTTTAAATATCTAATAAAATTATCATGTAAATTTCTTTGTTTTCTTTCTTTTTTCTCTCTCCCCCTGACCCTGATGTAGAGATGACTACCATAAGACAGAAATATCATATATATGTAAAAATCATTCTCTATATACTTCTATTTTTCAGTTCTTCCTCTAGATGCAGATAGTATTTTCTTTCATATGTCCTTTACAGTTAGTTTTGGTATTTATAATAGTCAAAATTACTTATTAGTTCATAGGTATCCTTAAAACAATATTGCTTTTACTGTATACAACATCCTCTTGGTCTTGTTCATTTCTCTATTATTTCACACAAGTCTAAAACCATTGAGGTTCTCATTTCTTATAGGATTTTGGTATTCCATCATAACCATAATCATATGATTGGAATGGTAATCCAATCATAATCAATGTGTACAGCCATTCCTCAATCAATGGGCATCCCCATAATTTCTATTCTTCGCCACTATAAAGAGAGTTGCTGTAAATATTTTAGATATAGGTTCCTTTCCCTTTTCCTTAATCATCTTTAAACATAGACCTAATAATGGTATTGCAGCATCAAAGGGTAATAACTCTTTGGTTGTAATTCCAGATTGCTTTCCAAAATGGTTAGATCAGTTCACAATTCCACCAACAATGAATTGGTATCCTAATTTTTCCACACTCTCTCCAACATTTGTCACATTCCACTTTCATCATTTTAACTAATCTGAGAGATAGAAAATGACATTTCAGGATTGTTTTAATTTGTGTTTCTATAATCAATAATGATTTAGAGCATTTTCATATGACTCTAAATTGTTTTGATTTATCTAAAAACTACCTGTTCATACCATTTGACCACTTATCAATTGGGGAATGACTCATATTCTTAGTGATTTGACAAAGTTCTTTTAAAGTATGAGAACTTTATCTGAGAAACTCCATAAATTTTTCCACGATTTTCTGATTTCTTTCTAATCTAGGCTAATCTAGGTTTTATTTGAACAAGCACTTCTTAATTTAATGTAATAGAAACTATCAATTTTATAGCTCACTCTGGTCTCTCTATCTCCTTTTATTCATAAATTGTTTCCTTATAAGTCAGATAAATAATATGCTTGATGTTCCATGTTCTTCAAATTTTCTTGTAATATCTCTCTTTATGTCTAGGTCATGTATCCATTTTGACCTTATCTTGATAAATGTTATTAAGATATTGGTCTATGCCCAGTTTCTGCCATACTGCTTTCCAGTTTTCCCAACAATTTTTTACCAAATAATGAATTCTTATCACAAAATCTTAAGTCTAGTTTTATTCTTTCTTCTAACAAGTCAGTAATCTTACTATACTAAAATAGATGATTCAGGAATTAGGAAAGCAGGGACAGTCTTTTGTTTTTTTTATATCACCAGTGGTTAATTAGCACAGTGCTAGGCACATATTGGCTGCTTATTAAATGCTTGTGGACTTAAATTGACATAAGTAACAAGTCATTTTCTATTTGTTAAAATATGATCAGTCTTTTTTGTGACGCTGGAAAGTTTTCCCTTGTAGTTAGATCTTAAATCTACATTGCTCTAAAACATCAGTGTCTGACTCAAATAGAAAAGGGACTACATAAAGAGCTTTTCAGGCCACATATTGATTTAGAAAATCACATATTGATATTATTTATGTTCTATTATATTTTTGCTAAATATTTCCCAATTACATTTTCATCTGGTTCAGCCTCGCTTGTGAGTGCTGTGGACTACATGCACCTGCTATGCGTTTGACACTTCTGCTCTCCTAGAAACAGGTCTCATGGTTCACCACTACTTCCTTTTTCCAAGAACAAATGTCATGCAACAGAATTAGAATCACCCAACCTAAAAAAGACCAGCTCTTAAAATATGCTTCTCTCTGCTTTTATCTGTTCCTGGGGAGCCCAAATTTTAGGGAAAGTGGCTATTGCAATCCTCAGAACTGTTGCTTATTGCCCCAACAGCCCAACTTTTGGAAATTTTCCTTACTGGGGCAATACACTCCTCTCCCTAGGGACCATTCTTCCCCTCTATTCTCCTGGAGGAGGTGGAGTCATTTTTTATTTTCATATCCTCCTGGATTATCTTTCTTATATACGAGGTATTCCAGAAGTCTTTTTGCAATTTTGGGACAACATGTATATATTTTTGTTTCCCTGTCTTGTGTAACTGGAGTTTTGTGTTCCCAACTTTTCTGTGTACTACCTAAGGTCTTAGACACAGGAAGGGTAGGGCAATGATCAACATATATCCCAAAGTCAGTGACATCCATATCCTTCACAACACCTTTTAACCCAGTCCTTCTTTTTGGCATGTAAATGTCCAAAATTACATGTCTATGATGGAAGTCATGGACTCCTGAGAACCTGAATGGGTGGTGAGATCTAGATAGCCTATGGCTCAATTCAATTTCTAATTCTACACAAATAGGAGATAGTCACTCTAATTAAAGCATAATGACACACAGTTACTACATGGATTTGGGCTAGTTTGTACCTTTTTTCCCCATTGCCTTCAGTTATTAATACATATTATGTAAGAAGCAGTTATTGCTGAAAATAAATTGTAGTCATTTTTAAATATTCATTGGAGTTGGAATCTGGAAATAGTAGAAATGGATTTCTTGTATTTAAAAAAATGATTCTGAGATATGAGTATCTTTGGTTGCTAATCTATCTCTTGCCTGGTTATCAAGATTAGAAAAGGTCTAGTATTTCATGAAGAAATGTTCTCATCTCTCTCCATCAGATCAAGAGAACATTGCTACTGGAGGACATCTTTTCCAGGAGAGTTATAATAGGTGGATGCAGAAGTGTGCTGGAGTGAGCTCTAACTAGTGCATGCAAGTTCTCTAAATCAGACCCTGATTTACTGGGCTGTTGATTTCTCTAGACTTAAGAGAGTGTTACTAATGCAGATGAAACTTTAAATTATATGCATTTCCCCTGCCAGTTGTTAAACATTAACCAGCATACCCCTGGGAATGAAGTCATCACCAGAATAGAGTATAGGTTAATAATATAAATAACTAGTATTTATATAGAACTTTGAGGTTTGCAAAACATTTTACATCCATTTGAGCATTACAACACCCCTGAATAGATGTCAAAGAGAAGAGTCAGATGTTGGTCATGCCATCTACTCAGGGACACATACCACATAGGGCAATAACAGGAAAAACCATTCAGAAACAACAGGCCCCCACCCACCCCCAACAAAAGTGGACACACAACTAAATCATACCTAAATAATAAGTGTCTATCCTATTTTCCAATACCAGCAGATATGATGACTCCTAACTCTTTCAATAACTTATTTTTATACGTAATTCCAAATAGTCCTTTCTTATTTTCTGTTAATTCTTCTATACATCATTAACTGGGTTCTTCAAGTTTATTCTATAAGAAGAAGCGAATATTGATAAAAGTGAAATGGAGTTATATTTTTTAAATATTAACAGCAGTTAGCTTCAGAGAGTATAATAGTGGGAGTGGATTTCCACTATACAAAAAACAAGAACTAGATAAATAAGATCCTTTAAAAAGAAGGGGGGGGACCTTCTGATATTTTGCCTGAAGGGCCCAGAAATTGAATTAACAGTGTTACTCTCCAGTATTTCATTTCTTTTAATTTTTTAATGTAATACTGTCAAGCACTGGCCAACATGGAGGTCAGAGTATGTGCTTCATAAGGAGCAGCAGCATTCAGAAAATAATTCCTATACTTGTAGGCATGAAAATTTGGTATAGTTTGATTAAGTTTTCAATTATCTGATTAAGTATGAATTAGCATGGTCAATTATCATGTTTAAGTAAATGTGGATAGTGTGACACCTTTGCTGTCGTTGTTCGGTCATGTCTGACTCTTTATTAAGTCATGGCGTGCCAGGCCCTTCTGTCTTCTTCCAACTCCCAAAGTCTGCCCACGCTTATATTCATTACTTCTATGACACTATCTATGCATGTCATCCTCTGCCATCCCCTTTCATTTTGCCTTCAATCATTCCCAACTTCAGGGTCTTTTCCAGTGAATCTCATCTTCTCATGTGGCTAAAATATTTAAGTTTTTGTTTCAGTATTTGATCTTCCAATGAATAGCCTGAATTAATTTTCTTTAAGTATTGACCAATTTGATCTCCTTAATGTCCGAGGGACTCTTGAAAGTCTTCTCCAAATATACTATAATTAAAAAGCATAGAGTCTGTGGCACTCAGCTTTCCTTATATGTCTGTCTTAAGTAACCCTGCACAGCATAGTTCATAGTTTCATTGAGCTACACAAACCCCTCCACCGTGACAAGGCAGTAATCCAGAAGGGATTCAGGACCTTCTTTTTTCCCTTCAGGTATTGTCACATCTAACAAAATCATAATCTAGAACTATTACCTTACCCCAATTAGAAATCTAATGTTTCCACCAACTCCTATCTAATATACCTTAGCTGACATTTTAACAGTATGATCCAATAATGGGCAATAGAAAATGTGAGAACCTTCTACTCACCTTGCTTTTCCTTCTAGTACATATATGCTTCTCATTCCTGATAGTCTCCCTAACCTTCTGATTTACTATTGCCATGGCCCTAGTTACCCTAGTTACCCCCTACCCCAACCTTGAGATCTGCCTTTTTGCCCAATCCTTTCCACTTGTTATCTACTAAAATCCAATTGTGATTATACAGAAGTTAATGTAATGCAGAGTAAGGTACCACCTTTAACAGAGGGCATCATTTTGCCCCATTCATGTTAGACTGTGTGACACTCCAATGGAACCAAAGGTTTAAAGCTGAAAAGGATGTCAGAAATCCCCTAATGTACTTGCTCATTTTATAGATAAAGAAATGGCTACCCAGAAAGGTTTCATTTGCCCACAGTCACACAGTTACTAAGTGACAAAGCCAAGATTTCAATCCACATCTTCTTGACTTCAAATTTCTGTACTCTTTTCACTCATCATGATACATATTTTTGATGGTTGTTGAGAGAAAGTTAGGAAAATATAACCTTGAGTGGTATATGAAAGGGAAGCAGCAGGTATAAACACAATCCCAACACTTTTGAATTGAATTGTGCGGTGTTTTTTCTTAGTACTTTGGGGAAACCAAAGAAGTAAAACCATGCTTAGTATGCAAGGGCATTTAACAGGACTCTTCGCCAAAGCCCAATTATGTTTTATACACATTTGTAATAAAGTCATGAGTCGTTTGGCAAATCTCTAGAGAGCATATTTAGATATCAAAGTGTAACAGAAGGCAGAATCAAGTTTTGCAGGGATTGAAAAACCACAGATGCATTAGTGCTGTGGCAATCTGCCAACTGCCTCACTTGTTAGGTCCACAATCAGGCCCATAAATATTTTATAACTCACCCTTTGTGTCTGGTGTAGAGGTCTTCCAAAACTGCTAATACTCAAAGAGCTGTCAGAGGAACATAATGATTTCCTGTTCAAAATTCATCAAAACACACTTAGGTTGTGACTCTGCAGACAATTGCAAAGTGATTTGGGGGATGGGGGTGGGGGAATCACAGTATTTAGGTTATAGAGATACTGTCTCCAAAGCCTTGTTAGAAGAAGTAGTCAGTGAGCTCATTTCCAACCACTATTAACCACAAATTACCACTGACTTTCATATAAGATTAGTAGCAGAAATATGGAAATTACAGTTTTTCTTTTTCTTTGTGAAATTTCTGATAGAAGTAGAAACTGGAGATTTTAAAAGTCATGATTGGCACTTGGGCTTTGAAATAAATGTCATCTGTGCATTTTGAACCTAATGTATTTTTTTTCCTCTTCACTGAAATTTAATACTAATCCTTCCCAGGTGTTTCTGGCTTTTTTGTTGATTTTCATGGGTTCCTATGGACGGTTGTTTAGCAGCAAATTCACCTTTCAATAAAGCCATGGGGTGAAAGGAAGATGGCTGGTTGGTCTGAAGAAAGTAAAGATTACCAGATAAGTGAGCAAAGGTATTAGATTGATAAAAGTTCAGCATCAGATTTTCAGGAATCAAGGCCTCATCTCAGATCATTCTTGGTCTGGATGTCCACGTCAGTTCCAGGCTCTCCTCAGAGTCTCATCTGTAAATAAGTATTGACTGAGACTCTATTGAATTGTGGAAAGAGATAGCACAAAGCCCTGGGCTCAAGGCTCATCTCCCTTTCTAATTGGGTGACTTCGAAAGTCACCTAATTTCTCCATGCGCCAGTTGCCATGACTGTCAGATGAAATCAGGTTCGTTATCAAGACAGTTTTGAAATACTATCAGTCAGTCAGTAAGTACTTATTAAGCACTTACTATGTACCAGACACCAAGCAAAGCACTGGGGATACAAAGACTGGCAAAGGACAGTCCCTGGCCTCAAAGGGCTCACAGTCTAAAAAGGAAAACCAACATGCAAACAGATATGGACAAACAAGCCATGTGCAGGATAAACAGAAATAAGTAACCGAAGAAAAGCAATTAGGAAAAGCCTCCTGTAGAGGTTAAGATTTTAGCTAAGACTTGAAAAAAATCAAGGAAGTCAGGAGGTAGAGATGAGGAGAGACAGCGTTCCAGGCATAAAGGACGGCAAGAGAAAATGTGTAGGACCAACAGATAGAGTGTCTTATTCAAACACCTAAGAAGACAGTGTCACTGGATTGAACAGTATGGAGGTAGGTTTGGGTAATAAGGTGTAAGAAGACTGTAAACCGGTGGGGGAGTCCAGGTTACATAGACCGTTGAATGCCAAAACAGAAGATTTTGTTTGGGATTTTGGAGGTGATAGGGAGTCACTAAAATTTATTGAGTAGGGCAGTAACATGGTTGGACTTGTACTTGGGAAAACTATTTTGGTAGTTGAATGGATGAAGGACTGGAGTGGGAGGAGACTTGTGGTAGGCAGACCAACCAGCAGGCTATTCCAGCCCTCCAGGCATGAGGAGATTAGGATACATACCAGTATTGTAGTATCAGAGAAAGGGGTATATTGAAGATATTGCAAAGATAAAATTCATAGACTTTAGCAACATAATTCATATGGGAAGAAAGAGTGGTAAGAGATAATGAGGAAATATCACTTCTAAGATTATATCCCAAAGAAATCATAAAAATGGGAAATGGAAATGTTCACAAATATTTATAGCAGCTGTCTTTGTGATGGCCAAGAAATGTAGATCAAGGGGATGCCCATCAGTTGGGGAATGGATGAACAAGTTGTGGTATATGAATGTAATTTAATACTATTGTGCTATAAGAAATGAAGAACAGTAAGACTTTGGAGAGGCCTGGAAGGACTTTTATGAACTGATGCTGAGTGAAAGGAGCAGAACTAGGAGATCACTGTACACAATAACAACCACAGTGTTTGAGGAATTTTTCTGGTAGACTTAGCCCTTCGTAGCAATACAAGGACCTAACACATTCCCAAAGGACTCTTGAGGCAAAAATGTCATCCACATCCAAAGAACTATGGAATTGGAATGCAGAATAAAGCAGAATATTTTCTCTTGTGTTTTGTTTTGTTTGCATTTTTCTCACAGTTTCTCTCATTCATTTTAATTCTTCTATGCAACATGACTAATGTGAAAATGTGCTTAATAAGAATGTATGTGTAGAACCCATATAAGATTGCATACCATCTCAGGGAGAGAAAGAAAAATCTAAGACTTATGGGAGTGATTATAGAAAATTGAAAACAAATAAATTAATGAAAAAGAAAGAATGAAAAATGGGAAAAAGAGATAGTGAGGAGTTAAGGATGATACCTAGATTGTGACTTTGGAGGATGGTGGTATCCTTGATAATAGTATTAAGGAAGTTTAGAAGCGGAGAGGATTTGGTAGAAAGATGAGTTCAGTTTTGGATATATTGAGTTTCAGCTATCTATTAGACATCCAGTTCAAGATATCTGATAGACATTTGGAGATGTCAGACCAGAAGTCAGCATAGAGGTTAGAGCTGGACAGGTAGAATTGAAAATAATCAGTATGAAGATGTTAGGTGGCATACTGGATAGAATGCAGGTCCTAGAGTCAGGAAGACCTGAGTTCAAATCCTTTCTCAGATGCTTATTAGTAGTATAACCTTGAGCAAATCACCTAACCTTTGTTTGCCTCAGTTTCCTCAACTGTAATAACAGCACCTACCTGTCAAGTTGTGAGAATATTTGTAAAACACTTAGCACAGTGCCTAGTGTATCACAGGTGCTAAATAAATGCAGCCGCTAAGAACATGATGTGAAATAATATAAAGCAAGAAGAACAGAGCCTAATGGGACCTCCACAGTTAGTGGGCATGGCTCCACAAAGACTCAGCAAAGGAGACTAAGAGGAGAGCCAGGAGAGTGAGCCTAAAGCCTAAAGAGAAGGGAATATCAAGGAGGAGATGGTGATCATCAGTGTCAAAGACTGCGGAGAGGTCAAGAGGATGAGCGTTGAGAAAAGGTCATTGCATTTAACAGTTAAGAGATCCTTGGTAACTTTGTAAAGAACAGTTTCAGGTGAATGATGAGATCAGAAACCAGAATGTAGAGTGCTAAGAAGACTTGGGGAAGAGAGAAGGCCTCTTTCAAATCACCTTGTCCAGTAGTTTAGCCACAAATGGCTGAAGAGATGAGATTGTATTTAATGGAGATCAAAAGAGGGGGTTTTGAGGGTGGAGGACACATGGTGTTTTTAGGCAGTAGGGAATGTGTCAGTAGATAGGAAGAGAAAGAAGATAAATGAAAGAAATGAGATGACAAAGGGAGTTTTCTACTAAATGGGATAAAATTAAGTGGGATCATTTGCACCCTCTAAATGTAGAGGGCTCACTTTGGCAAGGAGTAGAGCCACCTTTTCATGTAGTGAAGCTGATGTCAATTCTTAATATTTTAATTTTCTTTTTCTACCTCCTGGAAATGTCTATCTCTTTTAAAAATTGTCATACTTCCTTCAGCAATGTTTGTGTGCATTTCCGACATGTTTTCGTATCCCTAGTTGCACACTGTCCTTCACGTAGTCAATGCTTAACAAATATCTTTTGGACTAACTGAATGAATGAATGCTTCAGTTTAATCTTTAAAATAGTGTTGATTTCAATGATCTCTAAAAGATGCTTCCAGTTCTAAATCTATGATCTTAATAATAATGGGTAGCCCAAGAGAACACTGTATACAGTAACAGCAATATTGTTTTAAGAATCACTTCAAGCAAATAAGTTATTTTGTCTATTATAAATACCCAAATTAACTATAAAGGACATAGGAAGAAAGAACTAATAAATAGAGGTATGTATAAAATCATTTTACATATATACATATATATGAAATAGTAGTCATCTCTAGAATGGGATTGAGGGAGGGAAGAAAAAAAGAAAAATAAATTTACATGATAATGTACATTTTAAAGGAATAGCAATTTGCACATAGCAGATTTGCAGTTTCATGTACAATCATCTTTTGTACTGTACTGTTATGGAAATTCTTTATTCAATAAATTAAAAATAATAATAATGGGTAGTATTTATGTGGAGCTTTAATGTTTGAGAAGTGCTTTATAAACATCATCTTGTTTTATCTCATGACATCTCTAGGATATAGATGTTCTTACTATCTTTATGTTACAGATGAGGACATTGAGGCAGAAGTTAAGTGATTTACCAGGATCTTACAGCTAATAATTGTTTGAGGCTGGATTTGAACTCAGATCTTCCTGTATCTATAGCAACACTTAGTTGCTTTTAATTCTATCAGTTAAAAACATCTCTTAAAAGATTTTGGCTATGACACAATCAGATTAAATTTCCCTTCTCTTTGGGAGAGTTGATTTTAAATATAGTGTGACGATCACATTGAGATAACACAGATTTATCTTCTGATTAATACTTCTATAACTGCATCCATTCAATAACCTTGAAATCTAAATTCTATATTAGAGTAGCCATAAAAGTATATTCTGCCTGTTCCCATTTGCTGAGTTTGCTGGTCCTAAAGTTTTGTCTCTAATACCTGTCATCTACAACATTCAGAAGGGTATATTAGAATCCTAATCCATTTGTTATCTCCTCTTTATAAGTAGATTGGAAGTAAATGCTATTTTAATGAATAATCATCTCTTGGATCATGATCACTATAGAACAGATTTTTATTGAAAAAACACCATTATCAACAGCTTGACCAAATGACTTCATTTGGCCATTGCTATTTTATTGCAGCAGTTTTTTATAGGTGATCTTCCCTTAGAAATGAATGTCCTAGAGATGAAAGCTCATCAGAAATATTGATCAGACAACCATATACTTGAAAACCTTCAGTTAAGAAAAGCAACTTCGATCAGACCTTCAAGAAATATAAAAGTCAAAGTCATGGCATCTGTATTCCAAATGATTTTTCTCCTCTCCACCACCACCACCATCACACAAATGATCCCTTCCCTTTCAAACATGTTGACATGATTCCACATTTTGGAAAAGTACCATGGACATACTTGTTGTAATGTCAACTTGACCAGCATAATGTCACAAATATCATTTCAGTGCTTCAATATGTCAATGAAAACATGATCTCACGAAAGTGCATAATCTCTTCAATAGTGCAAGTTGAAGCTCATCTATGCCTTTTCACTTTGGGTGACTATTGTCCACATTCTTCTCCCATAAATCCTCCATAGGGAGATCATACAATGAGCCAAGTCCAAGAAGTTAACCCCAAGAATGTGAAGTTGTGCCGTTCATCTGTTGTTATAACTCTCTTTTACTAAATATCTAGTCTACTACCTTTTCTGATTTTATCTCTTGAATGAGTTTTTTATTCCATTTCTTGAACAAAAAAAAAAAAAACAGAAACATTGTTAATGTACTGCAGCTTACTTTGATACATCATGCATAAAATATAATCTCTCATTAAGGGCAAAGACTATTTTGGCTTTGATTTTGCATCCCCACAAAGATATGTAAACCTCCCATTCAATAAGTTCCAGTGGCTCCCTATCACCTCTAAGATCAAATACAAAATCCTCTATTTGGCAGCAAAACCTCTATATAACCTATTCTTCCTTCCCACACCTCTCCAGGCTTCTTACACCTTATTTTCTGCCACATAGTCTTCAATCCAGTAACGCTGGACTCTATATTTCACAATCAAGATACAATCTCTTGACTCTGAGCATTTTCTCTGGCTATCCCTCATCCCTGGAAATTCTCCCTCCCACCTCCTGGCTTCCCTGTCCTCCTTCAAGTTCCAATTGAAATTTTGCCTTCTTTAGGAAGTGTTTTCCAACCCCTCTTACTCTGGTGCTTTTGCTCTTTTAATTATTCCCTCTTTAACCTATATATAGATTGTTGCTTTCTTCTCATCTCCCCTATTAGAACTCCTTGAAGTCAGAGACTGTCTTTTGCCATTCCTTGTATCCCCAGGACTTAGCACAGGGCCTGGCACAGAGAGGGCTAATAAATATTTACTGACAAGTTAGACCCATGTATGGTTTGTTTGAACTGAACTGACAACACGTGTCTCTCTATTGTTCTCTAGATCACTAAATACTCAGGTTTTTGGAAGATTATAACATTACAGGCATATAGCATTGCGAGAAAAATATTGGCATTAAAAAATTATATGATGGGGGTTCAATCGTTTCAGGGGCAAGTGTGGGGTCTTAAAAAACACTGTATACTTTGCCAAAAGTAATATAGTCTATTCTATTTCTATACGATGCTTTGCCTACCTCACTGTCTTTCTAAAGTGCCTCTTCAAGATGTATGATTGTTGAACCACCTGAAAGACCTATCAACTTCAAGTAATATTACATATAATAGATGTTCTTCACCTGCTTGGTTTTCCCTCTATGGATTGTTAAGCTGAACTCTTCTGAGTGATTATGGATATTGTTTAGGAGTCTTTGCAGTACTTCAGAGTTTGACCCAATTAGCACATCTGAAAACAGAACAGTCTAGAGAATCCCATCATCTTTTCCAGTGCGAATCTGCTTTGGGCATCCTCCGTGACAGTGCCAAGCATATTGTTAAGCCAATGTTGCCTCATCTTATATTTCACTTGATATTGGTCAAAGGATAGTTCTTCATTCATTCAACAAGAATTCATTAGGTACTTGCTATGTACAAGACACTGCTCTGGACGCTTAGGAAGAAAAACAAATAAAATAGTTCCTACTCTCAGGGAGCTTATATTCTCCCGCAGAAAAAGAAAAAAAATACATACACACATATGTATATATGAATGTACACACATATATAATATATATGTATATATGTATGTGTATGTCCAGACTTTTAATTTCATTGGTGTAGAGAATTCTTGAGTGAAGAAACTCAGATTAACAACTGTTCCCTAACTGACTCTTCAATGGTTTCTGCTCCCTCTACCAATGCCTTTTTAATCACTTACTGAGTCAGAACTGGGTATGTATAGAAAAGACTTTTACAGGAGCAACTCATACCTCTTTATAAGGATTATCAGTTTTCTCTTTAAAAAAATTTTACATTTAGGAAGGTTTGTACACAATGAGGTTAAACTCAATTTTTAATTCTTATGACTCAAAAGAGAATGGATCTTTAAATATTTTAATATTCAGCTCCTTCCCTCTTGCCCCATATTAAAGGCATATCATTTTCCCAAACTTTTTATCACTTTACTAAAGTATCTTTGAAGTACTTTCAATTCTTGGGCTTTTAGCTCTTTCCTTTCTCTTACCTGACAAATGGCCATGTTGATTCATCTTTGCACTGATTATGTTAATAAAAATTATCCATCCTGGCAGTTTTCCTGTCAGAGATGTAGAGGGAATTTAAAAATAAATGGTATAGTTCAAATAAAATGCTGGCATTGGAGGAATATGCTTATGAAAAATAAATGAAAAAATATTATTTGAGCTAGATGGAGTATTTGGATGATTAATCAGCAGCTGTCAGCAGGCTCCTGGCTAAAATGAGGTCCTAACGTTAATAACCCAGATGTGAAATGCCAAATATTTCAGTTGTTTTTTCTTATGAATCTTCATGGCAGAATGAGCAATAATACCCAGGAACAACAAAGGTAGGTATGGATCTGAGCAGCACAGTCAACCATGATCATCAGTCCTTTCCTTTCCAAATGGGGACATCAGGTCAGACAGGGATAGGGAATAGCTAATGAGCAGAGATTAATTTGCAACATGTGGTGGAGAAAAAAATACTCATTTAGAGGTGACATCAGGCTAAAATAAAGAGCAGTAATTAATTTTTTAAATAGTACTCATGTTTTTATTTTTATATCACTTTCAATTCTGAATATATTCCTTCCCCAATGGCCCGTCCTTGTAATAATCATAACGATAATTTGATCATTTTAATTATATAGTGTTCAATTTCTCTTTTTGCTTTTTTCCCCCCATTTACATTGTTATAAATGTATGTGTGTGTACATATACACACATTTGTTTTCTGGGTCTGCTTACTTGAGTTTATATAAGTTCATATAAATCTTTCCTGGTCTGTCTCTATTTTCATATTCTTCATTTCTTATTATGAAATAAAACTCTATAATATTTATACACTATCACAATCTGCTTAGCCATTCCCAATTTGACAGGTGTATCTACTTTGTTTCTAGATCTTTGCTATTACAAAAATATGAGACCTTTCTATATGTCTTTGACCCCTTGGGGAAATATGCCCGGCAGTTTGATCTTTAGATCGAAGGTATGGTTGTTTCAGCCACTTTTCTAACATAATTCTGAAGTAGCTCGATGGTGAGTGGATGAGTGTTGGGGCTAGAATAAGCAAGATTTGGGTTCGTAACTTCAGAAACTTACTTGTTCCTAAAGAACAACTGAAACTGTCACTGTTATTACCCTAGATTTTAATCCTGGATCATGCAAGCAGTTGAATTCCAGGGAGAAAGAAAGAGAAGTTAAGGCTAATTTCTTTAATGGGTTGTCTATATTTTAGACACTCTATACTGTACACTCAAGGAATTTGTGCTTTATCATTCATTCTACCAGAGGAACCTTCACCTTCTGCATGGTTGAATGTCATCTGGGCATTATGCCTGTCTCTCTCTGGATAAATTAATTTATATTGATTTCCCCATTTGATTTGCAATTGTTGGCAATTATCTCTTTAGAGAAATCACTGCAGCATCTCCACTCCATAAACAGCAGCATCAACAAAAAAGGAGACAATAGCTTTCCCTGTAATTTGATTCCTGTTCTGTCAGGGAAAAAGCACAACCTAAGTGTATGGTTCTGGAGGCTTCTGATGGGTTAATTGCTACATACACTCCATGGGTACTCTTTATTTACAGTTCCAATATATTAAACCCTGACACTCAGAGAGTCCACGGTAGCCTTGCAGCTGACACCTGGGAAAGAGTCAGGTCTAGAAACCCTATGGTTATGACCCGATATTTGCAAATGGAGTTGGAATCTTTTACCTTTTTTTAGGATGTACAATTGAGTAATTTTTTTTAATGTTGTTTAAGTTATTCTTGATCTATTTGTCATTATTTTCTGGAAAGTTTTCTTCCTAGAGCACACGTGGCTTTTAGGATAAAAAAATCATAGCGATTAAGTTGTAGGTCATCTAATCCAAACTCCCTTTTTTCCCAGATGAGGAAACCAAAGGCCAGAAAAGTTAAGTGACCTAACCAAGGTCATACTAAGGCAGTAAGTAGTAGATCTAAGTTCAAAATCTAACTTTGAATCTAAACATAGTACTTTCCTCTGTACCTAGCTCCTAGTACTCCTTAACGTTAGCGACTTCTCTCTGACTGTCCACAGTTTATCTTGTATATGTCTTTTCATTTCATGTTGTCTCCCACTTTAGACTGCGAGTTCCTTGAGAGTCGGAACTGTTTGTTTTTTGCGTTTCTTTGTATCCTCATCATTTAGCGCAATTCTTGGCACACAGTAGGCACATAATAAATGTTAGTTGGCTGACTACCTGTCTCTCTATGGGTTTTTAGTCTTGTTTCCACTGTATTTAAATTTGATGTCCCCTATCACATTGTGTTTTTCCTGAACTGCATCAAGCTTGGGTCTCCCTGGATGAGGAATCAGCAGTCCAAAAGTACAATGACTGTTGGAAATAGCTTTAATTCTTTCAAAAGAGCAAAAGTTCCCATGAAATTATAGGTCCCTTTGACCAAAGAGGGAGAAGCAACAGGGATTTGAAGATACGGAAAACTAAAGTTATTGATGAGCATTCACCAGTGCAGTCCTTGGACTCCAGAGGAATTCTCCTCACCCTTTGGTTTAGCTTTATTTGATCTACTCAAGACTGGCACTTTTATAAGAAACTCCAGTTTCCAGTTTCCTTTATCTAATGTAGGAATTTTTAATGTTTTTAGCATCCTGAAGCTGTTTGGCAGAATGCTGAAGCCTATTATACACCCTTTCTCTGAATCATTCATTGTGATATTTAAAAAGTTCAAGAGACATAGTTTCTGGGTAAATTAGTCATTTTATTAAAATGAACTAGCATTTTATTAATAAAAGGAATGATCATCTAGCTTTCTCTCTCTTGAACCAAAAACAATGATGATGATGATGAGCGTATGGCTTATGTCCCCTTGGAAAAGTGCGTGTTCCAGAGGATGGCAATCTACTCTGATTGGTTAACAATTAATGAGAGGTAGTCCTATTCTAATGAGGGTTTGGGAGAGTGAGATCATACCATTTTTGGACAAAGGGACTGCCTCTATATCCAGACCACCCACTGCCTTGTACAACCTTGACAGAGGATCTACCTCTATCTAACTTAGTTTGACTGGCACACTATGGCCAGGACTTCATTTTAGATTGGAAGTTTGATCTGGCTGGGTGAATTAGCTAGGTGAATTCTCTAGAATAAGGAGGATGTTAATCCTACCTACCATCAGCACTGTCCTGGGATTCTGACAAGGAAATAAGACAAAGAAAAAGATCAAGTTTCCCCAATTTTAATAATTTGTTATTAATATGAGAAATAATCATTTCCCTCATCAAGCAAACTTTGAATCATTTTTCAATCATGTTTGACTCTTTGTGACCCCATTTTGGGTTTTCTTGGCAAAGATACTGGAGTAATTTGCCATTTCCTTCTCCTGCTCATTTCACAAATGAGGAAACTGAGGCAAACAGAGTTAGGTGACTTGCCCAGGATCGCAGTTATTAAGTGTCTGAAGTTAGATTTGAACTCATGAGGATAACTTCTTGACTCCAGGTCTAGTACACTATCCAGTGCACCACCTAGCTGCCCCATAAAACAAATTACAAAAGATTCAAAGGAAACCAATTATACAAACTAGTTACCAAAATATATAGTTTAAAAACTCAAATTCATAAACCCCACATTAAGAACCCCTGTTCTAACATGTATAAAACTCCATAGCTCCTAGCATTGTGGGCCAGCTGGCAGCTGAGCAACCCCATGATGACTTGCTTTTTGGGTGCTATTATGTATTCTTCTTCATTTCTGTGAACCAGATGAATGTGAAGGACCCCGCAGTTGGTAGTGAAGCAGATTTACTTCTTTTCATATCATCTATTTGTGAAGGAGCACCTTCATAGGCTTTGTATATCATTCAATAACTTGATAGTTAAATCAACTTTGAGAGTGACATTTTCTATGTTCTTTGAAATCCCACACTCCTTAAGAATCTTTTTTAGCCCCAAACAATAAGCAATTTATTTCTTATCCACTAACAGGGTCAGTCAGCCCTGAACTGAATCATTTAGTTTTGTTTCTCCCTTTGTCTCCATGACTCAACCCTTGGACAAAGTCATTTGGTTTTTTCCTCATCTGTGAAATGGATTTACTATAAATTCGTATTATTCCATGTTTCCCAGGAGGTTTGAGGATAAATGAGATAACAGGTACGTAATAGCATTCACTCTTTGGGGAAAAGATACTATTAAAGTACAATTAAAGTATAATGATGACAAGTCTTAAGTGTCTCTTGTTTTAGTGCTGCATTCATGACTCTTACAAGATTATTTTACTCTAACATTTAAAGTCTGGGATGGCCATACCTACAGGCTAAGAAGTCAGAGACAGAATTAAACATTCTTCTACCTGGAGCATTAAAGTAGGGCAGTGAGAAGATGGCCCAGAAGAGTCTAACTTAGGGTGGGAAGTTGTATAAATGTGCACAGATGGAGTGAAGGACATGGGATACTGGCAGCAGTATCAATATACAGTTAAGGATGGACAAAGAACAGGATTGAGCCATCCCTACAGGCTGCTTAAGTAAGGGGAAACACCCCTCTCCTAGCATGACCATGCTCACAATTGGATTGTCCTCAGAGGTGCCACCTCTCTCACATGACTTTCCTAGAAATCTGTTAGGAGGCACAATAAAGAAAACAGTGGAAGGAGTCAGGAAGACATGAGTTCAAATGTAGTCTTAACTATCTATGTGTGTGACCCTGGGCAAATCACTTCACCCCTCTAATCCTCAGTTTCCCCCTCTGTATAATAAAGGTAAAAATAGCACCTACCTCATGGTATTGGGGTGATGACCAAATTAAACAATATATTATGGCATTTTGCCAGTCTTACAGCATGATCTAAATGATAACCATTATTATTTAATGCTGGAAGGGACCTTAGAGACTATCAAGTCCAATCTCCCAGATGAGGCAACTGAGTTGACTTGACTGGAGCCATCCAGTTAATATCTGAGGCATGTTTCAAACTCATTTTGACTCCAAATCTTCTATATCACAGAGCTACTTAAATGTTATCCTTGCTATCCACACTTAGAGGATCCTAGAGCTAGAGCTAGAAGGAAACCTGTACCTCATTGACTAACTCCATTTTACAGATGACAAAACTGAGGCTTGAAGAGGTTAAATGTGCATTGTCACACAGCTGGTGTCAGGATTTGAACTCAGATGTTCCTGACCTCCAAAGTAGCACTATCCACTATGCAGCACTGCCTCATTAACCAAAATTGAACAGTTGGGTTGTAAATTGAGCACCAGAAGAATGAGGGTACAAAGACAGGACACTAGGGATGGTGGTCTGGGGATCAACCAAGAGAACAAGTTTGTGTAATAGGCATAGGCTGGCAATGAACCTCCAGGTTCAAGATGAGGGAACAGCACATCTCTCCACCCCTTTCCATGGAGACACTGTAAGATACAGCCCCACCAATTACCGCACCCCAGTCCTGTCTTTGGAAATAAGTGACCACTCCCTGCACATGATTTCAGAGTCACCAAAGAAAGCCTCCTCACCCAAATATTTCTCTTCTCTCTCATTGGAAGTATTTCCAAAAGGGGAAGAATCTTTAATGTCACAATTAAAGATAAAATTGAAGTGCAAAGTGATTTACTCCAAAGAGCACAGGACTAGAAATCATGAGATTCCTAGAGTCCTAGGTTCATGGATTGTCACTCATGAAAAGATTGTCTTCTCCATATCCCTAATTTTCAAATGAGTAAACTAGAGCTCAGAGCAGCTAAAAGATCTGCCCAAAGTTACATAGTTGGTGAGTGGCCAAGCTGGAACACAAAACCAAATCTCTTGAGTCTTCAAGTGATACTTGAGCCAGATCTTAATCCTTTCTCTACCTCTTATTAGCTATGTGATTTTGCACAAGTCATGTACTCTGGGTCTCAGTTTCCTCGTCTGTAAAAATAAGGATGTTGGACTAGTTTCTTACTTCCTTTCCTACTCTTACATTCCATTTTAGGTTTCAAACTGACACATCAAGTTTCAAGTGGTTGCCAGATCATTTCTTAGAGCAGGTTTTGATAAGGATCAGGGGAATCAGTTTGACAGCATGGGACACCTGAAGGGGCCAAAAAAGCCATGGAAGGAAAGTAGGGTAGAAAGAAGATTCAAGAAATGCTTTGAAGATGAATTTTAATTCATTCTCCTTTTTCCCAGGCTCAGCCCCACATCACACTCTTGAGTGTCAGGAAGGGAGGAGGGGGTAGGATGGAGAAAGAGATTCTTCTAGTACATATCATTCCCACATAAAACCTTTCCCCTTCCCTGACTTGATGCTATCATATTGTATCCACTTTTTTGTTAATACCAGTCTGGAAGGAGCAATGAAAATGGCTTTGATCTTTAAAATGATTAGCAAGATAAAAAAGAATATCTCCACATTATCTCTCTTGGGTTGTCTTCTCCCATAATAGCCATCCCTTTGGTGTCTCATTGTTGCTGAATTCTATCAGTATCTTTGTTTCCTACTTTCCCCAGGATTTTGTGCTTGGCCCTCTGCTCTTTAACATTTTTATCAATGAATTCCATAAATGGCATGCTTGTCAAATTTGCAGATCATACATAGCTGAAAAGGATAGCTACCACACTGGATAACACAGCCAGAAACCAAAAGGTCTTGATAGTTTAGAAGCTGGGATGAATCCAATAAGATGAAATTTACTTGATGTAAACATAAAGTTCTACCCTTGGGTTCCAGTAGATTATGTGTTCAATATGCAATGCCAAAGAAAGCTAATACAGATTTAGGCAATTGGTTTCTGGCTTCTCTATTCTTTCAAGCCATTCTTCCTATAGTATCCAAAAATCATATTTTTAAACATGTTTTGTGAACAGTGCTGAGAAAAAAAAAACTATGCTGATTCAGTCCACTACAGATTTATGTAAAATAATCTCAAACAGGCCTTCATTGAAGCAAAGCAATCCTTTTACTCCTCCACAATTCACTCACTAACCCACTCACCACAGTAGATAATCTAAACTATTTTTATCCCTTTTCAGTCACTTACTGAAAAAAATGTAGTCTATTTGATGAGAGCTCTCTCTTCTTCCTTGCTCAGACATCTTCTTCCACTATCTTTACTTTCACTACTCCAGCTGATAAAGAGGTGGTTCTTCTATTTACAATGGCAAACTCCTCTACATGCACCTTGGAACCTATCCTTTTGTATCTCCTCTAGGAGATTATCCCTTCCTCTCTCTTTAATCTTAAATCTATCCCTGTCTTTGCCTTCTGCCTAATAGCACATCTGGGTCTTCCTCATTTTTTAAAATCCCTCTTTTCTTTTAACCATCTTTAAAAGCAATCATTCATGATCTAGGAAGTCAACTATACCAGAAGCCTCCACTTTCCTCTTATCTATTTCCAACACATTTTCAATATGACTTTTGGACTCAACATTCCACTGAAACCACTCTCTCCAAAGTTGTTGATGACTTCTTAATTGCTAAATCTAATGGTCTTTTCACAATATCCATCCTTCTTGACTTCCACTAATCACCATCTCTTACTAGAAGCTCTTGCCTCTTTTTTGTGACTTATTTCTTGATTTTCTTTCTCCTAACTGCTCTTTCTCAGTCTCTCTTCCTGAGATCTTCCTCCATGTCTTCATGCCTACTAACCCTGGTTGTTCTTCAAGATTCTGTCCTGGTCCCTCTTCTCTTCTCCCTCTATACTATCAAAAATTACCAGCTCTCATGAGTTTGATTATAATCCCTATGAGATGATTCCTAAAGCTATACATCTAACCATAGTCTCTCTCCTGAGCTACAGTCCTGTGTCACCACCTGCATTCTGAACAACTCTGTTTGTCCCATGGACATCTCAAGCTCAATACATCCAAAAGGGAGTTCATTAATTTTTTTTCCTAAATCACCTTCAAACTGTAGAGGTTACCACCATTTTCCTAATCAACCAAACTTTCAACCTTAGTGTCATGCTTGGAGTCATATGTGTGTGTGCGTATGCATATATAAAATCTGTTGCCAAGTCTTACTGTTTCTACATTCGTAAGGTCTCTAGTATATTTCCCTTCTCTCTATTCACATACCTACCACCCTAGCACAAACCCTCATCACCTCACACATGAACTTCTATTTGTTTTCTCTGCCTCAGATCTCTCCTTCTCTACAATTCACCCCCTTCAAAGCTGCCAAAAATGGTTTTTCTAAAGAAAATGATAAAATAAATTCAAAAATATCAGCATTTCAGTGCTAACAAATACCCAGAAGAAATGATGAGAGATTCCATTCAAAATAACTACAAAATCCATAAAATACTTTGGAATTAAGCTACCTATACATGAAGAAGATTTACGTACATATAAAATACTACTTAATAAAATAAATGGAAGCAAATCATGCAGCTATAGCAACCCCCTTCACGCACACCCACACACACACAAACTCATTAAATTTTAGAGATTCCCTATTGCCCCTAGGATCACACAAAACCCTCCATTTTTCTCCTTGTCACCTCAGTCCTCTGTACTTTTCCATACTTTTTACATGTTACTATCCTCTGCATGTTCCACAACCAGCTACACTGGTCCCTTGCCGTTCTTGCTTCATCTCCAGATTCTATGCCTTTTTATTGGCTGCTGCCTCATCTCCATTTCTTAGCTTCTTTGCTTCCTTCAAAACTCAGCTCACCTTCTGCAGGAGGCCTTTCCTAATCTCCTACTCACCAACCACACACATATGGTTGTCATTGTTGAGTCATTTTTCAGTCATGTCTGATTCTTTGTGACCCCATGTGGGGGTTTTCTTGGCAAAGATGCTGGGGTGGTTTGCCATTTCCTTCTTCAGCTCAGATGAGGAAACTAAGGCAAACAGGGTGATATCACTTGCCCAGGATCACACAGCTTGTAGATATCTGAGGTCAAATTTGAACTTCAACAACTCCGGGTCTGGCATTCTATCCATTCTACCACCTACCTGGCATTGATGTACGCATACATACATGCTAATGTTTTAGCACAAAGCCTGGCACATAGTAGGTGCTTAATAAATGTTGATTGGATTGAATTGAGTAGTGCCTTCCCCTGAAGATTGCCTTCTATATAATCTTTTCTATGCGCATAATTTTATTTTTATTTTTCACATACATAATTTTACATACATTTTATTTACGTTTACTTACAATTTTACATACATTTATTTATTTGCAATTATTTATACACATTTTTACAAACATTTTTATTTTTCACGTACATAATTTTACATGCTGTCTGCCCCATTAGAATTGGAACTTCCTTTGAGAAGGGACATTTGTTGTTGGTTTCCCCCAGCACTTAGCAGAGTGCCTGCACAGTAGTAAGCACTTATAAATGTCTTTTGCTTGACTGAATGATCATAGTTCTTTGGATAACAAAGATTTCTGTAATTTGGGGCCATTCTTTCCATCCTTGACTTCCTTCAAGTATGTGCCTAACAAGTGAGTCACTGGATCAAAGATTATGGACAGTTTCTTATATTCAGTGTTTGGACCAATTCACAGATACAATAAGGTGGACTGATGTTCTTTCATTCTCACATCCATTTCCACAGTAACCTCTAATGTTTTGTAATTTTTGCTAGCTTTCAGAGTACGAGATGAAGGTCTCCGAAATGACTTATTTTGCCTTTCTCTCACTGTTAATAGTCTGTAGCTTTTTTTAAATGGCCATTTATTGTTTGTAATTTTTCATATCATTTGACTATTTGGAAAAGACTTTTGGTTCTATATGTGTGTCAATTCTTCAATAGATCTTGGATTTCAACATATCAATAATATTTAGTGCAAATATTTTCTCCACTTGGCAGTTTTTCTTCTCTTCTATCTTCATTGATTTTATTCATCCAGGAGCTTTTTAACTTTCTGTAATCAATTTTTTAATTTGTTTTTAATGATTTCCTCTATCCCAATTTTAGTCAAGAATCCTCCCTCTAGTCATCTTTGGAAAAGCACCTCCCCTCATTCTCCCTGAATGTATTATGTTATGGCCTTTTCAACTCAAGTCACCTATCCATGTTGAGCTCACTAGGGGATAGAGTATAAAAATGTTGGTCTAAAATAAAGTTCTGCCAAACTTTCCAGTTTGCCCTTCAAGCTTTGTTGAAAAGGAAGTCCTTCCTCCACTGCTTTATCTTTTGGAGGTTATCAAATGCTGGGTTGCAGTTTTTAATAACTGCTTTTTCTTAATGATCCAGTGTATTCCACAGATCTAGTTTTATAAAACTTTTGTTCTTTCAAATGAATTGTATTAGTGTTTTGTCTAATTCTACAGACTATTTCTCATATAATTCTGCAATTGGAGGCAGCTAGGTGGCTCAGTGGATGGAGTATTAGACCTGAAGTCAAGAACACCTGAGTTCAAATTTCACTTCAAACACTTACTAACTATATGATCATGGGTAAGTCATTTAACCTCAGTACCCTCAACTGTGAAATGGGGATAATAATGGCACCTACCTCCCAGAATTTGTGAGAATGAAATGATGTAATTGTAAAGCTCTTAGCACAGTACCTGGAAGACGGTAGTTGTTATATATATATATTATTATCATTGTTAAATAGATGATAAATAAATGATTAGTAGGAAATTAGGTGGCACAGTGGATAGAGTACAAGGCCTGGAGTCAGGAAAACTCATTTTCCTGAGTCCAAATCTGGCCTGAGATACTAACCAGTTGTGTGACTCTGGGCAAGTCATTTAACTTTGTTTGCCTCAGTTATCTCATCTGCAAAATGAGATGGAGAAGAAAATGGGAAACCATTCCAGTATCTTCACCAAGAAAACTCCAAATAGGATCATGAAGAGTCAAACATGACTGAACAATAGTTTGATTCACATCATCCTAAATCTACAAATTAGTGTAATATCAGTTTTTTAAACATTAGTAAGGCCTAATAATGAACAGTTAGATAGTTCTCCAATTATTTGTTTCCATTCATTTTATTAGCGTTTTATATTTACACAAGTCTCCTACATGTGTTGGTAGGCTAATTCCAAAGTATTCTATGGGTTTTGTAGGCATTTTGGATGGAATCTCTCTTTATCATTTCTTCTGGGTCATTGTTAGTACTATATAGAAATGCTAATATTTGTGAATTTTTTTTGCACTCTGCTATCTTACTGAAACTACTAATTATCTCAGTTAGGATCGGACTTTAGAAGCCCTCAAGTCTAGTTTCCTTCATTTTACATGTGAGAAGAATGAAACATATAAAGGCTGAATAACTTGTCTAAGGTCATGTCGCTAATAATTCCAAGTCAGGATCTGAACCCAGGTCTGTCTGACTCAGCTGAGTGTCCTATCCACTAAGCCACACTGCTGATTGGCTGAGGTTTTCTCAGTATACCATCCCATCATCTGTAAATAGAAATAATTTTGCCTCCTCTTTGCTTAACATGTATACCTTTAATTTTGTTCTTTTATCTTAAAGCTAGGATTTCTGGAACTAAATTGGTGATAACCAGTGGAGGGTCAACTTGACATTCAAAGCCCTTCACAATTTGGCTTCAGGTAGTCTTTCCAGACTTAACTCTTATTATCCCCTTTCATGTACTCTGTGTTCCAGCCAGATTTGCTTACTTTGCTGTTCCCCAGTCTTGGCATTCCAATTTGAACCACCATGTTTTCGCAAGAGCTATATTTCCCACCTCAGTGTATCCCACTCTCTCCTCATTTCTACTATCCTTCAAAGTTATATACATATATCACCACCTCTCCCAATCTCCATAGTTAATGCCTTCTCTCTTCTCATACTATCATGTATATCTGTACCTATCTGCACATTGTAATTCCCTCTTTCTATAAGTACCCTTCCCTCAGGGCCAGCTAGGTGGTGCAGTGGATAGAGTACCAGTACAGGACCTGAGTTCAAATCTCACCTCAGACACTTGACACACACTAGCTGTGTGACCTTGGGCAAGGCACTTAACCCCAGGGTTAAGTCATCCTGGGTCATCTCCAGTCATCCTGATGAATATCTGGTCACTGGATTCAGATGACCCTGGAGGAGAAGTGAGGCTAGTGACCTGCACAGCCCTCCCTCACTCAAAACAAATCAAGTGCAAGTCATGTCATCATTTCTCTGATGGCACGGTCTTCTTTTTCAACGAAGGACAAACACACCCTTCCCTCAAGAGATTGGAAGTTCCTTAAGACAGAGATTGCTTTTCCTCTTATTTCTTTATCCCCAGAACTAATCACAGTATCTTGCACAGACTAGGTACCTGTGACAAATGTTAATAGATAAAATTGGATAAAGCTACCCTGGGCAGATTGACCTTGTTTTTAAGGACACATATGTGCTCTCATTTTCTTTCTTCTTCGGTCTTCTTTCCTGTAATCTCAGTGAATGGATAAGAGAGTTGCTGAACTCCCTCATTGCCTCCCAGAAGCATACATTCACATCCACACATACTCCACGCCTACCACCAGGAGGCCTTCTGTCAAGGATTCTCAGAATCCATTTGTTTCTTTTCACTCATTCCCAGTGTTCCTAAAGTGGACATTGAACTTAATTGACCCCTAAAGTTTCAAGAACATTCTGCAGCAAAATTTTTACCAAAAGGAAAAGTGACTGGCTCACCAAAGTAGCTATAGAACAGCCTTCATCAACAAGCTTCTCAACTGTGTCCAACTCAAATTTTAATTATTCAAAGCTAGGACATTTTCACTCAAGAGCACCAACTATGTGTCAGACACCGTGCTAAGTGTTATTTGTTCCTCACAACAATACTGTGAGGGACGTGCTATTCTCCCCATTTTACAGTTAATGTAACTAAGACAAACTGAAGTTAAGTAACTCTCCCAGGGTCACACAGCTAGAAAGCATCTGAGGCTGGATTTGAACAAAGCTATTCCTGACGCTAGGTTTTATAGTCTAGCCACTGCACCACCTAGCTGCCTCTATAGGTGTTTAGTAAATGCTTAATGTTGACTGACTGAGAACAAATTCAGAACCTTCCTTAATTGATTTTTCTCCACCTTCAGCTTCTGGGATTGATTTGGCATGACCTCTTCAGTAAGGAAGTGACAAATGGACATTATCCTAGTTAATTTCAGTTTCATCTTCTTAGCCTGTTTTAGGCATCAGTTGTTGCTATTTATTTTCTGCAAGCTGGAATTCAGCATAGTTTACAGTGATGTGTCTACTGTTACAGTTCACCCAGGCCTCTGGGTATTCTCATGTTGTACTCTTAACTGACAAATTTCTAGGCAGTCTAGGCTTTGGCTCATCCACTTTCATGGAGCTACAGCAGCAGATGCAGAGGCAACTGATTTCCAAACCTGAGATGCTATCCCAGATAATGGAGAATCCTCTTGGCCAAAGCATGATGTTCAACCCTGACCTGATGCACCACATGATCATGGCCAACCCATAGATGTAACAGTTGATGGAGAGGAATCTGGAGATCCACCAACTCCATATGCTCAATAACCTAGAGTTTATGATGCAATCTATGAAACTAGCTCTCAACCCAGCCATGGTGCAAGAGTTTATGAATAATCAGATGGTCCCTGAGCAATCTAGAGAACATCCCTGGGGGATATAATGCCATGTAGCACATACGGAGGCATGCGGGAATACATGTTCAGTGCTGTTCAGAAACAGTTCAGCTATAATCCGTTCTCCTCATTGGCAGGGAATTCTGACAGCTCCTTCTTCCCACCTATTTGGACTAAAAACTGGAAGCCCCTCCCTAAGTCTTAGGCTCTGTCCCCACCTCCCAGGCCCCAGGGCCCATAGGGAGGGCACCAGAGACTCAGGGACCAGATAAGTGTACCCAAAAGACTTGGAGCCTTTTGGGATCAATGCAGTTAGCCTGAGGTCAGGAATGATTAATAGTCCTCTCCAGCAAATTTCAGAAAATCCTCAGCTAGTGCAAAATATGGTCTCTCCCCATACATGCTAAATATGATGCCAACACTTGCCCAGAACTCCAACTTTGCTGTTCAGATGACAATGAAGTCTCAGCTGCAAGAGTTCACCATCTGTCTATACAGAACCCAGGCTCCCTGTCCATTCTCACCAACCCCATGCAGGCACTGATACAGATCCAAGAGAGGCTGCAGATGCGGCAGATCAAGATCCCAGGGCTGGTACCCAGCCTGGGCAACTTGGGGGTGCCCAGAATCCCATCTCCAACTGCAGGAATCCCACAGATCCCATCATTTCCCTATCCATCCCAGCTAGTGCCTCTCCAATAGGGGTGTAATGCCAGTTAAAGATCTCCCCCCAAAAATTAATAGGCCTCAGGTGAAGCCCATTAAAGGAAGCTTGATATAGGAAGGTCCACATCTTTTGTTAATTGCTAATGAGGCACTGGGTCAGAGGGTCGTGCCCTCTGGCTCTGAAAAGGGTATATATACTCTGAGGTGAGGTTTTGTTTAGGGGTTTTACTCTTTGGAAGTATCTGTTCAGCCACACAAAACTCTAGGTAGCTGTGGAGTCACCTCAGCTTGAAAACCCAGATGTTGGTGCTTCTGTCTCTGGTAACTATGTTTGTATGTAATGGTCAGACAGTTGGATCTATCTGTTGATCAGTGATGTATGTATTGCTTAAGATCAGACTGTTAGAAGCCCTATCTGTTGGTCTTTATTTCTCTGCCTGTTTTTTTTTTCTGTTGGTGTATGTGACTAAAGTAGACTGTTGACCCCCTCAAAGTTACTTTCCTCTTAAAAAAGCAGATCTAAGAACCTGAGCTAGCAGGCTATACTGGATGTGTCAGGGTGCTCCTTGCTACAAGAAAGCATGACCAATTGCCCAATGCAGCTGATTCAATAGATGATCCAGTTTTTGGCTGGAGGAGGAAACTCCCTAGTGAAGACACCAGAGATCTGATTTCAAAAACAGCAGGAAAAGCTCCGACATAGGCTTCATCAGTTGAAAGGGTAACCTGCAGACCCTGATTACTATGGGTGCGAGTATTAATGCAGTCACTGAGAGACTGCTGGAGTCTCAGTCCTCCTAATCCCTGAGTCCATTCCAAACTCTCGTCCCACCCACACATGCACAGCTACACAATGACCTCCCCTACTTCATTTGGTTCCTTTGACAGCTCCCCCATCTCTCCAAATCTATAACCTCTTCTCCTGTGATTCCATCCCTGTCTCTCTAATCTTCAAGTCTCTCAAATAGAAGGGGCGGGAGCATGTGGGGCATGGCAACCTAACCACCTAACTCTGAATTGAGTTTCTTGGTTTTAATTGTATATATCTGCTCCATTCTGCCCCTCCCTGACCTTTGGCAGAGATATTTAAGCAATTTTAACTTTTATTTGGGTTTCCCAACTCTATCTCTCACTATCCCTCATTTTCTCCACAACTTATCATTAAGGAAACTGAGTCACAGGATGACCTGACCTGATTGATTGACTTAATTTATCAGGGGACATTGGTCTGTCCCTTTAATTGATTATGGAATCTTTTTCTAATTCTGATCATACCCCAGTTCCCTTATCAATGCCCTCTCATGACATTCCCCACCAGCCCCATCTCCAACCTCACCCTCCCCTCCATAATGAAGATTTGTGAGTTTCTATGCTTCCAAACAGGAGAGGGCAAGTGAAACCAGCAGTTAGTCTATTTTACCATACTCTATTTTCTGTTCTCCCAGAAAATCTGAACACCCTTTGTATGCACAGCCCTTCCTGGAAGAGAGAGTGGGTGTCCCAATTCTGCAGAAAGGTCAGAATAGATAGAGCCAGAAAAACTAATAGCCCCAGGAGCAAATTATAGTTTGCTAGATTGGGGTGGAGAGAGAATCTAGGAGAAGGGATTTACAAATCCTTATTAGGGATTGGAATTAGAAAGAAGAGATGGTAATTCTCAATACCCAGTCCCTACTGACAACATGAACCTCAAGCACAGAATGTTGATTCCTTCCACTTCATCTACCCTTTACCACACTCCCCTCTACCACACTCCCCTCAGACACAAATACATTTTCCATGTGCTAAAGATCACCAGGGTCATGTCCAGGTCTGATGTGACCAGTGCCTTTGACCCCCTCTCCCAACCCTGGAACTAGGGTTTATCCCAGAAGGGACTGAGATTTCTTCCTGGCCCCTGTTGCAGGAGGGAGGGTCCTATGTTCTAGTTTCAAAATCATCTCCCCCAAAGAGAAATGGGGTTTTTCCAGGCTGTGGGTGGATGGAAGTGGATAGTATGCAGAAGTCTTGATGCCAAATAAGAATAAATATGTTCCTTTGAACAGGACCAGGATATCATCCAGCCATCTCCGCTCCCCACATACATACATATACATAATCACCTCTGAATACTGGTAAGTGCTCTGAGATCACAGGATAAAAGAGGGTTGGAGGAGCTCAGTTTCTTCCTCCTGAGCCTAGGTTTTTCTTAGCTCTGTGTTCATTCTCTCCTATAAGTTCCCCCTTTTATCCTATATGCATAAAAACCCTATTTGAAGGAGGTGATGATGATGAAGTCATTTTTTTGAGCTGGGGTTGGAAACCATGATAATAGAGAATAGAAGCCTCATCCTGACCCCGTCCACCCCAATCGCATGTAAATAAATGGCATTATTTTTGTCGTGAAAAAATAATAAGCATAATTATTATTATTATGAGAATGAATCTATAGGCTTCACCAGACTGTCAAAACTCCACGACACTGAAAAAAAGGTGAAGAATCCCTGTCCTAGTCTTCACTACATTTTTATGTGAAAGAAAGAAGCTAAGATTAAAGTGTAGGAACACACTGTGCCTTGACTCCAACATAGTGATGTCATTTTGGTCCTCTTTGAGAACAAAGGACAACAACCAACCATGTGAAAATGAAAACCTATTAGAGCACCAGAGGGCAACCAATATGGTGGATAGACTGAAAAAAAATCAGTCCATGTGAGAATACGTGGAAGGAAATAGGGTTATTTAGTTTGAAAAAAGCCAGTAGATTGGAGATGGTAGCTATCTTAAAGCGAGTCAGTCAATCAAGTATTTATTACATACCTACTATGTGTCAGATATGGTGCTAGATACTAGGCATACAAAGAAAGGTACATGATCCCTGCTTTCAAAGATCTCAGAGTCTGATGGGTGAGACAATATAAAAACTCTTGTGTACACATAAAATATATACTAGGTAAATTGGAGGTAACCTAAAGTGACATTGAAAGAAACCAAAAACAGGATTTTAACTGAGACTTGAAAGAAGCCAGAGGAGCCAAGAAATAGCCCTGAGTAAGGGAAGCATCATAGACATGGGGAACAACCAGTGAAAACGACTTTTTTTAAAAAGGCCATCATATGGAAATGAGCACCCTCATGTTGTGCGGTTAAGGAAGGCACAACTACAAACAACAAAGATTATGGGAAGATGAACTTCAGCTCAACATATGGAAAAACTCCCTAGCAATTAAAATTATCGCCCCAAATGGAATGGATTGTCTTCAGATAGAATGCATTCCACATCAGGGAAGGTCTCCAAATGTAGTCTGGACGGTCATTTATCACAGAAGACATAAAGGGCATCATCTTGTCCACACACTCTCAATTTGCAGATGAAAAAACTGAGGAAAAATTGACCAGCTTGCCCAAGATTGCCCGGCCACTTGGGATAAAGGTAGGAATACAACGCAGATCTAAATATTCATACTACTTAGATGTGATACCAAAATGCCTTCATATTAGAGACTTTTTAAAAAGCAACTTCAGGAGTGCCTTGTCTAGTTAGCTCCATTTTATGGTCTTGAACATGGAGATTTATGATTCATAATAATAACTCAAAGGTTCTGAAAGATCATCAGTCATCTGAGAATGATTCAATTATAGTCAATATACTGTCTCAGGAAAATGGACAGACTCACATTCAAAAGGTTTTCCAAGCTTGAATTAAAATGGGATTTCTTCTTAAGGAAACCATGGTTTTAGTTTGCTGCATTACGCACATAGAGGCAGGATGACGTAATGAACGGCATGTTAGAATTAGAGTCCAGCAGCCTTGAGTTCATTCCTGAAGTTCATACCATTTATTTCAGTCATTTTTCAGTTGTGTCTGACTCTCCATGACCCCATTTGGGGTTTTCTTGGCCAAGATACTGGAGTGATTTGCCATTTCTTTCTCTAGCTCATTTTGCAGATGAGGAAACTGAGGCAAATAGGGATAAGCGACTTGACCAGGGTCACACAGCCAATAAGTATCTGAGGTCAAATTTGAACTCAGATCTTCCTGACTACTCGACAAGTGTTCTTTCCACTTTGCCACCTACAGGTCACCTATTTGCCCCCTATACCATGGAATGTGTAATGCATTGAACTTGACTCCAAAGAATAACCATGAAAAAATCCTGTTTTCTTTGCAGAGGTGGGAGATAGAGAGTGTGGAAAACTGCAGAGAGGGTCAGACTTTTTAGATACTTTGGCTAGTGCAGCCGAATCTTAGCTCTGTTCCTTTCTCTTTGAGCATGCCCAGATCACCTCAAATGGAGGGATCAACTTCTGGGAGAGAAAATATTGTACATTCCCTACTACATGGATGGGAGTAGTATCTTTTGATTCACTCAAAAGACAGAATGGGCTACATCTATAAAAACCCTGAGACCAGAACACACTGTCTCTTTCTCTTTCCTACAACATCCAGAGAGGGTGAAGGTCATATTCATCCACTGTGTAGATGCCATGAACTGAGGGGATGTGGGGAAGAAGGGCTACTTTTCCCTGTGGCCCCAAAGAATGCACTTAGAGTTGGAATTTTGTTTTCTTTTCAGTTCTAGGGGCAAGACATAAAATTACCCACTGGCCCCCTGGAGTTTGAGCCATGATGGTCTTGGAGGCAAGATTCTGGTCTGTATATATAGCCAACCTGCTCAACAGGGAAGTTCTGAGAAATCAGGGTGCCAGAGACTCAAGGCCAAGGGGAGATTTGGACTTGGAGTTAAGTGGGACTATGCTACTTAGAAAATGAGCAGGGTACTAGGTAGTGCAGTTGATAGAGCAGTGCCCCCAAAGTCAGGAGTACCTGAGTTCAAATTCAGGCTTAGATGCTTACTATCTATGTGACCCTGGACAAGTCATTTACCCTGATTGCAGAAGGAAGGAAGGAAGGAAGGAAGGAAGGAAGGAAGGAAGGAAGGAAGGAAGGAAGGAAGGAAGGAAGGAAGGAAGGAAGGAAGGAAGGAAGGAAAGGAAAGGAAGGAAGGAAGGAAGGAAGGAAGGAAGGAAGGAAGGAAGGAAGGAAGGAAGGAAGAAAGAAAGAAAGAAAGAAAGAAAGAAAGAAAAAGAAAGAAAGAAAGAAAGAAAGAAAGAAAGAAAGAAAGAAAGAAAGAAAGAAAGAAAGAAAGAAAGAAAGAAAGAAAGAAAGAAAGAAAGAAAGAAAGAGAAAGAGAGAGATTGATTTAAGATGTGAACCTTTCATACCCAGAGTATGGGATAGGAGGGATGTTTGTTCTTACTATTCTTTTGAGGTAAATACTCCTTCATAAAAGTTAATCTGACTACTAAGAAATTAAATGGAACTGGGTGCAGTAGACCCTCCCAAAATTGAAAGAATGGAGCCAGCATGCAGTCACTGTGGACTGAAGCTAACAGCAGAGAACCTAGATAGCCCAAACTTTCTTAAGAATACTAGAGAACTCTGTAGGAGAGATGGAATGTAACCTAGCTGGCTTCCAGGTGGTAGAGGGGCCAAGGTGGTCACTGTTACATTATGACTTGGCAGAAAACATGACTCACCGGGAAGGTGGGAGGAGGGATGGAATAAGCATTTAGTAAACTTCAACTATGTGTCAGAAATTATACAAAGTATATTACAAATATTTTCTCATTTGATCTTCACAACAATCTTGTAAGATAGTTACTATTATTATCTCTAGTTTACAGATGAGAAACCTGAGGCAGACAGCAGTTAAGTGACTTGTGCAAGGTCATACAGCTAGTAAGTGTCTGAGGCCAATTTCGAACTCAGTTTTCTCACTCCAGGTACAGTGCTCTGTAATAACAGCTAACATTTATATAGCCCTTACAATGTTCCAGGCACTGTACTAAGTGCTTTATTATTTCTATTGCATTTTATCCTCACATCAACCCTCGGGAGTGGGTACTATTATTACCTGATGAGGGAATTGAAGCAAACTGAGGTTGTGACTGACCCAGAGTCACATAGCTAATGTATATCTGATGCTGAATTTCAACTCAGATTTTCCTGATTCAAAGCCCAGTGCTCTATCCACTATACCACCTGTCTCTAATATATTAGGAAAACATATTAGGAATATATTAGGAAATGTCAGTGATATTAAAAGAAACTATATTAATGATTATTTATTTTTAAAAATGAAAGGCACTGGATTTGAAGCCAAAAACCCTTTAAATCTTGGTTGTATTACTTATAAACTCTATGACCTTGGACAAATCACTTCCTTTGTCCTTCTATTTCCTCTTCAGTTAAATGAAGGAGTTGATTTAGATCTCCCAAGCTCCTTCTGCATCTAAATCTATGACTATGAATTCAGGAAAAAGCTTTCCCACATGACAGCTTGCTAAGGATTCATGGAATTTTTGTTGTTCGCTCATTTCAGTCTTGTCTGACTCTCCATGACCCTATTTGGGGTTTTCTTGACAAAGATACTAGAGTGGTTTGCCATTTCCTTCTCTAGATCATTTGACAGATGAGGAACTGAGGCAGACAGGGTCAAATGACTTGCCCAGGGTCAAGTGACACAGCTAGTGTCTAAAACCAGATTTAAACTCAGGTCTTCCTGACTCCAGGTTCAGCACCCTATTTACTGCACCACCCAGCTGCCCCATTTATAGACCTACTTTGTAATTTGAGTATCCAAGACACATGTTTGTAGAATGAATGAATCTTACATGATAACCACAGGTTGTTGTAAAAAGAGCAGTGGCATGGGAGAGAAGAGACAAAAAAAGCATTGTTCTGGCCCTCCTACAGACTGTGTGACCTTGGATAAGCCATGTAACTGAAGCTCAGGATTTTTTACCTATAAAATGAGATGTTTGAATTATATTATTTCTAAGTTCCTTACAGTTCCATGATTCTAGCTCAGATTCTAGACTGCTCCATAGCAAATATATGGGAGATGGAGATAAGCCCTACTGTTGTTTTGAATGCTAACCAGTGAGCCAGCTTTGAAAACAATATGATTTTCTACAGTTGGAGTTCACTCCTAAAATCAAACCAGCATCTTCATGGTCAGGGTTAGGGCTCATGCAATGTTTTCATAATGATACAGAAAACTTTTCGTGGAGGCAGAGGTCTGTAATCACCAGCGTAACAAACAAGATTTTGGTATATTGTTAGAAATTAAAGAGACTGTTTGTTCTGAGCATCCTAGCCTGATCCAAATATTTATGTTTAACCAAGTCACAGCCAGGATTTCTAATGTACCTGACCTCTAAAGTGTATCAGTAAGCACCCCAACATACACAGGGCAGAGGGGCTTGCTATCACAGGTTCTTAGATCTGCATTCATAAAAAGGAAAGGCAACTTTTGAGGGGTTCACAATCACTTTAATCAAGCACATGTATCAATCCTTTAATCAAACACATATGTCATTCACATAGTTCAGGGAGTCAATACCCTGAACCCCAAAGAGATCAACAGAAATGGCTTTCTCTACCTGAATTCAACAGATAATTGGACCCCAACTGCCTGAATTCATAGACACCAGAGAGGGAAGCATCTGGGTTCTCAAAGCTGGGTAGGGCTCCTTAGCAAACTCCCAGAGTACTCTTCTGGCCAAACAAACACTTCCATTCAGTAAGCCCCAAATAAAACCTCACCCTCGGAGTCTTTATATACTTTTTAGAGCCAGAGGGCATCACATCCCAAGGTCTTTTCAATCTCCTTCCTTAGACAGTTGCCTCAGCCTCAGGACATTCCCTGTGGTCCTGTGACATGTGGCAGTTGTCAACACAAGAATCACAAACAAATTATTCCATCCTTGTTGATTCCACAAATGAAGGCATTGGAGCATAAGGCACTGCATGATCCTGGAGCAGTAGAGCCTGAGAAACAAAGAAGCCAATGTACCAACTAGGACGGAATTGGAAAAATGATGAGCCTCAAGCCCTATCAATAAAGATCATATTTTTTCATCTTCTGACAAGTATTACTACAACAGCCAGACCATGAAACAGAATTATTTAAAGACTTGAGGAGTCCTTAGGGACTCCTTGGGGAACTTTGTGAAAGATAAGTTAGACTGGGAAAAGTTACTCTAATCACTCTGAAAGCTGCCCTTTCCTGGGCTAGAGGAGTAATCTTCAGCTCCCACTGGGGCAAAGGATCCACTCTCTTTGGTCTCCGAAAATTTCCACTTGTGGTATAGGGGCAACTTTTATGTATGGGCCATGGGAATGGATTTTTTGGGGAGGGAAAGCTACTTCTATCAGTACAAACGCTTTGAACCCAAGGATAAAAGTGACTAAACAAGGTAAAATCATACTTCCAGTCTATTTGTGGCTCATGAAAGGGGTGGTGAGAGACACCATCTTTCCCTAACCTTCCTGGTCTCAAAGCAGATGCTCATTAGGACAGGCAGCAAATGGGAAGTCGCTTAACTTAAAGGACTGTGGTTCCTAGTCACCTCAGACAGATTTTTTTTTTTGGTGGAGGCTACTGGGGTTAAGTGACTTGCTCAGGGTCACACAGCTGGAACTGTCCAAGGCTGGATTTGAACACAAGGTCCTCCTAATTCAGATTTTTCACTTTCATTTAGAGAGGAGTCCAAGGTGCAATGTAGATGTCCAGTCTCAGTATGCATATACATATATGTGTGCATGTATATCTATGTATGTGTATGCATATGTGTATATATATATATTCATAGATATTTATTATGTGTGTATATCCCAGTTATTTAATATTTTAAAAAGAAAGAGATATGGCACAATTTGAAAAGAGTGCAGTCAATAGATCTGAGTTCAAATTCTGCCTCTGACATTTACTACCTGTCCCATTTTGGACATTGATTTCCAGAATGGTTGGATCAGTTTACAACTCTATCAGTCATGGATCCCTGTTTTTCACATCCCCTCTGACATTTATCATTTTCCTTTTCCGTCATATTAACCGATCTGTAGATATGAGATGATACGATCCTCTGCCTTCACATCCAGCATTTTCCAAAGTTCCATGCTTCTCTCAGGAGAAGAGCTTGAGAATAATATGTAGCTCTATAAGCATTAGGGCAGCTAGTTGTCACTGTGGTTAAAGTCAAGAAGACTTATCTCCCTGGGTTCAAATTTGGTCTCAGACACTCACTAGCTGTGTGAGCCTGGACAAATCACTCAACCCTCTTTACCTCTGTTTCCTCATCTGTGAAATGAGCTGGAAAAAGAAATGGCAAACCACTCTAGTGTCTTTGCCAAGAAAACCCCAAATGGGATCATTTCAGACAAGACTGAAATTCCTGAAGAACAAAGCATGTCACCATCACCACCCCAGTAGACTATAAGCTCCTTGAGGGCAGCAGCTATTTTTAATTTCTTTTTCCTACAATATTTGGCTATTCATGATCTGAAAATCCCATAGTGCTTTGAATTCATATATGTCAAATTTGCCAGTGCCTCATTCTATACAGAGATGTCTGTACTAATCAGTTCTATCTATCTCATACCTCTAGGTGTTCCCACCATGGCTGAGCTACTCTGGGCTAAAGCTGCTATTATATCCAAGGAAGCAGAGGAAAATAAGCATCATCCAAAAGAGAGAAGCTAAGGTCCCTGACTTTACAGAACTTTGAGTAGAAGAATATCAGAATCATGGAATTCTAGAGTTGGAAGGTACTCCAGAGTCCATCTAGTCCAATTCATATCTATTCAAAAGCCTCCTTCACAATATACTTGACAAGCAGTCATCTAATCTTTGCTTGAAAATGGGTAGTGGGAACAGAGCTGCTCTCTTTGGAGAAGGCCTCAATGATGAGGAAGTTTTTCCTGAAATTAAACTGAAATTATATCCCCTTGCTCCTAATTCTGCCCTCTGGAATGAAACAGAACAAATCTGATCCCTTTCCCATGTTCTAAGCCCTTAATGTTTGAAGATAACTACCATATCTTCTCCTATGAGTTATCATGTTTAAGGTAAATATCAGCAGTTCTCTAACTGATCCCTACATCCCAAGGTCTTTTAATGATTCTGGCTGACCTTTTCTGTACAGTCTATAGATTATCACAACGTTCCTCCTAAATGGGTCCACCAGGCCTAAACACAGACCATCAGATATGGTCTAACCAGGAGAGAATAGGTGAGACTACTTCCTCCTTTATCTGTAAGCTCTTTTAATGGAGCTCCCAAATTGCATAAGCTTTTTTGTCTGGCAAATCATCTTATTGACTTGTATTGAATTTGTATTCCACTAACATCTTTAGGTCTTATTCAGATAAACTACTTTCTAGATAGGCAGTTAGGTGGAGCAGTAGGCCTAAAGTTGGGCCTATGTGACCCTTGGCAAGTCATTTCACCCTGTTTGTCTCTGTTTCCTCATCTATAAAATGAGCTGGAGGAGGAAATAGCAAAGCACTCCAGTATCTTTAACAAGATAACTTCAAGTAGGGGTCTCGAAGAAACAGACATGACTGTAACAACTGAACACTAACAGCAATCTAAATCATATCAGTGCAGGAGTCAGGAGGACCTGAGTTCAAATATCACCTCAGACAATTGAACCTCACTAGCTGTGTGACCTTGGGCAAGTCACAATTACCTCAACTGGCAATAAGCCCAATTACCTCATCCTGGGTCATCTCCAGTCATCCTGATGAATATCTGGTCACTGGATTCGGATGGCTCTGGAGGAGAAGTGAGGCTGGTGACCTGCATAGCCCTCCCTCACTCAGAACAAAGTCAAGTGCAAGTCATGTCATCAGTTCTCTGATAGCATGGTCTTCTTCAGCAACGAAGGATGAACACACACAAATCTCACCTATCTTGTTCTCTTAAAGTTGATATTTTTAACCTGCCTTTATATTTATCCCTATTAAATTTCATCATTTTAAATTCTGTCCAATGTTCTAGCCTATCAAGTTAATTTTGGAACCTGGTAATCATTCAGCATGTTAGGATCCCCCCCATCTTAATGTCATCTGCATATTTGCTAAGCCTTTGAGCAAATTTAGTTTTATCTATGCCTTTTCCCCAAGTTGTTAATATAGTAAATGTTGAACAAGAAAGGACCAAGCATAGTTCTGGGGACACTCCCACTTCCAAAGAGACATTGAACTATTAATGATTACCCCTGGAAAACAGCTACCTAACCAATTCCAAAGGCTTGTAATTGTTGCTGTAAGTAGTGGTGGTAGTGGTAGTAATAGTAGTAGTTACCAAAGAAGACCATGCCATCAGAGAAATGATGACCTGACTTGCACTTGACTTTGTTTTGAGGGAGGGAGGGCTGTGCAGGTCACCAGCCTCACTTCTCCTCCAGAGCCATCCGAATCCAGTGACCAGATATTCATCAGGATGACTGGAGATGACCCAGGATGCACTGGGAGACCCTGGCCCCTTTAGGCCAAGTCTATGCAGATACTCACTTAGGGTGAGATAATGCCTATTCATTGAATAAGCCTGTTTAAGAAGTAGCCAGGGCATAGCCCCTTTAATGAGACAAAGAAAAGAAAGACATCAGACTGGGAGGGAAACAGTAACAGTTACTATTGATAATCACTCTTTAGCCAAGAGGGTCCAGAAGAGAGCCTTTAGGCAGGGGGCAAGGGGCTGAGCTTCACTGTGCGGGAGGTTTAAGGGGAAGGGAAAGGGAAGGGAGGGGAGGGAGGGGAGGGACGGGAGACTAGGTCAGTAAAACCCAAGTCAACTAGGCATCCTTTGGCCATCCGAATTTACCTTCCTTTGGAGAGGAGAAGGAAGGGGAGGGGGAGACACAGGAGAAGAGGACCTGAGTCTACTGTGTGTAACTCCTATCCCAAGGTCATTGGTATGGAACTCTTTCCTTATTGGTGGAGAAGAATGAGTTCTGGGTGCAGGATGGGGCAGGTAGAGGGGATGAGAGGCTAAGACTTCAGTTTTCTGTAAGTCCCCTTCTAGTCTTCTAGTCCCTCTAGAGGGATTCCCCTCTTTGGGGATTCATCAAGCTTCAATTCTTCTGATCACTTGGGGGGCTCCTGGCTTCCAGCTTTGAGAGAAAAGATGAAATGTTGTCCTTCCTCCGCTTCGGCCACTTACCTCCATGGCTTCCTTTAGGTCCCAACTAAAAACCTCACCTCCTACAGGAAGCTTTCCTTAGCCCTTCTTAATTCTAGTGCCTTCTTTCTTTTAGTCATTTCCTATTTATCCTGTATACAGCTTGTTTTGTATATATTTGTTTGCATGTTGTCTCCCCTGTGAGATTGTAAGCTCCTTGAGGGCAGGGGCTGCTTTTTGCTTCCTTTTGTATCTCCAGCACTTAGTATAATACCTAGCACATAGTAGGCACTTAAATGTTTATTTAATTGAACTGAATTGATGAGGCCCACACCAGTTCAGGATACAAAAGAAAAAGAGTCTGCGAAGACATGAGAGGAGCAGGTGGTCTCGATCATGTCCACATATCCATCTTGCTACTCTAGAGACTTCAGGAAGTTTTCACCATTAGGTAAGATCAAGGAGTAGTAATGGTGGTGGGGGTCCAGCATCAGCAGCAACAGTAGCGATAGCAGCAATGATAGTAGTGATATAGCTAGAATTTATATGGTAGTTTAAGAACTGCAAAGCACTTTATAACTATAATTTCATATTAGCCTTACAACAACCCTGGGAGGTACTATGGGACACCTGGGAAAGAACCCCCTTTTATTGATGAGAAACTGAAGCAGACAGAAGATAAGTTATTTGCCATGGGTCACACAGTTAATGAGGGTCCAAAACTGGTCTTCCTGATTCCAAGTCACCTAGCTGCCTCTGTCATCTAGCCTAAACCTCTACATCTTTTCACCAACAAAAGCACAAGATTTTGTCAAATGCTTTGTTGAAACCTAGGTGAAATATATTTATATTTCCTCTACCTACAAACCTTTTTTTTTTTTAAAAAAAAAGAGGGGGGTGTTAATCTAGCTCTACTGCTAATTGATAATACCATGAGAGTGTTACTACTACTTCCTTTTCAGTTAATATTCCTTTGAAAATGCATTCTAGTATTTTGCCAGCAAGTGAAATAAAGCTCACTAGTCTTTCTATTTCTATCATTTATTGAAAACTGTGACATTTGTCCTTCAGTCTTATACTGCTTCCCCAGCTCCCTGTGATCTTTCAAATATTACTGAGAAGGACCAAGGAACCATATCTGCAGGCAGGGAGGTGGGCTACAAGCTTTTGTTAACACACTTACTCTGTGCCAGGCCCTGTGTTAAGCTCTGAGCGCCCTGAAGAAATCTACATTCTAATGGGGAAAGACACTACATAAAAGGGAGCTGAAATGGAGGAGAGCATGAAGGCAGTACTCACATATGTACATGAGGTCAAAATTCAAAAAGTCAGGAGTCATTCCCCAGCAGGGAAATGAAGTTTGTCCTGCCTGGGACCTTCCCAAAAAAGGAGGTCCCTGGGAGGAACTCACCAACTGGTGAGATGAAGGATCATCTGATCAACAGGAGATGAAGACTGACTTAGCAAAGGGATGTCACAGGATGAGGAGGTCCCAGGCACTGAACCCAGGCACAGGTTCTAGGGTGAGAAGCAGCTAAAGATGACAACTCAATTAAGTCAGAAGCACAACCAGTCTTTTCATTACTCTACATTATCTTGGCCTAGTGACTTAACTCTTCAAGGGCAGCAACATGTACTGTTAGCATCTCTTTATTTATCATGGTTAGCCATTGCCTATTGCCCTTTTTTGTTCTATTATAAAGGTGATTTTATTTACTCAAGTATGTATATATGTGTATATATAAATATATATATATATATATATATGCGTATCTGTATATGTCATAAAGGGCAGAGAAAACAAGAGTTCTACTTTCTATCATCAATTATCATCATCACGTCAACACTGATCATTCATTTTATCCCTGCTTTGATCTTCATGTTTTCTCTAATATAATTGTTTTTTAAAAATAACTTTTTCTTGACAAGAAAAATTATGGCTGTATGCTATATGTTTTACATGGGTTCTTAACCTTCTTGTGTATCTATATCAAGGACCGTCTTAGTGATCTGATGAAGCCCTTGGAACCTGCCTCAGAATAGTCTTTTAAAATGTATAAAATACAGGAGGGAAACTAATTATACTGAAGTATGATCATGAATTTTTTATCTTTATGGACACCAGGATAAGAACCCTTCTTCTAGGTGATAGTAGAGAAATATAACTATTATTTTCTGCTTGGGAGAATAATGCTAATATAAAGGATTTTTATACTGATGTCTCTGTAAGGTATAATAGTTATCCTGCCCTAATTAGTACTAAGGAAAAAAAGTTTTGAAAAAAAACTAGCACTAAGAAGGAAGCTGGGAAACATCTAATAGGTTCACATCACTTTATATAGAAAAAAGAAAACTGAGACCCAGAGAAATTGAATGACTTTTTTGAGGCCAGAGAGTTAATCAATTTCAGGACTAAGAGTAGAACCTGGCAGACAATTCTTGATCAAGTGCTCTTGAGTAAGAAGACAGAAGAGCCCTCAGAGATCTGGAAACATGATGAGATGTGCTTAGGATGGGAAAGAGCTAGTGACAGAACCAGTGGCTGAAATCATTTTGCGCTTCGGCCACTCATCTCCACCGCTTCCTGAGGCATACCCCCAGAATAACCACTTAGAAGGCAGAAAACCTCCTGTTAACTAATTAGTGAGAACCAACCACTTGGAAAATAGAAAGTCAAAATAAATGCTGTATAATGATAATAAGGATAATGAGGTCAGGCAATCTGGGATGATGGCCAGTGCTATTTATAATTCCTAGTGTGTAAAGCATGATACCATTTCTCTAATCATAAAGAGAACTGGCTATGTAATTACAAAATATAATCTGGTTGTTCATCCTAGACCAAACTCTCCACCAGAAAACAAGGGAGGCAGAAGTAGTGTTTGATTTTTAATTATTTTTGGCACATTCTGAACATTGGAACCTAAAGAATTTGTAGTTAGTGATGTGAATTCTCAAATCATTGAATAGGTATAAATATAGATATATATGATATAGCCTGCATATGCAGGCACACCTGCATATGCATTGGATATACATATACACATATTGATTAATAGACGGAGAGAATAGATACATAAATATATTTGAGAATAATTGGTTCAAAATATATCATATACATGGATAGTACTTGTAATACATATCCTATATTATATATTACATACATTATATTATATGAGCATATACATAATAAATAACCGTAACATAATATATTATATGTAACATATATTGTGTTATATATAAGCATGTTATATATAATAGTAACCCCATTTCTATTATATAATAACCATATATTAATTATTCATAATTACTATATGAGACAATTAAGATAGTTGATGTTGTCATATATTAATCACATATTAAGATAATGCATACTACACATTGTATATATTAAGCTAACCATTCTCAGAGCATAACTGGTTCTGGTGAAGCCAGGGCTATATTTTTCAGTGGGTCCAGTAAGAGCAGAGCTTCACAGACACAAGCTTAGCAGAGAAAAGAGAAGGGAAAATAGAGGAGATTCATTTTTAATTGTGGATCTTTATGTAATGCATGGCACATGCACACACACACACACACACACACACCCCTAAATTAGGCTTGCCAACTCTCCTATACTGACCAAAAGTCTCTAAACTTTTAACAGATTCACAGCTTCTATCTAAGTTTGGTTTTTTTTTTTTTGTTTTTTTCCTGGTTTTAGGAACCCCATGCTACCTTGTGGTTGTGTCCATGAACTAGAGCTTCAGTGAAGAAGGCAAAACTTCTGAGAGCAGTGAGAAATCTACCTATCACACCAGCTCTGGAAAGTCTCCCAGGACGAAAATCCATTAAGTTGGCAAATCTATTTTTACTCTGAGGGATAGTAGTATCATTTAGGATATAGAATCAAGTGACCTTTTAAAAATTTACCATTTGGGACATTAAGGAGGGAAGAAAGGGAGAAAAAAAATGGATGATCATCTGGAATAAGTAAAACAAAAAACAAATAAAAACATATTATCTTGTTTCCAAAAGTCTGATGAGCTCCTCAGAAAGCAGAATAACCAAGGTCCTTGTTCTGTAGAGGTGGGATTAGTCTAGCAAAAAAGAACTCTGCTAAGGAAAGAATCTAAATTTATGTAATGAGGCTTTTTAAAACTTGTTTTTTATGCCACCCTCATCCAAAGAGAGAACTATGGGATCTGAATGCAGATCAAAGCATTCTATTTTCTCTTCTTTTTTGTTTCCTCTTTCTTTTGTTTTTTCCCTTTGGTTCTAATTCTTCTTACATGACTAATGTGGAAATATGTTTAATATGAATATATATGTTTAGCCTATATCAGATTGCACACCATCTTGGGGAGGGGGAAGTGAAGAAGGGGAGAAATTTAGAACTCAAAATTTTATGGAAGTGAAAGTTAAGAACTAAAAATAAATAATTTTTTTAAAAAATTGGTAAATTCTGAACGCAAAAAATAATTGTTTTCTTTACTAGCATTAATATAACAAATATATTGAGCATCCCATCTATACCTCCTTGTAGTAAGCAACATTTGAATATACTCTTAAAGGCAGTTCCTAAGATCTAAGAAGGAAAATCAATAGATTGAATATAAGATTTAAAACTAAATAATTTTTCTTGTTTATTGCATCCCTAGGGCGGGGGAAGGCAGTAGTTTTACTCTGAGCTACCACATGTAAGATGAATCTAATCCCCCTTTGTAGAATAATTAAGGAAGAGTAGGTAAATGTAACAAAATGGGGCTGCATATGCTAAGTAAAGCCTGGGTTATAAGGTACATACACATATATACATACATATAGATATGTATAAAGATACGGACATAGATATAGACCTATACACATGCAAGGAAAACTCTCAACTTTACAGCTCGTCATAGTAAACTGGAGCCAAACTGCCACAGGCCAAAACTACAGTATCTGGAGCTAAGCTAAAAATGCTCTCATAGATGCAATTTTTGAAATCCCCCAGTATTCACTGTAACTGGTCCATCTTCTCTCCCAAGTAGGTTAGCTTATGTTAACTTGGGAGTTATGATTATGGGGCACTTTTTTGCTTATGGGAAAATCCAAACAGGATTCCTATGTATTTCCACCAGTTCATCTGAAAAAGGGATAATAGCTCCTATCTCTTTAACAGGTTAAATCTCTTCCCCAGCCTCTCCACATTAATCATACAAACAAGTATTAGTAAGCACCAAGTTTCCATTTTGTCTAAGGAAATAAAGCACCAGTAAAAGAACAATGAAAGTGTTAAGCCCAGGAACATTTCATTTGAATAGTAAGACACTGCTAGCTCCAAAGGCATAGTCAGCTTCTCCAAACTTTACCTCCTCCCTCCTCTACAGAGGCAGAAACTGGGTGGCTTAGTTAACAAGAGTCTGAATGAAGACAGAGCAGAATGGGGGCTAATACCTTAACTCATCAGCCCACACTTTCAGCTCTCAGAAGTTTCTGGCACCCTACAGCTCTCATTGCTCCATCCTGCAACAGCAATTCACAAGAGTCCCACTGAGGAGTGTGCAGATGGTAGTGACAGAGGGTCAGTCAGTCCACAAAAAATTATTAAGCACCTACTGTTCTAAGTGCTGGTGATGTAAAAAATGTTAAAAGACACTCCTTGCCTTCAAGGAGAATGTAGGCTAATAGAGACAACATGCAAGCTACAGTGTACAATTATGGACAATCAAGATATATACATATAGAAAATCATATATTCAGAGGGAAGGAATTAGCATCAAGGGGGATCAGAAAAGATCTCTTTCAGAAGGTGCAACTTTCATTGAGACTGAAGGAAGCCAAGGAAACAGGTGGCACAGTGGATAAAACAACAAGCCTGGAGACAGGAAAACCTGAGCTGAATGAAATCCAGCCTCTGATACTTCCTAACTGTGTGGACCTAGATAAGTCACTTACCCCTGTTTACTTCAGTAAAGACAGAGAATGCTCACAGACACAGATGCACAAGACTGCCCCTGCACCCTCTCACACCCAGTGGGGTCCATGGCTTCCTAAGAGTCTGGGCCCTCTAAGTAGCCTGGACCCCCATCTTCTTGTCTATAAGTCTTACATACAAATGTCATATAATTTGTTTACCAAACACTTTGGTGTCAATCAAAAAATATTTATTAAACACCTACTCTATGCCAGGAGATCACATTCTATCAACGGAGTAATCTCTCTCTCTCTCTCTGTCTCCTCCCTCCTTGCCCCTCTCTCTCATTATATAAAGATATGCATCTCTATAAATATATAAAAACATGTATCTCTATATAATTCTCTAGATATAAATCTATATAATATCTTTATAGAACTATGTCTGTCTAGATATATATATATATATATATCTTTACATAATAATCCTTGTCCTGCCTCCCACACAGGATTAAATGCCTTGCCCAGGGCCACACTGGAAATCATCTGGTTCAACATTTTATAAATGAAGACTCATAGCCCAGAAATCTTAAATTGCCCAAGGTCAAAGTTGTAATAAGTGAGAGGTAGTAAGATTTGAACGTAGAGCCACTAACTATAAATCCACTGAGATTTCTACTGTATCATACAACCTCAGCAGTTCAGGAACCAAAATTCTGTAATCACTGAATGATACCGCAAGAAGGGTTCTTGGAAAAAGTCAGATTTTTGAGGTGGTGGGCAAGGTATGGCAAATAAATCCACAAGGAATACCTTAAATTGTTTTGACCTTCCCTTCCATCATACCAGCTGGTAACAAAAATAGGCTCATTCGAATTTTTATTTCTCTTTCTGTTTGTTACCAAGACTGCTTGTTTTTCATGAATTATCTTCTATGAGTACTAAAGCACCCAGACTTTCAGGGACATGTTGCCCATGTTATTACACACACACACACACACACACACACACACACACACACGTCAGTTACAGAGCCTGGAATAGGGGGAGATATTTAATAGTATTAGTATTTATCGAGTGCTTCAAGAGTTGAAAAGCACTTTGCAAATAGTAACTTACACAATCCTCACAACAAACAAGTGAGGGACATTCAGTAGCTATTATCGTCCCCATTTTACAAATGAGAACCTGAAGATCATGGAGGTTAAGTGGTTTTCCCATGATCATGCAGCTAGAAAGTGTCAAGGCAGAACTCAGACACATATTCCTCATAATTCCAGATTCAGTATTCTTCCCATTCCCACCACAGCTCTCTCTATAAATTCTATGTCTGTATCCTTCTAACAGAAACTAAGATGAAAAACAACTTGAAACATTTCAAGGTCAATACTCTTTTCCCAGGGTGGAGAGAAGAAGAGAGAGAGGACAGGGAAGGGGAGAAAGAGAGAGACAGAGACAGAGAGAGAGAGAGAGAGAAGACAAGAGGAATTGGAGACTGTCAAACACTAATAAGCCATCAGCAGAAATTTTTAATTCAATGCAAACAAAAATATGTGAAAATTGACATATGTATTGATAACAATATTAAAGCTAGAAGATAATTATTTCTGAAAAGAAAATGATAATGTATGAGCTCTCCAGGGCCCAACTGGTCTTATTTTGACCTGAAGGCACAGAAACATCCTCATTGATAAAAACTGGGAGGGAGGAGCAGAGAGGGGAAGAGACATTACTAGTTATTCCTGTGCCTTCCAGAATGTTCTTCTCTCCACAACTACCTATATCAAAGGTCAACAGTTAAAATGCAACCTATGGCACTGTACTTGAAGAGAAGACAAACAAGGAAAAGACATCACAGTGAAGAATCCTTTGATTTCCTGCCCAGGTAGAATTCTTAGAAGACATATATCTTAAAAGCACAAGTCTCATGCTTCCATTCCAGTCAGGCCACATGCTAAGACATAGGCTTTGCTCAGATATTCCTTCTCTGGGCTTAGAGAAAACATCAAATTTTCTTCAATTCTAGCTCTACCGGAGATGAAGTTCAATTGAAAAGTCCAATCTCTACCAGATCTGTTCTAGGGACAATAAAATTTTTAATGAAATAGGCCTCATTAATAAGAAGAAAGTCATCTCAAATCAGTAGCAATGCTCTTTGGGGGTACACATTTTCTCTAGTTTGAGCTGAGTGAGTGAGGATAGGATAGGTTACTATGCTTCCCCACTGCAGATAGCTAGAATATGGTTGAATATTGACTGCAATACTACTACAGATGACCAAGCATGCAAGCTTCTATCACTTTCCCCATCACTCCTATATCCTCTACTGATATTGCTAGTAAGTAAGTAAAGTGGTCCAATGGCAAGTCATTGGTAGAAGAACATTATCATATCCCAGTATATATGCCTTAGACGAATATATGAACACAAAACTGGAACACCAGCATGTCCAAATGATCAAATTTGCAAATAGCCCAAAGGGCAAGGGAGAAATGAATGATGAGTGAAAGGAGACAGAAATAGCTACCAATGATTATTTATGAACAAAAAGTGTCATAAAGATATTACCAAAGACATGTATGAATTGTAAGGATGAGGGGGAATGAACAGCTCAAGTATGCACCAGTAGGAGGGCATGTAGCACCTTGGACAGATCCTCTACCAAGGACTCATGGAAGAACATCAACAAACACTACAGAAGATGAAAAGGCATAGATGAGTGGCGATCAGCACCAGTGGAGGGACTGACATCCTTAGGACTTTCCAGAATTAATGAGATATTGAATTAGAAATTCTCTAGACTCTAAGGTTAGATTGAATGATGGCACTTTTACAACTTTGAAGCAAACTTGAAATAAGGATTGTGAATATACTTGGAATATTTATGAGATTTCTGAAAATAGAGAAATGCTGTGACTTTTATAATCCCACCAGGCAACACTAATTACAGCCTCTGCATGAACCCCAAATCTCTTCCTCAGAAAAGGTGCCATTCTGCTGTTCTTTGTTCTTGTGCCAAATTGAAATACTTCTAGGATGAAATATTTATTCAAAACCCCTACTTCACTAAAAATAATTGGCTGATGGCAGTCCCATTTACTGCTTCCAGAGATGAAGCAAGCCCTGGAAAATGATGTAGTCATTAGCCACTTTACATTTATTTTTCCCCGTTCCCAGTTTTCATCTTTCTACCTCCTTCGTCTATCTTTGAATCTCTAGTACCTACCAAGTACCATGACCTAGAATCCTTATAATATTCTACATCCATAGTCTCCTCCCATGCTGCCTCTGTAATAAAGGGAGGAGCTATGTTTGCTAAACTCTTCTCTCAGACCAACCTTTGTAATGACACATTATAATTACAAATCATTTCGTTTGTTTCTATTGTCTTTCAATTTATGTTGTTTTGGCCATTTGTATACATTGTTTTCCTGGTTCATTTTGTTTCATTTTGTATGATCTCTTCTCTTACTTCTCTGAGATCTTCATTGTAATTATTTCTAAATATTCAGTAATATTCTATTTTATTACATACATTCACCACAATTGATATAACCATTTTCCAACTACTTTGTTTCTAATACTTTGTGGTAGCACCAAACAAAAATAATATTATGAATATTTTACACTATATGGGATTTCTGACCTTTGGGAGGGTATAAGTCTAGTAATGGACTATCCAGGTCAATATGTGTGGAAATTTTAGTCACTCAGCACAATTTCTATTCACTTTCCAGAAAGGTTTGACTCACTTGCTGCCCCACTAACAGGATTTTACTGTTTCTATCTTCCCACAAACATTCCAAAGTAATATTTTCTAAATTATAAAAAATTATATGGATATGCATAACTTACATAATTAGCTTTTATATGACTAGGAAAAAAAGAATTGAGCTAAAGCAAATTTTAGCAATAAACCTAGGGATTTGAACTAATAGAAAAGAAAGAATTTTGAAACATTTTTCTGAACAAATTCCCTGATATTCTTTCACAGTTAGGGCATTTCTTGCATTAATATTTCCATTGATGCACTTCTCTTCTTTGCAGTGATGGAGACCGATTTCAACTCTTCTAAAAACTAAAAGGCCACCAGAATTTGCAAATGAGGTTAATTTCTCCCATAGCTACTGCAAGTATACAGAAAAGTCACTATATGTTGTTAATCCAAGTAAGTTGGTACCATTTCCAAATTTAGGCGGTTGGCCCTTTGCTGATCTAATCTCTATGACTTCATTAAGCAAAGCATACCAAACAAATGGGGTGTACCATTGCATATGCTGTCAGACTCAGTTAATTTACTGTTAGTTTTAATGGACCGTTTTTTCCTTTCTTTTTTTTACTGTTTATTGTAAGAGAAGGCTCACTAGGAAGGGGAAGAAGGGAAGGATATATTTGGAAAAGAAATTGATGTAGAAACTAAATACATCAATTCAATCAAATTAAGTTTAAAGATAGTCCTTTAATTAATTAATAACATATTTATTAGTCATACTCCCCTCCAATCTCACACTGAACTTTGCTCCTCTTTTATATGATTATATATTGTAGTTTTTCTTGCATGTGTTTTATCCTCTTCCTGGACTGTAAGCTTCATGGGGCCAAGGATTGTTTTGTCTAAGCTCTGTATCTCCCCAGTGTTCTGTTCATTTCACAATGTTTGTTGAATAGAATTGAAAAGGATTTCCATGATTTTCTCTCGTCACCACTGCCTGCCATATTATAGAGGGGATTCATGTTTACATATATTCTAGACTCTGAGTTCCCTCCTATTTCTGATACCCTGGGACTCTTGAGAATGGAGTCAAGAAAATCCAGAATACATAGGGAAAATAACAAAGATTCTGGTTTAGTTGTAGTGTACCACGTATAAAGGGTAGCAGTGGGAGAATAGGTCAGGAAAGCTGGTTAGAGCTAGGTTACTTAACTCCTTAAATGTCAAACTAAGTATAGCATATATATATATATATATATATATATATATATATATATATATATATATATATATATATATATATATATATATAAACTAGTATAATGTCTTTATACTAAGAAGTATAAAGGGTTAAGAGGCAACATGATGTATTGAAATGAGCACCAGACCGGGACTTTAGGAATCTGGATTTAGATCCTGACACAGCAACTTGCTACCTCGAGGAGGTTATATGCTACTTTTCTGGGCTTCAGTTTCTTCATCTGTATAATGAGAAACTTGGACTACATGGTGTTTAATATTCATTCTTGGTGTAAATCCTGAGGTCCTATGCTTCTTCAGTCTTTCCTTATTTCTAGCTAGAATATTGTGCCAGGAACAGTTCTTATCTTAGAGGGTACGAATGTCATCTTATTCTCATTTCTGCTAAGTAGCCTCTTGTCTCCCTGTTGTATCCCTTGGAACCCAACACAATCTAACTAATGGGTTCATAACCTGGGATCCGTGAGCCTGTATTTTTAAAAACACTTCATTAATATAATTTATTAATAACAAATAATTAAATCACTTATCATCTCTACTCCTAAACTCACCTCTCATTATAACATCTATTTTTATTGAGAGCACTGCCAACATTCCATTAACCCAGGTTGGAATTATTGGAAATATCTGACTTTTCACTCTCTTTCATGCCCCTTATGCAACCAGTTGTTGATTCTGCTCCCAAAAAGGTCTCTTCCACTCATACCTTTCATTTTACTCGCAGTCATTATAATTATTTTTAAAATTCATTTCCTTTGTAATTCCATGTATTTTATGCACCTAAAACCATTATTCTGAGACAGAATATATAGGCTTCCCACATATCTAAAGGTGTCCATGCCACACACAAAAGGTTTAGAACCCCTGGTCTAGTCGCTACAAATAGCTACCTGCCCTAGCTAATCATCAAGTTGTTGTAGGGATGAAATGAAATATTCCAACAACTCAGACAATGGCAGACTTCATCAGTATTGGTATTGCCTCTGACAGAACAGATTACAAACCCTTTAATTCTTAGGACACAGTCGCATGTATTGCAATATGCAAAAAAAAATTCTTTTTCCTGATGGCCAAGTGTCTGAAACTTTGAAAAGTCAATAGGGTCTCACAAGATCATGATACTATTAAACAAGGTGTTAACTGAATACCTAATTATGATACTCAAACAATATAAAATGATATACTGTTTTATGAAAGCCATAATGGAATTTCCATCTGACCTCATAACTAAAGCATTACCCATCTGGTTCAGTAAATGAATAGCTATCAGGAACTACTTATTCCTTTGCTTAAAAAGAAATTCTTTCAAATTGGTTCTCCTAGTACATTCCATTCTATTTAGATAATGCTTTCCTGCTATTGGCTAAGGAAGAATAATTTCAGATCCTTTGTGATTAAAGCTAAAAGCCATTTCTAAGAACCAGTCTGTCCAGAAGCTCCTACAAGGGTACACTCATTCACGCTCAGCAGGCCCCTTCTTCAGCCAAGACAGCATTTCTCTTTTCTTTGGAACCCCATCATGAGAGACTTAAAGGAAATTCTAGCTGGCAATTGTCTTTACTTCAATGTTCCTACTTGGGTAGATTGCCAAAGTGGACAAACAAACAAACAAACAAACGAAAAAGAGAAAAGATGAATCAGAGAAAATGGTAATAGAAGCAGCTAGGTTGACAAGGTTAAGGAATTTTAAAAGGGAGTCAGGCAGAGCTAAGTGTGGTAGCAAGAAACCCTGAAAGTCAGGAAGGCTGACTTCTGGGACATTTATGGACTATATTTCTTGAGGAAAATGAAACCTTCATGAGCTCCAATTTCCTCATCTGTAAATTAATGATCATGGCCTTGCCCTACCTCATGAGATTTTTCCAGAGTAAAAAATATAGTCTGTAAAAAGTCGTTTGTAGATATTAAATCATCATCAAAAAATAGAGCATAAGTTCACAAATTCCAAGTAAATAAGTGATATCAATATAAAAAGTCACACCATTTAAAAACTAGAGAAAAAAAGATTGTAATTCTAATTAGGGAAATTAATAATAATAACAATAACATGAATATAGAACTTTAAGGTTTACAAAGTACTTAAAAATACTATCCTATTATTCTCAAGACAACACTGGAAGGAAGGTGCTAATTTTATCCCAGTTTTACAAATGAGAAATCAAGGTAGGCAGAGGTTAAATAGCTTGCTCAAAGTAAATACCCATGCTCCAAGTACCACAACTAATAAGTTTTGGAAGTTGAATTTGAACTCAGGTCTGACTGATTCCATGTTGACCCTCTATTCATTCTACCATTTAGCTGTCTGTAATCACACAGCACATAGAGAGTTAATTACAAAAGAGAAAAGGGACAATTGGGATACTATAGTAAATGTAAAAACCAGTTGCAAACACAAGTAGAATAAAAAAGAAAAGCAGTGAATTGAGAGGAAATATTTTCATCAAACTTCTTCAATAAAAGTTTGACATCCAAAATGTAGAGAATTTAAACAAATTTAAACAAATCTATATGAGAGCCATTTCCCAATACATGTTCAAAAGACATGAACAGTTTGCAGAACAATGAATCCAAACTATAAACAAGATATTTTTAAATCACTAATAATAAGAAAATTGCAAACTAAATCAACTTCAAAGTATCATTTTACATCAAATTAACAGTCAATCCTTTATTCTCAAGCATTTGTCAAGTGCTAATGATATAAAGACCAAAATGTAATGCTCCTTCCCCTAGAGAGCTCTTCACTCTGCTGAGGGTAAGGGGACAACTGGTTCCAAGAGGCAGAGGTAAGGACAAAGAATACTCCTTGGAGAAAAGTCTGTGCAAAAGCCTAGTATGGGGAAAACAACTAATTGACCAGCATATCTAGATCACAGAGATGTATGTTTAGAAATAATGTAGAATCATTTCAGAAAGATAGTTTGCATCCAGGTTGTGGCGTAGTAAATGCCATACAGAGGAGTCTGTAGTTTGTCCTGGAGAAAGGAGGGAGCCATTGGAGTTTATTAAGGAGTAGTAGAGTGACATCAAAGAACTTGAAGTTAAAAATAAAAATCTGACCAATCTGTGAAGGCTGGATTAGAGAGGAAAATGATTAGAAGTAGGGGAGATCAATTAGGAGGCTATTGACATAATGCAGTTTAAAGATGATGGGGTCACTGAGAAGGATGGTGACTGTGAGTAAAACGAAAGGGATGAATGGGAGAGACATACTGGCAGTAGAATCAACAACTGGTTGCATCAGGGGGATAAGAGAGTGAAGAGTCAGATATTTCAAATAATTCACACCTGGGCCAATGGAAAGATGGTGGTGTTCACAATAGAAATAGATGTTAGGAAGAATGGTGAGTTTAGGGGTAAAGATAATGAGTAAAGAATGAGAAAAAATCAAAAGAAGGGACTGGGAATATAGGTGTATTAATAGGTTACTGATAGAATTATGGACTGGCTTAAGCAATTTGTGAAGTAATCTTAATCATTTAGTCAGATTTTGTTAAATGATATGTCCTTTGACCCAGCAATCTAATTACTTAGCTTATGGCCCAAGACAGAGAATGACTGAAAGAAAGGTCCCATGAGAGCCAAAAACATTCACAGTAGCATAATTGGTGGTAGCAAAAATATCTAGAATCAAAACATATGTCCTTCAATTAGAAAATGCCTAAAAAATTTTTGAATGTAATGAAATATTTGTCTTCCAGGGGTGAAGCCAAGATGGCAGAGTAGAAAAAGCTGAGGATTCCCAAGATTCCCCTTCAAACAACTTTAAAATAATGCTTCACGCTCAATTTTGGAGAGGCCGAGATGACAAAAGATCAGAGTGAGATATACTTTCAGTCCAAGACAACATAGGGTATCAGAAAGAGAAATTTGTGAAATGAGAGAGCCAACTAGCATGGAACCCAATTAGATGAAACACCAGGAGTGAAACTAAGTGATGGAGACAGAGACAGTAGCAGCTTTGGGAGCTCTCGAGAGAGGTGGTAAGAGGACCTTGCAACTGATCAGAAAGAGATTACAGAGTGCCTTTGTGCTAAAACTAGATGCAAGACAAGACACTGTTTGGTGATCCCATTGCCTATAACCCACTTCTGGGTTATAGTTCAAGGATGGAGAGAAGCACTTTCAGTCAAGCGGAAGTGGAAGCCATGAGGAGCAGTATCACTTCTAGCCCAAAAGGATCAGGGACCTTAAGGAACGGTATCATTTCCAGACCCAAAGAAGGAGAGGTATTGATTGTAACTCCAAGGAGTATTGATTTTAATTCCAATGGATCAGAGGCCTTTCTAGGGTAAAGATAAGAGTGCAGACCAAAAAGAAGCAGTGACCCCCAGATCACAACAGCTTGGAAGCACTAAAAACTTTCAAAAACCCAGAACTAGCTCTGAAAAGAGTAGTTCATGAAAACCTAAGCTTGAAGCAGAGTGGAAACATGCTGGAAACAGAACCTAATATTAACATAAAGTTCCAAATCAAGAAATAGAGTGGGGAAATGCACAAACAACAACCAAAATGAACCTGACCATAAAAATCTACTATGGTGACAGGAAATATCAAGACACAAACTCAGAAGAAAATGAAGTCAAAAGAGCTTAAGGCAAAGTCTAAAAGGAAAAGATGTGAATTAGACAGAAGCCCAATAAGAATTCATAGAAAACTAAAAAATAACTTTAAAAATCAAATAAAATTATTAGAGGAAAAATTAGGTGAAGAAATTAAAACAAAGGAAGAAAATTATGAAAAGACAACATTTTGGTTTTTTAAAAGAGGCACAAAAAATGTTGAAGAAAATAACACCTTAAATAATAGAACTGGCCAAATGGGAAAAGAGGTATAAAAACTCAACGAAGAAAATAATTTCTTAAAAATTGGAATTGGGCAAGTGAAAGCTAATGACTCCATGAGATGACATAAAAACAATAAAAGAAAGTCAAAAGAATGAAAAAATGGAAGAAAATGTCAAATATCTCATTGGAAAAACAACTGATCTGGAAAATAGATCAAGGAGAGATAATTTAAAAATTATTGGACTAACTGAAACCCATAATTAAAGAAAGAGCCAAAACATCATATTCCAAGAAATCATCAAGGAAAACTGACCTGATATCCTAGAATGAAAAGGTAAAATATTTATCTTTGACTCCAGGTCACATGTCTATAATGTTCTTCCTCCTCATCACCAATCTCTGACTTCCTTAAAGTCTCATTTCCACATGAAATCTTTCCTCTCTCCCTTAATGCTAGTGCCTTCTCTTTGTTGATTATCTGTGATTTATCCTGTACATAGCTTGTGTTTACATAACTGTTTGTATGTTGTCTCTGTTATTGAACTGTGAACTCCTTGAGAGAAGGGATCTTTTGCCTTTCTTTCCATCACCAGTGGTTGGTCCAGTGACTGAAACACAGTAAGCACTTAAAAAATGTTTACTGGGAGTAGAAACAAGGACATGCTGGAACTCACCCCCCCAAACCCCTTAAAAAACCTGTAAAAATAATTAAACAAATTCTAGAGCAGCAGAAGCCATAAAATGACAAACTGAAGCAAATTTCCAAACCAAGACAATCTGGAAAGGTAACAGAAATGGTCTATCGCACTGGACTAGGAGCAGAGCACAGTTTGGCATGGATTGCACCAGTGCTGGAAGAGCTAGAGCAAGCCTTAGGGAACTGAATTGCTGGCAGCACCTGCAGCTTCCAGACTTCTCAACCCATAAATAGCAGACAGCTTCAAAGGTCAGTGGAAGGAGGTCTCTCACCTGCCTGAGATGGGAGCATGGTCCGGACCCAGCCCTGTCCCAGAGCCAGACCCAGCCTCAGGGAAGTGGCAGTGACTGCTGAAGTGGAGGCTCCTTCTAGAGGTCCTCACTTAACAAAGAGCTCAAGAGTCAAGTAATTGTCTGGACAACTGCCTCTGGAGCCCTTAACTTAATGAAGACCTCAAAAGTCAAGTAATTGACCAGGAGAAAAATGGCAGAAAAAGAAACAGACTATAGATTCGTATTTCCTCAGTGAAAAGGTATTTTCTTATGTCATTGGTGAGGAGGAATATCAAAACTTACAACCAGAAGAAAACAACAAAGCCAAAGCTCTTGCATCCAAAGGCTCTGATAAAAATGTGAATTGGTCTCCAGCCATGGAAGAGATCAAAAAGATTTTGAAAATCGTGTAAGAGAAGTAGAGGAAAAATTAGGAAGAGAAATGAAAGTGATACAAGAGAATCTTGAAAAACAAGTCAACTTCTTGCTAAAGGAAGCCCAAAAATGCTGAAGAAAATAACACCTTTAAAATTAGACTAACCCAAATGGTAAAAGAAGTTCAAAAAGTCAATGAGGAGAAGAATGCCTTAAAAAGCAGAATGGGTCAAATGGAAACAGAGATCCAAAAGCTCACTGAAGAAAACAATTCCTTAAAAATTAGAATGGAGCAAATGGAAGCTAATGACTTTATGAGAAATCAGGAAATTATAAAGCAAAACCAAAAGAATGAAAAAATAGAAGACAACATGAAGTATCTCATTGGAAAAAACAATTGACTTGGGAAATGGATCCAGAAGAGAGAATTTAAAAATTTATTGTTCTACTTGAAAACCATGATAAAAAAAAGGGCCTAGACATCATCTTTCAAGAAATTATCGGGAAAACTGCCCTGATATTCTAGAACTAGAGGGTAAAATAGAAATGAAAAGACTCCCCTGATCAACTCCTGAAAGAGATCCCAAAAGGAAAACTCCTAGGAATATTGTAGCCAAATTCCAGAGCTCCCAGGTCAAGGAGAAAATATTATAAGCAGACAGAAAGAAACTATTCAAGTATTGTGGAAACACAATCAAGATAACACAAGATTTAGCAGCTTCTACATTAAGGGCTTTAAATATGATATTCCAGAGGTCAAAGGAGATAGGATTAGGAGGCTTACTCATTGGAAGTGTTTGTTTGGCCAGATGAGACTCTGAGCAGGGGCTAAGGAGCCCCCTGGCCTTGAAAATACAGATGTTAGTGCTTCTCTCTCTGGTAACTATGTATGTATGGTCAGACAGTTATCTGTCTGTTGATCTGTGATGTATGTATTGCTTATAGTCAGAGAGTTGGAAGCCCCTGCCTGTTGGTTGATCTTTGTTTCTCTGTATTGTCTCTGAAGTTCAAGGTGCTGGCTTTTCCCCCTGAACTAAGTGAATGATATATGTGCTTGATTAAAGTGATTGGTGACCCCTCAAATAAAAAGAAGATAGGATTAAAACCAAGGATCACTTATTCAGCAAAACTGAGTATAATATGAGTATAATACTTCAGGGAGGAAAAATGGAACTCTAATGAAATAGAGGACTTCTAAGCATTCTTATTGAAAAGACCAGAGTTAATAGAAAATTTGACTTTCAAATATAAGAATCAAAATAAGCATGAAAAAGTCATCATATGGAATTGATTTTGAAGCTTTTCACCAAATTGGATGACTTCTTTTGGGTTCCATCCATTTTGATGATATCCTTCCTTCAATCTTGTTCAGAATTAAAAAGAATGATACAGATGTGGACTAAGCAGGAAAAGTCTAGCAAGAATACCAACTCTTTTGTTTACAACATTTGTCTTAATTCAACCTCAGACCTTGTGTTTTGGTTTTGATTGTGCTTTTGCTAGCATTAATATACTGTAGACCACTCTCCAGTATCAAATCTCTATGTTGGCTTTGTGAAGCTACCCAAATATAAGACTTCACATTAATACCTAACCAACACATTTCATTATATTTTCTTCAAGAGGACTTAGACCTAAAACATGCAGGCAAGAAAAAATAATAATAAAGAAGACATGTTAAAAAAAAAAAAAGAAATATTTACTAACTGATTAAAGAAGTGAGCCAAAAAAAGAGAGAATTTTGAGAAAGCTCCCAAGATTGTACCCAATTCATATAAATCCAGAGATTATGGTATACATCTTAGAGTTTCTCCATGCTCTACCACCAATACTAGCTATAATTATTCTAAGATAGCCCTGTCAGCTCAAGTCTGAAATTTAAGTGTCATCTGATCTAGTTTAGAGATGTATCTGAATCTGTTCATGTCTTATTCAGGTGCATACTACTTTGACTTATTGAAAGGAGAGGGAAAGTACTTGTTCATTATAAAATTATCCATTAGAATCTGAGATAGCTTCCATGAATGTGCAGAGAAGGAAGATGATATGCCCAGGTTTTGGAACAGCTACTTATCTAATTTGATTGGAACATAGAGTGTTTGAAGGAAAACACTATGAAAAAAACTGGAAAGACACGATCATAGATTTAGAAATGAAAGAGATCTTAAAGTCTAACTAGTACAACTCCTTTACATAGATAAGGAAGCTGAAGCTCAAGGGGGTTCAGTGACTTGCCCAAAGTCACAAAGAAAGTAAATATTAGAGCCAGGATTCAACTCAGCTTCACCAACTCTAAAGAGCAAGAGCTAAGTATTTATGTTGTGCTTTAAGGTTTGCAAAATGCTTCCTCACAACACTGTGAGGTAGGTGCTATTGTTATTACTACCATTTTTACAAATGAGAAGAGTAGGGCAAAGGGAGATTAAATGATTTACCCAGGGTCACATAGCTTAAGTAACTGTCTGAGGCAAGATTTGAACTTGCCAAGTCTGGGATTGTCTCCGCTGTAATACCTAGCTGCCTCTAAATCCAGTGCTCATTCCACTATACCATAGTGTCTCAGAATATGGCGGCCATAAATTCTAGACTAAGGAGTGTTTTCCCTATTCTAGTTTTAAGATCACAATAATGTACGATTTTTCAAAATTCCTTTTCTTTGTGTAGCATCGATAAACACAATTAGCTCTTAGCAAAAGTAATTCCTCAGATGGAGTGGGGAGAACAAAAGCTATAAAAGCTTCCCCTGCCCTTCTCTGCAAACCTGAGCCTCACTCTCTCACCAATATACATAGCCTCTAGGTGAAGAGCTCCTGGGCCCCTCAGCCTGTGCTAACTACGACTACAAGAGGTGCCTCCTTACAGGTGCTGCAGAACCTCTTAGAGCAGATAACCCCAACAGGAGTTAGTTAGGACTTGTTAGAAGACAAGGGGGGTAAAGCATGCAGCTATTGGCCTGGCTTGTTAGAAGACATAGGCATGAGAGAAACATTACAGGACCAAGTCTAAGGTGAAATCCTCATTCTTTGTGCCTTCATGCTTTGGGTTTTAAGTGTCAATCCTTCCAGGAGAGGAAAATAATCATAAGTTGCTTCCTATTTAAGGTTTTGTCAGTGCACCCTTGTGAGACTTACATGTTTGTAGCAAGACTACGAGCTCCTTGAGAGCAAGCACTGTCCTTTGCCTTTCTTTTGCCTAGCACTTAGCACAGAGGTCTAATAAATAGTAAACACTTAATAAATGCTAACTGTCCGACTGAATTTTTTGTGGAGAAAAATAAGTCTGTCCTTTGTATGATCTATATTGCACATTAAATACTTTTCTCCTCCTTTTTGGAGAGATGTTAGATATAAGTGAAAACTAGATTTAGAGTGGTTTTCTCAGGTCTGCTTTTGATGTAAATGGAAAGTGAGGTTTAAAGGGCTAGAATTTGGAGGAGGGGGAGTTGTTTTTGCTTTTAGAGTTTGATGCCTCTCTTAAGGGCCACACACAAGATTCCAGAGTTACAGACCTCTAGTGGAAGCGGGAAAAGATAAGCACCCCAGCCCCACTGGGTGCAGCAGTATTTCCATATCATTACACTTAGATACAGTAGGCATTTGGTGAATTGAGTTTCCTATATTCTAAAATCTTAGGACTCAAAAGGAAGATAAGAAATAAGATTAAGAATGCTGCTAAGTATTGGTCACCTAAAAGCTTAACACTCTCCCTGTATTCTTCCCCCTTCAAGAGAATATCGTTTTGTATGTAAGTCCATTTTAACCCAAAGAAAAATTGGCTGCTTAACATATTTGGAGATAAAATGGATTATAGCATCAATAACCAGCTCTACTCCTCCTATATTGTTAATTTCCTATTTGGTGATTTCAAATGCAAAAATTTGACAACAAGGAAGAGATTAAAAACTGGAGCAATTAGAATTGTAATCTTTGACTTCCAAGGTTGTGTGGCAAGTAATAGGCGATGACTACATGGTCCTTTTAGGTTCACAAAACTGTGTGTGAATGTATGCATGTTTATACACGTACACATTTATTTACATGGTCTTATATGTATATTTATATTTGTATATATATTATAGTTTTGTGTATATTATATATATGGTTTTATAAACCTTAAAGTTTATACACACACACACACAGATAGATACATAGTAGATCACAACAACCCTTGAAAGGTAGGTAGTATGAATATCATTCTATTTTTCTTACTGTTACTTATAGAGGCTAAATGACCATGATCATGACCTCATTAATCTGACTCCCCACCCTTCCTTTCAACCACACCCTTCCTTTCAAACACACACACCTCTCAGCTCTGTATACTTTTCATTTTCAAAAATTATATAAACACTGAAGTCAGCTGTAGAACTTTACAACTGCATATTTCAAATGAGAATTCTCTTTTGCCATATTTAAAATCACTACTCATTAAAAATACATTTGCTCCTAGAGGTTTTTAATAAGTCTATCTTGCCTTCCAAGTTGAGTTTGACTTCATGTAAAATACATTGATATAGGCAATTTAACAGTCTCTGAGTTTTGTTCCTATGGGGTAGGATGTTATAAATAATTTTATAGGGATATTCCAGACTAGTCTTCCTTTTCTCATATGTTGGAATCATACAGGTAGTAAATATAATAATTTGCAAGCTGTTACGAGAGAGTCACTTGGTCATTATTGTTGACACTTAAACCTGTTAGAAAGGGAGTGTAGGGAAGGGGAATATACATTAATGGCTAACTTCATGAAAAAAAAATTAATTGCCAACAAATCCCATGTTTTGTGCATTCAGAAACATTAGGTGTATCCATACCTGGAAAAATTATCTAAATTCTACTTTTCATTCCAGATGAAACACAAAGCCACCCACACCCCTTCCTGGTGTTCTGGATCCTTCACCTCTAGTCTGCGCTGATATCTCCCTTACCTAAACTGCTGTAACTTCTACTGTCTTCATTGTCAGTTTCTGTGTTAGTCATATGGTATTTTTATTGTTATGTAACTATTTCATGTGCTTATCTCCTCAAGATGGGAATTGAGATATTTTTGTACAAAATAGTATTTTGATATTTTGCCATGTCTTTGATGCTCATTTATAGTTTCATTTTCCCTTTCTTCCCAAGATGCTTAATATTCAGGGCCCATGGACTGTGAATACATAAGCATTTAGCAGTGGTCTTTTTATAAATAAACAAATACTGTGAAAAAGATAGAGAGGGACTGCCATGACTGTGGCCATCTCTGTCTGAGCCCCAGGTCTTTCCACCAGAAGGAGCACTAGTAATCTTTTCTGTGCCTGTACATCAGAGGACCAACCAGAAGAGAGGAAGAAGAGACAGAAGAAGAGAGTGAAAGTGGGGTTGGAGTTAAAACAAGGAAATCCAGAAAGGAGATGGCATGAGGAGCAAGAGGCAGGATACAGAGAAGAAAAAGAGCCAGAAAGGGGGAATGTGCCATTCAGACTCGGGAAAACTAGTCATTATGAGAGAGCCCCATTTATACCACTGGCATTAGAGAGCAAACAAGCTTAACAGGCTTTCTGTTACACGGGTGTGTCTCATTCAAAGTAAACAATACATGAAAATCTAAATTTACCTAAAAGATAAAATAATTTGCTTTAACAAAAAATTCATCTCCTCACAAAAGGATTCATGTCAAGTTTCCCATAAATAGCAAGTTTCCACAGTGCATTTAAAATATGAATTGATTTATAAAAATTTGACTCTGAGCTAATAGCTAACATTTATATAGTGCTTTTGGTTTACAAAATACTTTACATATATTATCTCACTTGTTCTCCTTGAAGAACCCATTCACTGCTTAAAGCAAGGGATACCAGTATAATATAAGTGCACATGTGCATGGGGGATCTGACTTGACTGCAGAATTTAGCTGTACAATTTGCCCCACCCCCATAGGACTGAGGCCCTGACCATCTCTGAGTCTCTGAGTTCTGTTGCTTTGCTACCAGACTCTAACTGCCTTCTCCCTCTGGGACTGTGGACCTTTTGTCACATTGATGAGGTCCTCCTGGAAACCCCATTTTGAGGAAGGGCCCAGATCATTCACCCTTTGCTCTCCTGATTTTGTTATCGCACCCTCCTCAGCTCCTTGAGGACAGGGACTGTCTTTCTTTTCATTTGTATTTAGATTACCAGTGATTAGTCACTACATGGCATATAGTAAGTGCAAAATAAATGCTGGTTCACTGTTGCCTATTTCCAGTGGTATTGCTTCCTGGCCTACTATGCACGACTGGACAGAGTCTATTTTTTTATTTTCACAACTGTAAAATATTCATGTAGAAGTGTAGAATTGTATGGAATTATAAATTTGTAAAACAATAATTCTACAGAATTGTGCAAAAATTGGAGAGAGGCATTGAGTGGTTACCCAGTGAATTTGGTCAATATAAAACTCATTGAGACAATTCACTATTCCCTCTTCTCCCAAGTCCAGTAAAAACTAGTCTCCCTTTCCTCATGATAACAGAAGATGGAGATAAGTTATCTAACTACTCTCCACTTTCCGGATTTCGTTGTTTGTCCTTTGCTCTCAAAAGCACCATGACATCAGGGAGGAGCTGCCTATAAGTGAATTAGATTTAAGTGAGGCAGGGCTGTGCAAAGTCACCAGCCTCACTTTATCCTTCATAGCCAGGGGTCCAGTGGCCAGATATCAATCAGGACACTGGAGATGGCCCTGGATGCAGTGGCAAGCAACTGCAGCAAGATTACAAAAGCAGCTTTAAGAGCCTCTCAATTCAACAGGCTTCTAGAATGTTTTGACTGATCTTTTGTGACATTTATCTCTAAGCTACACCAAAACTGGGAACATATTTCCTTCTTTTTTCAAGATACTGCTTTTGACAAGCTGATGGAAACTTTCCAAAAGTATCTTCAGATTGACAATAAACTTTACTCAATCATTGGAAAATGAACCCCATCCCATCAAACTTGCTCTGTAGTCCCTGAAACCCTGTCCTACTGGGATACCTCATATCTGCCACTCAGAAGCAGCAGATAATAAGACCAGAGATGACTCTGACCAGTAGCCTGGGAAGGATTTCTAATTTGGAAGAAACAATATCTGTGACTACGCTAGACTGCTCTGCTCCCAGCCATGACACATCACTCACTGTCAAATGAGGTCAGAAGGATTAACTTCTTTTCTCTGTAAATGTTGTATTGGGAGGAAAGGGAAGTACAAAATTTATTTCTGCCTGCAAAGCTGATTTGTAGAAGGGAAAAAAAGCATAGTTATAGTTGAGTGAGCAATTTTATTAAAAGATGAGTGGAAGATGAGTAATACCATGGAAATGGACAAAATATTTACCTCTCCTTCTCCCTTGTCATCACCCTTCCCTGTCCCCTCTTTTAGAGACATCTAGGCAGCACAGTAGTTAGAGCACTTGGCCTGAAGTCAGGAAGACTAATAATAGGTCTAATAAGTACATACTTACCAGCTGTGTGATTCTGGGCAAGTCACTTAACGTCTGCCTGCCTCAGTTTCCTCAGTTACAAGCAGGTTTGCATCCATGTCAGTCAACAAGGATTTGGTAGGTGCTTATTATGTTCCATTTCTTAAGCTAGATTCCACTAGAACACTCAGGGGTTTGGCTCCATTTTTTCTTTCAAAAAAAGGGTTAAGGAAAATCTGACCTATCTAAGTGTATATTTATTCAGGCCTAACTAAATAGATGCCCTAAGGCTAAAGTGAGGTGTTCAGCCTGCAAATTTGCAGTGTTTTCTGCCACTTAATGAGTATGTAAGACGTCCTCAAGAAGCTATGCCTGCAATTTGTTTGCCTTTCACAGGCAGAGGATGGTGTCTTCCCAGCAAGTACAAGCCTAGCATTCAGGCACAGAGAATTAAAAGTCTCCAGGATTAATTCACATAATCCAGGTGCTTGATGATTTGGCTTCCATTTTAAAAACTCTTAAGGACATGGGCCTCTCTTCTCCACATTTCAATTCATCCATTTTTACAGAAACTGCCTCCGAGGCTATGGTAGACTGTCTTGTTCTCAGCTGTAATGCATCATTCACTGCCAGGATTAATTAGGAGGATCAATTTATTTCCCCCTAATTGCTATACTTAAGGGGCCAGGAAAACATTCTTGTTTCCCCTGTAGTTGTGTTTGAAATAGCAGTTTATGGAGAAAGGATGGATAGGACTGGGCTCTGGGCCAAATTGCGGAAGATGGGAAATGGGTCTTTTGTGTCCCCTCGCCTACACATATCTTCTTCCTAGGTTTCTTCCTCCCTTTCAAGTACACTGGGCCTTCATACTATATCTATGGATATCCAGACCTAAAAATATTATGCTTCTTCTCATCCCATCCTCCACAGGCAAGACTTCATGTTTCAAACCCCTTCAACACCAAACAGAATTTACCTATTCCATGTAAGATAGTCATTTTAGCAAGAACTCTCTGAAGAGCATGTTTTAACCTAAATGAATGATATTTTTTGCTACTTTTTCTTTTTTTATTAATTTACTTTTAGTTTTCAACATTCACTTCCACAAGATTTTGAGTTCCAAATTTTCTCTCCATCTCTCTCTTCCTGCTATGCCCAAACAGCATACTTTCTGATTACTCCTTCCCCTAAATGAATGATTTTAAAAGTAGGGAGTTACCGCAGAACAGGAAAGGAGACATTCTGGGTCTGATACCAGTGCCTGACAAATCATACTATAAACCATGAGTTCATCCAGTCCTACCCTTGAATATCCTACCGAGTCAAGTTTCATGGACTTCATAGAAATAGCATGTATTAAAAAGGAACCAGAGATGAGGATGAATAAGAAAAATTGATCTTTATTTAGAGCAAATACTTACAACCATACACTCTCCAACATAGCTGGGATTATATATCAGCTCCTTCTTTTGTATATCTAAAATCTACTTATTTTCTTAGTCTTTAAAAGGATAATATTTTCTCCCCCCCAAAAAAAACACTGAGAGGCAGGATGGTTTAATGTAAGAAGCCCCAGATTGGGAAATCAGGAGATCATCTATAGGTGACCTTAAGTCAGGCATTTGCTAGTAAATATTTAACACCAACCTGAGGCAGAGGAGGGAGGGACAGCAGGGAAAATATATATATGACACATTCTTAAGTTTAATCTGTATTTAACATTTTCTTCATGACCTTCTTAAATATAGTCAATCAATAAGTCAAACCTTAGTTTGCAGCCTGCTGATCACAATGAAAATTTAACCATTATGAGCTGAAGGAGCTGGCTTAGGCAACTCACTTGATCACAAAATGCTAAGATCTGAAGGGACTTCAACAATCATCCCTGTTTTTAGCAGTAGAACCTAAGTTTGTTGAAGGCAAGGATTCCTTCTGGCTTTGACTTTCTGCTCCCAGGACTTAGCACAATGCTTTGCACATTTTGCTGCTCAATCATTTCAGTCCTGTCGGACTCTTCATGACCCCATGTGGGGTTTTTGTGGCAAAGATACTGCAGTGGTTTGCCATTTTCTTTCTCATTTTACTGATGAGAAAAGTGTTGCAAATGAGGTTAAATGACTTTCCCAGGGTCACACAACTAATAGATGTCTGAAGCTAGATTTGAACTCAGGGAGATGAGTCTTCCTGACTCCAGGCCAGGCACTCTATTCATTGTAGGTGCTCATTTGATGCTTGCTGGACTGGATTGTATGTAATCAATCACCTCATTTTATAAATGACAAATCTACTCCTGAGATGGCTTATTCAAGGTCAATAACTAGTAAGACAAATGGTATTCAAACCCAGATTTTCTGACTCCAAAAATATTCCTTCTATGGAAGCCTTTCCTGATCCCCTCCCCAGTTACTAGTGCCCTATAATTAACCATGGGTTTATTTTTTATGTAATGGGAAAGGTAATAGATGTTGTAATCAAGGAGATCCTCTTTAAAGCATGTATGGAGCTGAGCTAAACTCCCCTGGTCACTTTCAGTGACTCAGTTTCTTTATTTTTCTTCCTTTTTTAATGTCTTTCTGTTGGTTTATTTGTGTAAAGGTAAGGGAACTTGAAACTCTTCCCTTCCCTCCAATAAGCTTATGTGACCTGCTTTGAGCTTTGACCCAGCCTCAGTTTCAGTCACATGGAGCTGATGGCAGGAGGAGCTTACTGAATGGATAGAGCAGGTAGAATGTAGCAGAGAGAGAGTGGGAGGCAGAACTGAGAAAGAGAGCAGGCAGAGCAGCTAGCATGAGTGAAAGAGGGAGTGATTTTGCCTAAGGGAGTTTGTGGGGAAGCCTGATGGAGGGAAGGCTTGGGGATAGCTGTGCTCTCTGCATTGATGTGTAAAGATTTCTTTGTTACTGCGATGGAGTTGGCTTTCTGGCATTTGAATAAATGTATTGGTTTCATCTCTGAGAAAGAGAGTTTATATTTTGCAAATTTACTCTGGAAACACACCTGCATATCCATAGTGACTGCTGTGAATATCACATTGGTGTTACAATTTGCTTGAGGGTCAGGCTTATATTCAGCCTTTCTCTCCTGGAACTTTGATCTTTCTTTCTTTTTCTTGTATTATCAGTAGTGTATCTCTGCTTCCCCACCTCACTGGTCTCTCCTCCTTCTATTGCTATAAGCATAACTTTCCTACTATACATGTACCCAAAGAAGCATCCTCAGATTCCTTGAGTTGGAATGTGTGAGAATCAGATGGATCCTATCCCATAATAAACTTTATGGGGGAGAGAAGAAACGGCAGTCAGGAGTCTGATCCCCATTCCCTTGGATGTGAAAATTCCATCCCCTCCAGTTGACTCTTTCCTATCCCATCTTCCATGACGGTAGTTCTCAAAGTACGGTATTGAGAACCTTAAGGATCCTTGAACCCTTTCAGGGGGTTCATGGGATTAAAACTATTTTTATAATAATACTAGGATGTTTTTATTCCCAATATAATAAATATTGATAGATATAGCCTACATAATAGATACAACCTTCAATAATTTTTAAGAATGTAAAGAGATTGAGGCCAAAAAGTTTGAGAATTGTTCTGTTGTCACTTCAGTATCTTATGGTACCTTCACAAAAATTGATAACATTTTAGAGCACAGAGAAATCACTTTTAAAATGAAAAGGCAGAAATATTGAGCATATTTTATAGACCAACTAGGTGATATAGTGTGAGGACTTAGAGTCAGGAAGATGTGAATTCAAATCCTGCTTCATAGACTTACTAGCTGTGGGACCCCAGTCGAGTCATTACCTTTCTTGACTATTTCCTCAACTATAAAATTGGAATTATAATAGCACCTACCTCCAAGGACTGTTGTGAGGATTAAATGATATATGTAAAACTATTTGCAAGCCACAGCAATATATAAAGCCTTGCTATTAGTATTGTAGAACCTAATGCAATATAAATAACAATTAGTATTGGGAGTAAAAGATTAGCTACATAAAAGCTTAATAATGGCAACCTAAATGAGTGAACCAAAGGCAAATCATACCTATAGTTAGTTACTTTGTGAAAAAAGTGAAAATAATACAAAAACAATGTTGGGGAGTATATAACTAAGGAGATCCTCTGAGGAAAAATTATATCTCATAAAACATATGTTAAAATATAAAAAAGAGAAGATTAACAAACTGAACGTGCAATTTTAAAATCTAAAGAAAAATTTTAATTAAGAAATCTGAAATGAAAGCAAAAAAATCAATCTTGACAATTAAAAGGATACCTAGATGAAACAGAAAACAAAAAGACCACAAAAGTGATAAAAACTAACAGATGATTCTTCTAAAAGACTAACAAAATTTATCATCTTTAGTTAATCTGATCATAAAATGAATAAAGTAAACTTGTCAAAATAAAAAATGAACAACATGAATTTATAACAAATGGAGAGGAAATAAGAATATATTTTTTAATCCATATAGCACACTATTCAAAATTGTTAGAAAGCCAAGAATTTAAGGGAAATAAATCAATGGAAGAATAATCAAACTAAATATAGACTAGATCATTTATTAATGTTAATGTCAAAATTTTAAGAACATTCCTAGCCAAAAAACTATGTTTATATCCATATATAAATAAAATTTATTCTCTATTAATAAGTTGGGTTTATACCTAAGATATAAGTATAGTTCATAACTAGAAAGCAATTAACATAATCATTCAAAGAAAAACAATTAAAACTACATGGTTATATCTACTATAGAAAAAGAACAAGTCATAACACTCACTCATGCTAAAACTTAAAAAGCAAAGGCATAGAATAATAGGATTAAAAAATTGTTGGAGAAATTAGAACTAAAAGACTTATGGTATTTTACAAATAAGATAACCAAACAATATATGTATATACATATGCAAATATAGATGTGTATTTATATATGTTTATATATATGTGTGTGTGTACATATACATATATTTCTTAGTATACTAAAAAACAGAGATATTGCAAATAAACGTAAAAATGTAGAAATTGTAATCATATTCTTTACAGGTTATAGGGCAAAGAAAATACTAATAAATCAAGGGAACACAAACAAAACTCAAAGACATAAGTGTAGACTTAATCATTAAATTCTAAATAGTGAGTCAAAGAACAAATCATAGAAACATAAATATGTGAGAGAAAATGACAATGACAAGGCAACATACCAAAATTTCTGGGATGCAGCTAAACTGGACTGCCCTATCTTGCAGGATCTCCCCTCTCCAATCCATCCTCAAAATATCTGGCAGAATAATCTTCCTAAAATTCAGATCTGGCTCTGTGGCTACTCTGTTCAAGGAATTCCAAGGACTACTTATTGCTTCTAGGATATCATCCAACTCCTCGGACTGGCATTTAAAGCTCTTCACAATCTGACTTCTACCTAACCTTTCAGACTTATTTCATTTAATTCCCCTTCCATATTCCAAGCAAATTGGCCCATTTGGTGCTCCTTTATTTTGGTATTTCATCTCCTACCTTCATGCCTTTGCACAGACTGCCTCTCCTTCCATACTGCAAATGCACTCCCTTCTCATGACTGCCTCATAAAAACCCTAACTTCCTTCAAAGCTCAGTTCCTGAAGCATTCTTTAATAGCAAACATGTTCCAAAGCCTCTGGGGGTTGGTCTTTCCTCTCCCTCCTCAAACCATCATGTACATGTTTATCCATTAATATTAATATCTAATAATTGTAGTAAAATACAAGCTTCTTGGGGATAGGGACCATTTTTAGTTTTGTTTCATTTTGCCCTTCCAACTCCAGTAGCTAACCTGGCACCTCACACATAGGAGCCAGCCAGTCACTCACTCAGTAAACTTTTATTAAGGACATGCTATAGTGCCAAGGGGTAGATAATACATAGTAAGCACTTACTGGTTTGGATGTGATCATGTTCAGAGGGGCATCTGAAACCATCATTCTCTCCTTTTAGGACGCCTGTCTAAATAAGAAGAGTCAGATAGATTGCTGTCTCATCCAGAGGCATTATTTCTCTATTTGAAACCTCATCCAATACTCATATAACCTCAGAGTTAGCAGGGAGCTTAAAATCGTTTAATTCAACTCTCAGCTGACAACCAAGAACACTGCATTGGAGCAACTTGTGTAAGGTCCCACAGTTACTTGCAGACAGAACCAAGTCTAAAACCCACTTCTTCTAATTCTTTCTTTCCACTGTCCTAGGCTTCCACCCCATGAAGTGGGTTATTTCTTTATTTCTCCAAGTAAATGGATATATAAACTACCCTACTTCCTTTTTTTCTGTCACTGACCACAGATGCCCACCCATTGTAGCCTTTGATGTAAGCCCTAAGACCTGACCATTTCATAACATTCCATTAGCCAATCCCCCTCATCCCATGAGGCTTCATCCCAACTTCTCCCCAAGGATGCATTTTGTTTTGTGAAGAATCAGCATAATAGAGTGACTACTCTGCCAGAGCTGGAGTTTAGAAGTGCACTCAGACTTACCTCTGATACTTCACTCCTTGGCTGATCACAGGTGCATCGCAGCATCTTTCCAGGTCACTCTCCACTTTCCTTCTGAGGCTCTGCTTCAGTTTTGACTCTGTAGAACAACATGTGTCTCTGCTGAGTATCCTCTGGGCCTTCCTATTTCTACTTTTCAGCTTCCTTTTGTGTGCTGTTTCCGTTCACTAGATTTTAAGTTCTTTGAAGGCAGGAATTGTCTTTTTTTTTGTGCCCCCAGAACTTAGCACAGTGCCTGGCATTTAATAAATGCTTATTGAATTGAATTAATTCCAGAGCTGAGACAGGACTTAGAAGTCATCTGGTTTAATCTCCTCATTTTAGAGAAGAGGAAACCCAGAGGGGTCAGTTAGATAGGATTCATTGTCTACTCTGTACCAGAAACTATGCTAAGTACTGGCGAAGGGATTCACCGCTCAGCCATCATCCAAACAGGGCAGAGATTTGAAATCTGATGCTCTCTTTCTATCACTTCAGTTCCCATAATTTCAATCTTCTCATCCGTAAAATGGGGGTCACAACGCCTACAGCATCTACCTCTTAGGGATGTTATGAAGATCATACAACATAAGAAGAAACTTAAAGGGTTTTGTGATTAGTGTTGTCTGAATACAAAAACACTTGTTTTTGCAGATGTCTGGATGCAAGAAATACTGATGGAAAGTGGAGCCTCTTACCCTTTTCGATTCATGGACCCCACTGGCAATGTGGTGAAGCCTGTGTAACCCTTCTCAGAATAATGTTTTCATATATATAAAAGAAAATGTTTAAGATTGCAAAGAAAATCTATTATGTGGAAATACAGTTATCAAAATACTTTTTAAAAACAAGTTCATAAACCCTGTTTTAGAAAGAGTTTATCATTCTCATTACAGCTGAGGTACAGGGTTGGGGGACCTGTGACCTTGAGGCCACATCTGGCCCTCTAGGTTCTCAAGGGCATGAAGTCTGAATTTAGTCAAAGGATCGAACTTGAGGACCTGTAGGGCCACAAGTGGCCTTAAGGCCACAGGTTCCCCACCACTCACTAAGGATCTATAGAAAAACTTGTTGCACCAATGAGTTTGAAAAACAAATAAATATTTTAGTGATGACATGATTCAGAGTTGAACAGTTTTCTAAGCATGTAGAGGCTCAGCTATAACTCTCCTTCCTCCTAGTCCCCTATGTCCAGACAGTCACCAAATCTTCTCAGCTTTTTTTCTGTAATAATGTCTCATATCCATCCCTTCTTTATTCTCACTGCCACCACTTTAGATCAGGCTCTTAAAATCTCCCACCTGAATTAATCGCATCAGTCCCTAATTTCACTCCCATATTCTAGGTTCTACTTCTACCAACCCAAAACACACAAACCTGCCAGCCTCGTCTAAGACATCAACATAATGTCTCTGCTCAAACTTCAGTCACTCTCCATTCTTGAAATAAATCCTAACCTTCCCAGACCTTTATATTGGTTCTACCATGATACTTCCAAGAAATCCAGGGAGGTTGCAGAGCATAAACTGAAGTACACGGCTAATTTTTGTCATTCAATCAAGTATTATTTTGTTCCACTCATGAGCCAGGTACTGGGTGTATAAAAACAAAAAATGAAACAGTTCCTGTTCTAAGGGTTTGTTCTCCTCTGGTCCAAATCTATCTCCCCAACCTTATCACCTACCACTTCACTACCTAAATTCTTTACCAGTCTTTTCACTCTCTGAAGAACTCCTGCCCTAGGAAAATAGATTTAGAGTTGAAAGGGACTTTGGAGACCATTGAATTCAACTCTACCCCCTTGATTTTACAGATAAGGAACCCAAAGCATTGAAAGTATAAATGACTTGCACAGGGTCACACAGTAAGCATCTGAGGCAGGATTTGAACTCAGGTGTTCACAGCTCCAGTTCTAGCACTTAGCCTACTATATCGCCTCCTGCCTCCAAGGTACTGAATTCCCTCTCCTGTACTGATGTTTTCTGCTTTTTACCCTTCCCTGCTTGCCTTTTAGAATGATGTATAAAGGTCAGAGGACCTAGATTTGAATCCTGGCTTTACAATTTACTAAAAGTGTGACCTTGGAAAAGTCATTTAACTTTTCTTCTTATCTCAATAAAATGTAAAAATAAGACCAGATAACTTCTAAACTCTATATTTATTATCTTTTCCCTCCCCTTTGCCTATTCTTATCTACTTCCTCTATGAAACTAACCCTCATCTCACCCCTCAGTGTTCTCTCCCTCCTATAATCTCAAAGCATATGTGTGCCCTCAACATTCTATGGTTAGTTAATTTTCTTATATGTGTGTCCAATCTTCCCAAGTGGAGTATAGGCTAGCAGAGCACCAAGACTAGCTACCATAGCGGGTAAAGGCACTTGACTTGTAGACCAGAAAACCTGGGTTCAAATTTTGGCTCTGTCACTGTGATTCCATGGAAATCTAAAGGGAATGAAGTATAAGGAAGGCATATCTAGGGGAGGTGACTGAATGGCCAACATGAATCTAGCATCTGGCATTTTTCCCCTGAACATTTTAAGGCAGTGGTGTGGGGGAGGGAAGAGGAGGTAGAGGGTAGTGAATTCCTTTTTAAAGGAAAAGCAAAAAGTAAAACAGACCAAACTTCTGAAAGAATAGATGAAATCCAAGGTTCCTTTTCCATAGTATTAGAAAACAACGAATTATAGCCACGGGCAACGGAAAACGAAAAAATCAGATGACTAGCTCTTTTAAATACTTACAATGCAGGTGCAATATTGACATAGTTTAGCAATCCATAGCTAAGATAAGACCTCACCCAGTGGGGGAAATTCAGAGCATCCCAACAGCACAGTCCCAAGACAGGCTTCGTTCCCTAACACCTTAGGACTGGGGCATTTCCAAGCTGATCAGTAGCTCAGTATCTTTGTGGTTTCTACGGTACAATTCATTCCTCTGCCAGCAATAATCCGATTGAATGAACTGCAATCCCCACACCCAGGGACAGCTACTTACTCTGGAAGAACAAATCGTTAGTCATTACCAGTTAGTTAGGCATTCACAGCAAGGAATCCTAATGGATCTAAGAAATCTCTAATAGCCTCACTAATAGCACTTTGAGTA